>CM034147.1:649169165-649805854 GCA_019776745.2 Taxus chinensis | reverse complement strand
TAACCCTAGGGTCACTAACAGATGAACTTACAATTTGAGCATTTGCACGCTACATCTCAACTACATGTAGTTCTTGTGAGTGTGTGAAAGAATCGTGCAATAGTATGCCCTGGTTAAGATACACTGAAGATAATGGGCTAGATTGTTTAAAGCTGATGAAAATGTGTGTATGGACAGAATAGGACTTCCCATTCCTATGTTATGTATGTAAAAATATAGTCCTTGTCCCTTGAATGGATGCTAGCATGGATGCCCGGTCCTTAGTGCCTTTAGAGCCTTTGGATTTCTAGCTTAGGTGATAGTGAGTATGCTTAGAGCTTGGTTTTTTATTTTAAACCGAAACTATGTATTTATACGTTCCCTTGTTTGAATTTGGTAATAACAATTGGAAGGATGAACCATAAGTTGGAAAAGATTTCCCAAAAAGAAATAAAGAGGCCTCCAAAAGGGAAGTGAGCTAGTGAGCAGATGAAAAAAGGGTAAGGGCGCCAAAGGGGACAGGGGTTCTTGGGTTGCTCCTGTCTGGCTAGGATTGGTGGTCTAGAGCCATAAAAGATAAATAAGTAAAATACCACGATTGGGCTATGCTTTTAGGGTACAGGGTGAAATAACCAAATAGAAAACAATAAATAAAGAAAAAGACCAGAGACATTCTTCACTTGAGAGTTTTCTTGCTTAGGATAATAGGAATGTAATATGTTTCGACCATAGAAATGTACCCAGTGCGTTGATTTTGTGTCTACAAAATTTACCTCAAATCTGCTTTATTCTTCACTATTATCTCTTCAAACTAATTCACTTTCGATTTTAGCTTCTTCTTTATGAGGCACTATGATTTGTTTATCAATGTTCTTAGTTTTAAGATACGCCTTCGTCATGTTGTGTATCAAGTTTAAAGGATTATAGGTGTTCAAACTCATACTTATCTCATTGAGTCTATACTAGACGGGCCAAAACTTCCTTGACTTGAAACACATTTTTTGATCAAATGTTCACCTTCACCTATTTCCTTGACTTAATTTTTGGGGATTCCTTTACAACAACTATCATGGAATGTATATCAATAAGATTTGTTTGTAACCATTATGATCTTATCAATGAGTCACACCTCATGGGATGAGAAAAGGCTTTTATGACTCCTTCTTTCTTCTGATTAATTGATTAACATTCTTTTTTTTATCTCATCCTTTGTCACCATATTCCTTTCTTAAATCACCATACATGCATATCAGTCATTTCCATCACATGTTAGAATAAAACACTGAGTGTTGTAAAATCCTTCTAGGATGTTATCTGTTTGTTCCCAGAATTTTTCCATCCTTTCCTTATTATGTTAAAGTTCCGTCCTTATGGCCTTCAAAGCTTATTCATGTGACAATGGTTCTTGGAAGGATATTTATGCTCTACCGTCTTCACAAATGTCATACATTGCCTTGGTTCTAAAACTCCACCAACCTTCTTTTTACTTTTTGCATTTTATTCTTGTATGGTCTAACAACCTATGCATGCATCCTCTTACTTCTTCAATGGTTTTTCCTTAAAGTTGTTCTTACCATTACATTAGTGTTTTATATTTATTATTTATGATTATCTTGCTTTATTTCTCTCCCATAGGTATAGAAAATAGAATTCTTAAGTTCTTTTTATTATCATCTTCATATAAATCATACCCTGGTTTGAAAGACATGGCTTTCTCTTTGATTATATATTCTTCCAATACCTACAAATTCTCTTTCTTTTTGAGATGTTATCATGGGCAATGTATGTTCTTTTAAAAACCTCTTTTTCATCCTCTTGCGAACTACTTTTTTTCCTCCATTGGTTTTGAGAAGCAACCTCCTTCATGTTTCCTATCACATATGTCTTGAAGATTTCTTAAAACTTTTTATGTTTTTCTTCCTTTATATTGAGGTCTTTGTTCCCAACTAGAATTTTCTTCTACCTATTGCATTTGAGGTCCGTGACTTTATTTGTTCTACAAGTGATTTCAAGAGATAATTTTGCCTCTTACTCCTTTATGTCAGCTTATTATACTTATTCAACTTCATGTTCTTCAAGAACTAAAAAACACACACTCATATGGACAATTATATTCAAAAATTTTAACTTATTTTCCCCTCTTAATGCCTTTAATATTGGCATCTCTCCTTCATGATTGACCAAACTATTTAAATCTTCCATGAGATTCTCATCTTGTCTCTCATCCATCTATTCTTCATGAAACATTGGCCCTATATTGGGTTCACAAATTATGACTGTTTTCTTTTCCTCTAAGGACTAATCTCCATACCTTTCTCTACCTTTAACATCTTCTTTCTTCATGCCTCTATGGGCTCTTAACTTATTTTCCTCTTCCTTTATTAAGGAAATCAATCTATGCCTCATTCTCCTTGCAACTCAATTACTCTATAGGATGTTTGAATCTATCTTTCAGCTTCCAACCACAACTTGGTTTATTTCCTCTCTTGTAACAGCTCCATCCATGAGATTCAACCTCTCCCTTAGATCAATTATTTTTGTCTCTATGTCTAACTCATTCCTTTGGACATTTTATCTTACTTCCTGTGGCATTTTTCCCAGTTCTTTAAGGCCTTCATATTGGTTATCCATTTCTCTTCTCAAACTATTATACCTTCCTTTGAGCCTCAATGTGATTTTACCTCTTATCTCTCTCTTCAAACCTCAATGTGCCTCTTCTTCCTCTATGAACTTTGGTCTTTTGGTATCCCTTCACTTGTCTCACCCAGTTCTGTTTGACATTGGTCTGTTAACTCCTCCTTAAGCTTTTACCCTGCTCCTCACTCTTCACTCTTTCAAGCCTCAATTTTGTAGGGCTCTCTTCTTGCCACCAAACTCTTCTCTTCAAAGTTTCTAAGAACCTTTATTTACCTTTTTGGCTCAAAATTCTTCTGCATTCTTCTTGTTGTTACATATATACACAACTTTATATCCTTTCTTCCCAGAGATTTTCCTATGGTTTGATACCCACAAAATGATGCACATGTATGCTTAATTCAATTTAATCAGTCAAGAAACAACAAAATTTAGTTTTTTCTTGGGCATACGACTAGGCCACTTAGGATTGTTCCCACCTTGATATGAAATATTTATTACTAATAGATTAGAGATGCTTGAATACAATCAACAATGTTTCAAGGCAACTATAAGCTTCCTTAAAGATAAAACTCATTATTTAGATGGAAAATGTACCTTAACTACTAGTCAAGCCTTGTAGCCCTGTTTGACTGAAATTTTGAGATAAAAATCACTATATACTAAGTTTCAATCTAAATCATGATACTTTTTAGATACCCATTTGGCCAAAAATGTTCATGGAGATTATCAAACAATTTCTTAAGGGAAATTTGCACAATTCCTCTATGGGATGCTCCAATTAGGTCTAAAATAGGCTTAGTTCAAAACTATCAACATTAACTTTTTTCATACAAAATTGAATGAAATGAAACCAAGGAAATCTGTTAGATCATCTCCATCAGTCCTTATATTCCAAATTTTATGTCATATAAGATAGAGTAATTTTTTCTTCTTTATAGACAAACTTTTTTAGCACTTAAAGATCTATAGTTTATGTTTGTGATTTTTACATGACCAAAACACCAAAAAAATGAATTACAATTTTTTATTTACTTTTATTATACCCTTAGAACGTTATCATAAATTTTTAAAAAGTTTCCATTATTACAACTCAAGTTATGGTTTTTTTCACTTCTTACAACCTAGACTAGACATTTAGGACAAAAGCCTCCAAAAATCAATATCTTGGGAAAAATTGTGTTTCAAAACTGAAAACCAACTTCTATATCTTTGACATGGCATTCGTCAACTTTTCCTTTAAATACTATGGTTTGGTAATGTACGGATCATTCCAACTATAAGCTTTGCAAGATTCCATTGTTTTAAGCCTTGTTTTGAACTAAGTTTCTACTAAAACAAGAAAATCCACATCTGATTCAATGAAAAGATGATTCAAAACATATCATTAGAGCCAATAGATGTAAATACTTCATTTTATATAAGATAACACAAGAAAATATTTATTTCACTTACTCAAACCTGCTACAAGCATTAAGAATCTTCATCCACCTTTATTATTCATCTCCAAATGACACAACCACACCTTGAATTGATATCTGATGTTTATTTTTATGGTTTCACATAGTTTTGTAGAGGATGATTCATACCATAACAACCTTTATCCTCATCCACTATTATTATGAAATTTAAAAACGAACTCCTAGACTCATCCTTAGAAACTTGTTCAAGCATGTTGATTTAAGAAATTTCCTCTTTTAGCTCATCTTATGAGGTGGATGATGTTATAAACTCACCTAAGACTTATAAAAGATCCTTCAAACGTATATAAAACTAAAAAATTACCTCTACTTAGGATCTAGACCCCCAATCTTCTTGGAAATACTTTAAAATATTCAAATTTTCAAATAAAAGATTATGGGGAAAACCTTATATGACCTCCTAAGACCTATTATTACTAAAGAAAGCATCAACATAGCTTCTTATTGACAATAAAAACATTAAACACCTTCTAGTACATAAACCATAAGAACCATGCATCTAACAGTGGTGCACCTGCATCAAATTATCAAAACAAATTTGACACAAGTACATATCATTTCTTTTGAGCTAAGAGTTCTACTTGCATATCTCACTCACATCAAAATATGGGGAATTTAAAGAGGTTTAAAATAGTTAAACACAAGATTATGGAATAATAACTAAGAGAACATGATATAAATATGTTAGAATATGTACAAATATAGAATAGGAACAATGGGCACACAGGGACAAAATTGTACAATAATGATGGAACTGTGGTACGCTAGATGGTAAAAAAGGGGCGGTTCTATCTTGAGGGAAAATTTTCAAAAAATACAAATTCTCATACATTTACATATTAGTTACGGGGATTTTGGTAGAAATGCATAATTCCTAGGCTTCGTCCATAGTAAAATTACTACAATTCAGATAGATTATGAGACACTTTCTCTTCGGCACTGCATAATTGAAAATTTTGACACTTACAAGGTATGGGGGCATGGGCCTTCTTCCCCCCTTTAGAATACAATTATAAAAATATGATACTCGCCTTAGGCATCATCTAGTGGGGGTATGGGTCAGCCATTCCCTTTCAAATTGTTGTTAAATTACACTTGGGCCTAGAGTTGTCTACATCGGTGTGGTCTGTGGGCGTGGGATTTTAAGAAAACTAGGGTGACTAAAGCACCTTACAAAAACCTTCGACCTCATTCTCTTGTAACGCTTATTTCACTAAATATGGACATATTCCAACGAATCTAGACTCTAGTATTAAAAGTATTGGAAGAAATCCATCTCCAATTTTACGTATATTGGATTTTATTTTTAGTATATACTAAATTCCATTATTACTATTATTGGATTCCAATTTCCCTATTATTGCAGTCCAATTTGCTATTACAGGATTCCAATAATGCTATTATTGGATTCCAATTTCACCACTATTAGAATCGAATTCCTAAATCCCAATTTTTGGATTTTAGTTTCACTATTTTAGGATTTGAATTTTTTTTATTTGATTCCCCCACATAAGCAGGGTGGCCACCAACCCTACATAAACCTAGTGGTTGTTATCTTATATAAGCATAGAGTCCGCTAACTTACATGATGAAACCTCATATTTGGTGAAATAATCCTAACAGTGTCAAATTTACATCTTCCATCCGACCACTAAGTTACATCTACCTTATGACCACTAAGCTACATAACCTTAGAGGTCACTAAGTTACATAAGCCTTACGGCTGCTAAGTTACATAAGCAACTGATAAGCTGTATAATCCTTACGGTCGATAAGACACATAAGCATAACAGTCGCTAAGATACATCTTCTCAACACTTATTTGATAAGATTTTAAAATGGAAATTATTGTGATGGAAATTAGTGGTCATTAGGCATTTCAAAATAGAAGATAATCCAGATAAAGAGATCTACTTTTATGTTTTTCTAGTCTAAAAATCATACACAATAAGAGAAGAGTTAAGAATTATGTTAAACATGTTGTTTTGAAACATGGATTTCATATTTTATTAGGTCCTACCTATTGCAGGTTACTATACCTTTCACCACAACTTATTAGTTATTACCATATCCTCCAATCAAAGAAATTTATTTTTTTCTAGTGTTTATATTTCAAATGTTGGAATATAAATTAAACAATTTTAAAATTTTAAAAAAATCAATAAAATTGATTTTCTTGATTTTCTATTAGTTACTTATTCAAGATAAGAAAAATTATGGGTCGTATTAAAGTATATATTTTTCTATAATATTTGAAGGAAAAATATTCAATTAACAAGTGTCACAACAATTATGTCAATTTTAAGATCAACATTTTATAAGTGTAAAAATTATTTTTTCTTCATTTTCAAAATAAAATTTTAATAAGTACATGCCACTAATAATTCAAGAATGCATGATGTCATTATATTTATTATATTTTATTATCAAGCATGTCACACTCAATATTTTTCTAAGTCATTTATCATAATTGTATTGCATTATAATTTTATTAATATTGTGAATTACAATTTTCCACTTCGATATATTGTGATTGAAACATGGGACACATTTTCCCACTTAACGAGACATGTGTGGTGATATATCATAATTTCTCTCCACCGTTATAGATATCAATGCAATAGTTGCGACACTACTTGGCAATTGTTTTTTGTTTTCTTGTATTTTTATTTACTTCCCTTTATATTTTCTTGTATTTCCATTTACAACCCTTTATTTTTCCTGTATTTCCATTTGCTTCCCTCCTCTCGCCATTCATCAAAGATTGTTTGTATCCATAATGGGTGCTCTTCAAGATTCCATGAAATCAATAAAATTATCCCTTACTTTTCACTTTCTTCCAGGGCTTCACATCCATTAAATGTGTATAGTACTATCACTCTGCCATTGAATACAATAGTAATTTTGACCACAAATAAGCTAGGCCCCATTTCTCTATGTAATGGAATGTAGTTCTTGATGGATATACTAGTCCCTCTGCAATTATCACATCTTTGTAGGGTAAATGCACATATGCTCCTCCTTAAAATATAGAGTTCATTTTCAATTATATCCACACATAACAAGAGAAAATTAGTAGTGTGGGCACTTAAATCTTAAAACTAGTATAGAGATTTTGAAAATGAGAAATAACAATAACAATTCCTAGGTTAAATCAAATTCTTGAAATCATAATGAGAAAGTAAAAATAAACATCTTACCTATATGAACATCTCTTAAACCTCCTTCAATCTAAATATTGAACAAATGTAGAATTTGGGTAGCATTCAAGACAATGTGCAAGTGATTGACTTAAGTTATTGTTGTCATTTATGCCACATATCAATCTTAATATCATCATACATATACAACTATTTATGCATATATTATTCAAATCAATAAATGTTGACATTGGAAAATTCTATCCAAATTATACGCTAAGATAGATGACATCCATAAATGGTGTCAAATTTAATAGCCATTTAGACAATTTTCATGATTTTAGAAGTAACATACTTTCAAATATTTTTTAGAACCATCATGTGTGACTTGCATGTTTAAAATGTTACTATCAGTTTATATATATATTTATATTAAAAATTTATTCATATATATTATGCATAGTTTTAAAAAATATGGAATAGTCATTTAGAAATTTTTTGAGTAGTGTATAAGTAACATTGTTTTATACATGGATTCATGTAGCTATTTACTTGATTGGAAATTGAAAATGTGATTGATCACACTTAGAAGTGCAACTAGTCGTACTTCTAAGTGCAATCCTCAAGTTTCACTTTTCTCAACTCACACTTATAAGTACACATCTTTACTCGCACTTCTAAGTACTAGGCTCGACTCACACTTCTAAGTGTGAGTCTGGACTCACACTACTAAGTGTGATCTCTCACATGTCAAAAAGCAAGAACAAGAATTAAGGGATTTTACCCAAATTATATAAGGTATTTACTTTTATTTACATTAGAAAAATTATATTATTAAATTCTTCCATTAATTGTTTGCAATACTAAATGCAACATTAATGAGAATCATTTTATAAGGAATAATGATAATTAAAGTTGTGGCTTTTTCAACATTAAATATCCATTAAAACAAACCATTTAAATGTACATCCTCCATTGGAAATATGTGTGCCATTTGGAGCAGGTAACTTTTGTCATCCATTAATTATCCATTGAATCGAAAGAAAGTGTAAAATCATACGCGTACCCTCTTAAATTCGTGCACCAAATAAATAGGTAGTTTGATTTATTATTTATATATCACTATAAATAGAAATATTTTGAGTTTATATTTTTAATACTTGCCTTTCTATTTTCTTTTTCAATGCCTAAGTGAGAAACTATGTTCATCAATATAAAAATATGTGCAGAGAAAGAGTCAAAAATTTTGTGCTCGATTTTTGGAAACGTTTTGATTTCCTCTATCGTGCCAAAAATTGGTATGCATTCTCACCTCATATCCTCTTAAATTATGAAATTCTATTGATGTTAAATTATTCCATACCTAATTAGGGGCTTTTATTCATTTAGGGATTTTCTAGATAATTAAACTGAATTAAGTTCGTTATTTAATATTTTGTATAACTTATTTTTATTTATCAAATAAATAATTTCATAATATATTTAACAATTGGAAAAGTAGAGAAAGAGGAAAAAATGAAGCTCGTCTTGACAGATAAATGACACAGATTAATCTGTAATAACATGAGGGAAAGATTTACAACTTTTTTTTACAAACCCATAACACCTGCCAAGAACTTGTTATTGTTGTGTTTTACAAAAGAAGCTTGGTGGTATAGATGATGGATCAATTTTTCCAATTAAAAAGTGAATATAGGAATCAATTTATGGTCATGGTGGTACATAGGAATTAATGAGCAGATGAATTTTATAAAGTTGATATTATTTGGTTGGCCTTATTTGTGTCCACAAATAGTCATCTGTCTGCGCATACACAGTAAAATTTAATGGCTACAACATCATTTGACATTTTCAATGACAACATTTTAAGAAGATATTCATGTTAAGAATGAGTTTTCAGTCAATGTTTTTGGTGTTATATTACAACAAGATATTTATGAAAAAATATGGTAATCCAAGAGTGGGAGAACCAAACAAATTTTGGAGAAAAAAAGAATGAATAAAGATTTGTGGATAGAATATTTTGAGGAACAAGGAAACTTTAAGATGTTGCTTATTATTTTTAATAGAAGCACCACTATTGTTACTATGGAAGCAGTAGCTATCCTCAAAAGTATTCACAAATTATAAATTTTCTCTGTTTGGGTCGTGCCCTTGTGGATTTTTGTCTTTTGCTTCCTATGGGATTTCTCTCTTATATGCTTCAATGTCATATATTTCCTTAAGGGCCTTTTTGTAAAAGGATGTGGGTCCTTTGAAAACCCCCATAATTTCCCTTTTCCAAAAAATGGACATAGTAGTTGTACATCAAAATATGTTGTTGTGGTACATAACCTAGATGAAAACAATTACTCTATGATGAATAATATCTTACTTTATTTTATATTGTAAATTAGCTCCTAGCGGGATCTAAGATCACTAATATCCAAAAAAAAATAATTTCTCATCACAAAATGTAAATTTTCTCTATTTGGGTCATGCCTTTATGGATTTTTGTCTTTTACTGCCTATGGGATTTTTCTCTTCTATGCTTTGATGTCTTATTATTCCTTAACAAAAATTTTGTAAAAGGATGTGGGTCCTTTCAAAAACCCCATATTTCCCATTTTCTAAAAAAATGGATGTAGTATGTCTTTTCAACTTTATAATGTTCATATTTTACTTAAATATGTTTTAAATCTAGAAAACTTATTTATCTTTTTATTTTTTGGCTAGTTAGTATAGATTTGAAAAATATGAAGCGTTCTTGCAACATTGATTCATTCTATTTAAGAAAATAAAAATTATAAGAAAGACATTTGTACAATTTTTAAATAAGATATGACTTTTAGGAAAAAAAAAATGTTTAGTAAAATATTCATTACATTTAATGTTTATCAAAAAATGAATACTTATTTGCAACCTTGGAAAAAGAGGCATATCCAAAATAGTACACTATTCATAAAAATTAATAAACTTTATTTAACAAATCACATCATAAAACATTTCTAAATTAAATCCATCTTGCGAATATGGGAGTAAGAATGATGGGTAGGAGAATAAATTTTCTTAAGGAAATGGACAGATAATTTTCCAATGACCTTATAAAATGCCTTAATTAATGATTTAAATCATTAATATGAATTGCATTGTCTTATGAGACTCCCACTCGGGGTTGATATCCTTTGCTCATGTGGCAGGATTAACAACATGGAGGTGATTAAATGAAAAAATCAGTTGAAATTGATTAGTCTCCTCCACCTTTTCTTTATGTACTTGCAACATCTAGGACATTTGGCATGCCATTTTGGGAAGTTTGGAAATCTTAGAGTCTCCCATTTTAGAGATGGAAAACAATGGGAAGACTGAGTGAAATTGTGATACTACTAGTTTGGGTTGATCTTTTTCCTATGGTTGTACGGGGATCCTATCAATCCTCGTTTCATGAAAGACTGATGCAGAAGACTTCATTTCAAGAGTGGCTAGATGGAAAGATTTAAAACCTTGCTATACATCAGGTGGCTCTCGCAAATTTGGTAAATTTCTCAGGATATCAATGGTTGTGAGGTGAAGGAGATTCATTCCCATTTACATAGGTTAATGTTGGAACCCAAGTAGTCAATTAAGAGATATAATATATTTGATGTGGCGCAGGGTAAATACGGTGCTAATATGATCTCAAACACCTCCAGTCAGTTCTTATCTACATCAAGACCATATTGATCTTGAGAAAGTAGGGGAAAAGAGGAGAGCTAGGAGGCCAATTTTCATGTGCACTTGCCATCCTCAGGGCATAGAAATCCCTTTGGCTAAAGGAAAAAATGCCATAGCTGATCACTTGGGACTTGCACGCTTCTTCCTGAAGTAACTAGTAAATTTTCCCTTTGAGGGCACCTCCATTAAGTCAGAGAAGGAAATGTCTATGGATGCTTCCATAGTCTTCCTTGGGCATAGCAGTGGCGAAGGAGCTGGTCCCTAGTAATCTGCCATAATTCTCTATAACTATATAGTTTTTTTTGTATCCCGACTCATGTATACAGCTTCGCTATGTTTTTGTTGAATTAGGCTGGTTAAATCAAAAATGTATTATTTCCATAGTTTTACCACATTATTCGCGATTAACGCGTTTAGACTAAGACTGTCCAAAGATGAGCGATGTTATCTTTGGTAACTTCAAGGAATATTTTTTTTGTGGGTTGGGGCCCTTTCACTAGGTAATCTAAGAAAAAAATGTTAGAGCTTTGCTTTATCCCCGTTTGCAATAAAAAAAATAGATTTGTAAGTTGAATTTTTTTAAAACACAATTTTTTCTATGTTTGTATTAAAAAAATGTATATGAATTATATTGTGTTAAATACAAGAACAATAATACTATTCTTTGTTCATGCCATAGGTCGAAGGCAAGTTACTATATCGTTCTTCCAAGTTTATTACTTCAACAGTTTCTAAGCAATCATTTTTCAATATTATTTTCCTAGAGTCAATATTTGTAATGTCTAAATGTTCAATATGTAAATTTGTAATATTGTAATAATAAAATTAATCATTTATCTATCTATATATTGGTGGTTATATATGATATGACTATGTAAAGGCCTTATTCTAATACATAATTTTTTTTTAAAATTTAAACATATATGGAGAAAATCACATGTGTTGTCATATTTAATAACTTTAAAATGATACATTTATTATTTTCATTTTTTAGATTTCATTACATAT
Source organism: Taxus chinensis (assembly GCA_019776745.2). Lineage (NCBI taxonomy): Eukaryota > Viridiplantae > Streptophyta > Pinopsida > Cupressales > Taxaceae > Taxus > Taxus chinensis. Next base: position 649,793,919 of record CM034147.1, on the reverse strand, counting down.
GTGAGGAGACACTTTTTAAAAAAAACACATTAGAAAAAAAAAAACTAACTACATATATAAAATATAAGAAATTACATTTTAAAAAATTGGAAGTGAGATATTTTAGTTGTCATATCTATTCAAAAGTTAGTAAGCTTTATTAATAGGGAACTTACCTACAAAATATATTGAAATGGCCATCACTGCATTGAATACCATTCTCAAAAAATAGTAGGAAAAAAACTTAAAAGGTTTAATTAGCAACTACTTTGATCATCTTCACTGATGAGGCTTACAAAATAAATGATGTCAGTTGCATCACAGTTATAGCAAAAATAATTTGGGAAACTACATAAAACTAGCTTGATTTGAGCTGATGTTACTGTGGGGGTAAAGTGAAGTGTGAGGAGAATAAAAGGGAACAAGTGGTGGTGTATGATCTAAATGAAAAACATTATAATTTTCAAATCACATAGGCACGGTGATACCATGGTTGATATGAATAAAGCAATACATCAGTTGATGACTCAAAGCCAATTCCAAATGGGCATCCTTCTTCTTACCTTGGTTTGATTACAGCTACAATTACATTGATAGGCATAGGAAATAGGTGTTGACAGTCCAATATCTACTAGAATCTCAAATTTTATGACACTTCAAAGGGATTCATGCTTTCACTACCGTATTGTAGTGAAATTTCAGTGAGTATGGTAGCCAAAAATTTCATCAAACCATGGGTTGCATCTGGTCCGATGATTACTAGTGTTTCCTTTTTTTGCTTCAACATTTTTTACAGTTCGAGGATGACTCTTGTGGTGAGTTGATTTTTTATTTGGAGTAGATGAGAATACAAAGATGTAGAACCGTATATAGAGTTAAATGCTCACTTGAATATTGTTGAAGCAATAGTGCCTGAGCCAATGTCCAATTGCTATAATCAGTGAGTTGTTTTACGAATAACATCCACCTCCTCCTCCGGCAACAAGAACCATAACTATGATGATGATTGAGTATACTCCTTAAACCATGGCATTGATTGCATATTGAGTGAGATAATTGTTTTATTATAAGTGGAGTATGCTTGTTCCAGTATCATGGTCGTATGGCTTTCCACGGATTTTGACTATTTGTATACAATATTTTAGAAAAAAAAATAGTTAGAGTTCGATACCCATTTACATAACCACTAGAAAAGAGTAAATAAGGGTGGGCATAAAATGTGAGGACTTGTTGGGGATGAAAAAAGAATCAAACACCCCACTTGTCAGTCTCTGACTTGACCTCTCTGACCTCAACTTTGTTATAGCTAAAGTTGTTCCTTTAAATTCCTTCCTTTTTTGGTCTCCGTCTCGTACTCGGTCTTGGATTTACATAAACATTGCTCCCATATTTTCCAATCACCACATAGCCACCCATTATGGTGCCTCCGTTATACCTGTTGATGATGATCCTTACAGATGAACCGTCAAAGTTGTAGGAAACCTTGAGTTGGTGAGACGTGCGCCCTAAGGTGACCTCCAGGTTTTAAAGAAGTTGGACTCTTTTGTAGTTTTTAGGAGTAGGTTTAGAAAAAGCATGTAAATGACTGAAATAAATAGGTGATGCACCATGTTCTAAAAAGAAAGGACATAATATCTGAAATCTTTATCAAGAATAGTTGAAGGTCTAAACAAGCATGATCTACTACTCTAATAATGCAAAAAATCTAAGGAACTGAAACAAATAATAATAAACGAAACAAAGAAATTCTAAGGGCATCAATCATGATGAATTTCCTGACTCATTTATAACTACCTTTCATAAAAGAAACAAAAGTTCAGAACATATGAAAATCCAATTTGCACAGAATAAGAACTCTTTATTCATATAGAGAAAGGGTACATAAGTCCCATAAAAGCACAGATTACACTTCTCTTTTATGATAGAGGCTTGCTAAGGCTAGATAAAACATATAGAAATCTCTGCTTTTTCTCCTACCTATTCTTCTGCCTCAAAATTCCTTTCTTTTTCTCTCCTTTTTTTTCGTCTTTCTATCTCACCTCCTTTTATAGGAAACATTTTTTCCTCTATCACTTCCATCTACCACCCTTTTCCTTCAATTATGATAAGGCCTTGCACTTATCCTTCTGGCTCCTGGCCCTAGTATTTTAAATGCAACACCACCATTATCTTCCCTATTAATTCAGATATTTTACCTTCATGGTTTTGGAATAAATATTTCATCCCTTTATAGAAATCTGTGCACCTAATATCTTCTTGGTATTTAAATGCCACTGAGTCCTTGTCTGATTAGATTGCTCCTCATTTGGGCCACGTGGAGGACTCAAATGATGCACTCACTTAGGGTCCCCCTTCCTTTTGGGTTATATTAAACATGTGTCAGAAAAACACATGGAGTGTTTGCACGAATTTGATAACCTGCTTGAATGTCCCTCAAAGTTGGGGATGCACCTATGAGACACATGGAGACTGCCGTAAGCATTTCATACTTAGTCATTACTAGCTTTGAGATCAACCAAGGGCATCTAGAGTTCTGGGGACAAAATACTTAACAAAAGAGTCATAATAAATAATATAATCTAGTTTGGTGACTCACCAAGGGACTCTGTGTGCCTGTCATGGAAGAATCTCGATATCTCATGCCTTCCCAAAATTTCAAAAATTGTGGCCAACCACAGTCTTTATAGCATTCACAAAGAATCCTGATACCCAAGCCATTCTTCTTCATCGGGTAGGTTCTTCGTCTGCAAGGCTTGAAAATCTCAGTCTAACTCAATTATCTCCCTGTGGGAGAAACCTTGAAGGCTCTGCATGACCACATGTAAGTGGAACTCTAGCTGTATGATAGGATTAATGATGGCCTTGACCTCAGCGACATGTTGGAATCTTCCTTCAAAGACTGGAAGATTGTCTTGTCTTGGTGCTTAGCGATCAGAAGCTATTGAATTTGGTCTTTGGATAAGACCGTAGACTCATCTGGGAAGGGAGAGGGAAAACCAAGCTATACTAATTCATTGATATTCTATTTTCTTTCCCTCATACCCTTGCGAAGTTGTGCCAAGAGATTCTGACATTTGACAGAAGCTTTGTCACAACTCATAATTTCATTGATCTTTGTTGCACTTCAACCACCTGTTGATGATTCATGTGTTCTGAAGAGTGAGATCTGAGGCATCGTAGAGTTTCTAAATTAGGAATTTTGACTCGTGGACCTTGGCGGATAAGGTGTTATTGATGGTAGAGACCACACTTTCTACCCTAGAGCATAATCTCTTGTGCATTTGATATAAATCTGAGTGTCGGGGCTAGATTTTATGGTAGTGGTGGCAATCCTGTCACAATAGGAGGCATATAGACCTTGTACTAATGATACAATTCCAGCTTTCTGAGATTCTTGACCCAATTGGTTAATCAAGTCCTTGACCGTTTTATCAAAAGATTTTAACTTGGCTTGAAGGCCATCCTTTTCCTGTGAAAGTGAATTGATCAGGGCCTAGAAAGTGGTGAGCTTAGCTGCCAGAGATTTTGCCTCTACTTGAGAAGTAGCGAGGGCTTGCTTGGTCGATGTGTCCCTTAACTCCCTCTTGAGCTGGTCTACCTCTCTATCCTTGGCCTTAAGCTCAGCCATGCGGCCCGCTATTGTAGCTTCTACCTTTTGGAGGCTGGCTTGCACCTTTTTCAGCTGATTGTTGAGCTTCAAATAGTCAGTAGTGACTACTATCACCCATTTCATTCATCAACTCAACTTTGTCCTAAGGTTGAAATTCAGTGAGGTCCACTACGATAGTGCTAATGGAATATTCATCATGGCACATTTGTTCCATGGGCTTAGATACCTGAGGGACAAGGTGAGTGATGGTTAAGGATCCTTGTTGATGATCATACAGGGATCAAACCTACTTAGTTGAACTGAGCCGCCATCTCCTTCTTTCTCTTCTTTGATCTCCTTTGATCTCAGGCTGCCTTGGTGGCCTCTACTTGACTCCAAAACTTAGAAGGAGAAGAGACCATCCCTCCCGCAAATGGGAAACCAGGTGGCAGGCCGTATGGAACAATCACTAGTGATTGAGATACTACAGATACCAGGGCTGAAGAAGGGGGCGTGATGATGTGAGGAGAGAAAATTGGGATGGTTGTAGGGTACCATGGAAGTAGAGGGATGCCAGGTGGAGGAAGGGGCTGGGATGTAGTGATAGACTGAAGGATTCCTTCCGAATGGGTTGGTGGAGGTGGAAGCATTATAGAGAGTGAAGCCTCAAGTGGTGGGATTCCAGGAATCATGATTGATTTTAGCTTCTTGCAGGGCTGGGTTGGAGAGAGACTCTCCCTCTACTATAGCTTCTAAGAGCTCTAGGGATGGAGAAATTTGAGGATTCTGGAAAGGAGTAGCTGATGAAGGTACCCCAGGTATTCATTGTTGTAGCTCGGAGGACCCCACGGTTGACCTGAGAGGTTGCTCCAAAGTGAGGACAAGTACATCCTCACTATCTACATCAGAGTCATGCTCCATGTCCCACTTATCCTCCCATGTGACTCATCTGTGAGAACTTCCTCAAAGTTCTGTGTGGTTTGGCCGATTTCCTAGTTGTATTTCCAAAATCCCTCTATCTTTCTAGGACTCCAGTCCTTTATTTTTAAGGCTTGCTTTCAGTCCTTTCCAATCATTAGAGTAGGGTCAAATAATTTTTTCACTAGATGAAATGACTCCCAGTTTAGAGTGGGGATATCCTGGAGTTTGATGAAGATCTCAGGTGCTTCAGCCTTGGGGCTTCGCCATGAATCAAAAAAGGTCTCGATTCATGCTTGCATAGGGACTTTGATTTTATTTGTAGATAGGGTCTCAGCTATTTTTCCATCCTAATCATACCTCCATGAGTCTTGGATCAAGGAAAAGCCATAGGAGGCCAAATTTTGAAATAGAACAATGGTCTACCTACCTCTTGATTACAGTAATCCCTCCCCTACTAAAAGGGAGGTCATAGATTGATTTCTTCTTTTTAGTCGAGCCAACCTCCAGGTCTAGCACATGATGAGCTGTTGGGTGACTTCGAGACCTTGCTATCTGAGGTGTGAGGATCCTTGGGAGCATGAAGGATTCACCTCTGAATCCATGTGGACTCAAATCATAGAATGACCTCTGGAAAAGAAGTAGTCGATGGGGTGCAATGGGTCTGAGAAGATAGATCATGTAGATTCATTCATTCTGTTATCAATCCCTTCAAGGATCGAGCTCTAGAAAAAGAGGCTCCACAAAAGCATTGAAAAACTCATAGACATCAAAGAATGAGAAAATATATGGGTCCACGTAGATGTCGGGATAATATTTGTGGAATTCACCTCCATATCCCACAGGGTCAGGGGCATGAATTGACCAAAATACTGAGCATTTTGGTATAGAATGAGGTGAAAAAGGAAAGACGAATACCTGAAGGTGGACTTCATTGAGAAATGCTTGATTTTTTCACAAATTGACCCTGTTATGACTTCCATGAAGTCAAATTTATATCTTTGTTTTGTGTGCCGATGGTCCTCATTCAGAATATAGCCACCATCTACGAGTCCTCAACATCTTTGTCAAAGTCCTACCTGAAAATAAAAGCCAACATAGAGTAGACATCCAGAGTGTCAGGCTTGAGGGAATTTAAGGGGATGGGGAAACAAGGGAACCCCCGATGCGTTGGAGTCTAACTGTCTCAGTTCCTTGGTAAGGGTCAAGGAATTCATTTGACACTGGACCCATACGTTTAAGAGCTTAGTTATATCATATAAACTAGCTGACTGATCATAATTCAGGGCTAACATGTCCCTGATGGCCTGCGGTGTGATGTAAACAGTCTAAATTCCAGCCCTTGATGGTATGGTTTCCTGGTTGAAACTTGATGCACACATTTTGTATGAGATCTAGGCATGGGTGTGTGAGAGGAACCATGTATTGGGAAAGAGTAGTGCTCCAGGTCCTAAGCACCAATGACTCTGAGTCTCCCAGAAGAGTTGAACCTGGCACATGTCACTTCTCTCAAAGCTTTAGGCCTTTTGTTGAGACTGGGCTCAAATATATCGTTGGCGGGGTCGATGACCAGTGAAGGGTCATAATACCAAGATAATGAGTCTAGGTATTTTAACTTTGGATGGTGTTGTCAGGGAGGAATGGGTTATCCTGTGTAAGAATTTGTTACCTGAGTAGAGCTGGAGGTGGTGCTGGCCATGGTGATTTGAATTTCTTTGAATGACTCTGGAGCTTTTGGAAACTTTGATATTCACCGATAAAAATCTAAATGCTTTAGAATGATCCTACTGAACAAAGAGGTCAAGAGGCCTTTAATATCGTTGCTACCCTAGGAGTAAAAAACTCATACGTGCCTGGAGTCATTTCTCATAATGATTCCTTTAAGAGAGAGACCTGAGGATGCCAAACTTGGTGCCTTTATAGATCTTACATTGATTGTGGATCTTTTATTTAGGAAAGAGATATTTACCTTTGATGATAATTTTAATGTGAGAAGATGTAGGGGGCACTTTTCGATATATCAAAAGTGATGTGGACAGGGGTGGTGAAGCACATGGCAAAAACATCCAATGAAAGCAAAGGCTCAAAAAAAAACTAAAAATACAAAACAAACAACAATATATACATATGATACAATTTAGAAGATACCTAAACGTAAGGCTTCAGATGGATCCCATTTACTGGAATCGCCAAAGGATCTCCTTGCCATGGTTTCAAGCTCAAATGAGTTATGCTACTTGCATGCACTGATTATGAATGGTCCAGTCCATAAGGGGTCAAACTTTCCATGGTTCCCGGGTTTAGCTGCTCTAGCATCCCACTTTAAAATGACAGTTCCGATTTGGAAGTTTGGCTCCGATGTCTTTTGATCAAACCATGTCTTAACTATTTGTTGGCGATTAATCATGGCCTCGTGGGTGAGTTCACACTTTTCCTAGAGTTCTACCAACTCGGCGAGCCTTACTGACATTGCTCCATTCTCCTCTATCTCAAATCCTTTTAGTAGTTGTAATGTGGGAATCTCTAAAGAAATTGGCATCACAACACTTTTCCCATAGACCATTTCATATGGCAAAGCTTTTAGGATCTACTTTAGAGTGATCCGATCGGCCCATAAGGTTGTTTTAACATGCTCATGCCACAACCTTTTATGCTCATGTCCCATCCTTTTAATGAGTCTTATCATATTCTTATTTGTAGACTCTACCAGGTCATTCCCTTGTGGGTAATAGTTAGAGGATGTCTTTAAATATATCTCATGTTTGACCACAAAATCAGACACCTTAGCTCCTAGGAAATATTTAGCATTGTCAGATATAATGGTGTGGGGGGAACCAAAATGAGTAGTGATATCCTGCAAGAGTCCTAGGATCACATCTTTAGTAGACTCCTTAAGTGGGACTGCCTCCATCCACCAGGTGAAATAATCCAGTTGCCATGAGAATCCACTGGTGTCCAACACTTGAAGTTGGATTAACCATTCCGATGAAATCAAGACCCCATTGCGTGAAAGGTTCCTTAATTAAAATGGGGTTGAGGGGAAACACTGTGTTTCTTCAGAAACCTACGTAAACTTGACAAACCTTACATTTGTTTGTTTCTTACCTGACTATCGAGTGAACAAGCTAGGCTAGAAGTATCCTACCTACAAAATCTTTATAGCAGTGGTTTGGGCCAAAAAATGACCGCCCAAGTCTCCATGATGCAATTCTCTTAAGAATATTTTGGCCTCTTCATCTTCAAGGCATCTCAACATCAACCCATTAAAATTCCTCTTAAAAAGGAAACCATTAATTATAGCGAAATGAGTCCCTTGTTGCCTGTAATACCTTCTCTTTTTCAAGGGGAGATGGCTAGGATACTCTCCAGTTTGAATAAAATGAATTCTATGAGAGACCCACCCCTCGGGCCTATCCTCCTGTAGGTACATTATCTTTTCCAACTCGTCAATTGTTTCGGGGACCAGTTCCTATGTCAAATATTGACACAGTCCCTTGCCTCTTACGAGCTTCGTGGGATTTATCTCTATGTCATATTCCAGGATTTTGGTTATCTAATTTTCCCTTTTTTCAGTTATCTCACCCTCCATTATATACTCTTTGATGTTGGGGTGAGCCACCATGACCATAATTTTGTTGTGTGTGACCAAGTGTCTGAATTTCTTCAAACCTTTGACTATGGCATAGGCCTGTCTTTCCAAAAAATTGTACCTTATTTCATAGTCATGAAGCATTTTTGAAAAGAAGGCAATGGGGTGTTCCTCCCCCTATCGCTCTCCCTTTTGAGTTAACATAGATGCTATGCTATTTCCCCCCGTATATATACATGATGAAATATTTTGAGAAGTCAGGGTTGTGGAGTATGGGGGCTGATGTAATAGCCTCTTTGATCAATTCAAAATACTGCTGACCTTCCTCAGTCCATTTGAAAACTAGATCTTTCTTTAGCATGAGAGTAATGGGGCAGACGGTCCCCGAAAAATCTGATATAAACCTACTGATGAAGTTGATCTTTCCTAAGAAGGATTGAACAACCTTCTTGTTGACTGGAAGAGGTAGCTCTAAGATGGCCCTGACTCTCTCAGGATCAATGGAAACTCCTTCCTTTGACACCACATGCCCCAGGAGTTTTCCTTGGGGAATGTCAAAAATACATTTCTTGGGATTCAGAGAGATCCCAAATTCTTGACATTTTTTAAACACGGATTCTAAAGCATCAAAATTTTCCTTCATCTGTTCTGGTAAACACAGTAAGATCATCAAGGTATATGAGGATTACCTTGTTTATCAACGCCCCAAATGCGGTGTCCATGGCTCTTTGAAAAGTAGCCCCTGCATTTGTGAGCCCAAAAGGCATCTTTACATAGGTGAAAGTTCCCCATTTAGTCGTGAAAGTAGTTTTATGTTGATCCCCTTCTGTGAGCCATATTTGGTTATAACCCGAGAAGCCATCCAATAGGGAAAACATCTCAGATCTTCCAACCATCTGTAAAATCTGTTCCATAGAGGGCAGGGGATAATGGTATTTTAGGGAGGCTCTATTCAAATCCCTGAAATCTATGTAGAGTTAGATTTCACCATTTTTCTTTCTTACTGGAACTAGGTTGGAGACCCACGTTGTGTGCTTGATTGGAAAAATGATGTGAGATTCCAACAATTTTCTCAACTCTTCGGCCATGAGGGCCTCCACTTTAGGATTCACATGTCTCTATTTTCTGTCACACAGGCTTAGCCCCTTCCTCCAGATCAATGGTGTGCATGGATAATATCTTTATCATAGCTGTGAAGATCATCGTATGTCTAGGCCATCACCTTTTCATACTTGTGACACAAAGCCACGAGTCGGTCTCTATCCTTTTGGTTTACTGACTTACCAACTTTCAGTCGTTTGTCCCTGCTATTTCCAGCTCTACATAATCCTCTTTTACTACTTCAAACCTCCTTCAATCCAGGCTAGCATCATCTGAGTCAAAAAGGTTTTCAAGCATAATTAGTCCTCTTGGGAGCTTGTTTGTCTTTAACTGTATTACCTAGTCTCCATATGCTTCTTCAACCTTGGACTGGAGTTGATTCATAAACTGATCAGACTACTAGAGGAAATGTATGACCTGTCGGTCATTATCAAACACCTGCCAATGATGGAGGTTGTCAGGGATTGAGGGGTGAATGATTACCTTTATGGAGTCTTTATTTTCTAGAAGGTCCTGGGCTGGGTCAAACTGAGACCCAATGGTAGCCATTCTAGCAGCCTCTACATTCTGCTCACGAGGAACTACCTTAATGTTGAAAGCTTCAAAATCATCTATTAGATCCCAGACCCGGTGCTGTAGGATCTCATCCTTGGGTTCTTGGTGGCGGTGGTATTCCTTACTTACGTGACCACTAATTTTGAATCACCAATACCCTTAGCTACCTGATACCTTCCTTTCTGGTGGTGCATAAACCGTGCACCAAGGCCTCGTATTCCACTTCGTTACTAGTACAAGAGAACTGGAAATGTACCGACTGGAGAATATTCCTACCAGTCGGAGAGGTGAGGAAAACTCCGGATCCTGAGCCATTCTTACTTCTAGCCCCATCAAAATATAAGCTCCATATTGGAGGGTCACCAGGAGAGCTTGTCCCTAGTGCGTCACCCTCACTTTTTACCTTTGGGATTGTGGGGTTTTCATTCAGAAATGACGTAAGTTCCTAGGCTATTTGAATCGAAGTTTCCAAATGGATCTCCAGGGGGAAGATTAGATAGATGGTCACCCTCCTGGGGTTCTCTATCCTCTATATATAGCTCTTCTTCTCTTGTGATCATAGCATGGGAGGCCTCGAAACCAGAAGGTACTTGGTCTGTTATATGTTCCTTGGAGAGTGGTTCAGACAAGACCTTCATCTTAGACCCATACTTGGTGTGCATAGGATTAAGTAGGGACCAATCCAAAGACATATACCCACCATGATTTTAGCTGTGAAGTCTCGGGAGAGGCAGAGCCCAAAGATCAGTGGGACATTAACCACCATGATATCTTGGTGAACAGTTATATTTGGATAGGAATAGAGTTGCAATGGGAGTCCCTTGATAATTCCTATGGTTGGCATAGACTTCCCATCCAGTTACATAACCCCCTTCTTCAAGGGCTCATACTGGACTCCTAAAGCATCTGTTATTGCCTGAGGCATGACAGTAGTGCTTGCGCCAGAATCTATCATGGAATTATGTAGTAACTTCTTTCCTATAATAAGAGTAAAAAGAATGGGTTGGGCCTTGGTTTACTCACTTCTTCCTTTTGATTTAGCAATATGGATTCTGAAGGCACCCATGCATCTTTGACTTGTCCTTTCATGGGACCTGCCATGGTCACATCCTCCTCCAATCTTAACACCCCTTGGAGAAGCTCCTTCTACTCGGGAATGCTTAAGAGATCCCACAAGGATGCACTGGCTGGTGCCTTTTTTAGCTGTTGGACTACATTGATGGGTCCAGTCTAGTGATGGTTTAAGAGGTGGCTGATGCTTCATCCTCTCCTTCTCAAGGTGATGGACCTCTTTCTCCTGTATAGTTGGTTGGGGAACTTCTTTTGTCTTTGGCAATGACATACTTATAATAATTGGAGGCTCTTTGTACACCTTGTCGACCGAACTGGAAGTTGGTGTGTCTGCTTCAATGATCCTTTTCTTGAAGTGAGTATTGTAGTTGAACTGCACAGGTTTTGGAATAGATACCTCATTTATATAAATGAACTCCTCCCCCTCTACCTAGGAGAAAAGGGCATGCTCTGGTGTAATCTCAGCCTCTTGTTCTAAAGACATTCCTTGCATTTGGGTGGTGAAAGCAGCACTTTGGGCTCCCTCAGATTGATGAGGTCCAACTCGCGCATGCATCATAACCCTCTCTTGATCGTTTCTCAGGCTATCCTTAGTTGCAAGTTCCCTTGGGGACAATCTTTTGGCATATGAGGATTATTGTAAGGGAAGCACCAGGCGTTAGGTTCCTCAGCCAGATGATTTTTTCTAGGGATGAGCTCTCTACTGCTATTTGGGGGAGTGGTTCAAAGTGGCATGGGTACAGGACTATTTGATTTGATGGCTGAGGTTGGCGGCCTCTAAGAATTTTGGTATGTAGATGGGTAAGTGGGTCAGCTACTTTGGACATTCTAATAATTTTTCTTTGGATAAGCACCCTGATTTCTCTTAAGGTTTACTATCTCATTTGAGAGACTTCTCAAGATGTTTCTCATCTCGTCCATCTCAGGGAACGAAGATGAGGTGGTAGCAGTAGGAGTGGGAGCCGGCAACTATTGGGGGTAATTTTATAGAGAAGTAGGGCTTGAGGTTGAACTCTGGGCTTGTACTTGCAGAAAGGGGGGCTATCTTAGGATTTATGGGAAAAAGAGTTCTGGGAGGGAGCTTCCCTGCATCTATTAGATTGTTCTCAGCTTAGACCGCAAGGCTATAGGATTGTGGAAAATAATCCCCTCCTAATGACTGAATCATTACCAAAATATCTGAATTTAAGGCTTTTAAGTAGAAAACAATAGCCATACCTGCAGGTGGTCTAGCCAAGACTGGAATCCTTTGCCAATTTTTGTGGAACCTGGGTGTTGAAATCTGTCATCAACTCTTGCCGACTCTTTTTTATACCAATTAATTGTTGTAGGAGTGATGATTGGTCTCCTTTCTCACTAAACCTTGCTACAAATGGTGTTCCCAACTAGTCCCAAGTACCGATAGTGTTAGGGGTCAAGGCTCAGTACCATTCCAAGGCCCTCCCCTTGAAAGAGGCAGCCAGTAATCGTAAGGCAACATCTTGCTCCCTTATATAATGTACCACACATATCTCCGCTATGTCTTGGAGATGTTCCTCGGGGGTTTTGAAGTCTTCACCACTGAACTTGGGCAATGCTTTCAACGCATTGGCTGGAATAGGATTCCATATACCACCGGGGGTAGGAAAAATGAGTGGGCTTCCCTGATCCCATGAAATAAACAGTCTCGGAAATGGAGGCTGAAGGTGCGCCATAGTGATAGGTCTAAGGGTCCTTGTTGACTGAGTGAAGGGCCTACCTAGTGGAGGGGTTTGAGAGAGTCTGGTCTAGGGGGGGACGGAGACCTCTAAACCTATCTTCCTCTTCTATGTCGTGGAGGGATAGCTGTAAATAGTCAATGAGACCTTCTTCCCTCTGCTTTTGATCTCATTCACATTCGTTGATAAATCTTGGGTGATGCTTTAACCTATAGGAAAGATAATGTCCCACCGGGCATGCCAGGAAAACTGTTGATGATTTTATCCTTACAGATGAACCGTCAGAGTTGTAGGAAACCTTAGGTTGGTGAGACATGCACCCTAAGGTGACCTCCAGGTTTTAAAGAAGTTGGATCTTCTCTAGTTTTTAGGAGTAGGTTTAGAAAAAGCATGTAAATGACTGAAATAAATAAGGGATGCACCAAATTTTAAAAGAGAAATGATAGAATATCTGAGATCTTTATCAAGAATATGTTTGAAGGGCTAAATAGCATGATCTACTACTTTGAATAACGCAAAAAAGCAACTGAGGAACTGAAAATATTATAATAAATGAAACAAAGAAATTCTAAGGGCATCAAGCATGATGAATTTCTCTGACTCATTTAGAACTACCTTTCATAAAAGAAACGAAAGCTTTAAACATATGAAAATCTGATTTGCACAGAATAAGAACTCTTTATTCATATAGAGAAAGGGTACATAAGGCTTTCATAAAAGCACATATTACACTTCTCTTTTATGATAGAGACTTACTAAGGCTAGATACAAAATATGCAGAACTCTCTTTTTCTTCTCTCTTTTTTGGCTCATAATTTTCCCTCTTTTTTTCTTCTTGTATCTCACCTCCTTTTATAGGAAACATTTTTTCCCTATCACTTCCAGCTACCACCCTTTGCTTTCAATTCTGATAAGGCCTTGTACACTTATCCTTCTGGCTCCTACCCCTAGTATTTTAAATGCAACACCGCCACTGTCTTCCCTATTAATTCAGATATTTGACCTTCATGGTTTTGGAATAAATATTTTGTCCCTTTATAGAAATCCATGCATCTACTCCCTTCTTGGTATTGCCACTAAGTCCCTGTCTGATTAGACTCCTCATTCGGGCCATAAGGAGGGCTCGCGCTCGCTTAGGGTCCTCCTTCCTTTTGGGCTATATCAAACATGCATCGGATAGACACATGGAGTGTCTGTGTGATTTGAGAACCCGCTTGAATGCTTGAACTTGGGGATGTGCCTATGAGACACATGGAGACCGCTGCGAGCATTTCATACTTAGTCATTACTAGCTTTGAGCAACTAAGGGCATCTAGAGTCTGGGGAAAAAATACTTAACAAAAGAGTCATAAATAATATAATCAATAGATTCAAATTTCAACTATTTCTAATGCTTTCCAAAGCCCTACAAATCTTGGGAAAAATTAATACACATAGTGGAGGTGATGGGGTGTTAATTTAATAAATGGGTAAAAAAAATTCCATCATTAATGTAAGTATTAAGTCACAAACATGATAGGAGAATTTTTATATTTTTATTTTCAAAATCTCATTTAAAGACTGGACACATGTCTTTATAAGAATTTAAGTGTTTTTTAAAATGAAAAAAATCAGTACTTGGAATAAGGCATTATATTTGTCAAATCAAAACCAACTAACCAATAAGAAAATAGTTGAATGACTTATTTACATTAGATAAATGTTTAAATAAAATATAGACAATAGAAAGTTTGAAGTGAACTGATTTTTTTTTATTTTGATTGGTGGGTTGGGAAAAAATTATTTATTTGCATGAAAGGTATAGTATTCTTGCCGGAGGTAGGTACTAATAATATGTTGTGGCATAACCTAGCGGCTGCTAAGCTCAAAATATCTTAATTTAACTTAGTAAATGCTAAAAACCTATATGCTCCAAATATTATGTGGTGGCATAACATAGCTGGCGCAAAGCTTGAAATATCTTAATTTAAAATCTTAAAATCATACAATAAATTCGACTAATTTATACAGATCTTGATTTCTATACAGTTCTCCAAAGTTAATGTGGTTGATTAACTCAGAGGTCGATAAGCTCAAAACAACTTACTTTAATTTGTCAAAACGTAGCAACTTATAAGATTTTAATAAAAATTGTTAGGTTATTTTGAGGCATAACCTTTTTTTGGCAGTGACAAGAGGATATGGCATGTGCAGGCTTTAATGGGAATTTATGACATCGATAGATTGCATTCATGTGATAGAACAAGATCGATTAATGGTTATACACATGTGATGTAAGATGGCATCTCAGGAATTTAAGATTTTTAATGGGAATAATGATATTTATGATTAGGATATCCAATCGATGATCTTTGGTACCCTCACACTTGCCTCCATTCATGTGTTGTGCGTTGGTGGATTTATATCTCTGGGTCAGCTAGACATTTCACTACCCCTGTCCTCTTTTCATTTTTGGTCATTGTGCTTTGTGTCTCTCTACAATGGTGACAGGGGTGCTGGTGGTTTCTTGGGTAGCATGGAGTGTGGTCCTAGTAGGAAGAGGTGAAGAGCTATGACAGGAAAGGATGTTGGGGAATCATTTACTTCTTGGATGGATAGGAAAATCTAGAACGCAGCTATGCAGAATTGGCTCAAGAAGGTCTGGTCAGTCACAGAGCACTTCAAAGAAGAAGAGGACGTTGATATTTTGTGAGAGCATGCACCAGTTGATGCTTGACCCGAACCAGTCCAAAGGGTAGAGGAACATTTTTGACATGGTGCAAGGGTTGAGTGCGGAAAACATATTTTCCAACTCTTTGGGGTAATTTATCTTACATAAGGAGCATGAGAAGTTGGAAGAGCATCTAGTCAGCCTTCAGTATCATGTCCATGCCTTGACATGTGGGGATGTAGGTGATTGCACGTGGTCTGGAGGTGGTTGTGGGAAATCAGGGTATAGAACTCCCTGTTGGCACTAAAGTGAAAATGTCATAATGTTGTGTGTAGATTCATCCTCCTCCTCTGATCAGAGTAAAGGGGACTTGGATGTCGAGATCATTGGTGAGGTGGAGCCAAGAGGCTGAAAGGCCTAATCTTTCCTAGATGCATTTGTCTTTAGTTTTTTATTAAGGGTTGGAATGGTTGTCTGTATAGCAAAGTGTATAGATATAGGAAGTATTTGTGGGTGAAGTAAAGTTGATTACAACTCTTCCCCATTCATTTTGGCATATATTTAGTATGATAAGTTGTTTGTAATCATCATGGGAGTCCACTGCTAGAAGACTTATCATGGAATGGTTCCTCATGTACTATTTTTGAAGACTTATCATTGAAATATCTTAATTTAAAATCTTAAAATCATAGAATGAATTCAACTAATTTATACATATATCTTGTTTGTGATACATAACCTAGCAGAAACTAAAAAAGCTAGTGGACACTAAGTTCAAAATATCATTCAGTAACTTGATATACTAGTTGAAACTAAACTCAATATGTCTTTCCTTACTTAGTTAAATAGTAGTTACTTTTTATCTCGAAATATTATATTGTTTAAATACCTAATGTGGTTAAGCCCAAACTATGTTGGCATAATTTGTTTGTATTCACTAAGATCCAAATATTACTTTCTTTTATTGAAACCTAGAGACTACTAAGATCTAAATATTATGTTGTGTCAAGTCAGCAGGACATAAGTTTAAAATATCATTCAGTATCTTGATAAACTAGTTGAAACTAAACTCATTATGTCTTTCTTTAGTTTGTTAAATAGTAGTGACTCTTTAGGTCGAAATAATATATTGTTTAAATACCTAGCGGCCGCTAAGCTCAAACTATGTTGATTTAATTTTTGAAATCACAGTGACCACTAAGATCCAAATATTATGTTATGGTGTAACCTACCGGCCACTAAGCTTATAATATCTTACTTTCTTTTGTTGAAACCTAGAGACCGCTAAGATCCAAATATTACCTTAATAAAACCTAGCAACTTAAGAGTACAATATCATTTTTTTAGTTATGTTGAAATACTAGTCAGAAACTAAACTCAATATGTCTTTCTTTAGTTTGTTAAATGCTAGTTACTCTTTAGGTCAAATAATATATTGTTTAAATACCTAGCGGCCGCTAAGCTCAAACTATGTTGATTTAATTTGTGAAATCGCAGTGACCACTAAGATCCAAATATTATGTTTTGGCGTAACCCACCAGTCGTTAAATATTGTTAATATTATAAAATATTGTAATTGAAGTTATTAAACCATAGCATATACAATCCCCAAATAATATGTTGTGACATAACCTATTGGCCACTAAGCTCATAATACCTTAATTTAGTTTATTAAATCCTATACCAATGCTAGGCTCCAATGATTATGTTGAAACCTAGTGAAGCGCTATGCTCGAAATATCTTAATTTAAAATCTTAAAATCATACGATAAATTCAACTAATAATTGAAGATTACAATATCATTTGTTAAGCTATGTTGAAACAAAACCTAGCGGAAACTAAACTTAATATGTATTTCTTTAGTTTGTTAAATGTTAATGACTCTTTTTGTCAAAATAATATATTTTTTAAATACCTAGTGGCCGCTAAGCTCAAACTTTTTTGATTTAATTTGTTAAATCTCAGTAAATATTATGTTTTGGCGTAACCTACCGGCCACTAAGCTTATGATATCTTACTTTATTTTACTGAAACCTAGAGACCACTTCCAAATATTATGTTGTGTCATAAGCCAGTGGACTTTAAGTTTAAAATATCATTTAGTATCTTGATATACAAAACTAAACTCATTATGACTTTCTTTAGTTTTTTAAATGTTAGTGACTCTTTAGGTCGAAATAATATATGTTTCAAATACCTAGCAGCCACTAAGCTCAAACTATGTTGATTTAATTTGTGAAATGCAGTGACCACTAATATCCAAATATTATGTTTTGGCATAACCTACTAGCCACTAAGCTTGTAATATCTTACTTTCTTTTGTTGAAACCTAGAGACCGTTAAGATCCAAATATTACCTTAATTTGTTAAAACCTAGCAACTTCGAAGAGTACAATATCATTTGTTTGGTTATGTTGAAACATAACCTAGCGGAAACTAAACTCAATATGTATTTCTTTAGTTTGTTAAATGCTAGTGACTCTTTAGGTTGAAATAATATATTATTTAAATACCTAGCGACCACTAAGCTCAAACTATGTTGATTTAATTTGTGAAATCACAGTGACCACTAAGATCCAAATATTATGTTTTGGCATAACCCACCGGCCGCTAAATATTGTTAAATATTGTAAAATATCATTGTAATTGAAGTTATTAAACCATAGCGAATGCAATCCCTAAATAATATGTTGTGTCATAACCTAGCATTCACTAAGCTCATAATACCTTAATTTAGTTTATTAAATCCTAACCACCACTAGGCTCCAACAATTATGTGGTAGCATAACCTAGTGGGCACTATGCTCAAAATATCTTAATTTAAAATCTTAAAATCATACGATAAATTCAACTAATATAGACATATCTTGTTTGCATCTTCAAAGATTACAATATCATTTGTTAAGTTATGTTGAAACAAAACCTAGCGGAAACTAAACTCAATATGTCTTTCTTTAGTTTGTTAAATGCTAGTGACTCTTTCTGTCAAAATAATATATTGTTTAAATACCTAGTGGTCACTAAGCTCAAACTTTGTTGATTTAATTTGTTAAATCCCAGTATTCACTAAGATCGTAATATTATGTTTTGGTGTAACCTACTGGCGCTAAGCTTATAATATCTTACTTTCTTTTATTGAAACCTAGAGACTGCTAAGATCCAAATATTATGTTGTGTCATAAGCTAGCGGACACTAAGCTCAAAATATCATTCAGTAACTTGATAAATTATAGCAACCACTAAGCTCAAAATATTATATTGTGGAAGTACCTAGTGCCCACTTAGCTCAAATTATGTTAATTTAATTTGTTTAATCCAACCGATCATAAGGTCTTAATATTATGTCTTGGGCTAACCTAGTGGACAAGTGACCACAATACAACAAGTTTTTAGATACGACATGATATACTCAATGAAGTCTAGCAGCCGCTAAGATATTCTTAAAAGTAAATATATCATTTTTATAATGAAGTTGTGTTATGAATTTAATTGTTAATCTTTTTGTATTTAACATGAGACAAATAACAAAGTGATCACTTGGCCCAAAAAAAGTGTGTTTCCTATAGAAAAATCAACTTATCCATGCGAGTCTGCCAAGGTAAACGAAGACTGCCTCCAAATAAGAATTATAGCCTAGCAGTCGCTAGAGTAGGCAACATTTTTCATGTAGAGTGTATTCATACAAGTGTTTATATAAATGGTAAAAAATAAATCTGGAGTTTATATAATGGATACATAAATTTACATGTAGAATCATGTATTTTATGTGATATACACGGTATACGTATAGACTTGGACTAGTGACCGAGAAGTTATATAACAAGTTTTTAAATACGACATGATCTACTCATTGTACCCTAGTGGCCACTAAGCTATTCTTAAAGGTAAATATATCATGTTCATAATGAAGTTGTGTTATAAATCTAAATTGTTAATCTTTGCATATATAACAGGAGACAAACAACAAAAGTGATCGCTAGCACCAAATAATAGTGTGTTGCCTATATAAAAAAACCTTGCTCCGTGAGGCCGCCAAAGGTAAATGAATTTTTTCTCTAAATAAGAATTATTGCCTAGTGGGTGCTAGTGTATGCAAGTTTTTTCATGTAGAGTGTATTCATACAGGAGAAATCATATTGAAAAGTTTGTAAGTGATAACAAATAAATCTGGAGTTTATATAATGGATACATAAATATACATTTAGAATCATGTATTTTATGTGTTATACAGGTATACATATAGATTTCTCTATTTCTTATGAGATTTTGGACAAATATTTTTACATTTATGACAAGAAAAGAAACTTGGACTAGCGACCTAGAAGTTATATAACAATTTTTTAAATACGACACAATCTACTCATTGCACCCTAGTGGCCGCTAAGCTATTCTTAAAGGTAAATATATCATGTTCATAATGAAGCTATGTTATAAATCTAAATTGTTAATCTTTGCATATATAACAGGAGACAAACAACAAAAGTGATTGCTAGCACCAAATAATAGTGTGTTGCCTATATAAAAAAACCTGCTCCGCGAGGCCGCAAAAGGTAAATGAATGTTTTCTCCAAATAAGAATTATAGCCTAGTGGGTGCTAGTGTACACAAATTTTTTCATGTAGAGTGTATTCATACAGGAGAAATCATATTGAAAAGCTATAAATGATAACAAATAAATCTGGCGTTTATATAATGGATACATAAATATACGTGTAAAATCATATATTTAATGTGTTATATAGGTATACGTATAGATTTCTCTATTTCTTATGAGATTTTGGTAGAATTATTTTACATTTATGAAAATTATAGAAACTCAGACTAGTGATCAAGAAGTTATAAAACAAGTTTTTACATACAACACCATCTACTCATTGCATCCTAGCGGCTGCTAATCTATTCTTAAAGGTAAATATATCATGTTCATAATGAAGTTGTTTTATAAATCTAAATTGTTAATCTTTGCAAATATAACAATAGACAAAGAACAAAAGTGATCGCTAGGACCAAAAACATTGTGTTGCCTATATAAAAACAACTGATCCAGAGGCCATCCAAGGTAAACGAATGTTTTTTTCAAATAAGAATTATAGCCTAGCAGACACTAGGGTAGACAAATTTTCCCATGGTAGAGTGCATTCATATAAGAGAAATCATATTGAAAAGCTATAAACGATAACAAATAAATCTGGAATTTATATAATGGATATATAAATATACGTGTAGAATCATGTATGTAATTTGAAATAAAATTTGGGTTTAGTAAATAGGTTGTCGAAACAAAGAATTATATTGTGGTTGCCTCAAAGCTATGTGAATTTTTGGCATAGATTAGCGGGTGCAAAAGGAAGAATATATTAATTATTAAATACATAGTGATTAAAATTATATTTAATAATATTAACACATATATAATGTGTTTAACTTCCAATGTACATAACATAAAATTGTTGAAGACATTACATTTGGTTAATTCTACATGGAAACATGTATATAATTGGAAATAATTATCATACAATTGAATTCTTAATATGGTTTTATAGTTTTAAAGTAATTTTTTAACCTCATATATTTTCCTAAAATGTCTAAGCAGGAAACCATGTAAAAAATGTAATATGAATTAATTAGTGACGTTTCTTTGTATCATCTTAATAAACAACATTAAAATATCTTGGTTCTCTCAACCAAAATAAAATTTTAAAAAAAGTGATTGTGCGACAAGCCATCATTATCCTAAAAAATAATCACAGGAATGAGAATGAAATTTTAAAACAAAAATACCCAGAGAGAGACATAGAAAGGTGGAAAATCGGAAAGCGTTCACCAGAGATAAATGCTAGAGTAGAAAAGGGATTAAATTTTCTTCCGTTAACACAAAAAATATTGTGTTTTCTTGAAGAACAAGGCAGTTTGGCATGGAGATCAAAAGCAACTGGAAAGCAAGGCTTGACTGTGGAAAGCACATTCAGTAGGACAAAATAGGGTTGGTGAGGATCACGAATGGATTGTCATGAAAAACACATGAACCAGTCGTCTAAAGAGAACTAATAGAGCCCACAATAAAAAAGGTACACCTTTACTATAAATACCTGATTTAGTAATATATGGGATTATTTTGTACTTTATGTTGTCTTTGAAACCTCCATCTACTACCTCAAAAAAACTATCTATGTGATTTTATTCGCAACCTTTGTTGCTTGCCTCCTTCGTGTGAGTCTTTTTTGTGCATCCTTTGTGTGCATCCTTTTTGTGCCTTCTCTGCAAACAAGATTATAATCACGTGTAAAAAAACCAACTAGAATCAACACTCGGCCTTACAATCTACGACCTATGCGTATTTTTTTAATTTGGAGACATGCTTTTCCATGTGACCAAAAAAATCAAGAAACCCTAATCAATAATTCTCCAAGGTATTTAATAGTTTGTTTGACACATTCCACGAAAGAAATTTCAAAAATAGAAAAAGAGCAGGGATACGAAAAATTTGAAATTTTCACTTTCCCCCTTTTAAAGCAAAAGTGCGGGCTATTGAAATTTCAAATATTCGAAAAGGTGGGGGATTTTGAATTTCAAATTTCTATTTTTCCATGGTGTAAAAATAAAAACTAATAAGGTCAAGCATATCTTCATTATATTAATCATATAATGAAAATAAAAATTGTAGCAATTCGACCTTAAAAATATTAAAACAAACATAATGAAAATATATATTAAAACAAGCATAATGAAAATATATACTATAAGAAAATAGAAGAAATAAGTCCTGAACATAGTTTTAAGTGTATTAGAATAATATAGAGACATTTAATTTTTAATTTTTATGAAAATCAATATCGACATTGTTAGATATAGTGTGCGATAATTTAAATTAATTCTCCAATTAAAATGTGCCACGTGGAAGTTCAAACAAGCTATTTAGGCTACATTATAATTGACACATACTTAAAATTGGCTTATATATAGGAAAACAATTAGCAGTGGCCACTAAGCTCCAATTGCTACGATTTGTTATTCAAATGACAAATTTAAAATAATAAATCTTTAGGCCTTTGTGAGAGCTAAGCTATTTATTTGTTGAAGGAAAACCTAGCGGCCATAGCCTCTATATATTCTAGGATTCCTTTCCAGCAGTGTATGAAAAAACACTAGTGTTCCAAAACTGTACAGATAGTGTTTACAATGTCAAGAGGTAAAGGTAGGAGCCTAGCGGCCGCTAAGTTATCCCATGGTTTGTTACTTTATGGAGCCTAGTGGTCACTAAGCAATTTCTTTGATAGGAAACGTTGTGAAATATGTGTTGAAAAAATATATCTTATGGGAACTACATAATAAGGATAGCGATCCAAAGTTGTTATATGATACAAGTATAATCAATGAACAACACTAGTGTTCCAAAACTATACAGATAGTCTTTATAATGAAAAGAGATAAAGGTAGGAGCATAGCGACCACTAAGCTATACCATGTTTTACTATTTTATGGCTATTTTCAAAATAAGAATTTGTTGATCCTAGGGTCTGAATATGGCATTTATGTCAATAAGTAAAGGATCCTAGCGGTCTGCTAAGCATTTTTCTTTGATAGGAAATGATGTGAATTATGTGTTCAAATTAATATATCTTATGGGAACTACATAATAAGGCTAACAATCCAAAGTTGTTATATGATACAAGTATAATCAATGAAAAACACTAGTGTTCCAAAACTGTACAGATAATGTTTATAATGTCAAGAGGTAAAGGTATTAGCGTAGTACCGCTAAGCTATACCATTTATGGTTTTTCTATATGGCATTTTTGTTGAGCCTAGGCTCTGATATGGCATTTATGTCAATAAGTAAAGGATCCTAGTGGTCGCTAAGCATTTTCTTTGATAGGAAAAGTTGTGAAACATGTGTTGAAAAAATATATCTTATGGGAACTACATAATAAGGATAGCAATCCAAAGTTGTTATATGATACAAGTATAATCAATGAAAAACCCTAGTGTTCCAAAACTATACAGATAGTGTTTAAATAAGAAACAGTTGATCCTAGCGGTCATTATGTCATTCCATTCAATACTTACAGAAGCTTAGCGGTTGCTAAGCATTTTCTCTCATACGAAAATATGTGAATTATATGTTACAAACAATATGTTGTGAGAACTATATAAGTCATGATCCCTCTTGAGGGTTTGTAGTGCAGCACTTGGATCTGCCAGGGAAGGACCAGCCAATATGATACAATTTTAATTAATGAAAAAACACTAGCGATGATCTTTACTTTTATCATTATTCTCAAATTATGAAACTGTTGATCCTAGCGTCCACTATATGAATTATTAATTACGATAAGTAATGAAGCTTAGCATTCGCTAAGCATTTTCTCCCATAAGAACCAATGTGAATTATATGTTACAAACAATATATCTTACTAGAACTACATAAGGCTTGATCCCTCTAGAGGGTATGTAGTGCAGCTATTGTCTCTGCCACGTACATTCTAGCCAATATGATACAATTATAATCAATGGAAAACACTAGTGATCCTAAGTTGTACATATAGTGTTTACAATGACTATAATGGTAGGAGCCTATCCATCACTCAGCTAGGTTGTGATTTATTATTTTATCATTATTGTCACATTAAGAAATTGTTAAGCTATAACTATCGTACTTAGACAAGTTACATACATTTAATCTCCACGACTACAGTATGTCCCATATACATATATTTCACATTGTCTTATATAACAAAAAATGTTGAGCTACCACTAACTTCATTAATGTGATTTGTTGTTCAAACACTCTCCCCAAAATACCAAAAATTAGATCTTTTGATGGCTACGCTCTAAATATCTTCCTTAGTCTTGTTACAGGCATTTAATCCTCTCGACTATAGTATGACCGATATACACATAAGTCACATCGTCTTGTAAAAAAAAAATCCTTGAGCTACCACAAACTACGTTAATGTGATTTGTTGCTCGAACACTCTTTTCAAAATACCAAACATTAGATCTTAATGTCCTCTACGCTTTTCCATTCAATAGGTGTAAATGGATAAAAAAAATGTTTTAAGTTGTTCTTTTATATGTCGACTAGAAGCCTATCTAGCCACTAAAATGTATATTTTTTAACGTTCCTATCATGCCATCTATGGAATGTTATAGATTTTCTGACTCATAGATAATCCTTTCAAAAAGTGCAAATGGTTTCTTATCTTTCAATGCATCATAATTGGCTATTAGAGTTTTAGAAAACTTTGTTATTATTGATTTGATCCATAAAATATGAATTATTATAACCAGTTGAATGATAGATAAGATGTCCTGAAGAAGCCTAGTGGTCAGCTAACCATTAAGTCAATTACTCTCTAATGATACATAGTGAAGAACTCTAGAGGTTTCAGTGACCACTAGCGTAGTATTTAAATTCCTTATCAGAAAATGCGAGAAAAAAAATTAAACTTCATAAATGTCCTAATTATTAATGTATTTTACTCTAATTATAGGTAAAATGTCTTCCATTGTTCGTGCTCCATTCACGACAATTCCTTTCATCACAGGCAGTAATTGTTGGAAGAAAAGAGATGAAGGAATGGTTTGTTGAAATCCATTCCCCTGAAAAACTACCATGTCGACCTGTGGTTGTTTTTTGTTATAAACAATAATCAAGAGGAAGTTGGTATTGTTCTATCCTCAGAAGTTATTGATTTGGGGACACTACATGTTCAGGTGGAATACGCATTGACTCTGAAAACAATAAGTGTCTTATTCTAGGATATGAAGTTTGGATGTTTCTTTATTCAGGAAATGGGAAATGCATGCCTCCATAAACAACATCATATTCCTATTCAAAATATGGTTAGAATTTGGGGATGCTTATAGATTCTGACAAAACTGGTTGTTCAAATGCAGAATGAAATTCATAAAGGTGTATTTACAGTATTCAGAAAATTGTATAGAAATGAAAAAACCTCTTATGTTTTTCATTTCTTGCATAGAAAAGGTTTTCTTACACCTCCAAAAGATGTCAAGTTGTTTACTATGTTGAGATGAACATATTTGACTAAATTGGAGATAGACCCATCTAAATCAAAGTTGTATGGGTTGAAAATGAATACTAAATCAGCTTTTGTTGAGGCTGGTGTAATAGCAGAGACATTTTATTCTTACTTCCGAAGAATACAAAGAGTCAGAAAAATGAGAGAAAAAGTTATACATTATTTGAAAACAAAGCATATGGATAATATTATATTAATAGCCTACGTTGAATCCAATGTAATTGAAAAAATTAAATTGCATGAATCACACTACCGCTAGTTGTTTGTATTGTTGGGTGAAGAGAGAAATGGAAAAAGAAAATTTGATTCCCAATTAGAGGAAAAAATGGCAAAACGGAAAAAAAAACTATGATGTGGAAGAATTTCTTCCTGTCATGGCTCAAACAATATTAGACAACTATGTAATATCAATGGGAGGAAATATACCAGTAAGGATGGAAGACACATAAGATTTTTCATGTAAATGTGCATATCCATTCTAGGTTTCGTCAACTTTATTAGCTATTCCTTCAACTAATCCTTTCAATGTTAAATGTGTGATCGTTGATTTTTGCAATTTGGCTAGAAATATTTCTTCTGATGTAATAATGGAGCTTCTAACAGTTATCGGAACCAGTGTGTTGGATTGTATTATTATTGTGCCAATACCAATTGATTATTCAAAAGTGTTCGCAAACACAGTAAAAACATACATGGAAAATGTTAAAGACAATGGAGAATCAATTCTATTCAGGATGCTATAAACTCTACGAAAACAATGAGATATTCAAAATTTTGTGTCTTATGTACACAATAACTATCTGTGCACAACAGGGATAATAACAATGATTATAGAGAAGAGGTCACTAGGGATTGGATGGAGAAACTGCCACAAAAATTGGTAACTACAAGTGAAATTGGCCTACAAGGAAACATTCATCCTTTTCCTTGCGAACAATGATCTTAGGATTTATGGGCTGAGATGTTCACTCGATGTTATTCTAAAAAATTCTCTAATATTAGTTCTTTACGGCAGGTGTCACAATCCGTGCATTAGTTGATTCTGATCTATCTGTTGTTTTTATTGTTGAGACACATAGTCAAGAAATGTTTCTGAAACATTACTATTCTCATATGAAGAAAGGTTTGTCACCAAAGACAACTTGAAAAAGTGATTTTGTTTAATGCATTTGAACCTATATATGCTACTTATACATTTATTGTTTATGTAGACAACCGCAAAGCTATAAAAGTTGATGTACAACCCTTTCAACTTGATGCTAGACAACTAGTTCAACATGGTGATTTACCTTCAATCATTTTATAAATTTGTTTAATGAGCTCTATTTTCAATTACCATGGTTTTTAATTTTTTAACAAATAAATGTTTTTTACAGTTCAAATGATATATGTGGAGGACTCGGGCACATCTGCCATGAATATGCAATCAGATCCTGTATGTTATTCGTGTGAATTTACAAACAAACCCGCTAAAAATCCCCAAAAATTTATAAGACAATAAATGATTATGTAGACAACCAACAACCGAAGAACATGATCCATGGAGGGTGTGAAGGTATCTAGCTTGAATAAAATCTCACAACCTGGAAAGTTAACCATGTGTATTTTACAACAAAATCATTTATAAGGCCCACAAATTTATAGGAAATGATAACTAACAAAAATTAGTTTATATGATTAGTATACAATAGAAGAAAAATTTTAAGGAAATCCATTTATAATGCTGAAATTTAAAACAAATTTTAGAGATTAGCGGACTCTATACATCTACATTTAATACAGTAATGGTTAGACTATTAAACCTTACTTTTATCAAAGTATCGTTGATTTACAAGTACATATTGTCTACAACGTTTTAATGATTCACTATTGCATACTGACTACTTACATTGAATTAACATTGTTTTGGCTTCAACATCATATTAAGAAGAACTACATACGACTTGATCCTACTCGTAGGTGTGTAATGCAAGACTTGGCTAGCCTCAATTAAAGGTTTTCCAATGAAGTGTAGTTAGGCCAATGATGGCATAGCCTAGCGGTCGCAAATCCTCATCAATAGTTGAGAACTCTTTTCCAACAAAGGGTGGTTCTAAAATATAAGTGTAACCTAGCGGTCGCAAAATTTGAAACACACGATAGAGAATAATTGATATTGTACTTACCATATCACCACATAAACCACTATGTTTTCCAAATTAAGATTTCATTTTCCACAGCATGAATCGATTATGAATTGATTAGTGTTTATAATTAATGTTTATTTCAAATACATTATGCTCACATTTTCAATAGCAAGAACTAGATTATGAATTTATGAATGTTTATTTGAAATAGATATTACATCAACGGATCGAGCAGTGTGTAAAGGTGGTGTAATCCAAGCCGCAATGTCAATCGGTAGTAACTAGTCGTAACCTAAAATGTTGTTTATTTCAATTGGTTATAATTGATATGCGGCTGATGAAAATAAAATTTGATTACTTTCCATGTAGGTAGCGATAATGATTTATTTACTTATTTTAGATATGGAGGACTTTACGTATATGGGATAAACAAAACATACAATAGGAAGATGTCATTCAGGTTTGGTATGAAAGTTGTCAACTTGTGAGGTGGCATGTCAGAATTTATAAAATTATTATCACCATACTGTGAACTGGGATTCTGGTCCAACAATCTCATTTTTGTTGATGTTAAAAAGATATCAACGGGATTCAATAAAAAAAATATTGATTTTATTGAATCCAAGACTTGCTTGGGGATAGGAACATTGTAATATAGTTGAGGGAATAGCAATAAAAGACCTAGAAAAGGTTTGGATTAGAAACAATTTTTCCTACAATTCTAAAAATACTTTGTGTATTACATTAGGTGCAAAGGGAAACCCTCCTGAAAATTTTATGGTGGGGATGAAAATCAGATGCAAAGACTATACAAAAGATAAATGGTTGATGTCTAATTTGTACAAAAACAATTCACAAATAGTGTCTCAAGGATTGAATGTGGTAGAGGGCATCAAATATTTGGATAAAGAAAATGCTAAATAACTATTTATCATTTCAAAATGTTGTTATGATGGTACTGCTTGACGTTTTACAATATTATAAACATTCATATGTTATTATGAAGGTACTACTTAACTTTATTATATTATGTTAAGATTGTACAAATATAAGTTGGGAGTATTTATATTTTCACTTATTATAAGCCGACAATATGATTAAATAACATGTGTGGTGAATTTTCAGAAAAACTTACCCTATAAGAAACTTGTAATAGTAGTATTATTTTTACACTGTTCATAAAATAAATATAAATTTAGACTATATATACCTATATTATTATTATAATATTTTTCATTATATAATTTGTATATAAATCTCTAGAAGCATTGACGGTCATATCTAAAATATCCAAGTCATATGTGATAGTTATTTAAAATATTTACAACTATTTTACGGCTAAAATCATTAAAAAAATGTCTAAACGGGCGTAAAATTTAACACTCAAGTTGTGGCCTTTGTTGTAACTGTTATCCAAAATTGAAGCCCCTTGCTTATTTTTGGCTAACTCCTTAGAGGGTTCCTTTGTTGGAGACTTAAATGAATTTTTGGCATGCTTCAGGGACTCAAAATTTTCTGGAGAATGTGCTTCATAAAATAAACAATTTTTTCACCTTTCCAAAAAGGTAAAAATTTCCTCCTAACTCCTTGTAAATTTCATATTTATGGCTTGGCGGAGTTTTTAATGGGGAAAATTTCCCTACAGGCCCATGGCCAATTAGAAGGTGCCACATGGTAATTTCGGAGCGGTGGTCGTTGGGGAAAAATTTAAATGTATTGGAATGCTTTGGTCAAAGGGTGCAAAGGAAATTTTGGCCTACAGGCCCGAAAGGAAAGAAATGGGTTTTCTTTAGGGCCTGCTTTAGGAAAACTTGGCATTAGCACCTTTGAGGTTTAATCATCAGCAACCATAATGAATGATAAAAGAAAAAATTTGGCCCGAAGTGTCTCACCGATATAGGAGCTGACATTCATTATCCTAGTAGCCGCTAGGCCAAAGAGGCATTTTAATTCTTCAAATCTTCCCATAGTTTAATCTTAAAAAAGGCACAATTTAAAAGGCCTGTGAAGCGAAAGCACACCTCCGATTGCAAAACATAAGGCTACCACATGCCTAGTGAGTTGTTATCTTATATAAAACAGAGACATGTTCCCATTAATAATCAAAGAATAAAAAGGTGAAGTTTCAGGGGCAGGGTGTATCATTCACAATGAAGCACCACCTGGGTGAAAATTGTAGTTGCATGTTCTTTTTATCTACAATATAAAACATGTAATCAAGAAGGTAAATTCAGACTCTCTTATATAGTGTTAAGCTTGCTGACCCCATT
Organism: Taxus chinensis; assembly: GCA_019776745.2. Classification (NCBI taxonomy): domain Eukaryota; kingdom Viridiplantae; phylum Streptophyta; class Pinopsida; order Cupressales; family Taxaceae; genus Taxus; species Taxus chinensis. Next base: position 649,764,327 of record CM034147.1, on the reverse strand, counting down.
TTGAGAGTGGTAGCACCCATCTTAAAATCTGAAGGGGCCATATCTTTCAAACCAGAGCTCAGTAATTTCAACATAATTTATGTAAATGGGAAGATCTTGGAATTGGGTGATAGATTCAATTTTGAATTTTGGTAAATATTCAATATTGGAGAAATTGATAAGCTTGATGATTTGACCATTTCCCAACCAGTCTACCAGGAGGCCAACTCAACAACCGAAGTATGGGTCATTATTTTGCTAATGTGGGGATAGAACAAAGTATGAGATGATTACATGGTAAAGAATAATCGATCACTCTAAGAATGGGTAGTGGTTGGAGTCAAAAATCAATTTGCCCACAGGGATTCACCTTTCACGTTAACATTCTAATTCCCATCTGCCACATGTGAAGCTCATTTTTAAATCATGGTGAGGGTTTTCTTATTTCCCATCCCTCTCCATTTTTGTCCTGTAGCAGGTAGATTAGCAAAGGGGTTTTAGACCTTCCTGTGGAGATTGATACATGGTGATCCCTCTTGTCTATTGCCCTATATTCTATCAAATGGGGAAGCAAGAGAAATGGATGTTCTACGATCACGTATCGTAATCCAGGTCTTGAAGAAAATTTTCAGTATTCTAACTCAGGTTCTATTGCATTCAGGTGATTTGAGAATATTTTTGGGGATGAATACTTGCAAGGTTGTGGTCTTTTTTTGCAAAAGGGTGAATGAACTCCTATTGGTGTATCACATTCATTTATTACTCAGTTTGTTGTTCCCATTTCCATGTTAACATCTAAACCATGAGTCCTCTACGAAGTTGCACAGTAGGAATTTTGATCCAGAACCTCTACAACATGTACATGCATACAGGTTAGAGGAGGTAGTAGCATGTTCCAAACCTTCTTTGGCCTTCTCCCAAATGACAGTGTTGAGTATCACAAATTCATTTCTTGGGGAATAAGTAAGGGAGATGGAGCGGTAGAATTCAAATCTTTGGCACTTTAATGTTAATTTTCATCGCATTTTACAGGTTGAAGGAAAGATACCCTTGCTACTTTTATCCTCTAATTTTTTTTTCTCTGGCTTCTCTTATTAGTCTGGTCCCTAATAAATTCAATCAATTGATCAAGAGCGGAAAATCTTCCTAACTACCTCTTGCTGAGGGAAGCCAATGTATAGACTGGCATGGTGGAGCATCGCTCCTCCAAGAGACTAAAAATGGAAGAAGATGTAATAAGAGTTGTCAAGGAAGAGGTGTTCGATGTTTATGTCTGAAAGCTATCTCTTAGTGTTATCTAGTATTGATGTTATAGTATAGTTCTGTTTTGCTTAGTTTTTGGTGGTCCTATTTATCGAGAAGCTATATTGTGTGCCCAACTTCGTAGTTTAGATATATAGTTTTTTTAGTAGCAAGGTGTTTTCTAAATGACTCTATCTTCAGCCCTTACTTTCTTAGGCCTTTGAATTGTAGGGGTGGGGACCACTTAAAAAACCCCCAGTTCATAGCTCCAACCAAAAGAATTTTTTGTATAAAAAAATCATAAATAAGGCCCAACGTATGTTAGCCCATATAAAATAGATACATGTTTTGTTTAGTCCAAAGCATAAATAATGCCTAGCGGCCTCTAACTCGTATAAAACATAAACATGGTCTATTTATAGCAAATCTTATATAATGCCTAGTTGTCTCTAGCCCATATAAAACATAAACATGTTCTATTTATAGCAAAGCATAAATAATTCCTAGTGGTCGCTAGCCCGTATAAAAAATACACATGTTCTATTTAGTCCAAATCATAAATAATGCCTAGCGGCCACTATCCCGTATAATGGATTACAATTTTTGAATTATTTGATTCCATTAATTTTATTTTAGGATTCCAGCATATATGACTTTGAAGTGTAGTAAATTTCCAAAATATGTGATTCTGGATTCTAATATATGTGATTTTGAATTTGAATATGCGTTGATTTTTGAGTCTGGATAATTCCAATATATAAAATTTTGGAATCCAAAACTAGCAATATTGGATTCTAATATTTCCTATATTTTTACCTACTCAGACTGAAATAAGTCTAGATTTAGTGAAATAAGAATTTTGTTATAAGAAAGAGGATCAACTACAAACATTTATGACACTCTTCTATCTTTTGGGTTCTTGGGAATAATTCCTTGGTACCTTCTTTAGGATCTGATTTTAGTAACACTTGACTCCTCTATGTTGCTCTAGAATCTCCTTGGCATCATTCGAGACTAATCACCCCCAATCCTTTAGCAACAACTAAAAAAATTAGAAATCTCCAAGCATGCAATATTTAGGATCTTCTCCTTCAATATTGTCAGCAGGTGTATTCCTTTTATGTTTTTGTCTTCTTTTACTTCTTATTAGTGACAATTTTCAAATGTTTAAATGACAAATACATCTTGTTAAATCGAGTTAAAATTGATTTCTATTTTTGGGCATTGACTACACTATGTGTTGCAAGTTTCATAATAGAGTGTTCCAACACTAACATAAGGGTCCATAAGATGTCGAGTGAAAACAAAGTATGTTTCCACACTCATGTAATTTTTTTGTGAGCATGAAATTACATTTCTTACTTAAAATGGGGTCAAATGTAGGTGTAGACACAAAATCTATGCACTCGGGTGTATTTCTAGGTCCTAAAAGCATGGTAGCATTTACATGATTCCTAAGAAAGAAAACTAGTAATTGACAACTCCCTTTCGCATTTTACTTTGTCTTTTGGGCTTTCATTGGCTTTATACATCTTACACTCTTGTCGGCATTTGATTTTTTTTATATTTCTATGGCCTTGGACACCACCACCCAGTCATGAAACTAGCACCATCCTGTGCTCCTGTCCTCCTAGGTGCTCATATCCCGCTTTGCATATTTCTTATCCTTTTGGACCCCTTTCACTTCTTAATTACTTTTATTACTTTTGGTCAGTATTTTAGCTGTCAATTACAAAATTCAAACAAGGGAATCATATAAATACATAGTTATGTTTTCAAAATAAGGGACCAAGTACTAAGCATTACATACTACCACCTAAGCTTGCATTCAAAGGAATAAAGAGCATCAAAGGCATTCATCTAGCACTCATTCAAGGGATAAGGTTTGCATCGATTCTACATACACAACAAAAGAGGGGAAGTTTATTATATTTCATCCCACACATCCTATATATTTGCTATATATCTAGCTTGCTATCACTATGTAACTTGCACAGGAATATCTTAGGACATCATTTCTACATATACACATAAGAACTACAAGGAGTCTGAGATGTAGTCCAGTTCTTAGTCGTAAGTTCACTCTTCGGGTGACCGTTGAGGTTAGTCTGACTCCCGATTTTGTATTTTCCTTTTTTAGGTTTGATGTGGTTTGTCAGTTTGTGTAGGTGAAATTTTTTCTTTCATGTTACAGGTACAGTCGCAGATCAGATAGCAAATCCAAAGTGACAAATAGGGAATAATAGCAAAGCTCATCTGCCCCAAAAAGAAGTAGATCTGCAACACCTGCCTGGGCACCAGTGCCCAAATCCAAACACTAGCACCAAGCACTCATGTCCTCTCCCATGTAATCCTATCCTATGCATTTTCAGAGTCAAAAACCTCTAGCAAGCCTTTGCGACAGTCCTCTCAATTTATTTCATTATTTCATCTACCAAGATCACTTCATGTTCACTTAAAAATCAGCTAAGTTCCCTAGCTCTCCATATTGCTTAGGGTTTCATATTGCATATGCTTTATTGTTTACATCTTACTATTTATTATCATTTGTACATCATTTATTATAGTTGTTACTTTGTGATAAGATTTAATTCCATTTTTACTAAATCATTTGGCGAACCCCAACTCTTGATCAAACACTTGGATCCTTATTTTGCATACTCTACTGATTGTGTTCTTATCCAAACCCAAACCCTAGTTGTAACATGGCCCCTAAGGTTCCTCGGGTCTCCTTGTATCAATTAATTCAAATTTTAGACAAAAATCACACACTTGGGTACATTTCTAGGTCCTAAAATCATGCTAGCATTTACTTGATTCCTAAGCAAGAAAACTAGTGGTTGACAGCTATGTTTGGTCTCTTTTCTTTATCTCTTTCTTTCTCTTTGGAATTCCACACCCTATAGCCCATTTGGAACTTAACTTGTTTATCTTTTATGACTTCAGATAACAGTGCCCAACTAGGAAAACAATGCCCAAGTGCTCATGTCCCTCTTGGGTGACCCTGACCCTTTCTTACCTTACTCATTCTTTTTGGGTCTCTTTTATATTTTGGGCATCTTTTTCACGTATGGGTCGGCATTCCAGATGTCAATTACAAAATTCAAACAAGGGAATCATATAAATACATAATTATGTTTTCAAAATAAAGCACCAAGCACTAAGCATTACTATCATCACCTAATCTTGCATTCCAAAGGCACTAAAGCACTTCAAAGGCATCCACCTAGCATTCATTCAAGGGACAAGGGTCGCATACTTCCACATACACTACATAGGAAGGGGAAGTCTATTCCATTCCATCCACACATGTTATACACTTCTACATTCTAGATCTATCCCACTATCATTTGTGTAACTTGCACAAAGGCATCCAAAGGCATCATCTATACAAACACACATAAGAACTACATAGAGTATGAGATGTAGTGCAGCACGCGATTGTAAGTTCACTCTTTGGGTGACTGTCGGGGTCAGTTCAACTCCCCATTTTGCATTTTCCTTTTTAGGTTTGATGTAGTTTGTGGGTATGTGCAGGTGAACTTCTTTCTTACAGGTTACAAACACCTTCAATGATCAGAGAGCAAACATCGGGTGACAAGTAGTGACCAACAACGAACCTCTTCCCACACAAAAAAGGCTAGACCTAGAGAACCTACATAGACACCAACACTCAGATCTAGACACCAGTGCCTGGGTGCTCCTATCCTCTCCCAAGCACTCCTGTCTGACATAATTCGAGATCTCAGAATCTCTAGCAGGCCTTTGCGACACTTTCTTTAGTTTGTTCCAATATTACATTTTCCCATATCACTTTCTGCTCACTCATAAATTAGCTAAGTCCTTCTATCTCTCCTCTTTACTTAGGGTTTCATATCATTGTTTGTTTATTGTTTGTGTCTCATTATATACTAACATTTGTACATCATTAGGAATAATAGTTACTCTAAAAATAAGATTTGATTCAAATTTTATTAATCATTTGGTGAACTTGTTCCTTACATGCCCATTATCGGATATTTCATGCCTTCCCCATTATATATCCAAGTTCAAATTCATAATCTCGTCATTAAGCATGTCCTAGTTGACCATATCTCTGGTCTTAACATATGTATTATGCCCTTTCTCCATCAAATAGGACTCTTTTTTAGTCATCTCAATCCATCTACTCTTTGTATTTGTGGCCTTGATAATATACTTAAGTAAGTGTTGGGCACAATCTCTCTTCCCATTACTATGGAATCTTGCACTCTTAATGTTCTATGTCATGTTATGCCTCATGATGCTCCTTGTACTATTCTTCTAGGCCATCCTTGGTTACATATTATGCATATTTTTTCCATAACACACAATGCCCTTACTACACCTTATTTTATGGATACTATTATAGTATATTTTTCACCTCATGTTGTTACTCCTTGTGATATTCCTCTTACACATCATGTTAATGCAATTACCTACATTACACATCCTTATCCTCTTGAGATACACTCTAGAGTGTGTGAGATCCTATATGTCCTCCACACACATATGGAGGGTCATCTCACATGGGTTAGGTTTAGGGTTAGGTTTAGGGTTTCTTGTGTGTCATGCACTAGGGTTACTCAGCACCCTATATGTATCCCTTCATTTGACATTTATGAGTATGCCAAGACACTCCGTTGTCTTTCTCTACATGTGCAAGCTTTGTTCTGTTATGCAAGTTCTTCAGTTGATTGATCGATTCTTCCTTGTGATTACGTTGGAGCTATTACGTTTCCTTCAGAGTGCAACTCTATCGTGGTGCATAGTTTTCGATACGATTCTCGCAAACTCTTTCATGGTATCAGAGCTGAGATCAGGTAAATGTGCACTCATTTTTCTGAGTTGTGATCACTCTTGGTTTCATTATTCTTTTACTCCTCGTGCAAGTTTTTTTTTCGATCATTATCTTTTGGAAATTTTTATTGCTAACATTAACAAGTTTTCTTGGAAAGTTTTCAAATTTGCTGTGTTCTTCATGCATGTGCAGGTATTCCTTGATATCAGGGGTTTTGCAGCTACATTTAGCTAACTGCTAGCTAAATTTGGTAGATCATTTAAAATAGAGGTTATTTTCTAGTTTTTTTTTTTTTATTAAACTGGAATTTTTTTTATCTATGTTTTTCTGGTCTCTCTTCTGTGTTTGCATGGTTTTTACATAATACAGGTTTTCAATTGAGGCTTGGAGATTTATCTCTCCCCACAAGATCACTTCTGTTTTGACCGAGCTCATTCAATCAGCTTTGGTGAGCTCTTTTCAAACTGACCTCTTTCAAAATTTGTGGTTCTGAGTGACTTTTTTGGACTGTTTGTCATGGTGTGTGGGTTTTATAACCTGGCCGAGTCCTTTTTTCCCTGTGGCTCGGCACAGTCCTCTAAGCTTCTGTCTACCACAGTTTACTGGGTTGTGATCTTTGCCCCTCAACATTTTGTGTCCGGCTAGTTCACCACCTTGCGTCACTTCATTTTCGAAATCCTCGTGCCCCGAGTCCTCCTTGTCATGGCCTCTGTGTTTTCCCTTGGCCCTACTCTGGTGGTCTTCCTTTTGATCGTGGCTCTGTGTGGCCTCCTGTCTCCCTGGCCATGTGTTTTCACCTACCCCGTGAGCTTCCACGTTGCTCCCTGATTGATCCCAACTTGCGGCTCCTCATTGTACCTCGTGTCTCCATGTGGCTCCAGGACTACTTCTCCTGCTCAATCATGTTGTCCTCAGGATTCTTTTTGGTAGAGTTTTCCTCCCTTATGGTTTTGGTACGAGAGCGAAACCCAGGATCCTCTCTTTTCCGAGCCTTTGCTCAAACTCGGGATCCTCCACAAATCTCCCTCCAATTTTACTTTTTTCCAACCGGTTGTTACCTTTTTTGGTAAGTTTTTTTGGTTAAGTTTCCTAATTGGTAAATTTTATTTTCTTTTTATATTAGAAATTTTCAAATAAGTCTTTTTTAGTAATTTTTTTTCAAGTAATGGAAGGCAAGATTTAAATTTTTATTTAAAGCAAGTTTTAATTTTTTAAATTTGTTTTTTTAAAAAAATTGGAAAGTATTTAAAAAAAATTAGGAATATATTTAAATATTAATTAGGATTTAATTTTTTAATCTTAATTAGATTTAATTTAATTAAATCTAGTTTTATTAATTTCAAATTAACCTTCATTTACTGATTAGTATATTTTAAAATCGTCTTTATATTAACGTTTTTGTATCATTTTTTTAACTCCAAATAGCTCTAAAATTAGCTAAATTGGACGTTTCAAAACGATAATTTTTTTAGGCATTTATTGTCGATTTTTTTTACTAATCATGCGCTCAAGTGTGCAGTGACACTCTGAGCACCTTTTTGTCTTCCGCGTGCCTTTTCGGCATTCTGAAGATCATCGGGACTCATCTTGAGTTCGTTTAAAACATTGTATTTTACCCTTATTATTGCTTGCGACTAGTGAGCGCATCCACCACAGTTTGCAGCAAGGGGGTATCCTTCGCGACGTGAGACACTTTTTCTCACAACCAGGATTTGATTTCACCTCCTTCCTAGTTTTTTGCAATTGTGCTTGTGTACGGTGTCACTTTGTTGTGCTCCCTAAAACATGATTGTGGTCTCCTCTCTTGCGCGTTATTATGCTGATTGCAAGGTGAGTTACCAAGTGTTTCCAGATGCACGCTCGGACCCGATTGTATTCAATGCACTAAACTATAAAGTGCCGAAAGTAGGGGGTTATTATATTGTCCTGGGTGGTGGTTGTGTTTCTTTTCTGCATTCCTTCTCTCTCCTTTCACTATGGATGCACTTTCAATTCCTTTGCTTACACTCGTTCAAATTTTTCGAATGGAGATCGAAAATAATTATGAAACTAAGGGGTAAAGGGTTATTCCGCATCACCATGGGAACTGAGACTGAACCAGATGACGACCCTGAAAAATCTAAGTGGTTAAACCGTAGTGATGAAGCTTTAGGTCTTCTTTGCATGTTTGTTTCTCCTAACTTGCTCTTCCACATTGAGTCGTCTGAAACACCTAATTCTGCGTGGAAAATGTTGGATGAAATGTTTGGACAACAAGATGACATGAGAGCGCATGAGTTGGAAAATGAACTGCTAGGGTTAAATCCTAGTGATTTTGAAAACCTACAAGCATTCTTCTCTAAGTTTGTCCACACTAGATTGTTGTTAAAGGAATGTCAAGTAGAGAAGAAAGATTCTCAACTGATCTTGTCGATTCTCTCTAAGTTAGGTCTTGAATATTCTGTCTTTGTGTCAACTTTTTACGCTACAAAAGCTGCCTTGGGAAAGGATTGGAATATGCCCTCCTTTGACTGTTTTTCATCCCAACTCATTCGAGAACAGGAAAAACTCATTCAAATGGGGTCTCTCAAGTCCAAGTCACATGCCCTTGTAGCAAGTACTAGTAAGGAAAAGAAGACTGAAAAGAAGAAAGAAAAAAAGGATCAACCTAAGAAGGAAACCAAGACCAAAACTAAAATTGACACGAACACTTCGACTTCTGAGCCTAGAGCACAGAAAGACAGGTATTTGTGTTCCTATTGCAAGAAGCCTGGTCATAAAGAGCATACATGTATGAGAAAACAAATTGATCACCTTACTCATTTACTTGAGAAAAATCAAATAGGTGTTCCTGAGTCTATCAAACAAAATGCTCCGAAGGCCAAGTCTTCTACTGCAAAAGGTTCAAAATCTGATAAGAAGAAAGGAAAGGCCCTTGTAGCCAAAGTTGCTCCTTCATCGACGTGGATTATAGATTCTGGTGCCTCGCACCACATGGCTTCTTCGCATGTTGAGTTCACCAACATCGAGCCTTGTGGTATGTCCCAAATCACGATGGGTAATGACACGACAGTGTCAGTTTCTGGTAGTGGATCGGTAGAGATGGATGGGGGAACATTCAACCAAGTGTTGAGTGTTCCTGATCTCTCTACCAATCTCCTATCAGTTTACCAAATTACTCACCTTGGTGAAGGAATGCGAGTGGAATTTGGTCCTAACTCGGTGATTATTCATGAGCTTAACGATGACACTACAGTGGCTGAGGGAAAGGCGATCACCATTCACGGTTGTATACCTTTTCCCACTTTACTTCTGATTCTACGCCCACTGCTTTGCTCACTCATGCAAATGAGGTTAGTAAGCTATGGCATGAGCGATTCAGACATCTAAATTATCACTACCTTGAACAATTGAGCCAAAATGAAATGGTCAACAGGTTACCCCATGTCAAGTTTTCTAAGGGTCTTTGTGAGGGTTGTACCCTTGGAAAGCATCCTGAAAAGAACTTTGACAAAGGAAAATCCTGGAGAGCTACTCGTCCTTTGGATCTTGTTCACAGCAATATTTCTGGTCCATTTCTGTCTCCTTCATTTACTAGAGCTCTTTATGTGCTGACCTTCATTGATGACTATTCGCGATATACTTGGGTATATTTTCTTAAGCTTAAGTCTGAAGTCTTTGAACATTTTCAGGACTTTAAGGCTCTTGCTGAGAAACAGGTGGAACGGTCTATCAAGGTTCTTCGAACCGACAATGGAGGTGAATATGTAAACAATAGGTTCATGGATTTCTGTACTTCTGAAGGGATCTCCTTGCAGCATACAGTTGCATACAGCCCTTCACAGAATGGAGTAGCAGAAAGAAAGAACCGTACTCTTAAAGAGATGGCCACTTGTATGATTCACTCGAAGTCTCTTCCTCCGCAGTATTGGGCTGAAGTAGTGAATTGTGCTAATTACATTTAGAACCATGTTCCACACAAGGCAGTAAGAGGGATGACACCCTTTGAAGCCTGGTTTGGATGCAAGCCTGATGTTGAGCACTTTCGAGTCTTCGGATCCAAGGCTATGGCTCAGATTCCCAAAAAGAAACGCAAGGCATTGGAACCACAATCCAAACCTTGTATCTTTGTAGGGTATCCTGATGGCGTGAAGGGATATCGATTGTTGAATCCTACTTCTCATGAGCTTTGTATTGAGAGAAGTGTTAAGTTCGATGAGTCTTCTTCGACTTCTACTTCTCTACCTATTGAGGTTCTTCAGCTTGCTGATTCAGATTCTGACTCATCAGATGATGATGTTGTTGAGCATGCTCCTCTTCCTGATCCTCCCAACCATCAGACCCTTGAGTCTTCTGATTCTGACAGTAGTGATGATGAGGACTATGTCCCTTCTCACTTGAGTGATGAATCTTCTGAACTCAGAGGTTGATCCTCCTGGTCCTCTTTGGGCTAGGAAAACTCTGCAAAGTGCTGGAGATTTAGTTGGAGATACTTCGGATATGAGACGTACTCACTCAGATTTCATTAGACCCCACTCTTTCTTCACCTCTACCTCTGATCCACAGTCTTTCCAGGAGGCTTCTGGTATTCCTGAGTGGGATTCTGCCATGGATGAGGAGTATTCCTCTCTCATGAAGAATGATACTTGGGATCTCACCCCTCTTCCGAAAGGAAGAAAAATCGTTCAGTGTAAGTGGGTGTTCCGAACAAAGTATGGAGTAGATGGAGATGTCAAAAATTTTAAAGTGCAATTAGTAGCTAAGGGTTTCTCCTAGATAGCTGGGGTTGATTATACTGAAACCTTTGCTCCAGTTGTGAAGATGACTTCTATTCGACTGACCCTAGCCATTTCCACAGCAAACAGATGGAAAGTCCATCAAATGGACGTTAAGAGTGCCTTCCTTCATGGTGACCTAGAGGAAGAGATCTACATGGAACAACCTCCGGGTTATGTCCATGATCCCTCCCTCATTTGTAAGTTAAAGAAGTCTCTTTATGGCCTTAAACAAGCCCCTCGGGCTTGGTATGCCAAGATGGACTCCTTTTTACTTACATCAGGGTTTACTAGGTGTCACTCTGATCCAAATGTTTATATTCTATGGCAAGATGACTCCATACTCATTCTTGTTCTCTATGTTGATGACTTGTTGATCACCGATAGTTCTTCCTCTATCATTGATTCTGTGAAGACCGCCTTGGCCAATAGGTTTTCCATGACTGACTTAGGTCTGCTTCATTACTTTCTTGGGATCCAGATTTCACAATCTGACTCGGGAATTTTGATTTCGCAACCTAAGTATGCTCTTGACTTGCTTGCTCATTTTCAGATGTCTGATTGCAAGTCTTCTCCTACTCCTTTTCTTTCTGGGGTTAAGTTGGTTTCTGATTGCTCTACTCCCTTGGTTGATGGTACCCTTTATCGACAGTTGGTGGGGAGCTTGATTTACTTGACTCACACTCGACCAGATTTATCATATGTTGTTGGGATCATGTCTAGATTCATGCAGGAGCCACATGAGTTGCATTGGAAAGTAGCTAAATGGATCCTTCATTATGTTCATGGCACCTATACTGATGGCATTCACTATCATGGAGGGGTGGATATTGACTTGATTGGGTTCACAGATTCTGATTGGGCCGGTGACTTAGATCATCAGAAATCTACCTCTGGCTACAGTTTCTCTCTTGGTTCGGGTCCTATTAGTTGGTCTAGCAAGAAGCAGAATGCAATTGTGATATCTTCTACAGAGGCAGAATACAGAGGAGTAGTTAACGCTGCCACAGAAGCTATTTGGCTACAGGGTATTCTGACAGAGTTTGGCATCCACTTTCGGTGGCCCACCATTATCTATTGTGATAACACAAGCACTATCTCAATTTGTAGAAATCCAGTTCAGCATCAGTGGACAAAGCACATTGAGATCCATATGCACTTCATACGAGAGCTTATTCATGATGGTATCATCGACATTCAGTACATTCAGACAGCTGATCAGATTGCAGATATATTCACCAAGCCCTTCACTGAGGTGAAGTTTCTTCACTTGCGGTCTCTTCTTGGGGTGAGGTCTTATGCAGTTACTCATCTTCTTCGGGCTATATAGTCCTCTTCTTCTTCTTCTTCTAGGAAGATGTTGTTTGTACATGGGCACCTTATCAGGCCTTTAGTTGTCGGGCCCCATTGACACATCTTTCTTAGTTGTTTAGGAGTGTCTTCTTTTTCTGTCTGACTCATCATAGCCACTACCCCAGCTTCGATGAAGGGGGGGTGTTGGTGTGTGAGATCCTATATGTCCTCCACACACATATGGAGGGTCATCTCACTTGGGTTAGGTTTAGGGGTTTAGGGTTTCTTGTGTGTCATGCACTAGGGTTACTCAACACCCTATATGTATCCCTTCATTTGACATTTATGAGTATGCCAAGACACTCTGTTGTCTTTCTCTACATGTGCAAGCTTTGTTCTATTATGCAAGTTCTTCAGTTGATTGATCAATTCTTCCTTGTGATTACATTGGAGCTATTACATTTCCTTTCAGAGTGTAACTCTATCGTGGTGCACACTTTTTGATACGATTCTCACCAACTCTTTTATGTTCCCCTCTTTCTATATTTTTTTCATATAATCATAAGGGCTAGTTCATACTACTTTATTACTGTAGTCCGACAAAATCATACACTTTAGATACTATTTAATCCCAGTTTCATACTACTATTTAGAAGGTTCTTTGGTGAAGAAAGTACTAATTAACCCCCATCTTTTGGCCATCTTCTTTTATTTTATTTCGTCATTCCCGGCCTTTTACATCCATATGCCTAGTCTATTTCTATCATTTACCATTATTTTAGCCTCGACTGGGGCACCCAAGCCAGTACTGGGGCACCCATGGGCTCTATGGTCCCACCATGGGTGCCCCGATCCTTCTATAGACACAAAATTATGCACTTTACACATAATTTAGCCTAGTCTTATACTATTATTTAGAAGGTTCTCAAGTGTACAAAGTACTAATTAATCCCACCTTTTGGCCATCTTTATTTTATATTTTATTTCGTAATTCCCATGTATTTTCCAGCACTTATCCGCCCATTTCACAACTACCCCATCATTCTAGCCCAAAATCAGGGTGCCCCAGCCTGCACTGGGGCGCCCTGGTCCCACTCTGGGTGCCCCGATCTATGCACATCCTTTTTCACTTCTCTTTGGGGCCTTTCTAGCCATTTTTCATCCTTATCCTTTTCTCAGTCAGCCTTGTTGGGATTAATTACAAAATTAAGCTTGAGAGCCCTATAAATATAAAGCTTATAAGACCATAATGAAGGGTCTTAGGTCATAGCATTACACATTACTATCACTCCATCTAGAGTTGCATCATTGCATCACTTACATCCACATAGTGCCATGCATCAAGGCTAGGAGATCTATGCATCACACACACTACATAGGGGGAGGGATTCTATTATATTCATGCACACATGTTATTTACATTTTCTATAGTTACTATTGTTCGCTACTTCACAAAGTGTGACTGACACAAGAGCACCTAGGGCACAACATGCACACACACACACAGAAACTACATCCAGGTCTGAAATGTAGTGCAATGCTCAACAATAAGTCCACTAGTTTGGCAGTTGAGGTCAGTCTAACCCATTCATATGCATATTTTTTTTTTCTAGGGTTTGATACTTCTCTTTGCATTGCAGGTCATTTTCCAGCTCATCCAGCAGATCCAATGCAACAAACAAGGAAGGTTTGGAACCAACTTGTGACCATACCAGTTGTAGGTTTTGAGCATTTACAATTGATCAGAGCACCCAAATTACATACCACCTGAGGGTGCCCGTGTACACTCCCAGGCATCCCAGTCACTTCAAATCTTCCAGATCTACCCTTCACAGGGTCCCTGAGTGTTCATCTACACTTCCAGATTTTATTCTCAGACTTGCAACACTATGTGACCATCTACAACAATCAACTAAGCCATTTCTCTCTACTCTCTTGCACATCTAGGGTTTCATTTTACTTAGCATATTTATTTACATCTACTTTATGTTATTTACTACATTTATACAACGTTTTAGTCCTCCTAATTAGATTAACTAGGATTACTATTTCCTTGCACTTAGTCTATTTTAGTTAATCATTTTGGTGAACCCGACATCTCTTTCTACCACATTATAGGGATTTTTTTTTCATTCCACCATCATGAATATCTCCATCACTGAATACCTACTTACCCATACCCTGATTTGCTTCATCGTGTTCAAACCCTCTTTATTACTACGATGTTTTTGCTTACATGCATCAAGATTCCTTGTATGACACATTTATCGAGGCCTTTTCTCAACATATAGCATTCAAGGGAAATCCTCCAGCTGACATTCACCCCTTTGACAATGACCCGCCACTTTACATCATGTCTCGCATCTACAATGTTGTTATCAAGTGTACTCTTATCGATAATGGCTTTGAGCTTAATATGTGCCCTATGTCCTTTCTCCAAGCCTTAGGTTTGTCTGCTTGTGACATTATCCCTTCTTCCATTTCACTTCATGCTTATGATGGTTCTTTTCATCCATGTCTAGGCCATGTTACCTTGCCTTTAACTATAGGTCCTATGACTCTCCCTATTGTCTTCTTTGTCATCAATTTCCCTATTTCATATAATTGCCTACTTGGAAGGCCATGGCTTCATGCCATGTAAGCATGTTCTTCTAGTAAAATTTGAATTTCTTGTATATTGAGTTATACTATATTTCGTGATCGTGATCCATTCCAATATTGTGTTCATGACCCTCATACTAGTATCCCTATTCCTTGCATTGACACTACAGATGAACCCCAACCTATGGATGATCAGCCTCATTTACCACCACTTGAAGACACTATTTTTTTACTAGATGATATCCCTTCTACACTATCTCCTACTATTGTTATCATTCCACATCCATCGTCTATTCCATCCATACACAATACCATTCCCTCTTTGCCTTCCCTACTAGCTCACACCCCATTTTCATGTACACTTTTCATTCATGATTCTTATTAGGAACATGTATCTTTTCGACCCCACATGTGATGAAACCATTTATTCTCCTGTTGGTCTAGCTCATCTTGGATTTAATTTTGAGGAACTTCAGTCATCTACTCATGATTCTCATCTATATTATGGTTTTGTCCCCATCATTGTCACTTATAGTTTGTGTATCTTTGATCTTTTAGTCTATCTCCCACCTACCCCTTTTGATTCTTTACTCACATTAGGAGATTCTTGGCTTACTTACATCAGAGGTACCTTAGACCCTAATCCCACTAATATTTCATTCCCTATTCCTTTTGATCATGTTTTCATTTGCCATAGTTCCTTTCTTGCCTATTCACCTAATTACATTCGAATGGTACGTGCATGATTTCCCACATCCTCCATTCACTGACAAAGAATACGCTATGGAAATGTACATTTGTCTCTCACTGGCTCATTACATGGTTAACCTCATACTATAGCCTACCAAGTTTCCAATTTTGATCCATTTGAATTTGATCCAGAGGATGACAATCTCTTTGATCAGTTCACCTAGTCCCATGCACACTAACATCAGGGGGGCATATCACAACACATACTTACCCCCCCCCCTTTCTCTATCCTCGCATACTTCCATCATCTTACACTATATACTTTATTTGAATCATCATCACTTCTATCTCACGTGTATTATAGCACCCTCATTACCTAATGACACACTCTTGTGCTTCGGTTCACACTCAACTGTTGAGGGAATTACCATTACACTGAACCCCACACACTACACTATAGGTCCTACACATTTACATTCTACCATCATAGTCTACACCTATACATCACATATCTTCATAGCTCATCATCATCTCATATACTACACTAGTCATCATTACATATGAGTCTAGTTTTATATTCCATCCTACATTCTACATTTACATTAGAGTCACATTATCTATGGTCTAGTTTTATATCTTATCACTATACTCTATCACATTCCATTTTATATCTATGCTTATTACTACATATTACACACCCACACCGCATCCATCATCCTATACATTCTACATGCTACACTAGATTTCATTATACATGGGTCTAGTTTTACCTATCATCATTACACATTTTATTTCTATCTACACACTTATGCATTTCACACATTACATGTTCCATACCCACTACACATTCTACATTACATTGCCTACACCGCACATTTACATACCTTGGTCATTTATACTACATTGTCTTCTACGCGTTGCACTCATTACCCTATGATGCACTCTAGTTCCTCAGGTCCATACTCGACTACTAAGGGTTTACCAATCAAATGGACCTTACATACATGTGACACGTCATCATACCACATTCATCAGACTAGTGACCAATGCTCTAGACTATATTGTCACCCACACTCATCATCACATACCATAGTGGTATACACCTTAGGTTAAATCACCACTCTTTTCATCAATTCTACATCATCCTATTACATTCTATCATCTCCTCTTATATCATCCTCTTACGTTATACTTTTTTTCCAATTCCAAAATTATTCCATTACATTATCATGCCTTCAATCATCATGTAGTGGTATACACCTTAGGTCAAATCACCACTCTCTTCATCAATTTCTCATTATCCTCTTACATCCTATCATCACATATTCTATTATCCTATTCTATGTCATTCTATTACATCATCATTTATCCTACTCATCACTTAGTGGTATATGCTTTAGGCTAAATCACCACCTCATTCTTATTCATCACGTAGTGGTATGCGCTTAGTGCTAAATCACCACCTTCTGTTATCCACCACATACTCATATACACTTCATACACCCTTATTATCCATCCCATTGTGACATATGCTTTAGGCTAAATCATCACACATCTTCATCCTTTCATCTTATAGTGATATACGCTTAGGGATAAATCATCACTCATACATTCAACAAGTCATGGTATACGCTTAGGCTATAGGGTCCACGCACATCTTTCCATATATCTCATTCCCATACACTCATTCTATAGTGATATACACTTAGGGATAAATCATCACTCCTCTTTCAAAAAATTCGTGATGTACACTTCAGCTATAGGGTTCACGCACATCTCTCCATATGTCACATTTCATCACCACTACACATACATATTCATCACAATGCACTAGACACAACCTACACTACCTCGACCATTTCCCGATGACGCACTCTCATTTATGGTTCATTCTTGACTATTGAGGGGGAAAACAAAATGAACCTCACTGCATACACTTCCATCCACTTGGGGGGCACGTTGCTCCTATCATTCCATTTTGCATTCCATTCCATCCATCCACCACATACTGCATTGTCTTGGTAGCATTTACTCTTTCTTACTAGTGTTTTACATGATCACTTTACTACACATGTTAGATTTCTTTCTTCTATGTCATTATCATACACACATGCGTGTTCACACCTTTGTCTAGTGTGATTGTAGATACAGGACATTTACACGCAGCATGGATGCTCTGCCTTCTACCCTTACTATACTGGTCACTGGGGGCATCCACATTCGTCTCATACCAGGTGTTATTGTTTCATTTTGTACTTAGCATCTTATACTACTTGTTCATACACACTTTGACATATTGGTTATCACTCTAACATGCTAATGGGTGTTCCATGTGTAACACTTGTTTTGCAGGTTTACATGTTTCCATGACTACTTGTTTGCTTCTACTTGTCTTCCATTGTTTTCTATTATATGCAGGCTTTTTTCCCTTTTCTTATGTGCACACTTGTCTTACTATTTGTGTCCATGATGGCCTTGCATGTCTTACGAATATCATGAGTGATGTCCCATGTTTGAAACCCACTTTGTGTGGTCTACTTGTTTTCTTGTGTGTTTACACTACTTTGTTTGGTAGTTTCTACATTGTCTATGTATTTTACACTTATTGAATGCATGTGTTTTCATACTAACACTTGTATTGGCTAGCCATCCCCTTTTGTGTGTGCCTTGGTATCTACCAAATG
This sequence comes from Taxus chinensis, assembly GCA_019776745.2. Classification (NCBI taxonomy): domain Eukaryota; kingdom Viridiplantae; phylum Streptophyta; class Pinopsida; order Cupressales; family Taxaceae; genus Taxus; species Taxus chinensis. Next base: position 649,746,265 of record CM034147.1, on the reverse strand, counting down.
TTTTCCTTTCCCCCTGCAGGGTAGAGTTCTACAAGTCAAAGTGCGGTTGGTCCTCTTTTGGGGCCGCATTCTCCTTCCAGGGTCATCGCATGTGCCCCCAAAGAGGGGAGCATCATTGAGGGTTTTCTACTAACACAATGTATTTACATCAGTTCAGACATAGTGAGTGAGTTCAGACCAGTCTACAAACTCCATACACAGCGGCCTTAACAAGGCATGGTGTCCTTTGGCAATTATGCGGAGCAGTTACAGGCTTGGGGGTTACAGTGGGTGTGCCTCTCTACACTTCTCCATTCAGTGGCATCGAATCACACAAAAAACCAGGACAGTATAGAGATCTCTTCAACAAATTTCAGCAGAAGCAGTTAGAGTTGGAGGACACAGAGCATTTCCTCCCTACACTTCTTCAGCCAGGGTGGCGTGAGATCACCCAAAAAACTCGTGACAGTACAAGATATCCTTCTACACCCTTTTTCTCAACATGGATCAGGTGCACATGTTCCATTTACACTTTTTCTAGTGTATTTTACATTTGTGTACTTTACACATGCATATTTTACACAACATTTTTACATACATACATATATATTTGACTACTTGATCATTTTCTCCTTGCAGGTCCATATGAGAAACAAGCAGTCAAATTAGGGGCAACAACAACAACACTAGTGACAATGACAATGACAACACACGCTACAGGCACTTGCCTTTACTAACCATGTAGGTACACTACACACAGCAACAGCTACACACGGTCGTTCCACCCTAGGTTCACTCTCATCACTTTTTATGCACATTTTTCATCTTTAGAATCCACACTCCTCCACATTTTTCTTTTTGTCATTCCATGCTTGAGTCTAGTCCATCAGCACGTCTTCTTCTACACTCTACATGGATATCAGGTATGCATCTCTATCTAATTTATGTTACCGAGATTTTCGCTCACCAACATAAAGTGGGGGAAAAATGTAGACACAAAATTATGCACTTTACACATAATTTAGCCCGGTCTTATACTACTATTTAGAAGGTTCTCAAGTGTACAAAGTACTAATTAATCCCACCTTTTGGCCATCTTTATTTTATATTTTATTTCATAATTCTCGTGTATTTTCTAGCACTTATCTACCCATTTTGCAACTGCCCCATCATTCTAGCCCAAAATCAGGGTGCCCCAGCCTGTACTGGGGCACCCTGGTCCTCACTCTGGGCACCCCAATCTATGCACATCCTTTTTCACTTCTCTTTGGGGCCTTTCTAGCCATTTTTTGTCTTTATCCTTTTCTCGGTTCGGCCTTGTCAGGATTAATTATGAAATTAAGCTTGAAGAGCCCTATAAATACAAAGCTTATAAGACCATAATGAGGGTCATAGGTCATAACATTACACACTACTATCACTCCATCTAGAGTTGCATCCATTGCATCACTTGCATCCACATAGTTGTCATACATCAAGGCTAGGATATTTGCATCACACACACTTCATAGGGGGGGGGATTCTATTCTATTCCATGCACACATGTTATTTACATTTTCTATAGCTACTATTTCTCGCTACCTCACAAAGTGCGACTGGACATGAGAGCAACTAGGGCACGACATGCACACACGCACATGTGTGCACACACACACACACACACACACACACACACACACACACACACACACACACACACACACACAAGAACTTCATCTGGGTCTGAAATATAGTGCAGCACTCAGCAATAAGTCCACTAGTTTGGCAGCTCAAGTTCAGTCCAATGCATTCATATGCATCTTTTATTTTTCTAGGGTTTGATACTTCTCTTTGCATTGGAGGTCATTTTTGAGCTCATCCGATAGATCCAGCATGACAAACAGGGAAGGTTTGGAACCAACTTATGACCATACCAGTTATAGGTTTTGAGCATTTACAGTGATCAGAGCACCCAGATTATAGACTAGGACACCTCTGGGTTCCCCAGTATACTCCCAAGTGCCCCATTCAAATCAGATCTACCCTTTGCAGGGTCCTTGAGTGTTCATCTACACTTCTAGATTTTATTCTCATATCTATAACACTGTGTAACCATCTATAGTAATCAGCTAAACCATTTCTCTCTACTCTCTTGCACATCTAGGGTTTCATTTTACTTAACATATTTATTTGCATCTACCTCATGTTATTTACTGCATTTATACATTATTTTAGTCCTATTAATTAGATTAACTAGGATTACTATTTCCTTGCACTTGGTCTATTTTAGTTAATCACCTTCTTGAACTTTCCCGCTAATTTTTGGGCTCTTTCTAGCCATTTTTGCTTCTTATCTTTTTGGTGGTCAGCCATGTTGGGGTTAATTACAAAATTAGATCAAGAGAACCCTGTAAATATAAAGTTATGAGGCCATAATGAGGGGACCTAACACTTGTCACTACTATCATCCATCTAGAGTTGCATCCATCTATCGCATTGAAGATCACTTACATCCACATAGCTCCATCATAAGGCACAAGGCTAGGACATCTACATCACACTTCATAGGGGAGGGATTCTATTCTATTCCATGCACACATTCTATTACATTTTCTACATCTAGATATTGCTCACTACTTCACAAAGTGCGACTAGCACAAGAGCACCTAGGGCACATTATGCACACACTCACCAGAACATACATTTGGTTCTGAAATGTAGTGCAATGATCAATTATTTAGTCTAATTTTGTGGCAAGCTAAGGTCATTCTGACCCATTCATTTGCATTTTTTATATTTTTAGGGTATTATATACTTTGTTGAGGGTTTTACAATTATTTTTTATTCATCTGGTATAGGATAAAAAATACGACTTGACAAATAACGAGTGGTTCAAAACACATCCCAGCCTTGTGAGATTCATTTTCAAATATTTTTCATAGACCAAGGAACCCTTTTTACAAAGCAGATCACCCACATTTTCCCTAGTCCCTTCGAAGTGCTCTTATCTAGGGAATAATTCCAAGTCTATTCTTTTTGGAGCTTTCATACATTTGTTTCCACCTTGATATTTTCTGGTCATCTCTGTGACATGGTCCCATGAGTGTTTGTTATTCAGCTGAATTATTTTCTCTTCCATCTTACACATTAGGGTTAGCATTTCCTTTTGCATAGTTTTTTGGGTCATTTTACATACTTATTATTACATTTATTTACTTTACTTACATTTTTTTCATAGCTTAGATTAACTATCCCATATTTCACATTTTAGTTAATCATTTTGGTGAACCTGACATCTTTCATGCTTAGAATCCTCATTTTTCTTCCATCGTGGGTCGTAAATTTCCTCAAGTTTCTTTGTCTATTTTACTCAATAGATATCCCAATTGCTAGGTTGTTTTACAAAAATTCCTAGACACCAAGTATTTTGATGATAATATGCCACCACACGAATTAATTTTTATTCTTGTTTGTCTAATTGACGACCATAGTCTTAATGATCCTCCATCTAATCAACCCCTTGGACTTAATTCAAGATTTAAATGCTTTATTTCAAGACAAATTTACGGCTCTGGAATCCACAATCACATCTCTTAAATCTAAAATCCAACAGCTTAGGGACACTTCTCAGGCTCATGTTTTTTCTCCCTCTACATCTCATCTTCAATCTATGTCCATTACATGTCATATAGCTAAACCTCAGGTCATGTCATTACCCGAGCCTCTCATATTTGAGAGTAATACTAAGCAACATGACATTATTACTGTGTTTCTTAGTTATCAATTGATCACTTTACCACCTACTCATTATTATCCTCCTTATCGGCTAACAAAGTATCAGGGTCATCTATATTGCAATTATCATCGAATCAATGGACATAATGATAACGATCGTTATGCTTTACAATGCAAGATCAAACATCTTGAGCATTAGGGTTTTATCTCATTCAGTTCATGCCCATCTATAACTGCTACACCATGTTTTACGGCTACTAGTATGCCTCCTAATCTTTCTAAGATATTTCTAGATGATCCTCTTATTGATTACATGTTTGATGTTGATAAGCATTCACATGGGCATATTGATTCTTCCCCTAGTCAGACAACTACTATAGTTCCATCACATAATTATCTTATTTTGATACTACTTCTCCTCCACTTAATGAGCATCACACCACTATTTTTCATGCGCCTTCTCCAAAAAGATAAGCACTGTCTAGTCAACATTCTTCATTGATAACGTCATCAATACCGCAAAAGATGCCACCATTCAAGATTTTTAGCCATCCTCCTCCACTTCCATTTCCAACTCATTTTGTCAAATCAACCACTCCTATTACTGGTCAAGACATAATTTAAAAATTCCACCTCCATCATGTAAGGCTCCTTCAACATCACCATTTCAGCATCCAATCACTTTTTTTAAGGAAAGTACTCCTTACATCGATCCACTTACTATATTTTGACTATACCTTCATCTCTTACACACTTGGGGGGGCATATCACTCACACAATCCCCCCTTATCATATCATCATTGGCACATTATTCATCTTTGCATTATCATTTATTCACATCCTTACATGATACTACATCACACTGTTAGCATTTAAGCATACACCATCTTAACATCTGCTCTTTGGTTCACACTTGACTATTGAGGGCTTACTATACATGAACTCCAGACATTGCACCTATTCATACTTTACATGTCATAAACCATACATTATACATTTAAGCTACAGCATTTTCAAATTTGTGTACTTATACATCATACATAATGCTAGTTGTCTTACTACACATAAACCATTTTCTACAAGTCTTACATCTTACACTACATATCCGACAAAGTGCATAATTCGTTTATCTACACTACATATTACACTACACATTTTAACACATCAATCTACTACATATTTGACTATTATGTGTATCCTATATGAGTCTATCATAACTTCATACTTACATCACTACATTACTGGTTGATCTATATACATTGTCTACGTGTACACAGCATCTACACCTGTTGCATCTTACATTCTACATATCACATATTCCATCTACATATCTATTGACCTTGCCACTATTACACATTTTACATATATTGAATATGCATATTATACACATCGCATATGTGCACACTTTTTCTCATTATATGGAAATCTATTATCATCACGCATATTACATACTCTTCTACACGACTGCACGTCACTACGCAATGGCACACTTTAGTTTCTCGAGTCCATACTTAATTATTGAGGTTTTTACCAATCAAATTTACCTTGCATTCATCATGCATGTGTCATTATACCTTTCATCTTATTACATTTTTTTTTGGATAGCGGCACACACTATAGGTTAAATAATCACTTACACTCATCATCTTGTTTGTAGAATATGCTTTTAGGCTACATTGTCACTCCTTATTGTTAACCCTGCAGTGGTATAAGCCATATGAAACATAAAGAATCCCTTACATTCATCATGTAGTGATATACGTTTAGGAATAAATAATCAATTTATTCATTCAGCTTTTTTGTCAAATATGCTTCTAGATATAGGGTTGAAACATACATCTATTCTATATGTCGCATATCATTCATCATTATGCATACATACTCATAAAAGCGTGCTAGACATAACACACTCTACTCGACTATTACCTGAGTGACTCACTCTCTGTTTATGGATAATTCTTGACTGCCATTGAGGGGGAATAGACAAAATTAACCTCACCTACATATATTTCCATTCACTCGGAGTTGGATGTGGTTCCTATGACTCCATTTTTCACTCCATTTCATCACATTGATAGTATATTGCATGTTCTAGTTTCTTTTACTCTTTCTTAATTTTTCTCGCTCATGGTCATTTTATTACGCTTACTAGTTATCAAATACTTGTATTTCAATTTATCTATATATCATAAACACATGTGCATGTTCATGACTTTTTCTAGTTGTGATCACAGAGATACATGTTTCTTACGGATACAGCATAGATTATCACCATTTACCCTACCTACCCTGGTTGATGGGGGTATCCACATTCACTCATTCAGAGGTTCTATTATTTCATATTTGTACTTAACAGGTTACAATAATTTATTATTCATGAATTTTGACATACTAGTTATATTTCTAGCATGCTAAAGCATGTTTCATGTGCAACATTTTTTATAGCATGGATATTTGCTTCAATACTTGTTTATTCTATTGTCTTTATTGTTTTATCTTGTTTGATCTTATTTGCGGGAATTTCCCTCTTCTTGGTGTACAACACTTGTTTCTTTTATTATGGCCATGATGGCCTTGCATGTCTTGTGACATCCTGAGTGATGTCTCAATTTTTCATAGCCTAGTTTGTGTATGACTTATTTGTTTCTTCTTGCGTGTTTAGTGATTCCTACTTTGCTAACTTACACAGTGTTTGCATAGATTATACATTATTCTCTATATACATGTGTGTTTGTATTAGCACTTTTTTTTGGATAGCCTCTTAGTTTGTGTGTGTCTTGGTGTCTACAATGCACATTCTAAGTTATATTTGATACGTGGCTGGTCCTGATTTTGGGGATGCATTCTCCTATCAGGTGATGTTGTATGCACCCCTAAATAGAGGGGGCCATCATCTCGGAACCTACATACTAACACAACATATTTACACCGGGTCATTTCAATGAAATTTCTGCTCCTTTCACATTATTAGTTACATACAGCAAGTGGCTTCTAGAGCATTCTATGAACCCCGTGCACAAAATCGAGTTTTATAGGACATGGTTTCCTTGGCATTTTTGGAAGTACGAGTTATAAGCTCAGTGATTATAGTGGGTGTTCCTTCCCTATACTACATCATGTCAATGGCATTCGGATCACTCCCAAAACACTAGGATGTACAGAGATATATCTCACACACATTCAAGGAAAGCAATTAGATCTTGGAGGATACAATGGAATTCCTCCCTACAATTTTTTCGGCCCTATTGCTTTGGCTCGGATCGCCCAAAAAACATTGAACAGTACATAAGATATCATTATACACTCTCTTTCTTGACATAGATCAGGTTCACATGTTCCATTTACACTCTTTTCATAAACATATTTTAAATGTAAACTCTATACATTTACATGCATCTTTTACATTACATTTGTACACATACATACATATATATTTGACTTCATGATTGTTTTCTCCTTGCAGATCCATGACTGTTTGAGAAACAAGTAGTCAAATAGGGGCAACAACAACAATGATAGTAATAATACTGTCACGACAGTACACATGTTGATTAACCAAGCAGGTACCTCATGTATCACATAACTAGCTATACACACATTTCTACCTGAGGTTCAATGTCATAACTATTTATATGCATTTTCAGCTTTATTTTCCATGTTCCTCTATCTTTTTTTTCATTCCACACTTTTTCTATTCAATCAACACACTTTATAGCTACTATCTTCATGAACATCAGGCATGCATCTCTATCTAATTTATGTTACTAGAGATTTACACTCACCAACATAAAGTGGGGGAAAAATGTAGTCACAAAATCATGAACTTTAGATATTATTTAATCCCGGTTTCATACTACTATTTAGAAGGTTGTTGAGTGAAGAAAGTAATAATTAACCCCCATCTTTTGCAATCTTATTTTATTTTATTTCATTACATTCTCGACCTTTTACATCCATATGCCCAGTTTGTTTTTCTTCATTTAGTCTATTATTTTAGCCTTGACTGGGGTGCCCATAGCCAGTACTAGGGTGCATCCATGGGTGCCCTGGTCCCACCATGGGTACCTCGATCCTTCTTGAACTTTCCTGCCACTTTTTGGGCTCTTTCTAGTTGTTTATAGCTTCTTATCTTTTTAGTGATCGGCCATTTTGGGGTTAATTATGAAATTAGATCAAGAGAATCCTATAAATATAAAGTTATGAGACCATAATGAGGGACCTAGCACTAGTCACTACTATCATCCATCTAGAGTTGCATTCATCTATTACATTAGAGATCACCTGCATCCACATAGATCCATCACAAGGCACAAGGATTATTGACATCTGCATCACACACTTCATAGGGGGAGGGATTCTATTCTATTCTATTCCATGCACACATTCTATTAAATTTTCTACATCTAGTTATTGCTCGCTACTTCACAAAGTGTGACTAGACACAGGAGCACCTAGGGCACATTATGCACACACTCACTAGAACTACATTTGGGTCTGAAATGTAGTGAAAGACTCAGTTAATAAGCCCATTGTTGTGGCAGTTGAGGTCAATTTGATCCATTCATTTGCATTTTCTATTTTTTAGGGTTTTGATACTTCTTTATTGGTCTCTTACAGGTATTCTTATTCGTCTTGGAGTATTTGCAACATCCTATATAGGGCAGTGACAAGCTTGATGCAATACATAACAAATAGGGTTTCTAGACCACCTGCTCAGCCCTGTGAAGATTTAGTTCCAGAGCTTTTGCATAGACCAGGGTACCCATTTGGCATACCAAAGTGCCCGTAGGTTCACTCTAGTCCCTCTCCAGAGTGCTGCAGTCCATGCCAAATCAATCCAGATCCATCCTCTTCAGGCCTTCTGCATAGTCGTTCCTACTTCCATATTTTCCAATCACCTTTATGACACAGTACCACGTGAGCATATTCTATTCAATTGAGTTCTTTCCTCTTCCCTCTTACACATTAGGGTTAGCATTTTCTTTTGCATAGTTGTTTGGGTCATTTTACATAATTGTTATTTCATTTATTTACTTTATTTACAATTGTGCATGGCTTGGATTAACTACCCCCATATTTCACATTTTAGTTAATCATTTACTCATAACATTCACAAATTGCATTTATTACTTTTCATTACTATTGATGAGCATCCCAGAGTACATATGTTACACATCTTTTGACTCACATATTGTTCCTTATGTTTTCACTTAATTTTTCCACTATTGACAACACACGTAATTCTACACCCTATTCTATTTTCTCCTCATGGTTACATTCTTATTGCTTATACACTTCCTATTCATCCAATTCAAATCTTAGACTCATCAAGTTTTCCCCTCACATTGTTGACATTATTCTTTGGTAGCTTTTGCAATATTCCACTTATTCTAGTTCTTCCTTTATAGCATGCTCTCTCTCGCATCATCACATAGATCTCATTACTCACGCACTTGGGGGGGGCATAAAAATATCCCCCCTCTCGTAGCCACATGTCTTAATCAACCGTTGTATATCCATATTATTCACATACACACATATACATCACTCTTGCTTTTCAATTCATGTCAATATTGCTAGCAACACTTTCTCATATCTACAGATACACATTGTTACATCTCTCCTATAATAATCCATATGCGCTTTACTACTTGTGCTTACTTATGGATCCTTTTATTCGTGGCACACATACTACTTCATATATATGATATACATCCTTTAGTGCACTTTACATACTCTGGCTAGTTTTTCTCACAATGATCATATCTCTTTACTAACATATCTTTATAACACACTTGGGGGCATCACACTCCCCCTCTCTCTAGCACTATCAAGTTGTATCTAGTCTCTACTACCACACTTCACACCCATCACTTTACAATTAATATTTCCTAAGCACTCTTACATATTTTGTACACACAGTGTACCATCATTACCCTATTATGAAATGAAACTCATGCCATCTACACATTTCACACTCTATGCTTCTTGATACATCTTTCTAGCATCTATTCGCACAACACACATATTACCCGATGACACACTCTAGTTCCACGGTTCATACTTGACTGCCAAGGGTCTAATTATGAAATGAACCTCACATCATCTACATTTTACACTTTGTGCTTCATGGTACATCTTTCTAGCATCTATTCTCACATAATACATTTCCCGATGATGCACTCTTTTTTATGGTTCATTCTTAACTGTTGAGGGGGCATTTATAAATGAACCCCATCTTATACACATCTGTTGGGGGGCACGTTGTTGCTATCATCTTAAAAATTTTCATACCATGCGATCACACCCATACACAACATTTGCATATCTTGGTTGCATTTACTCTTGCTATCTTTTTCTACTTACATGTTGTACTTTACTTACTATGTTAGTTGAATACTTAGTATGTCATTAATTTATCATATACACATGCACATTCACTTGGTCTCTAGATGTGAATGTAGATATCTTACAGTATTTTACACGCTGCAATGATGTTTGTCACTATACCTTTTACAAGTCCTACCGAGGCTCCTGGGGCAAATAATTTGACTAATTTCACACATTACATGTTTTATTGTTTCATCATTCACTATTTCTTCTTACTAGCATTTGTTTCTCATTACTATATACATGCTTTGACATACTATTTATCTTGCTAACATGCTAATGGGTGCTTCATGTGTATCATTTTCTTTGAAGGACTATATACAACCATGGCTATCTGACACATTTTACTTACTGTTGTGTGTTTATATTTACTATTGTTTGTGGGCTATGCCCTTTGTCTTGTATGACCATTGTATGATTTTGGCCGTTGCAGCCCTGATTGTCTTGTGACATTGTGAGCCATGTCCCATGTTTAAAACCCATTTTTTGTTGTCTCTCTTGTTTGCACACTTGATTTCTATATTTTCTTCTTTTAAGTGTTAGCTACTTTTTACTACTAACACTTGTACTAGACTCATTTTTTTATATGTGCCTTGGTTTCTACCATGCACATCCCTACCCCCTACAGGTATCCACTTTCGAACAACATCAAGTCCTCTATTTTAGGCCACATTATCCTACTATCATCACATGCACCCCAAACGAGGGGGGCATACATTGGGTGAACAAATCACCCCTACAGTAGCTTAGAGTTATAATTCAAAACAACATAGTATAGAAAAAGCAGAAGAACATGGTTACAGAACGGGCCCATAATATGACTTAGGTCAAAAACACAGAGTAGAAACTAGTGCCCAAAACCAGACACTAGCATTTGGTCACTCCTGTCCCCCATTGGGTGTTAATGTCCTGGGGAAAAAATAGTCAATTTCTCAATACAACATAGGCTTCAACAGTTTATAGAGCATTTATACAGTAATAGGCACTGGCCTTCAGTCACACAATGCATTTTATCTCATATATTTAATACAATTGCAACAATTCAAAACTAAATTGGAACAAATCGAAACAAACGGAACAAATTGGGACGTACCATCTGCAGTGGTGCTTATTGGTCAAAGTCATGGAAGGAGAGTAAAACTAGACCTCTCTCCCCAACACTTGCTCTTTAGCATGAGATCACCCAAAAAACTCACACTTGGCGTGAGCTCACCCAAAAAACTTGCTCTTGGTGTGAAATCACCTGAAAACCTCACCTTTATCATTCAAATCAGCAATCTTCAAGCAACATGAAACTTATTTATCCTTTGCAATCTTATATATCAGGTGCACACTTTCCTTTTTATACACTTTTTCACTCTTTACATACTTATACTTGTGTTTCTCTAATCTATCATAAACAAAAATTTGACTACTCTTTTCCTTGTCTTTTGCAAGTCTTTCCTTACAAGAATTAGGGCACACAAACTACAACAACATGCTACAATGCACATGTTTCACCCATAGCATCCACTTCTCTCTCCTAGTTTCCACACTTCACTTCATAATCACTTCACACTTCACTTGTCCACTCAAAATGTTATTCACCACACTCTCTATAGGATTACAAGGTATGCATCATCTACTTTATGTTATTGAGTATTCACTCAACAACATAAAGTGAGGGCAAATGTTGACATAAAATAACACACTTGGGTACATTTCTAGGTCCTAAAAGTATGTTAACATTTACATGATTCCTAAGCAAGAAAACTAGTGGTTAACAACTATCTTTGGTCTCTTTTGTTTATCTCTTGCTTTTTCTTTGGTCTTCCACACCCTATATACTAGTTGAAACTTAACATTTTTATCTTTTATGGCTTCAAACACCAGTGCCCAACTAAGACAGCACTGCCCAGGAACTCTTATCTCTCTTGAGAACCCCTGATCCTTCGTTACCTTTACTCATTATATTTAGGTCTCTTTTATCTTTTGGGAATTTTTCACTTATGGGTCGGCCTTCTAGTTGTTGATTATGAAATTCAAACAAGAGAATAATATAAATATACAATTATGTTTTCAAAATAAAGCACCAAGCACTAAGCATTACTGTCATCACCTAAGCTTGCATTCTAAAGGCACTAAAGCACTTCAAAGGCATCTATCTAGCATCCATTCAAGGGACAAGGGACACATACTTCTGCATATACTACATAGGAAGGAGAATTTTATTCTATTTCATCCACATATGTTATACACTTCTTGTAGACACAAAATCATGCACTTGGGTAAAATACTAGGTCCTAATCACATACTACTATTTATATGCTTCTTACGAGATAAAATCACTTGTTGATCACTATACTTGGCTTCTTAAGTTCCCTTTTAGTCTCCCTTTTTTATCTTACGGACCTCACTGCCTAGTCTAACCCTTCACATTTCACCTTTTCTGGCTCTTGACACCAGTGCCCATCTAAGACACCAGTTCCTAGGCACCATCGTCCCCTTTGAGTGCCCTAGACCTCTTTGTATTTAGCCTGCTTCTTTTTGGGTCCTTTCTAGTAGTTGGGCATCCTTATCTCTTAGGGGTTGGCCTTTTAGTGGTCAATTACAAAATTTAAACTAGAGAAGCATATAAATATAAAGTTATGTGACCAAATTAAAGGACCAAGCTCCAAGCATCTATACTATCACCTAATATTGGATCTCAAAAGCATTTAAAAGCATCATTGCATCCATCTAACACCATTACAAGGGAGAAGGGATAATTTTTTGCATCACACGCATAGGAGGGAAGTTCATTTTATTCCATGCACACATTTATTACATTTGTTTAAATCTAGATACTTTGCTCGCTATCAAGTGCAACACACACAAAAGCCACCTAGGGCACGATTCTACACACACACACATAGAACTACATTAAGTCTGAGATGTAGTGCAATGCTCAATAGTAAGATCACCATTGTGACAACTGAGGACAGCCTGACCCCTCATTCTGCATCTTTATTTTTTAGGATTTAATGTTATTTTGAGGGTTTTGCAGGTGATCTCTTCATTTCAGGTTATCAGCAACATCTGCAAGAGTTGTGTGACATACTATTGATAGGAAGTGAGGTTTTTAGATCAACTAACGACCCTACGAAATTGACTTATGGATCTCCTGTGCAGACCCTAACACCCAGGAAAGGATCCTAACACCCAAGCACCACAATACCACTCTGGGCACCCCAGTCCCTACTCCTTCTGCACTTTTGTATTTTTTTGGGCTTGGTCATGACCTCCTATGTTCTAGTTCGATCATTACACCTTTGCACATCATAAATATTATTGTAAAATCAGCTAAGTGTTCTAATTCCTTATTGCACTTAGGGTTTTACTTTCATTGTTTATTACTTGAGTCATATAGTGTACTTTATTGTCATATATACTTGTTGTAACATAGCTTAGCATTTAACAAAGTAACATTATTCATTTAGTTTATTTTTGTTAAATCATTTGGTAAACCCTACGTGAATCAGTCACCCAAATAGATGCACATACTCACACACTTGGGGGTCCGTCATGTTCATCCCCCCATCTTACTTTTGCATTACTAGCAGTCTATCATTTCGATAATCACTTTCTATACATCATCCTACACATCTATAGGAATTAATCACATACACTTTAATACGTTATTTTTATGTCATTACCCTATGACGCACTCTTGTGCTAAGGTTCACACTTGACTGTTGAGGCCATATTATACATGTGAACCTCACGCACTACACATTTCACATTTATAACACCTTCTTTTACACATTGCAAATCCTACACATCTTCAACATCTTCTTCTTACATCTATTATACATCTTACATGCCTCGCACTTTCTACACATCACACATCTTATGCCTCTACGACATCTTCTTCTTCCTACACATCATAGATATCGTGTGATTTCTACATATTTTATTCAAACCTACTGTTACACATCATATGCACTTTGTGCTTTCTACACCTACTCTTACACATTTTCCACCATACACAACTTTGACATCACCTCTTTACTTCTATATACACTTTGCACTTTCCACACTTACATATTTTATACATCTTGCGTTGCACACTACACATCTTCACTCGGCCTATTCAAAACATATCTTCCTAGTGTCGTGTACTCCTCAAGAAAAATATACACTTTTGATCTACATAATTCTATCACATTCTACTTACACATTATGTTATTTTATTCTACATTCTACACTTCATGATCGACCTTATACAACACACATTACCCGACAAAGCACTCTAGTCTCACAGTTCGTACTCGACTGTCAAGGGTCTAAATTTGAATTGAACCTCACCTCATCACATTTACATCATTCTATGTTTAGTATTCACAATCAATCTGTAGTCAAAAAATCATGTACTTTATACATTTATTTATCCTGGTCTCATACTACTATTTAGAAGGTTCTTGAGCGAAGAAAGTACTAATTAACCCCCATCTTTTTGGCCATCTTGTTTATTTTATTTTGTAATTTCTAACCTATTGCACCCATATGCTCAACCATTTTCTGACATCCCATGTTAGTTTAGCCTTAGTTGGGGCACCCAGATTTAGTACTGGGGTGCTCATGGGCACCCTGGTTCCACTTAGGGAACTTTGATCCTTCTAGCACTTTCCCACCACTTTTTGGGCCTCTTCTAGTCATTTTTCATCTTTATCTTTCTTTTGGTTGGCCTTTTCAGGGTTAATTATGAAATTAAAACAAGACAACCCTATAAATATAAAGTTATGAGACCATAATGGGGGACCTTGCATAATCTAATACTATCACTCCATCTAGAGTTGTATCCATCTATTGCATTAGCATCCACATAGCTCCATCATCAAGGCACAAACTAGGACATCTACATCACACTTCATAGGGGAGGGATTCTGTTATATTCCATACACACATTATATTACATTTTCTACATTTAGCTATTTCTCGCTATTTCACAAAGTGCAACTGGTACAAGAGCACCTAGGGCACGACATGCACACACTCATCAAAACTACATTTGGGTCCAAAATGTAGTGCAACACTCAATTTAGTAAGCCCACTATTTTAGTATTTGAGGTCAGTCTAACCCATTCATTCACATATTTATTTTTATAGGGTTTTGATACTTCCTTTTGGGTCTTTTACAGGTTATTTTTCCTCTTGGAATATTTGGAGCATTTGGCGCAGCACAAAGAAATTAATCTGATAAGTAGCAAAGGATAACGGTCATCTCTCGGACCTGTGAAGACCAGTTAGAGGCCTTTTTCCCAAACCAGGGTGCATGTTTTACTTACCAGAGTGTTCATGCATTCCCCAGTTTTCTCCCAAGCACTCTAGTCAAGCCACATCACCCAGATCTATCCTCTATGGGACCCCGACACAATCGTTCCTGATTTTTTATTTTATGTTCATCACTGTGACATAGTCTGACAGGATTCTATTATTTAGCTGAGTTCTTTCCTCTTCTCTATTGTATATTAGGGTTAGCATTTTATTTTACATATTTGTTTAGATCATTAGTATACTTATTTACTGCATTTATTTACCTTAGTACAACTTTTCAAAGCTTAAATTAACCTTCCTTAACACTACATAGTTAGTCCAATTTTAGTTAATCATTTTGGTGAACCCAACCTTTGAATCCACCTTTGTTCTAGGGCTTTTCTTATCTTTTCTATCATGGTTTCTAATGTCTGTCAAGTCTCTTTACTTCAGTTGATTCAAATGCATCCATCTTGTAAAGACGCTCTTCAATAAACCCTACAGGACTATACGGCTTCCTATCAACATATTGCCCTATCCAAGTCAATACTATTATTGGTCATCTTTATGAGGAATCCCTTGATTCCAATTCCAATCAATCTATTTACAAATCCATTAAAGTCTTACATACATTATTTCACGATAAATTTTCAGCCATGGAATCAACCATAACATCTCTTAGATCTAAAATTCAACAGCATAAGGATGCTTCTCAATCGCATGTTTTTGTTCCTTCTCCATCTTATATGTAACCTATGGTTAATACATGTCATATGATTTAACCTCAAGATACACCATTTCCTAAGCCTCTCATGTTTGAGCACAATACCACGCCACGTGACATTTTTCCTCACCTCTTTCATCATTAGTTGATCACTTTACCACATATGCAACATTACTCTCCTTATCAGTTAACAAAATATCAAGGTCGTCCATACTGCAATTATCATCTAATCAATAGACATAGTGACAATGATTTCCATACTTTGCATCACATAATCAACAGTCTTAAACATCAAGTCCTTATTTCGTTTGCTCCACAACATCCTAATAAAAATACTCAATTCCATTGGGCTTCTAATGAGCATCAAGATAGCTTTACTCATGCCACTTCTAAGAAATAACCTCTCCCAAGGAGTTCACCCCCTATTCTGCCATGTTATGTGGATACTAGTGAGATTTATAAGGAAGTTATATATGTTTCTCTTATTCATTACATGTTTGATGTTTACAATCACTCACATGTGCATAATGCTTCTTCGCCTAGTCAAATAAATGTTATAGTTCCATCCCATGATTCTCCTATTTCTGATGTTTTTTCTTCTCCACTTAATGAGAATCACGCCACCATTTCTCTTGCGCCTTCTTCAAGAAAAAAAACACCACCTAAGAAATCACCTACGGTATCCCCAAGTCAACAAAGTCAAACCACGTCACCACCTCCCATTATCAACCAACTTTCTTCTCCTATCAAGTCTTTTATAGTGTCACCAATACCACCAAAGCTACCACCATTCAATATTCCTCCCCATACTACTCCACTTTCGCATCCAATCACTTTTATCAAAGCAACTACTCCTTCTACTGATGGCCAAGACACATTTCAAATGCCACCACTATCACATGGTCCTACTATTGCTTCAACCTACCATTATGTTAGCCCTCACTCTTATCACGACACAAACAATGCTCTCCCACAATGGCATTGCACCTCTCGCATCACTGCATAGATCTCCATAATCATAGTACACTTGGGGGGCATAACACTCACACAATCCCCCCCATCACATTAGCATCATCGGCATATCCCTCAATCTTGCATTATCATTCTTACATAGTATTACATCACATTCTTAGCATTTACGCATACACCATTATTGCATTTACTCACATCTCATCTTAGCATCATCCAATTTCATAGTATACGCATATTCATTCTTACCATAGCATCATCATTACCTAATGACACACTCTTGCGCTTCAGTTCACACTTGACTATTGAGGGATTACTACTACACTGAACCCCACACACCACACCATAGGTATCACACATTACACCTCATCATAGATTTACGCATAATACACCCTACTTTATACATTTATTATACAACATTTTAATACTTGTGCATTGTATCTACACCTTTGTCTACACATCTTACATCCTACACTACTTATCCTACATATCACCTGTTTGTTTACATATCATACGTATTACACTGCGCATTTTCACATGTTATACTAGTCTTCATCACATAGGAGTCTAGCACTACATTATTATTCTATCTACATACATTACATGTCATCTTATACACAACATTTTACACATTTATACATACCACCCTACACATTACATTCTACACATTTTACACATCACGTATTTACACATTCCACTCATCACATGGTCATTTTTCATTCTCATCATTTACTACATTGTCTTCTATGCACTGCACTTACTACCCGATGACGCACTTTATTTCATCGGTCCATACTCGATTGTTGAGGTTTTACAAATCCAATGGACCCTACACTCATCACACATGTACTGCTTGACCTTTCACCATTTAACATTTCTAGGCTAGTGACATACACTTTCAGGCTAAATCATCACCCATTCCATCCTTTTGTAGTAGTCATACACCTTAGGTTACATCGCCACTCCCTACTATCCATCTTGTACTGACATATGCTTTAGGCTACATCATCACCTATTCTATCATTTTCTACTGGTCTACACCTTAGGTTATATCACCAAACCCTCCTTAGCATTTTGTAGGTGATATAGGCTTCATACTAAATCATCACTCATCCATTCAACTTATAGTGATATACATTTAGGATAAATCATCGCTTATACATTCATCTTGTTGGGATATACGCTTGTGGCTATAAAGTTCACACCACATCATCATTAGGTCGCATCTCATCATCTACACATACACATTCATCACAACGTGCATTAGATAAAACACGCATACTACTCGACTATTTCCCAATGATGCACTCTCACTTACGGTTCATTATTAACTACTGAGGGGGAAAAAAAAATGAAACTCATTTCATAAACTTTCCATCCACTTGAAAGGGAATGTGGCTCCTATCATTCACATCTTGCATTCCATTCCATCCATCCACAGCATATTGCATTGTCTTGAAGCATTCACTCTTGTTTACTAGTGTTTTACATGATCACTTTATTACACATGTTAGATTTATTTCTTATATGTCATTATCTATACCATCTAAACATGTGCACGTTCATGCCTTTATTTAGTGGTGATCATAGATACATGACTCCTACACGTGGCACAGATGCTCGCCTTCTACCCTTCCTATATTGGTTGTTGGGGGCATCCACGTTGCGTCTCTTCTAGGTGCTTATTGTTTCATTTTGTACTTAGCATATTACATTACTTGATCATACACACTCTTTAAATATTGGCTATTTATCTAAAATACTAATAGGGTGTTCCATGTGCAGCACTTGTTTTGTAGGATTACATGTTTCCATGGCTACTTTTTGTTTACTTGTTAGTTACATTATTTGTCATTAATTATTTCTTGTATGTTGGATTTTCCATATGTTTGTGTACACAATTGCTTGTTGTTTGCGGCCATGATGGACTTGCATGTCTTGCAACATTATGAGTGATGTCACATGTTTACATCTTGCTTTGTGTGGCTTACTTGCTTTCTTGTGTGTTTACATTACATTTCTTGGTAGTTTTTACATTGTCTACATAGCTTACACATGTTTTCTATATGCATGCATTATTTGCTTACACTTGTCTTTAGTTATCCTTCTTATTTGTGTGTGCATTGGTTTCTACCAAGCACTTTCTAGGGTTACAACATACATGTGGTTGGTCCTCTTTTGGGGCCACATGTCTCCTATTAGTGACCTCGCATGTGCCCCCAAAAAGGGGGGCATCATTTGGGGGTTTCTAGTAACGCAACATGTTTACACTGGTTTAGTTCAGTGCACTTTCCACCCTTCGCATTGTGGGTTACTGTACAACAGAAAATCAACATGTGACCTTCCTTCGTACCCAACCTCCTGAGGTCATGGCGAGACAGTCAGTGTGGAATTGAAATGAGAGTGAAAGTGATGGTGATGACCAAGCTAATTGGGAAACCTTATGTCTTCGACATGCAATAAAGGAATTTGTGAATCTAAGGAAAAGAATGCTCTCCTAACCTGAAGGGGTGTGATGGTAGGGTCTGATATTATAGCTACTTAGAGACTCCAATCAATGTCTAGTTCAAGCTGAGATTCTATTGATTGGTTGCAGAATACATGGAAAGTAGCCTGCAGGTGCCTCGTATGGGTTTCCAGACAAGGTCATGGAAATTGAGACAAGAGATGAAGTGGAGCTGAACTAAGGGTGATTCTCTGGTCTTGTCTAGAAATTCTTAGCCTGATCAACTGCTATATTCAACAATGAAAGTTATGTGATAATATCAGGTGGAAGCAGTGAAGATATGAACACCTGTGTGCGTAAGCTAGTGTCGAGATCTAACTGACTAGCAAGCTCATTGGGTTGCAGGACCTGTGGGTCACAACCAAAGACTCATTGAGGCTGAGGCCCTTGTATGGTCATGCATGCAATCAAATCCTATTTCTAGGAGTAGTCCAAAAGTCATAGGCCTGATTAATAGCTATGTTCAAGGTCTCTAACTATCTTATTTTCTCTACATATGTGGTGGGTGTGCGTAAGATTGTTAAGTGCAGACTTGTGTCAATGTCAGTTATTAACTCTGGCCCGTTGGGTTGTGGGACCAGAGGATCGCAACCATAGGTCTTTTCCTGTTGCGGACCATTGATGGTCATGCAAGATGAATGGATTTGTTTTCGGTAAATAAACTATCTATCAAAGGAAATCTAAACTATATTTTTGGTATTTTCTCAATATATCAGGACAAAGTGATAAAACAAACTAATCTACAGAAATAAATATTTTTATGCTTTTCTAACTTTTCAGACAATGCATCTAATCTAATAAATGATTTTAAAACAAATAACTGGCCGGATGTAGCTAGCTATCTGTGCAGATGTGAGAATCTAAATCTAAAATCTACTCTAATTCAAATAAAATCTCTCCAACCCTACCTCAGAAGTGAAGAACAAATCATGACTCTAAAAGAGCTATTGCTCACCCACAACTTCCCTGGTAATATTGAAGGGAAAACTTCCTATTGATTTGATCTACTTGCAACTATCTGATTAATTGAAATGAATTATTTCTCTACTCTATTTGATATGCAATTGACAATTTGACAAAACAAAGCAAACAAATACACAACTCCAACCTGGAAGAGCAAGAGCTTTGGAAAATCAGGTAGTATGAGTATCTGTCCCCTCAGTTCTTTCCTTTCTTTCTCTGAGTGTTCATGTGAGTCCAAGGATTTGGGAATGCAAAGAACAACAACAAGAGGATGGAGCTTGAGCGATGGCAGCTTGGAGGCAATCTGGACGTAATGCAGGTAGAAGAAAGATAGCACAAGAGATCTGAACTTGGCTATGCAATTCCTAGCAAGATTATGGCAGCACAACAATGCAAGATACACAAAATTCTCAGGCCCTTTTGCTTGAATACAAGCATGGAATATATAGGAATGAAGGATAGAAGGTTACTTCATGCACAAGGAAATGAAGAGGTAGTTCCACTCATTAAATCTATTTAAAAATAGAAGGAACAAGGAGAACCAAGCAAACGAAGCTATTTTTAGCAAATTCGGCTCACGGATGCACTCAAAAAGTAAACTTAAGTGAATCGTCGCATGTAATTTCTCACATGAAGATTCTGGAAAAATCGGGCAGGACCACCGCCCTACGCAGGGCGGTGGTTTCAGGACCTGCCCCACTTTGTGA
Source organism: Taxus chinensis (assembly GCA_019776745.2). NCBI lineage: Eukaryota > Viridiplantae > Streptophyta > Pinopsida > Cupressales > Taxaceae > Taxus > Taxus chinensis. Next base: position 649,725,039 of record CM034147.1, on the reverse strand, counting down.
ACCCCGCCCAGGCAGGGCGGTGGTCCTGGCACTGAAGGCCAAAACAAGCACAGAAAGAAGGGGGAAGCTGGAAAAATGCAAGGAAAAGATAAGTAAGGCTATCTAAGCTACAAATATATACTGCGAATGGGTTTTTGGAGCTTGAACACCTTCTTGAAAGGATTTTGAATCATCACTGGGGACTTTTATAACCATTTTCCCCGCCAATGTAGCACATGTAATTTTGGGTGCATACATATTGCCCCCTCGGAGAAGCGTCTTAGCCATGAAAGAGGCGTAAAACGTGGAGTCCAAGTATGGCATTCCTAAAATGGGGAGTTAGAAGCTATACCTGACATGCCCGTGTGTCGAAACCTCACCGTCCAAACTCCCGCTACCTGCAAGAGAAAAAGAAGACTCAAGTGTAGATAGATAAAATATTGAAAATAAACACTAAATTAAAATGACAAGAGGACTTACCATTTGCACGGGGATGTAGAAATATACCTGTGCCAACACTCCAGCCCTGTAAACACATATACTCAAAATGAAGTTAGAAAGATCATATATATATCAAAACAAATTCATTTTCCAATTCATTTGTGCATTGTTGATTCAGATTGTTTGGTTGATTTGGAGCTCTGGATTCACGGTGACCATTTTCGACGAGATTACAGTCAATACGTTCGTGTCGAGATCATGATCATGCCTCCATGTGTGGGAGATCAACCAACGTGCTCCCAGGTTAGTTATTTCCTTCTTTGTCTTTTTGTACCCTAAAAGTTTAAATGTTGAAAACTTCACCTAGGGGGGAGATTTTCAAAATTTCTTGTCTTGAATAAGTCTTTAGGGGGGGCGCCTATAGGGCATGCTTTTATTTTAGCAAAAATGGTCAATTTTAGCGTTTTTGGTCCTCTTTAGGGTTAAGGGTGCATTTTGAAATTCGGTTTAGGACCGCCACCCAAAGCAGGGCGGTGGTCACGGACTCCACCTAAGACAGGGTGGTGGTTTGGGAACCGCTGCCCTGCACTGGGTGGCGGTTCTAAACAGAGTGTCAAAACATGCTCGAAACTCAACTTTTTTTGGATTTTTGAGAGTTTAATATGTTTTTGATGAGCTTATTGTGTGATGTGCTTTACTAACTTTCTCTTTTCTCATGTTTTGGTGGATGCAGAAGAAGGTTGAGTACATACGCTGGAGTAGGGAGAGAGAGTGTGACTGGCTCCCTGGGATTCTAGACCAGCTGACCCAGGCTGAGATAGATATTTTGCAGTGGGCAGGCATCTGACAGTGGATAGCTCGGGTGCCCCATGTTGCTCCTGCCAGTCACATTCTGTGTGACTTATTTTCTTATTGGGATGCAGACCGGAACACTTTCTAGTTTCCAGGTGTCAGAGGGGAGTGGACCATCACCCTAGAGGATGTATACCGCATTCTTGGTCTCCCGATACTTGGTAGGAGACTGACATTAGCGACAACGGGATCCAGGGTCGTGATGACACAACAGGCCACATACATGGGAGATGCTATTGTCTCTTCTAGCTCAAAGAAGGGAATGAAGGTTTGGTCTATCGCTACTGCTCCCATTCCCATCCTTCAGAGAGCCATTATGGGTATCCTATCCTCGAGACTGATCAAGGACAAAGGGGGAGATACACTTTTGTACTGTTGGGCCCCCATCATTACACAGATTGAGGCTCATGGCTGTAAGTATGCTTGGGGAGTAGATATTCTGGGGACTACGTACCATGATTTATACAGAGTCATCAGACTACAGGGCCAGTCCTTGAGCCACCCCACTCTGGTCATGAGTTGGGTCTATGAGTGCTTCATCCCGTATGGCAGAGGGGTGCAGGTATTAGATCCAGAGGTTGTCCGGGAAGCTAGATGGATAGGCATGTCAGTGCTCCAGACTCTGCATCAGTTAGTGGCCTCTTTGACTATGGCAGACATGACCCCCACACCCTATCAGGACATGGCAGGGATATGGGGTGAGGAGACCATGACATTGGCAGCTTGCTCTTCCATGAGCCAGCTAGTTGACAAAAGCCGGGAGATTGGAGATTCACCCCTTTGACCGGGTACCCCAAGCAGTTTGGTCTTCCCTACTCTGTCCATGCTTCCTCAGTGACGCCTATTTACAGGACCATTCAGGAGGCATGAAGAGGTCCTAGAGGGGGATCTTGGTTGGACAGTTGTTACTCCAGGTGTGCCTATTGTTGTTAGGCATGTAGTTCAGGCTCGACGAGTAGCTGGTGCTCCTCAAGCACCCTTACTTCAGATTGGGGTGGCTCCTGCTCACAGTGGGGAGGAGGATGAGCCGATTGACTTGGACTCTGACTCTAAGGAGGAGGTGGGAGACGATACGGAGGGGGAGTCGAGCAGAGATGAGGATGAGGGAGCAGGACCTTCGAGGGAGCTGACAATGATCCTGAGTGGCATGACACTCAGGAGATCCTCAGAGTAGCACATGAGGAGGCGAGCATGGAGAGAGAGACTCTGGTCTCAGAGGAGACCCTTGGAGGAGATGATGAGTCCGTGATGGGACAACACCATGCCTTCGGATTTGGGAGGCTCCACAGCCACCAGCAGCACCTGGTCACAGCAGCCGCTGATCCCACATGGATGCCCGGAGACCCGAGTATGTTCAATACTCCTTTCTCTATTCTTGCTATTAATTTTCACATGTTTAGTTTAGCACTCTCTTTTGATTTGTGTTCTTTGGTTTCCTTTTAGCTCACTATCTCTTTTTCTTTTGCAGCGTCCGCACACGAGTGGTGAGAGCTCATTCGTCGGGTGTGTGTAGATACCCTGTTGATCCCTTCGGGGAAGACCCGGGCCAATTGACTGCTGATTCGGGGCAACCCTTAGCCGTGCTGGTCAACATACTGATGTGTTTTCTCCTATTTGGAAGATCATGGAGATGGTGACCTCCCTTCATACCACAGTAGCTGGGTATGAGACCGTCGAGCACCTGATGAGGTGAAGCCACTCTCATAGTGAGGCTACAGGTAGTGGGCACCACCATGAGCACTCACACCATTCAGTCCACTCTCAACACCGTCATCGTAGCCATAGTAGGAGCCCTAGACACAGTCGCGCACCATCTGAGGGATCCCACAGGGATTGACAGGCCATTGAGCTTTTATTGCTTTGATACCATTTTTTTTGACACTATACAATTTTTTTTGTATGTTTCGGGCTCATTGCGAGCATTTTGACCATGCCTAGCGCATGATGACATTGTATACAAACTCGATCCACTATGATATATACAGACTCTATTTTTGGTTCGGCATTCTATTGTATCCGAGTTGACTCTCTTTGGCTTATCTCTCATGTGTACTCTAGATGTTTTAGAATTTCCACTTTTCCATGCTTTTCAGAATGTATGCAGTGGATGTGACATGATAACAAAATGATTTCTCTTTTTTTTATTTCATGTTGATATATGATGATGCAAACACAATGTGATCTTAAACTTAGCTTCTTTTGCAATTTTCGATACTTCCTATTTGTCTTGACAAAACGTGATGATATAATGATATGATGAATAGATAGGCTTGCCCCACTCCTAACCCCACACAACTAGTAAGATGTGAGGGCTCAACACCGAGAGTTAGAAAGGGCACAAGCCATGAAGCTTGTTGAATGGCCAGTGATGAGAGAAAGACAGAGATTTGACAGAACCAAATTGGGATGCTACAACCTTACCCTACTCATGCTACTTCAGAGTTTAGAATGTGAATTGCTTTGTAGTTTATCTAGACTTAGATCCGTAGATGGCCACTTGGTTGACAAAATATGGTTTTAGGGTTTTGAATTCTCTTGGAATTTTGAACATCTAATTCACTTTGTTTCGACTTAAGATTTCACAGTAATTGATTTAATTGTTTATGACTTTCAGGTTTGTCAAAGAGACCCCCTATACCTTGCCCCATGCTACCAGTAGGAAGCACGGGCTTATCACCATGGACAAAGCATAGGTGAGTAAGGGAATTTCCTTCCTTTCCCAACCCTACGTCACTAGTAAGAGATGCAAGCTCAACACTGAAGGTTGGTAGGGAAAAGAAATGTGTAAAATAAAAATTTTCTGTTGACTTGCACTTGACTTACTTATTTGGGAAAAATGTTTAGAATGTTCTTATTTCCAAGGAGATGTACATGGGATAGATGTGACACCATGAAGCTTCTAGAATAGACCATGAACAAAAGACATCTATCCTATGAAGAGACCAAAAGTAGAACCAAGTATGCAGGCCTTGGTATGGTTACCATCAAAACTTTGTCTTGTCTTGTTTGGATTGATAAATGATACAGAAATAGTTGATGATACAATGAAGATTTGAAGAGATATGATTTGAATGTTTTGCCAATGTTTTCAGAAGTTTTTAGGAATCACTATAAGAATAAGCTCCTTGATCACACTTTTTACAAGATGAATGGACAGATGAAAATGCAATGCAGATGCAATAATGTACATATGAAAATCCTGATGGATCATGCGTAGTACTCTTTAGGTGAAGGGAGTTCACAGATTCACTAAACTCCTCACCTTCTAGAGTACACAAGCGGAACACGCCATTTTTATAATCTTCCACCACTCGATATGGACCTAACCACCTAGGTCTAAACTTTCTTCCCTCGCTCGGTCTTCTTATCTATTCGGCTATCGAGTCTTAATACCAAATCTCCTTCGTAGATCTCATGTTCGTACACCTTTTTATTGTACTGCTGAGCCATGCGATCAGCATACACACTGTGTCATTGCTCAAGCATTCAGTTCTAGCTTCATTGAGGCTTTCTAATTGGGAGAGATGAGCTTCTCGATAACCCTCCTCTCCTAGGATTCTGTGCAGCAAAATGCAGAGGCTGGGTATTTTGACTTCAAGTGGCAGAACTACCTCAGCACCGAATACTAAGGAAAAAGGAGTTGCTCCTGTTGGTGTTCTAACCAACGTTTGGTAGGCCCATAAGGCTGGAAAAAGCTTCAGATGCCAATCTCTTTTATTCTCCTTAACAGTTTTGAGAAGAATGGACTTTAAAGTTTTATTGGTAGCCTCAGCTTGTCCATTAGCCTGAGGGTAGTAGAGAGAAGCCATGTGATGACTTATTTTGAACTTTGTACACAACTCACGTACCTCGTCATTTTTGAAAGACGTGCCATTATCAGAAATAATGACCTGTGGCACCCCATACCTACAAATGATCTGGTTCAGGATGAACTTAGCGATTACAGAGCTAGGGATAGTGGTAAGGGGCATGGCCTCTACCCACTTGGTAAAATACTTTGTGGCCGTGATTATGAAATTGTGGCCATCTATTGATGAGGGAGAGAATTTTCCTATCAGATCTAGGCCCCACATGGAGAAGGGCCATGGAGTTGCAATTGGTTGTAAAGCTTGTGCTGGTATGTGGATCTTGTGGGAAAAATCTTGACACTTGTGGCATCTGCACAAACTCTACGACGTCATGCTCAAGGGTGGGCCAAAAATAGCCCATCTGATGTATCTTCCGGAGTAGTGGCATGGCCACCAAAGTGGCCACCACATACCCCACTGTGTGACTCATAAAGAATCTTTTCAGAATCTTCAGCGTCGACACACCTCAATAGCATTCCATCAAATGCTCTTGTGATAAAGCACCTATTCCAAGATAACATACTTAGTGGCAATTACATGTAACCGTCTTCTTTGTTGTGACATTTCCCCTTCTGGGTACATGTGGTCCATGATGAAATTGATAATGTTTGTGTACTAGGGGCACACAGAGATAGGGGGCCTGGTTTCAATGAAATATACACATTCATCAGGAAATTCCAAATCTACCAAATCACCCCATCTAAAGGATTATCAGCCAACCAATCTGCAATGATTTGACCCTTAACTGATTTTTTATTTATGAACGTTAACTCAAACTCACCCATCAATGTAATGAAACGCCCAACCTTTTTAGACAAGGATCCCTACATGAGGAATGTTCGTAGGTGGTCTGACTTGACAATGACCCTTGTCTCTTGATTGAGCATGTAATGTCTTAAGCACTTGGTTGCAAAAACTATGGTGAGGCATTCTTTTTCTACCTACGTGTAGCGTGTCTCGTAATCAAGTAACATCTGACTGATAAAGTATACAGCCCATTCTCACTTGTCATCATCCTCTTGAGCCAACATACAGGCTAGCGAAACATCTGTAGCCCATGAATATAAGATCAAAGGTCGATCTGACCTTGGTGGCATTAGCATGGGAGGAGATAACAAAAATTGTTTAACTACCTCAAAGGCCTCATTGCATTCCTCCATCCAATCAATGCTATAATATTTCTTTAACAAATTGTTGATTGGATGAATGACGAAGGTTAAGTCAGGGATAAACCTTTGGATTGCACCAAGTTTCCCAAGAAAAGATCTAATACCAGACTCATCTGATGGCAGAATCATTTCTAACACAGCCTAGATTTTTTCAGGGTCAACATCGATCCCTCATGAAGATATTATGTAGCCCAGGAGCTTTCCGCCTATCACACCGAATACACATTTTTCTATAGTTTAATGTGACACCATACTCAATTAAGCATGAAAGAATGATGCGAAGCACCTCTGGGTGATCACAGTGCTTCCTGGCCTTGGCCAGCAGGTCATCTACATAGGATTCCATGATTTTATGAATAAGATCATGGAATATGTAGGTCATTGCTCGTTGATATGTAGCGCTGGCATTCTTAAGACCAAATGGCATGATGACATAACAATAGGTTCCCCAAGGAGTTATAAATGTAGTTTTAGCTTGGTCCTCGGTAGATATTTTGATTTGATTATATCCCGAAAACCCATCCATGAGGGACAACAACTCAAACCCAGTTGTTGCATCAATGATAACATCAATGGATGGTAGTGGAAAATCATCCTTGGGACAAGCCTTGTTAATGTCCCAGAAGTCTATACAAATATGGATCTTTCCATTCTTTTTGAGGATGGGGATGATGTTAGATACCCATTGTGAATAATCGATGGGCTTGATGAATCCCACCTGGAGAAGCTTCATTACCTCTTCCTTTACCATAAGGGCCACTTTTGGCTTCATAGGTCTTGATTTCTGCTTAATTGGTTTGGCGTCTGGTTTAGTGATGAGATTGTGAACTGCGATGTGGGGTGCAATCCCCATCATTTCCTTGTAACTAAATGTGAAGGCCTTTTGATGTTGCTTGAGGATTTGGGTATGAATTTCTACTTCCTCTAGAGTTAAAGAGGACCCTAGTTTTAAGATTTTTGGTTCCTCCTCCATTCTGATGTTTATATCAATTGTTCCCTCGATCAAGGAGGCGTTACCCTCCTCAAACTCAAGTGGGGCTGGAGGTAACTCCAAATCCCCTTCTTCTTCTACCTCATAAATCTCAAGATCTCTTCCTGGAGAGGACTCAATCATTGGATTCCCAAAATAAGAAGAAGAACATGGAATTAGGGAAAGTCTACCTCGTGAACAAGTAAGATGCAGCTCTGCCAAAGTGTTTAAATAAGCTAAAGTTGACTCATCCCCATCGATAGGGTCTGAAGAGTCAAGATGGTCATCAGCTTCCACGTAGGTCAACATTGATGCTACTGGCATTTTGTGAATCAAGGATTCAGTGTGGAGTGAAACCGTGAAGTTGGTATCCTCTAAATCATTACTTGGGGTGAAGCGTGAGGTGGAAGTCACTATAGAGTCTACCAGAAGGTTTTGTTCACATGGAACTACCTCGATTGATATGAAATCAAACCCCTTAGTTAGGCCCAGCATGGTGGTTTTGTAAAGTTGTAAGTGTTCAGCCCTAGTCTTGTATACCTCAGATACCTAATTTGTGACTAGTTGTGAATCACCCAACACCCTAATATTGAGGACTCCCATTCTCTTAGCTATAATGAGGCCTAGTAAGAGAGCCTCATATTCAGCCCCATTATTCATGCATTCAAAATTCAGTTTGAAAGAAAAAGGAAAAACCCTTCCTTCGGGTGAAGTAAGGATTGCACCTGCTTCGGCACCGAAGTGACACTTGGCCCCATCAAAATGGAGGGTCCAACAATTACTCGGGAAGATGGATGTTGAGTCATCCTTTGTAAGTTCTCCTTTTATCTCGGTTACATCTACCATACAAACTTCATCCACTGGAAGAGAACCAAGCCCCAAAGCATGACCCATACCCATGGAGTCAAAGGGGAGAAGGATAGGCAAATCCTTTTCTAATAACTCAACAATATTTGTTTGTAGTTCCTAGCGATACTGTCTCTACAACAACACTCTCATCCTTGACCACTAGAATACCCTCGATCAAACCTGTAACCTCTAATTCCGTCATGGGAACCAACTTTTCTTCTGGTAACGTGTTCTTGCTGGTTTGTTTAACTGGTTGGTGGGAAGCTCGAATTCAGAGTGGACCCCTTGATTTTTCCTTAAGTTGGCCAGATGTATATCAAAGGGATTTGGATCACCTTGGGTGACAAAGACTTTCCCTAAATGCAGGAATCTGACTTCTTGGAATAGGGTGGATGGGATTGCCTTCATGCGGTGGATCCAAGGGTGACCAAGGATCATATTATAGTTAGTTTCCCGATCTATAATATAAAATTCAGTAAGCACCATTTTGGGCCCAAGAGTGACTGGTAATACTATGGTTCCGATCGAGGTTTCCTTGAGACTATCATAGCCTCTCAATGTGTTTCGTGTTGAGGAGCAATTAGTCTCCCCATATCCTAACTTCTGAAGAAAAGAGAAGGGGACTATATTAACTACTGCCCCATCATCGATCATTGTGCACTTCACATAGTTGTTGTAGATCTAAACTTGACAAAAACAAGGTCAGATCACCTCTACAAGCTATTTCAGCATCCGTAGGCATTTTTCTTATGTCAAATACAAACCCAATATCCCTTTCGGGCTGCCCTGGGGGGGAAACGTCAAAGTCTACATGGTTTATCTGTGCCTCTGGCGGTGGGGTAACGTTAGCCAAATGGCCATGAGACCAAGTGCTTCCAAGAGAGCGGCTCGATGAGCTGGGGAATTCTTCAATAGATCTAAAAAGGAAATGTGTGAAAAGGTCTTTGGTTAGATCACTAATCAAGTCATAAGACCCCTACTAGCTTGCTTAGTGTGTCATGAACACTATCCGACACAACTAGATAGATCAGAATTGGCTGTGATGAATAGTCTCTAGCTCTTGTTACAACGTTAATTTGGGGTTCAACATCTAACTCAACCAAACCTACAATCTTCGTTTGTTGACGACCATCCAAGGGAGGTGCCACCTGTGGGTTTGATGAAGTTGAGGCTTCATGGTCATGGGTCCTGATTACAATGCCTTTATTTGAACCATTAGGATCGAGTCTACCATCCTTTAGATGTGTGGGAAGAGGATCGTTGAAGATTCCCAATGGTGTGTTCTGTGGAGACACTGGTCCCATATAGGTGTTCTGACTAGGTGCAGTTGGGTTGGCCAGAAACATGTCGACAAACAATTGTCTTTGGTCCTCTGGAAACCACTGTAAAAACTTATTACAATCACAATAAGTTCTTGTGTCATGCCCGCAGACCCTATGGAAACTGCAATATAGGTCGAGGATCATAATCCCGAGGCCTTTGGTTTGTCCCTTGTTGTGGTCCAAAACCACGGTTGTTGTTTGGTTGTTGACTATTATAATTAACACTTTGGAACCCTTGCCCCTAGTTCTGAAATTGGTTGGGGAATTGACTAGGGCTTGGGGTCGACATTTGTCTTTGTGGCTAAGGTTGTTGCTGTTGTTGGGGATGATTAAAATCCACAATATTTACCGAGGGAAAAAAATTGTTGTTTCTCTTATTGTTGTCCATTGTTATTGTTATTCGTGTTGTTATTCATAGCACCTATACCAGTAAGGACTAGAATGTTAGGATTTTTGGGTTGATCAGTTACTCCGTCGGTCATGACTCCATGATTTTTGTTAAGGATCTTTGGTCCCTGATTGTTTTTTGTGTTGTTGGAATAACTGGGAGTATTTTGAGCAGGAACAACTAACTTCCCATTTGTTCTGTAGGTCTTACGACCACTGTCGATGGTTGCTTGATCAATCCTGAAGGGCACCCTCTAGCACCTCTTCATAGCTCCTTAACGGGAACTTTTGAACCTCTTCCTTCATCTCCCTATTGAGGGAGTGAAGGAACAAATCACAAAGTTCCATTTGATCCATGTTTGGAGCACTTGCGGAAGAGTAGAGAACATGTCGCCACCTCTGAATGAAGTGGGTTGCAGATTCATTATGTTCTTGTTTAATATGAAGAAATTCTCTTATTCCCATTTGCAACAACTTGTTCATATCAAAATCTTTGATAAACTCTGACACGAGTTGTTTGAATGAGTGTATTAAAGCCTCTGGTATCCTATAATACCAGTCAAGAGCAATACCTTCAAGTGTCTTAGGGAAAAAATTTGCAACGACTGCATCCCATGGGAGCAGCTCTCGAATGGTTGTCACATAAGCCTTGATGTGGGCATTTGGATCACCCTCCCCTTTGAACTTTGGGAGATCAGGCAAGGGTCTCAAGAGCATGACTTCCCAATGGAGAAATCTAGGGGTTCTTTGAGATATTCAAAATAAGTCCCCATTGCATACGTTTCCACCATCGAAGACCCTTGTTGGGGAGGTGGGGGCTGCATTGGCTGTTGAAACAGGAAAGCATAGACATTCAGTGGAGCGTATGACATCCCCTGTGATTGTCCATATGGACCTGGGTAGGAGTATATGTCCCCCTGTGGAGATTTAGAATACATGTGCATATAAGGGGGTTGGTTACCTTGATATGGAGCTGAAGGCGTGAAGCCAGGGAACGTTGCTTTTCGGGCTGGTATAGCATTCAAGAATGCACTTCCAGCTGGCCTATTGTAGGTATCCATATGTAGCTTGAGGAGGCATACCCAAGGTACCTGTCCCAGTTAACAAGTCTCCATGATTTGGAGTATTCATGTATGTCGACGGATTCTGTGCGATCAACATTTGCCCATAGTTTTGTGAATAGGAAGGAGCCCATGCTTGCCTGGGATATGAATTCTATGTATTCTAGGCAAGCTCTAACTCCTTAACTTTATCAACCAAAGCTGAGATGACATTGCCCATTGACGGGGCGATTCCTTGCTTAGATGCCTTTGGTTGAACCTTTGGAGGTTGTTGAGGAGAATGGTATCCTGCTATGAATTGTTCACGATGTTGCCACCCCTCATTGGTTGTATTGTCAATTGGTGGAGGGGTAACATTATTGCTCTGAAGCGGGACATCACCTTGTCCTTGTAACCTGTCGAAATATTGGTTCATTTGTTGGAATTGATGCTCACTCCTGGCATACGTGTTAAATACTCCTCATCGAGATGGGGGAGTTGATCAGATTGTACGGTAATGGGATGTCGAAACAATACCTGAGGAGATGAACTTTCTTTGCCAATGAATGTCATGTTATTTGAACTTGATTGTTCTAGAGGATAAGTCTGAGTGACTTGATCCAAATCTTTGATGCGTACAGAAGAACCAACATTGGTTCCCTAAAGCAGAGGATTTTGAGTGGATGAGCGATTGTCTACCCATGTCGAAAGTGAAGGTGACTATTGTGGTATGTTTGATTGGTACTAGTACATGTCAAAACCTAATATGGGTCAACGATACTCGTCATATCCTGACATATTCAGGGGGTATAAGAATACCCACAGAATAAAGGATGGAAGAAAGTGGAAATGCTTAGAGACTAGCTCTTCACGTCGGGTTCACCAATTTGTACCACAGAAAATCAACACGTGACCTTCTTCGCACCCGACTTCCCGAGGTCGTGCTGAGACAGCCGGTGTGGAATTGAAATGAGAGTGAAAGTGATGGTGATGACCAAGCTAATTGGGTAACCTTATGTCTTCAACACGTAATAACATAATCTACGGATCTAAGGCAAAGAATGCTCTCCTAACCTGAAGGGGTGTGATGGTAGGGTCTGATATTATAACTACTCGGAGACTCCAATCAATGTCTAGTTAAGTCGAGATTCTATTGATTGGTTGCAGAATATGTGGAAAGTAGCCTGTAGGTACCTCGTATGGGTTTCTAAACAAGGTCATGGAAATTGAGACAAGAGATGCAGGAACTAAGGGTGATTCTCTGGTATTATCTAGAAAGTCTTGGCTTGATCGGCTACTATATTCAACAATGAAAGTTATGCGATAATATCAGGTGGAAGCGGTGAAGATATGAACACATGTGTACATAAGCTAGTGTCGAGATCTAACTGACTAGCAGGCCCGTTGGGTTGCGGGACCTATGGATCACAACCAAAGACTCGTTGAGGCTGAGGCCCTTGTATGGTCATGCATGCAATCAAATCCTATTTCTAGGAGCAGTCTAAAAGTCGTAGGCCTGATTTGCAGCTATAGTCAAGGTCTCTAACTGTCTTATTTTCTCTACGCATGTGATGGGTGTGCGTAAGATTGTTAAGCATAGACTTGTGTCAATGTCACTTATTAACTCTGGCCCGTTGGGTTGTGGGACCAGAGGATCGCAACCGTACGTCTTTTCCTATTATGGACCATTGATGGTCATGCAAGATGAATGGATTTGTTTTCAGTAAATAAACTATCTATCAAAGGAAATCTAAACTATATTTTTGGTATTTTCTCAATATATCAGGACAAAGTGATAAAACAAACTAATCTACAGAAATAAATATTTTTGTGCTTTTCTAACTATTCAGAAAATGCATCTAATCTAATAAACAATTTTAAAACAAATAACTGGCCGGATGTAGCTAGCTATTTTTTGCATATGTGAGAATCTAACTCTAAAATCTACTCTAATTCAAATAAAATCTCTCCAACCCTACCTCAGAAGTGAAGAACAAATCATGACTCTAAAAGAGTTATTGCTCACCCCACAACTTCCTTGGTAATATTGAAGGGAAAACTTCCTATTGATTTGACCTAATTGCAACTATCTGATTAATTGAAATGAATTATTTCTCTACTCTATTTGATATGTAATTGACAATTTTGACAAAACAAAGCAAACAAATACACAACTCCAACCTGGAAGAGCAAGAGCTTTGGCAAATCAGGTAGTATGAGTATATGTCCCCTCAGTTATTTCTTTTCTTTCTCTGAGTGTTTAGGTGAGTCCAAGGATTTGGGAATGCAATGAAAAAAAGCAAGAGGATGGTGCTTGAGTGATGGCAACTTGGAGGCAATCTAGATGTAATGCAGGTAGAAGAAAGATAGCACAAGATATCTGAACTTGGCTATGCAATTCCTAGCAAGATTATGGTAGCACAACAATGCAAGATACACAAAATTCTTAGGCCCTTTGCTTGAATACAAGCATGGAATATATAGGAATGGAGGATAGAAGGTTACTTCATGCAAAAGGAAATGAAGAGGTAGTTCTACTCATTAAATCTATTTAAAAATAGAAGGAACAAGGAGAACCAAGAAAATGAAGCTATTTTTAGCAAATTCGGCTCACGAATGCGCTCAAAAGGTAAACTTAACCGAATTACCGCATGCAATTTCTCGCATGAAGATTCTGGAAAAATCGATCAAGACTGCTGACCTGCACAGGGCGGCGGTTTGTGAACCACCACCCAGGAAGGGCAGCAGTCCTAGCACTGAAGGCCAAAACAAGCACAGAAAGAAGGGGGAAGCTGGAAAAATGTAAGGAAAAGATAAGTAAGGCTATGTAAGCTACAAATATATACTGCGAATGGGATTTTGGAGCTCGAACACCTTCTTGAAAGGATTTTGAATCATCATTGGGGACTTTTATAATCATTTTCCCGCCAATGTAGCACATGCAATTTTGGGTGCGTACAGTTACAAACAACAAGTGGGTTCATACCAGTCTACGAACCCCATACACAACAAATTTTATAGGACCTGGTGTCCTTAGCATTTTTGGGAAGTAGTTACAGGCTTAGAGGTTATAGTGGGTGTGCCTCTCTACACTACTTCAGCCAGTGGCATTGAATTGCCCAAAAAACCAGGATGACACAAAGATCTCTTCACACACATTCAACGGAGTAGTTAGATCTTAGAGGACACAGAGATTTTCCTCCCTACACTTCTCTAGCCAAGATGGCGTGAGATTGCCCAAAAAAATCTCAATACATGATATCCTTCTACACTCTTTTTTTCGACATGAATCGAGTGCACATGTTCCATTTACCCTTACATTTACATTTTCCATTTACATTAGTGTATTTACATGCATCTTTTACATAGCGTTTTTACACTTATATACATACATATTTTACTACTTAATCATTTTCTCCTTGCAGGTTCAGCCATATGAGAAAATAGCAATCAAATGAGGGTAACAATAACAACATACAAAAACAACGGCAACAACAATAACATTCCACAACAACACACATGCTTTACTAACCATGCATGTAAACTACACATTGTGAAAACTACACACACATGTTCTGCCCTAGGTTCACTCTCATCACTTTTTCTTTGCGCATTTTTCATCTATAGCTTCCACGCTCCTCTATATTTTTATCATTCCACATGTTGTCTAGTCCTTTGACACCTTTTATACTACACTCTTCATGGACATTAGGTATGAATCTCTATTTACTTCATGTTACCGAGCTTTCCGCTCACCAACATAAAGTGGGGGTAAAATGTAGTCACAAAATCATGCACTTTAGACATATATTTATCTCGGTCTCATACTACTATTTAGAAGGTTCTTGAGTGAAGAAAGTAATAATTAACCCCCGTCCTTTTGGCAATCTTGTTTATTTTATTTCTTAATTTGTGACCTATTACACCCATATGCCTAGCCATTTTCTAAAATCCCGCATTATTTTAGCCTCAACTAGGGCGCATAGATTTAGTATTGGGGTGCCCATGGGTGCCCTGGTCCCACATGGGGGAACCTTGATCCTTCTAACACTTTCCCACCACTTGTTGGGCCTCTTTTGGGCATTTTTTATCTTTATCTTTCTTGTGGTCAATCATCTAAGTTACTATCACTCCATCTAGAGTTGCATCCATCTATTGCATTGGCATCCATATAGCTCCATCATCAAGGCACAAGCTAGGACATCTACATCACACTTCATAGGGGAGGGATTATATTATATTCCATGCACACATTATATTACATTTTCTACATTTAGTTATTTATCTCTATTTCACAAAGTGTGAGTGGCACAAGAGCACCTAAGGCATGACGTACACACACTCACCAGAACTAGATTTGGGTCTATAATGTAGTGCACCGCTCAGTTTAGTAAGCCCACTGTTGTGGCAGATGAGGTCAGTCTAACCCATTTATTGGCATCTTTTTTTTTTACGGTTTTAATACTTATTTTTTGGTCTTTTGCGGGTTATTCTTCCTCTTAGAATATTTGGAGCATTCAGCGCATCACAGAGAAATTAATGCGACAAGCAGCGAAGGATAACAGTCATCTCCCAAACCTGTGAAGACCAGTTCCAGGCATTTTTCCTAGATCAGGGCACCTATTTTACTTACCAGAGTGCATGTGGATACCCCAATCCTCTCCCAAGAGCTCCAGTCTAGCCACATCACCCACATCTATCCTCTACGGGACGCTGGCACAGTCGTTCTTGATTTCTGATTTTCTATTCCTCACTATGACATAGTCTGACAGGCTTCTATTATTCAATTGAGTTCTTTCCTCTTCTCTATTGTATATTAGGGTTAGCATTTTATTTTACATATTTGTTTAGATCATTAGTATACTTCTTTACTACATTTATTTGCCTTAGTATAACTATTCATAGCTTATATTAATACCTTAACACTACATAGTTAGTCCAATTTTAGTTAATCACAATCAATCTTTCTAGCTATCTAATCATCCAACACTATTCTACAATTTACATTTCATGCTTCATAATCAATACCTCCTATAATATTATTCACACATTCCATGATCTATGCTTTATGCTACACCATTGATAATTCTAACATCCCATCCTAAGCTTCTTGATCAATCCTTCTGATGTCGTATTCAATCTTACACAACACATGATATCACTTTACAATCTACACTTCATGCTTCACATTCAACACTCTTTTTAGCACCTTATTTAATCCTTCTATCATCTAAGCAATATTATTCTACACTTTATGATTTGTGCTCTCTTGATCACATCTTTCTACATACAACATCATTCAAACCATTTCCCGATGATGTACTCTTGCTATACGGTTGATTATTGACTGTTGATGGGTCTTGTATAAATGAACCTAATCTCACTCATGCATACATCCATACTCAAGGGGCATGTTGCCCCAATCACACTCACACTAACATTTCATTCCATCTCATCCACACAATATTACATATCTTGGATGCATTTACTCTTGCTTTCCTATGCCTACATGCACGCTTTATTACACATACTAAATAGATATCTTATATGTCATTATCTTTATTATCCACACATGTGCATTCAATTGATTTCTAGTTGTGATCCTAAACTATACACAGATCGATACATGAAAAATGGATGTTTAGCGCAATACCTCATACCAGTCATGTAGCAGCTCCTAGGAGCATCCACATTCGCACACATTCCATATGCTATTGTTTCATTATTCATAGCACATTACTATATTGGATTATACATGTTTTGACATTATTTTAATATCCCTAACATGCTAACAGTTACTTCATGTGCAACATTTTCTTTACAAGATTTTATACCTCCATAGTTATTTGATGTTTATTAATTCTTGTTTTCCATTATATACCATTATTTATGGGATTTTTCCAATGCTTTGTCTTATATGCACATTGTATACTTTTGGCCACTTCTGCCTTGATTGTCTTGCGGCATCGTGAGTGATGTCCCATGTTTGCAACCCACTTTTTGTGGTCTACATTACCTTCTTACTTGGTAGATTACACATTGTTTACTATATGTGTGTTTATCTTGTTTGCACTAACACTTGTCTTCTAGCCATTATTTTTTTGTGCCTTGGTTTCTACCAGGCACATTCCCTCCTACATATTGGTATCAATTTAACATGGGGTCCTCTTTTGGGCTGCATCCTCCTAGTGATGTCACATGCACCCCAAATAAGGGAGACATCTATTGGGTGAAACAGTCACCCCATTTGGTAGTTATAGTCACAGCTCAACAATCTATAGTCACAATTCAATACAATACAACATAGATTCACCACAATCTACAAACTCAGACATCACTTAGAATCTGTATTCATTTATTTACTCGTAATACCTTTACTAACCCCAAGTGTGTTGGCTTATCACCTAGCAGGCTGATAAGAACTTTGCATATAATAAATCAGTAAATTGCAGAAGATAACACAACACCAGATATATGGGGGGTCAAGATGCCCTAATATCAATATATTCAGAATAATACCCTTAAGGTAGGGCAACACCATACAATGCTCCTTAAGGAAGGAGTAACTCCACAATCTCCCAAGATGGGAATCCACTTCGAGGGGGACACCTCCAATATACCTCTACCAAGTATAAGACTCAACTCATACATACCTCCTCATAATGATACACACATCCTTTAAATAGGATGGGTAACACCTCATCCCAATGTAAGCCAACCCATTCCCCAATATAATTAATTCCTATGTGAGCCCATATAACTAACTAAGGGGATGTGTGCCACATGTCGGCATCTCCATCAACCCATATATATTATATTACCATATCCCAAGGTATATAGCATTTCCTCCCTCTTTGACATGTTTCGTCCCCAAAACATAAGAAGAAGCCATATAATGAGTGCGCTTTAAATTATTGCACACTTGTCGCCATGCTCGATCATCCAACCACCCATATGAAATCCTAATGGGTGATGCTGCTCCAAACATGATTCCATATTCCATTGTGCCCATCTGGTTCCATATTGGTCCATATGTGTTCCTTCTCGGCATCCATGCATATCCATAATTATTATTCTTGTGATTCCATGTCATATAATTATTGTTCCATTGATTCCAAGTGTAGCCAAAAGTATTCCTGTGATTCCTTATATGTCCATATGGATTTCTATCCCCATGTGTCCTAACATGTCTCCATGATTTTTTCCTCTCATGATGGTGTGGGTGTCAATATGGTGCCACCTTCGTATACTCAACCTTATCAACCTTTTCCTCAACTTTCTTGTCCTCTTCCACCTTGTTTGTTACTTCTTTTTTCTCTTGAGTAGAGAAATTATTTGTGACTTTATGTTCTTCATCCTCTCCTTCTGATTCATCCTTATTCCCTTCTTCACCATCTTCAACTTCATCTTCATGATCCAATTTTACATTACTTTTTTTTTTGCTAAGTGTGATATCTTGTAATGTAATTTTCTTTCTCTTGTACCATAATTTCATGAATTTCTTTTGTACATTAAGATTAATTGTTCCCAAGCTCTCTAACCAAGGATATCCAAGAACAATATCCATACCATCCATATCTAAAGCATAAAAATTTGAATGTAAAACATATTTATCCATAGAAAGCTTTAAATCTTCAAAAACCTGAATCTGCTTATCATCCATTTGAGATTCCTTGATATGCTTGGCTTGCACCTGTAGATTTTGAGCTACATCCATATTGATGAAGTTATATTTGCTGCTAAGGGTTTATGGAAACAATTACCTTTTTTCTTTGAATACACCCTTCAAACTGAAATATTGAAGCTTCCTTCTTTGGAGATGCAATATCATGCGTAACAACTTTGAGGGGGACACCTCCAATATACCTCTACCAAGTATAAGACTCAACTCATACATACCTCCCTCATAATTATACTCACATCCTTTAAATAGGATTGGTAACACCTCATCCCAATGTAAGCCGACCCATTCCCCAATATAATTAATTCCTATGTGAGCCCATATAACTAACTAAGGGGATGTGTGCCACATGTTGGCATCTCCATCAACCCATATATATTATATTACCATATCCTAAGGTACATAGCACAGGTGCTGAGTGCTCACCCGAGGCATACGATGGGGCCAAGCTCCTCCTTTATTGAGCTTTGTGAGATAGTTCTACCATTAATGGAGGATGATTTAAAGAAGCATAAGTACATTCACTTATTTAAAGAGGTAGAAGATGCAACTAAAAAGTCTAACATTAATGCATCATAAAAGATAAATAACATGGTAAGAAGCATAATAGTATGAATCTTAGCCATGATAAGTCATATAGCATGAGGGATTACACCCTTAAAGAAAATATACAGAACAAACCCATATATATATATATATATATATATATTGATTTAAGATAGTTCTGGTAGCCATGTTACAGTCAAAAGGGTCATCTCAAACCATACATATTAAATGACAGAGACTCAACTCCTATCAGCATCTCTGATACGAGACCCTAACTATACTTTTCCCATTTTAACCCTTGTTACAGATCCTAGTGCCATACAGAGGCTCGTGGCATCCCTCAACAAACCCTTAGCACTAAGTACTCTAAACTCTAGCATTATTGCAACACTTTATTACTCTACTTCTTATTCTCTATGCATTCTCTCTGTCTCCCACCCTCTCTTGTATTATGTCTTTGTCTATCTCTTCGTCCCTCCTATATATCTGTCTCTAGCCCGAGCATGTCTTTTTATAGGATCAACACCCACCGCCATGCCTTCTCTCCTAAATAGATCACATGCCAAGTGTTGATGTGGTCCTCCATTGGTGAATTTTTATCCCTTTGCAAACCATCCACTCTTTATAATGATGTCTTATAGGAATAATCCCTACGTGGGGATATCCTTCTCTTGACCTCTAAGCTTCCAGGCTGGCACCCTTATCTACTCATCACGCCTAGTCGGGTCCTCGCATTTTTCCTCAAGTGCCTCTAGAATGCAAAATATGGATAAGTCCTTTAAAACTCGTGTTCTACCTCCCATGCACGCCCTAGTTTCACTTAAACCCTTCTGTAAATCCCCTTTGTCCTGTGCATTTTCCCATGAGCCTCCTTCTTATCACTGGTCCTCGCATGTGCACGCCCTTTGGTACTTATCCAATATTTCAGGGCCCAACAGAATCAGACTTGGGTCCTTACATTAGTATAGACACTAATGCCCAAAATCAGACTTGGGTACCTAGGCACTTATGTCCCTTCCTGACCGCGCTAAGACAAGGGGCAAACACAACAAAAAAAATTAGTTTCAACATTATCACAAAGGCTTTTCATAGGGCAGGAAGTCCTTTTAGCATTGGGCAATCACAGTTTGATCGCACCTATTCATATTGGATTAGAATTGTACACCACCATTTACAGTGGTTTTTTTTACTTCGAAGAAGTAATCAAAGGTTGGAGAGTGACACTAGACCTTTTTCCCTACACTATTTATGTCATAGCATAGGATCACCCAAAAAAACCAACATTCAGCGCACTCAACAATTTTGGGAAGCATTCAAAGGTTGGAAGAATGATACTCCCTGTACTACTTCTTTTGTGGCGTGAGATTGCCCTAAAAACTCGCTCTTCATCGACATTTTTAGGATCCTCTTTACACTCTCTTTACTCATCAAGTATCACGTGCACATGTTACTTTTTCATGTTTTACCACATTTCTTGCATGCATTTTATACATCTATATACCATGTTTGACTACTTTTTTGTTTCTTCTCTTTTGCAGGTTCGTCCTTATGGGAAGCAGTAGTCAACTTCAACACACAACAAACATCTTCATCAACAACAAGTAAATCATCAACAATCTACACATGATTTTTTCACCCTAGGGTCATTATCATCGCTTTTCTTTTTACTTCCTCTTCTTTAGCATCCACACTTCACACTTTTTTAACATCCCACACTCTCTTTGTCTTGGCACACTCTTCTACATCGATCTACATGGTTATCAGGCACACATCTTTATCTACTTTATGTTACTCGAGTTTTCCGCTCACAAACTTAAAGTGGGGGCAAATGTAGACACAAAATCACACACTCTGGGTACATTACTAAGTCCTAATCACATACTACTTTTATATGATTCTTAAGGGGAGAAAAGTATTAGTTGATCACTATAATTGGCCTTTTAGGTTCCCTTCTAGTCTCCCTTTTTGACATTATGGGACCTCACTGTCTAGTTTGACCCTTCACATTTCACCATTTCTGGCTCTGGACACTAACACCCATGTAGGACACCAGTGCCCAAGCACCCTAGACCTCTTTGTATTTATCTCACTCCATTTTGGGTCCTTTTTAGCTATTGGGCATCCTTATCTCTTAGGGGTTGGCCTTTTAGTGGATCAATTACGAAATTTGAACAAAGAGAAGCATATAAATATAAAGTTATGTGACCAAATTAAAGGATCAAGCTCTAATAATCTATACTATTACCTGAGGTTGTATCTCACAAGCATCTACGAGCATCATTGCATCCATCTAACACCATTACAAGGGACAAGGGATGGTTTTCTACATCACACACATAGGAGGGAAGTTCATTTTATTCTGTGCCACGCATTTATTACATCTTTTTACATCTAACTACTTTTCTCACTATCAAGTACAACACGCACAAGAGCCACCTATGACATAATTCCACACACACACATAGAACTACATTGGGTCTGAGATGCAGTGCAACACTCAATCGTAAGATCATCATTGTGACGACTAAGGACAATCTAACCCATCATTTTACATCTTTCTATTTTAGGGATTTGATGTTCTTATGAGGGTTTTACAAGCGATCTCTTCATTGTAGGTTATCGAAAACATCTGCAGGAGTTGTGTGACATACCAGTGATATGAAGTGAGGGTTTCAGATCAACTAGCAACCCTGCAAAATTAACTTTTGGCCCTCCTGCGCAGACCCTAGTGCCCAGGAAAGGGATCCTAGTTCCTAGGAGCCACAATACCACTCTGGGTGCCCCAATTCCCTGCTCCTCCTGCACTTATACATTTTTCTGGGATCGGGTCTTGACCTCATGTGTTCCATTTTGATAAGTCTTCTACCTTCACACATCACTGAGAATTATTATGAAATCAACTAAGTGTTTGAATTCCTTATTGTACTTAGGGTTTTACTTTCATTTCTTATTGCTTGAGTCATCTAGTGTACTTTACTATCATATTTACTCGCTGTAAACAATATATTAGCATTTAAACAATGTAACACTATCCATTTAGTTTTTTTTTGTTAAATCAGTTCGACAATCAAGGAGCGAACATCCTCCTATTTTAACTCCTTGTCCTTTTCCAATGATCTCTTTATTTTTCTTTTCAAGCTCTTCCTCCAAGACCCTTACATTTTCATTTCTCTCAAAGAGCCTTGCCTCAACCTCCATGGACACTTTGTTGAGTGTGTTACAAACTTGCTCATCTAATAGTTGTTGAGCTTTCATCAGAAGATTTACCTCCCTTGGTATCTGGTATATTCATCAATGCCTCATGGTTGACCTCGGAATTTGGGCTCATCAACATAGGACTCAAAATCCCAACACAAATCTTCCTTGTGCATGGGTACACAACCATCTTCATCGAAAGAAGACCATGCAAGGAGTTATTTTGAAGGCTCAGTACTTTGGAAATACATGCGCAGTACCTTATTTGAATCATTGATGTAGGGCATCCCTTATTCTCCTGCGTTACTTCCATACCCTTTTCCTCCTATACGAGCTGCCTTTGGGAAGCTTTTCGCCAGGATGGGATCTCCACCCATGCTTCCATACTCCTTTTCTACACTTTCACTTCCCTTCATCTCCTTGAGTACTTCTTCAGTGCTACGCTCCACCTCTTGATCCACCAAGCATTTTATGATGCCTTGTACCTCCCTTTCTACGACATCCTCTATCTTCTCCTTGGTTAGGCTTGGAATCCTTTGATCTTTCATGTTGACCTTCCTCACTTCCCCCCTTACCGTGAGAGCCTCCTTCATCCTCATCCTTCTCTTCAATTTCCCTCTTCTTCTTACTTGTGTTACATCGTACACAGGATGGTCCTGAGCCTCACCGTGTTCTTCATTACCCTTGTCTCCCTTATTGGTCTCCATGATCTCTATTTCTTCTGAGTCCACCTTTTTTGTTACCACTTTCCTTTTTTCCTAATTGGTGATTCCAATATAGGAGACTCTTCTTTCTCTTCTTCCCTAGGTGAATCCCTTCTTATCGGTGACTCTTCTTTTGCAGGTAGCCTTTCTTGCTCTGGTGGCCTCTTCCTCAGGTGTTTTCCTCTCTCTCTTCTATGGGGGACTTCTTCCTCCATGCATAGGTGTTTGGGCTTTTCACCTAACTCCTGCATACCTACAAATTGTAATGTATGTGTACTTGGTGCCTTTTTCTCAGGGGCATCCTCTCTCCTCCCCTTTTCCTCGGCGTGACCTTCTTCCTTATGATGGGGTATTTTGGGATAGAGACATCATTTTTAATGTAAGTACCCTTCTCATTACTCCGGCCTTATACGCATGTATACCCTTGTTGCAGGTCTTTCCAACAATAATCAATGTTTACTATCTTCAACATATGTACATCATAGGAGACATACTTCTCCATATTGGTGCGCCTTCTTTAGATATATCAATGGTCCTGCGTAGCTCCTGGTAATCCTAGTCTACCATGTTGAGGTCAAACCATAGCTTCTTTGCCTCTTTGAATCTATTTGACTCTGGTCTGGAAGTATTGTGTTGTGAAGGAGAATGGAAATTTACACCAGGGACCCTTAGTGTAATCTACTAGAGTAAACCTACCAATACATAAATGTTGGTACAATGGAGAATTCGGCCTCGTCTTGCAGAAAAATAGGTAATTGCTTAGGTATTCTCCACTCAGTGTCAAATGCGTCATGCATCCACTTATACCATTTTTCTAGGAGCAACCTTGTGCCGCAAGATGTCACGGTGTCCACAAGTGTACTTCTCAAATCTTTAGGCAGGGGAAGAGTTCTCATCTAGCTACTCCTAAACAAATTTATCTGGCCCATCGGGCACCCCAATCTCTTAAAAATGATGGTAAGGAGGACATTACCAAACACAATCTTTTCTCCATCATGCATAACATGATGATTTCTTTTGCTATGAACGTCGAGAGGTTATAAATGGACCCCTTCGAGATCTTATGGCAAACGGTCAACCAAGCCTTGTTGATCTGTGTCCATCTCTCCTACTCATTTAGTTTTGTGACCAAGCATGCAACCATTTTCATTACAGGGTTTTAGAAAATCACAGAGATGTTGAAGTATCATGACTCCCTTCTTGTAGTCATAGGCTTCAACAGTCTTCTTAATGGCCTCCTTATCATCCAAGTCATCATCAAAAATATTCTCCCTCGCAAGTAAGACCAGTAAATTTGGAAATTAGTGTAGGGAGTTTTCTACATCCTACATCCTATGAAGTAGAAATGATCTTCATCTACGTGCGACATTAACCACTAGTATTGTCGCTCAGGCTTGCTGAAATAGGGAAAACCATAGAGTTGCAATAACCCAGCCTTCTCCATCTTCACCTTTACCTCATCATTGTAAATAGGCATTCCATCTAGTGTCCTTTTGTCTATAGGGAGAACCAGTTCCAATGCCATCTCATTCTCTGTAGTGCTCGTTCAATGGTTGTAGTCACTTACGGTTATCTTTCTAACATGAGACACCCATTCTTTTCCAAGCAATGCGTCATCTAGATATTACATCTTCGATTACCATTCTTCCTTGAAACTGGTGGAAATAACTTATTTCCCTTTGCACTTGCCCTTTCCCTTCTTTGGTGAAATGTTTGCTACTTTTCTTAGTGTCATTTCTCTATCGGGTCACCAAAATTTCTTTCTTTCTCCTAATCTTGGCTTTTCTCAACTCTGCAGCTCTACCCCTTCATGAAAATCCTTCAATCCTATGCCCTAGCTATATAACCCTAACCTAGAAAACCCTTCTTTCCATAAGACGACGTATGCACTTGTGGGATTCGAAAACTTCTACAACCTTCTCCCTCACGCTTGTGTACTCTTTTTCCACTTCGGTTCGTTGATCAAACTAGCTATCCACTCAAATCTTCACAACCCTTTTTCACACAAATTTTCTTCAAGGATGCCCTATTTCACAAGAGCTCTTCGATATCACAAATGCAAGGTAAATAATAATGTACCCCGAACTTCTACTTATGGCTTTTACTTTTTTTCGTAATAAATGCCATGCCACCTACCAATGTACCTTTGTAATAAAGGCAATTTTTTCTTCTAAAGCCAACCTTCAACGCTTTTACCCCCACACCCAATCCTACGTAAAAAAATTCTAAGATCCTTACGCATGCGCTTGCAATGTCGAAGGCACTTCTCCTGTCCTTACCCTGATTTTGATATCACCTACCACGTGTTGTTCTTGCACTTCTCACCCTTGTACATGGTTTTTTTAAAGCCTTCCTGACACCAAACTCCTCATGTTTACCTTTTCCATGCACACTCTTCCAAACTATGTGCTTTTGATCCTTTGATCCGAGTCATAGAAACACAACTTCCAATACCAGCTTTTAGTGTTTATCGCATCACTTCACCCCACACAAAAATAGATGTGCGGTCCTCTGCACATAGGATTTTTTTTAAAATTATAAGTGGCTGCTTGCACACATAAGAACAAAAGAAAGGGAACAAGCAACGAGAAAGGGAAACACAAAGAAAGGAAATGCATTAATGGAAATCCTAGGCTACATGGTCATACTGCCTTATTTACAAACACAAGGAAAACTCATTTATAGTAGGGCTTTAGCCTACTCCCATTGAAATGGCCTGGTAACCGTGTTCCATCCAGCACTTGTAACTGACAAGCGCTTGAATCAAGTATATAGGATACAATGTATGGGCCCATCCAATGGACTTTGAATTTCCTAGGATGGCGGAGAAACTTGGAATCATACAATAGAACCATCTGCCCAACCTCAAACTTTTTGTTCTTGATGTGTCTATCATGCCATGTCTTCTGTCTGGATTTTTTTGTTTTCTGAATCCAATGAGCAATAGCTCACCTCTCATCTAACTGCATTAACTTATCAATCCTCTCTTCAAGTGCTTTCTCATCAGGTAATCCTCTTGTGCACGCTATACGCAGTAATGAAAACATAAATTCAATAGGTAACACTGCTTCCGTGCCAACCACTAATTGAAAAGGTGTGGCCTTATTCAGTCTTTTATAAGTAGTCTGGTATGACCATAACACATCAGAAAATTAATCATCCCAATCTCTTCTTCCTACATCACAAAATTGGTCAGTGTGGGACTCAATATCTTATTAAATGCCTCAGCGGTTCCATTAGCTTGGGGGTGATAAGGGGTGGTCTTGTGATGGGCTACCATGAATTCTGCCAACAAGATTCTAACTGTCTCATTCAAGAAATGAGTATCCCTATCACTTGTTAAACTTAATGGGCATCTGTATCTACTGATTATATTTTCCCACAAGAACCTAGTTGTTGTTGCCATTGTGCAATCCCTTGTAGGTGTTGCTTCCACCCACCTCGTAAGATAATATGTGCATGTAATGATATAGCGTGAACCAGTCCTTCATGTGGTAGGTGAAATTGGTCCTACAAAATCAATTGCCCACTTCTTAAATGGTTATGCACTAGCTATCAGACTTAAGGGCATCTCATCACTTCTTCCTAGTTTGTCAAGGCATTGACAATGGTCACAGGCCTTACAAAACTCAATATAATCCTAGTATATGTTTTCCCTTCAAATCCCTGCCAAAAGGATCTTGTGCGCAGTTACATTCCCTACATAGTTTCCTCCTGTAATTCCAACATGTGTTTCCTCCATGATTGCAATGCGTTCATGCTCTAACACACACTGGTGCAAAACCTCATTGCAGCCTAACTTGTATAAGTCTCCACATATTAACATGTAGGAGGCGATGTGTATGGCTAATTGCTTCCTTTCCAAAGTCTTCATTCCCTCTAGTGCCACACCCATTTTGAGAAACACAACTATATCTTCCAAGTCAGAGGGCGTGTGCCCCAATCTAAACATTTTTTGCATCTAGCATTGTATCCTCAAAGCTCTATGCATGCTCCCCTAAGTTAATCCTTGATAAATGGTCATGTAATGTCCCCTTTTCCTGCGCCAAAGGCCTAAGGGCCAAGTCAATTCCAATTCGTGGTCAGACCCAAGGAGCTGTGGATGTTGGGAGCTATGGGGAGGGGGCCACATGGTTCTAATAGTCTAATTTTGCGTTGAGGGTCACTTTCTGACCATGGTAACTTAAAGGGGAAAAGTTACTTAAGTCACTTTATTTTATTGGCCCCTCCATAGAATGAAATGTGTATATGGTCTGTTGGGGCTCTTTTGCCTCAGGCAAGTATATAAGGAGATGGGGGAGAAAGGAAAGAAACATTTTGTCATATACATTTTTATCCTCCTTCACGTGCAGTTGTTGTTGTTGCCCATCTACAACTTATGGAATCAAGTCCCATAGGGACCCTAGCTTTGGTGGTGAGAGACCCATCCCTAGCTAGCAGGGCATTCTTTGGTAGTGAGAGATCTAGCCTAGTTTGTCATGTTGGAGCCGCTTTCAGGGCTATGTGGTAGAGACATTATCAGAGGTTTAAGAGGAAGGATTTTGAGGGTTTTGGGGGCATTTGGGGAAGATAATGGGGTTCCATATTTGATTCATAGCAGCCATTTGGGTTGGGCGTGGCAGTACGTTGAAGGTGCCTCCATCATTTTCTAACCCCATTCCAAACGAGGTGACTTACAGCCTTTATTTAGGGGTTTTCTAGTCGGCCATAGTTAGATCTGAAGGTGGAAATATTATTTCCTATATCTGTCAATGTTATTTCTAGAGACCCTTATTTTTGCTCTTGTATTTAGAGAGTACCTAACCTTGAAAGTTTTCTAGCTATCTAGGGCACGCTATGCTTTTTTTGGCAGCAGATTAATTTGTGTAAAATTCTAAAAATAGTTTTATTATGTCCTCTATAATAATATCAAGATCTCTTTAAATTTTCAAGTAATTCGAGTGGATATCTTGGGAGATATTGATTTTATTTAGTTGGTTGTCCTTACTATAAAAAATTACATAAATCAGTATTTTATTTTGCTGCAATTTTCATGTATTTTGTGCATTTTTAAGTAGTATCCCATAAGAGATATTTCAGTGGTATTAGAGTTGTTGTTCCTCTAGCCTATGTGGGTTAAATATGGTAGTTTGGAAAGATCTCAATGTGGGTTTTATGAAGGAAATGTTCACCAACATGGTGAAACAACAGGAAGCCCCCCTAACCTTTATTTGAGCCAGCTCACTCAGAATTTAAATCAAAGCAAATCTTGGGACAATAAGGAAAATGTGAGAACAATAATAAAGAGCACCCAATAGATGTTAGTGATGAGGATTCTTGTTGGAGGAAATACATTCTTTGAGTAAGGGTTTCAAAGAAAATATGCCATTTCCAAATTATTTCATGATGAAGATTGGTAGCAAGCCCAAGCGAGGTCATCATATGTTAGTACCTAAATTACAAAGGAGATCATTTGAAGAAGAAGAAGCTTCTATGAAAAAGGTATGATTTCCATTGATAAAAATAATTGCATTAGTGAAAGTTTGCTTGTTAGAGAAATTATTCCAGCTCAGGAGAAGAAATTTGTATATGCAACTAAGGAGGATGTAATGAAAACTCTTAAATGGTGTGAGGAATGGAACAAAATAGCTAGAGCTGTTAGATTGATAACCACTCAAGCGAGAAAACACCTACAAGAGTTCAAGGAAAAGATGTGGGAAAATAATGCAAGGAAGTCTACACCCATGAAAAAAGTCTTTATAGAGTAACTTGCACATGAGGAGGAGCCTCACATGAACACTTGTGTGAAATTGCAACCTATTGTAATTTTTGAACCAACAACTTTTGATCAGCTTTCAGATACTTTCAACGGGCACTCAGGCAACAATGGTGGGAGCAGCTCAACATATGTCTATCTTGAGCACATGGAGGTTTCTAAATCAGCAATAGAAGTGAACCTTTTGATGATATTCTCTATAAGGAGGTTAGTAGTAGCATGGATGTATTTCATTATCTTCATCCTACATCATTACAATAGTTTTATCATGATGGTATTCAGCCTATTGTCAATAATAACGCTAAGAATTTAGTACATCAAAGTCAAGTCATCATGAAGACAAAGAGTAATGATCTTCTTTATGTAGAGATACAAGAGAAGCAAATATGGAAGACCTTACATGATACAAGGGTTCATGGGCATTATAAGGTATGGGATCCTGGTAATATGTAGCAATTGTCTAAAACTATCAATTCTGATTTTGAAAACTTTGTGACTAATTTCGTAAGCAAACGATGGAATTCAAATGTGCCTTTTGGGATTACAAGTGTTGGAAAGCATGATTTCTTCATTGGGGACTTCGGTGCAAGAAGGGAGAGTAACTCTGAAGGTACTGGCGTTGGTTTTCTGATTACTAAAAAGGGTAAGAGAATATTTTTTAATCATCTCTAGCCTGTTGGACTGTGTATAACAATAGTCATAAAGAGAGGAGAAAATGTTTTATTAATAGAGCCCAAGACTGATTTTTATACCAGCTACATGGTGGAACCCTTTGAAGGGTTAGTGGGGGCATTTGGTCCTCAAATTTCTCAAAGAATCAAGGTGCACTTTGTTGTTAAAAAAGAAGAGTTGAATTCAAGGTACATTCATGACTTTAGCATCCTAAGGTATGAGAATGGTTACCATCTTCCTAGCTTGTTGAGTTCTCCTGTGTTGTTGCCATGTTTATATTATTTGGACAATATTTACATGCTTAGATGATTGAGGAAGACTATTTCATAATCACGTTTCAAGGTATGCTAGATGGAATAAACACATCTTCCATTCACATTGCTCTTGATTCAACTAATAAGTATATGTTGGCAAAGAAAATAATGTAGGGGGCCATGATATTGAAAGGACATGAGGTATGTGGTGTATTTATTGTGGTTGAATTTGCTAGAGGTAAGGCTACTTTTTGGATGTAATGGTTGTATGATGTTAAGGAAAATGATGATGCATGGGTTGAAAAATCAAAGGAGAATGAAGATTTTGATCCTATATCAGAAATTCTGAGTTGTAAAGATATGATGAGCAGCCCCAAGTATGTTATTTCAGATGTGTCGTCTTCTTTCATGACGAGAATCAATGCGTACAACAAAAGGTATGAAGTTCCTTATGATAAATTTTATGGATGCATGCGTTCTAATATTGATTTCCCTTTCTCTTGCATTTACGGTGAAATGAAAATATGGGAAAAGGGAATAAAGTATGATGAGGGAGCAGCCATGTGTATCCCTAACATACAATGAATGGATGATTTATGTCCATGGAAAGATATGTCTTGCACAAAGAAGGTAACTCATTTCTTTATTGTCATTAAGAGATGTGAAGTACTTGAATGTGTTTGTACATTTGGATTACTTGAAGTTGGAATCATTCATTGGAAATATTGGCTTCTATCCTTTGGGAAATTTGCATTCATCCCTCATGTGGATAAACTAAAAATTTTCAAGGAAAACAAAGCAATCATATTTCAGGGGATACAAGGGAAAATTGCAAAATATGTGATTGGTGAAGAAAGAAGAATGTCGATGTAGCAATTAAATTGTGAAGGAAGGCAACCTCTTGTGGGTCATGGTGACCTCACAAGGTATGAGACAAGTGGGATATTTGATGACTCCTATTCTTACAGGTTTTTTGTTGTAGACACAGATCACACCATGATGACTTATGTGGAGAGTGAATTGGGTGATGTTAAATTGGAGAGTGAGTTAGATATGATGGAGACTTTAAGTCTAGATGGGGTGAGTGGAGTCATGGGTGTGGGTGTAACCAGTAGTGTTGCACATGAGACAGTTACAGAGATTGGGAGTATAGGTTTAGATCATCTGAGTTTATCATTATGTTGGTTATCTGAGGTTTCAGTAGACTGGAGATCTCATTTGCTTGTTGAGTACTCCAAGAACCAACACACTTGTGAGATTTTGGATGGTCACATATAGGATGACAGCTACAGATTGGAGGAGGAGATGATCTTCTATCAGGTAAGATTGTACCTTGTGTCAGGTTCATGGTTGAGGATGGAGATATTGCGACATGTGCATTGTTCTTCCATGACTAGGCACTTGAGTTTTAATGAGGTGTCCAGGTTCATGTCAGAGAGGTTCATATGACATAGGTTGAGGGAGGATATCCTCAACTTTATACAAACATGTATGGTTTGTCACTATGACAAGTCAGAGCTTACAGGTTCATCATTTTTTGAGTCGATATGGGATAACATTCCTATGCATTTTACTGCTTCTATGCCCGGTGAGCCCTTTGCCCACGCGTTAGTCAGTGGAGAGACGAGTTTGACTCATGGTTATTCAGTAGGTCCACATTCAGCCCAGGAGGTGGACTATGTGGAGTTGATATTACCGGTTGACTATCTACTGGAGTCTTGGGACTTTTCCCCCACGAGACACATTAAGATACATTATGAGGAAATTTTCTCTCACACGAGTGCAGGTCATGTGGGAGAGTTAGCTCCATTTGTGTGTATATAGGTTGTGTCATAGGTTGATTTAGGGGATTCTACAGGATTTAGAGTTAAATTTCATACCCAGGAGTTGATTGGAGAGGCCATGAGTGATTTTGTGATGATAGTCTTACATTGGCAGGGATTGGATCGATTGGAAATTTCAGTGTGGGTACCAGTGGAGAAACTTACGGCGTGGTATTCAGTTTCTACAGTAAGACAAGATAGTGCTTGGGGTCAAGCATTTCTCGAGAAGGGAGGACTTTAATGTCCCCTTTTCCTACGCCAAAGGCCTAAGGGCCAGGTCGAGTCCAATCCGTGGTCAGACCTAATGAGTTGTGGATGTTGGGAGCTATGGGGAGGGGGCCACGTGGTTCTAATAGTCTAATTTTGTGTTGAGGGTCACTTTTGGACCATGGCGACTTAAAGGGGAAAAGTTACTTAAGTCACTTTATTTTATTGGCCCCTCCATAGAATGAAATGCGTATATGGTCTGTTGGGGCTCTTTTGCCTCGGGGAAGTATATAAGGAGTTGGGGGAGAAAGGAAAGAAACCTTTTGTCATATACATTTTTAGCTTCCTTCACATGCAGCTGTTGTTGTTGCACATCTACAGCTTGTGGAGTCAAATCCCACAGGGACCCTAACTTCGGTGGTGAGAGACCCATCCCTAGCTAGCATGGCATTCTTCGGTAGTGAGAGATCTACCCTAGTCTGTCATTTTGGAGTTACTTTTAGGGCTGTGTGGTAGAGACATTATCAGAGGTTTAAGAGGAAGGATTTCGAGGGTTTTGGGGGCATTTGGGGAATATAATCAGAGGGGCCCCAAATCTGATTCATGATAGCCATTTGGGTTGGGCATGGCAGCACGTTGAAGGTGCCTCCATCATTTTCTGACCCCATTCCAAGCGAGGTGACTTGCAACCTTTATTTGGGGGTTTTCTAGTTGGTCGTTGTCAGATCTGAAGGTGGAAATATTATTTCCTATATCTGTCAATGTTATTTCTAGAGACCCTTATTTTTGCTCTTGTATTTAGAGAGTAACTAACCTCAGAAGTTTTCTAGCTGTCTAGGGCACACTGTGCTTTTTCTGGAAGCAGTTTAATTTGTGTAAAATTCCAAAAATAGTTTTATTATGTCCTCTATAATAATATCAAGCTCTTTTTAAAGTTTCAAGTAATTCGAGTGGATATCTTGGGAGCTATTGATTTTATTTAGTTGGTTGTCCTTACTGTAAAAATCTACATAAATCATTATTTTACTTTGCTACAATTTTCATGTATTTTGTCCATTTTTAAGTAGTATCCCATAAGGGATATTTTAGGGTAGGTCCTAAATTACTCTTACCCAATTTCACAACCACTGTAAAATTGAATTCTTGAAACAACAAGACCCACCGGCATATGCGCCCTTGTAAAATGGGCTTGTTTACCAAGTACTTCAATGCCATGTGGTCTGTGTAGAAGATAAAGGGCGTTGCCAGCAGATACTGCTTGAATTTGTGTAGTTCGTAGATCATGGACAATGCTTTGCTCTCAGTAATAGTATAGTTATGCTCTGCTAGTGTTAACTTCCTACTAGCAAAACAGAAGGGGTGATCAACAATTTCTTCTCCAGGTTGTTGATGGAATGGCTTATCCCAAGAAGAAAAGTGTAATATGGGCGCAGTGATAATATTATTCTTCAATGTATCAAACGCCATCTGTTGCACCTCTCCCCAGTGAAATGGAATTTTGTGTTTTAGTAACTCCTCTAATGACATGGCGATCTTGGCATACCCCTTAATAAATTTCTAGTAATACCGTGTATGCCCAAGGAATCCGTGCACTGCGCTCTAGCTGGTAGGTTCCCCCAATCCCACAATAATGGTAACTTTGGCAGGATCCACCAGCAAACCTTCCTTACATATGATATGCCCCAATAGGGTTCCAAATGGAGTAGTGAAGAGATATTTCTTGATGTTGAGGGATATGCACAAATTCTGACATCTCTCGAACATCAACCTCAAATTGTGATAATGGTCCCTTACTAATCCATATATTGTCCAATCATCAAAGTAGACTTGAAGAAACTTATGGATGAAGTCTTGAAATGCCTGCACCATAATGCATGAGAACACAAAAGGTGTGTTCTTCAATCCAAAAGGCATGAATGTGTAGGAAAAGCTTCCCCATTCAGTGGTGAATGTTGTCTTTTCTTGGTATTCCTTTAAAATTTTAACCTAATTATATCCTAAGAATCCATCTGTGAAAGAATAGATCTGGGAGGTTTCGTTATTCCCTTCATTTAATCAACTCTTTGTTGATGTCATATTCAAACCAGGGGTGGTGTCCGAAGTTATATGCAACAAGAAATCTTAGTGATCTAGTAATTGACTATAGTTATTTGTTTTCTTTTTTATATTTTCTAGGGAATTTTCTTAATGTCTTGAGGAATTCTTGGCCAAAACCTTATTGAAATCAAACTATGAAAACTTGTTGGAAGTAAACACTCTCTACATAAATCAATTGCTAGAAATAAACACACATTTGTAGAATGTAATAGTTTGTTGTAAGTAAACACACATTACAGAAATAAACACACTTGCTTTGGAAATAAACACACAATCGAGAATGTTGAAAAATTATTGCAAGGAAATAAGAATCTAATCTAGAACACCTGCAGGAACAAGTATACGAAAAATTTCAACTTGAATAATAAAAAGCATTTACAGAATTAACAGATCTATCCTATTTACTCTGGAAATATAAATACCATTAAAATGAAGATCCTGGTTCTTGGAGGAGTGGGCCCTTGCTACACCTTGAAACAAGATTTGACAACTTAATATTCTCTCAAAATAGAAATAACTATTTTATTAATAAAATGTTCTACATTATAAGGACATACTATCTCTTTCTATATCTCTGTGTTTGTATATATGTATACTGATCTATCTCTATATTATATATCCTAAATCTATCTGCAGGTCTACATATATATACTGCTTCCAAAGGTGCATTTACAACCATAGTTGTCCTACTGATTCGAATGGAACTGAATCATGCCCAAAATAGATGTTAAATTAGAACTTGGTTGGATGTACAACTGTATGATAGTTATCCCTGGATCTGTGAGTATGAAGAATCGGAAATCTTCTAATCTACTCCTGATTGGAAGGATCATTGATTGCTAAATCATCAAACATTGTTGGAATAAACAAATTCTTATTGGTTTCGAAACTTTAGAGAAGTTCCAGAACTAAAGGAAATCATTTCAGATCTAATCGTTCCAGAACTACATGAGGAGTTCCGTAACTAAGTACTGGAGTTTCGAAACTAAGTGATAGAGCTCATAACTGCGTAATGGAGTTTCGGAACTAACTTTGGAAGTTCCAGAACTAAGCCGTATTAAAACCAATGCTTCCAAAAACATGTTAACTACTTCATACTTTGTTCTTCTGACTGACTATGACCTGTTTTATTACAAAATTGAATTTCCAAAGCACTTTGTTAGGAATTACTGAGTTTTTAAATTTTAGAACGACAATCAACAAAAGATGGACAATTACATCCTAACTTCTATTAGATCAAACAAAAGTCACAAAATGCAATCAAACTTGATAAAAAAGGAGAGTAAAATAAGATCATTTATTGTAAATTAATGACACATATTCTAGCCTTATCACCCAGCTACTCCTTCCAGGATCTCCTCAGTGAAAGGGGTTGGAAAAGGGTCAATAACACATACCACATTCAAATCCATGTAGTCAACACAGATCCTTATCCTCCCATCCTTCTTAATGTTAATGACTATTGGACTTATCCATATTATGATTCCTTGATGACCTCAATGATGCCTAATGCGATCATCTTGCCAATCACCTCCTTGAATTTGATGCGAAGATTCAGATTCATTCGATAAAGTCTCTTCCGAATTCAGTGTGCACCTTCTTTTAACTTGATTTTCATTTCCCCCAAGGCGTGGTGAATGTCTTTAAGCTCATGGTACCCATGTGGAAATAAGTCCTGAAATTCACACAATAGATCAATGATCTTTGAAACCTCCTTTTCTAACCAATAGTCCCCAATAGTAGCCTCCTTAGGTTCTATTTCTGAGCCAATGTTAACCTTCTAGGTTTTCAGGGGTCCATGGTAGGTGTGCGCTTGCTCATCAAGACTATCCATTACCTCGCGCATACCTACAGTATGTTCAAAATCCAAATTTTCCACTTCTTCACCATCAATCACGTAGACCAATTTCCCTTTTTCTTTCTCCATGCATGCGTGCTCAAGTTATATCTCCTCTAATTCTTCCTCATCAAAGCACACTTCTAAACCAGGTTCACCCAATAATTCTAGTATGTTATCCTCTATCATGGCACTATCTACCATCGTTAAGCACTTAATAACTTCCAATGCCTCATCCACTGATGGCTTGGTGCTCTAATATTCAAAATCTTGAAGGAGGCCAGTCGTCAACTCCTGTTAGTTTCCTATCTGATGACACGTCTCTGAGTGAATGTACCATGCGTGTGCGTAACCTTGTAACGTGGAGTACAACTTATGCACCCATAAAGAAGGTGGCAAGGCTTCCACGCCTTCCATATAAGCCTTCTCACATGCTTAGACATGAAACGAGGTGGGTTCCTTCCTATAATAATCTAGTATGATACTAAGTGCATTGCTCCGAGAAAACCTAACAAAGAACATGATTCTCATTCACGCCACTCTAGAAGGCTATCGTTATGGGTCACCCACAAACGTGTTGCGGTCCCGAGTAAGGTATAACTGAGCATATTTATCCTTTCAATCTCACTTCTCCACTGGGTCTCCATTTCTCATAGGAAAATATCAGGGTTGGCTCCTCCAGAATAACTTAGCAACTTCTTTCCTCCTAGGTGCTTAACTAAGCATGCCTTTATTACTCTCGTCATAGAGCCTCTTAACTACCTTCTGACCAACTCGTATGTCTCGTGTGCCCAATTGTCACATGCCACACTGTTTGTATCACTTATAGATTGAGTGTCTTCCCACTAAATAATGCCCTCCTTTGTTGGTTATACAAATTCAAGGTCTTGGATAGTGCACGAGTAAATTCTATCTAGGTCTTCTTCTCCTAAAGGCTCAATATAGGGTGTTGACTTCTCATTTGTCAAAGGAATGATAACTCATTCCTTGTTGTTCTCAAAACTTATATACCCCTTATTGAAACGTAATTCAACATTGTTCTTATAGTGCCAAGGGTGCCCAAGTAACGTTGGAAAGTTTTCTACCTCAGCAAGTACTAAGACTTTGAAGTCTCTAGTGAATTTCACCACTTGGATAGTGATAGTAGCATGCTTTAAAACACCAATGGGCATTGCCTTTGTCCTATTGGCTGTACACAACACATTTGAAGATGGTTGTAATGGGGGCCTTCCCATTCGATTCCAGGCGTCCAGGGTGAGAACATTGACTTCCGCACCTATATCAATCAGAATATTTCTTAGGAGCCATCCATCAACAACTGCATTCAAGGTAATCTCCTTATTGTAGTCGAGGTTGTGGGGAGGAAGGTTAGCATGCAAAACCTACCTCTCGCGCTCTACTCTGGAGCTTGGTATCTTATTCCTCAACCATTCTCCTAACATAGGAATGATATTCTCTTGGTGCAACATTTTACACACCTCTCTGACATCACCTATGTCTGACTAAGGAACCTCAACGCTTTTCTTCTTCCCCAACCTCATGTATTTCTCTTTCAGACATTGAATTTCCCCTTGAAGAGTTCTGATTATGTCCATGGTCTCTTGATAGACTTCTTTCTGATGGGTAGGACCCAGATACTTCCCATACACAACCTCTTCTCTTAGAATCAGTGGTTTCTTCTTTGGTATCTCTCTGGCGTGCATAACCTCAGCTCACGTCATCACCAGTATATGTTCTAATTCTTACTCACGTGCTACCCTTGGCATCCATTACGAGTCAGCCTTCTTCGCGCTTACCATCCTAATGCCCTTTTCTTTTTAGTGTTGCTAGATCATATGTTCAAATAGCTCTGGGAAATCCTCATACTTGTGTTTCTTTCCACACCAAAAGCATTGTAGTAGGTCAGGAAATTCACGCTTATAGTGCTCTGTAGACCCACAATTGTAACAAGTTCCATGCGGGAACTCACTTCTTCCGCCTCAAAGGTTGTCATGGCCTCTAAATACTTTACAAAATCCTCTTCCACAAAATCCTCCATCTGCATGTCCTTCATAGTGACGACCATCATCCTTGGAATTGTTTGCAATATTGGTCTGGCGCATACCAATATCAATGACATCATGTATCTAGTCAATCAATCTACAACCCTTAGTGTCATAAGTAGTAGAAGTACAAATCTTGTAATAACAAGACACGTTCTTGCAGATCGCGTGCTGCAGTAACATATACCTTCTTGCATCATGATCTTGGTGGAAAATCTCATAGTCTACTATCACGGTACGTACTGATATCCGAGGACAATTGTCCTTTTTATGCCCCTCTACCTCACAATCTATGCACCATAGGCCACTGCGAGTCTCATGCACCGAGTTCGTAGATAGCTTCTCCAGCTAATTTTCCATTGAAGCAAGTTGAGCTTCAAGAAAAGGGCTAACACTGGTATCCATGCTTCCTACAACCTTAGTGCGTAGGGCAACCTCCAAGGCCTTGTGCGGGTTTGTGAGAGTCTTATGTGACAACGCTCTCCTAAAAGGCATTATTAGTCCTCCAATGAACCACAAAGCATGTTGAGAAGGATGAATATCTTAAGACAGTTTTAATAAGAGAGTCTTAAAACATGTGTCATACTCCCGCACACTCTTTGCCATACCTTGTTGAGTTTCCTTCAATGCACTAATGCTCTTTTGTTCAAACTCAAAAATATGAAATTCAGCTAAGAAGGCATTACACAACGTGGTGTAATCTACTATTGTCTGGTGGGGGTCATACTTTTGGTACCAACTATGCACGCGTCCTTGCAACATTGTTGCAAACTGACTTGGCTTCCATTCTAGGGTAGTGATCCCCTTTGCACACCATAGCATCTCACAATTGTGTACATGCTCTGCAGCACCCTCAACACCTTTGTAATCTGGTAGATGCAAAGACATTTTGAAAAATACTTGTTGAGGTGGTTGAGGTCCTTGTTTGCCTAATCCAAAACCTTGATTCCCTCTGGTCTTGCCTATACCACCAAATCCACTAGATCCACTAGTGCCTATTCCTCTTGACCCACCAGATCCTCTAGATCTTCCAGGTCCACTAGTTCCTATTACACCTGACCCACCAGATTCACCTCCCGTAGCTGGTAAAGGTCCTGAAGTGGTCGCACTTTGTGTCCCCACTGTCACGTTGAACTACGCACCAATAGTCTGGGATATTGCACAACTACCAGATGTGTGTCCCATACTACTTCCAGACATGATACCCAAGTTTTGTGTACTTGAACTTTGCCTAAATGTCACTCCAGAAAATATACCTCCAAACACAGGAAATGATTGTGCAGCCATAGATGTGCCAAATGAAAAGTTATACCTCCTAGGTGTTGATCAGTCACTTCAACCAATACCAACTAGGTTAGCAATACTTATCTTTGGATTTGGAAAAATAAGTGCCAGGGGTTGGTCACCAGGTGGATTCATATATGCACCGAAAACTCTCCTTTCTCCAAGTGACGATCTCTCATAATAAGTTGAAGGGGTCTCTCTCCCCTGCTTGCCAAGATGGGGTAGCACAGACTGCTCAAGCTCCATGTCCTCTACATGAACCTTAATTCCCTCCCGTAACGTCTACCTCCATAAATCCATCGCTCCTGCAACTTCATTTTGTCTAACTCCCTCTCACGAGCTTCATTATACTTGAGTCGTCTCTCTTCCCTCTCCTTTTTAGCCGTAAGGTTCACCATCTTCCTCCACCCTAGCTTCCTCACCCAACGCTCAGAAGAAGCTTAGCCGACCATATGAAATACTTCCAAACTTAGTGTAATGATCAGGATACTTATAGCTAAAGGGATAACATGTAAGAATTATCCTCTTGGCTCTCTAAAAAACTCAAACTCAATAATATCTAGACAAGAATACATAGAAATCGTGTATTCCAAGGTGTAACTCGTCAACACTCTAATCCACCAATGATCAACAACACGTGTCTAAGTCAGATCAGCATCATGCAACCTCTAATACTCCTCCTAGGTCCATACATGAGGTTTATAGTACCATCTCCATCTAGATGCAAACACTGAAAGTCATTCATACAACTCCATTGGAAAACAACAAAAGAAGGTCTCATACAGCTCATGATACAGATGTTCTTCTACCCATTTACGTGCATCAAACTCAATTCCAGTACTAAATCTCTGAGAAAACTCATCCTCTATGCTTTTAAGCCATGCTTCGACATCGTCCAAGGTCAAACACTCTATCATGCTTCACAAAAGCTTCAAAAAGATGTCCCGACAACGGAACCAAGATATAGTCATTTATTTACCTTTAATACCTTTACTAACCCCAAGCACATCAGCCTATCACCTAGTGCACGCTGGGCGCTCACTTGAGGCACGTGTGGGTGCCGAGCGCCTCCTTTATGTGAACTTTGTGAGATGATTCCACCGTTAATGGAGGATGATTTGCAAAAGTAGAAGTACATTCACTTATTTAAAGAGGTAAAAAATGCAACTAACGGGTGTAACATTAATGAATAACAAAAGCTAAATAACATTGTAAAAAGCATAATAGAATGGATCATAGCCATGATAATTCATATGTCATGAGGGTTTACACCCTTAAACAAAATATACATAACAAACCCATATATATATATATATATATATATATATATATTGATTTAAGATAGTTTTGGTAGCCATTTTATAGTTAAAAGGGTCATCTCAGACCATACATATTAAATGACAGAGACTCAACTCCTGTGAGCATCTCTGATATGAGACTCTAACTATAATTTTCCCATTTTAACCCTTGTTACAGATCTTAGTGCCATACAGAGGCTTATTACATCCCTCACAACCCTTAGCATTAAGTTCTCTAAACCCTAACATTACTACAACACTTTATTAATTTGCTTCTTATTCTCTTTGCACTCTCTATCTCCCACCATCTCTTGTATTTTGTCTTTGTCTATCTCTTCGTCCCTCTTGTATATCTGTCTCTAGCCTAATCATCTCTTTTTATAAGATCAACACCCACCGCCATGCCTTCTCTCCTAAACAGATCGCATGCCAAGTGTCGATGTGGTCCTCCATTGGTGAATGATTATCCATTTGCAAACCCTCCACTCTTTGTAATGATGTCTTCTAGGAATATTCCCTACATGGAATATCCTTTTCTTGACCTCCAAGGTTCCAGACTAGCACCTTATCCACTCATCACACCTAGTCGGGTCCTCATGTTTTTCTTCAAGTGCCTCTAGAATGCCAAATATTACTAAGTCCTCTAAACCCATGTTCTGCCTCTCGTGCACGCGCCCTGGTTTCACTTAAACCCTTCTTAAAACCCTTTGTCCTGAGTACTTCCCATGAGCACCCTTTTTCTCACTAGTCATGCACGTGCATGCCCTTTGGTGTTTAGCCAATATTTCAAGGCCCAATAGAATTAGACTTGGGTCCTTACTTTAACACAGAAACTACCACCCAGAATCAAACTTGGGTGCCTAGGTGCTTCTATCCCTTCCTGGGCGCTTGAGACCAAGGGACAAATACACAAAGTTTTTAGTTCAGCATTGTCACAGAGGCTTTTCATAGGGTAAGAAGTCCTTCAACATCGGGTAATCATGTTTGATTGCATCTATTCACATTAGATCAGACTTATACACACCATTTGTAGTAGTGTTTTTACTTCAAGAAACAATCAAAAGTTAGAGAATGACACTAGACCTTTCTCCTTACACTACTTCCGTAGTGGTGTAGGATCACCTAAAAAACCAACATTCAACACGCTCAAAAACTTCTTTTGTGGTGTGAGATCGCCCTAAAAACTCGCTCTTCATCGACATTTTTAAGATCCTCTCTACACTCTTTTAATCATCAAGGATCACGTGCACATGTTCCTTTTTCACATTTTCAACATTTTATAGATTTCTTACATGTTTTTATACATCTATACACCATGTTTGACTACTTGTTTGTTTCTTCTCTTTTGCAGGTCTATCCTTATGGGAAGCAGTAGTCAACTTCAACACACAACAAACATTTTCATCAATAACAAGTACAACATCAACAATCTACACATGCGTTTTCACCCTAGGGTCATTATCATTGCTTTTCTTTTTACTTCCTCTTTTTTAGCATCCACACTTCACACTTTTTATCATTCCACACTCTCTTTGTCTTAGCATGCTCTTCTACATCAATCTACATGGTCATCAAGTACACATCTCCATCTACTTTATGTTACCGAGCTTTCCTCTCACAAACTTAAAGTGGGGGAAAATGTAGACATAAAATCATGCACTTGGGTACATTACTAAGTCCTAATCACATACTACTTTTCTATGCTTCTTACAGGAGAAAAGTATTAGTTGATCACTATACTTCGCCTATTATGTTCCCTTCTAGTCTCCCTTTTTGACCTTATGGACCTCACTATCAAGTTTAGGCCTTCACATTTCACCTTTTCTAGCGTTGGACACTAACGCCCATCCAGGACGCCAACGCCCAGGCACCCTAGACCTCTGTGTATATAGCTCGCTCTATTTTTTGTCCTTTTTAGCCGTTAGGCATCCTTATCTCTTAGGGGTTAGCCTTTTAGTGATCAATTACAAAATTTGAACAAGATATGCATATAAATATAAAGTTATGTGACCAAATTAAAGGAGCAAGCTCTAAGCATCTATACTATTACTTAAGGTTGTATCTCATAAACATCTAAGAGCATCATTGCATCCGTCTAACACCATTACAATGGACAAGGGTTGGTTTTATACATCACGCACATAGGAAGGAGGTTCATTTATTCCGTGCACACATTTATTACATCTATCTACTTTTCTCGCTATCAAGTGTGACACACGCAAGAGCCACCTATGACACGATTCCACACACACACATAGAACTACATTGGGTCTGAGATGTAGTGCAACACTCAATCATAAGATCAACATTGTGACAGCTGAGGACAATCTGACCCATCATTTTACATCTTTCTTTTTAAGATTTGATGTTCTTTTGAGGGTTTTACAGGTGATCTCTTCATTGTAAGTTATCAACGACATCTGCAAGAGTT
The DNA here is from genome assembly GCA_019776745.2 of Taxus chinensis. Taxonomy (NCBI): domain Eukaryota; kingdom Viridiplantae; phylum Streptophyta; class Pinopsida; order Cupressales; family Taxaceae; genus Taxus; species Taxus chinensis. The sequence continues at coordinate 649,682,356 of CM034147.1, read as the reverse complement.
GTGCGACATACTAGTGATAGGAAGTGAGGGTTTCAGATCAACTAGCAACCCTACGAAATTGACTTCTAGACCTCATGCGCAGACCTTAACACCCAAGAAAGGATCTTAGTGCCCAGGAACCACAATACCACTTCGGGCGTCCCAGTCCCTGCTCCTACACTTCTGCATTTTTTTGGGCTCAGTCATGACCTCATCTGTTCCAATTTGATCAGTATTATACCTTCGCACATTGCTAGGATTATTACAAAATCAACCAAGTGTTTGAATTCCTTATTGTACTTAGGGTTTTACTTTAATTTCTTATTGCTTGAGTCATCTAATATACTTTACTATCATATCTACTCGTAACATATCTTAGCATTTAACAAAGTAACACTGTCCATTTAGTTTATTTTTGTTAAATCACTTCTACATTTTAGATCTAACCTGCTATCATTTGTGCAACTTACACAAGGGCATCCTAGGGAATCATTTCTACACACACACAAGAACTACATGGAGTTTGAGATGTACTGCAACGCTCGATAGTAAGTTCACGCTTCGGGTGACCATCGGGGTCAGTCCAACTCCCCATTTTGCATTTTTCTTTTTAGGTTTGATGTGGTTTGTGGGTATGTGCAAGTGAACTTCTTGCTTGCAAGTTACAGGTACCTTCGATGATCAAGGAGCGAACATCAGGTGATAAACAACAACCAACATTAAACCTCCTTCCACACATAAAAGACTAAATCCAGACACCTACACAAACACTAACGTCTAGATCCAGACACCAGTGCCTAGGCACTCCTGTCTGACACAATTCCATATCTCATAATCTCCAGCAAACCTTTGTGACACTTTCTTCAGTTTGTTCCAATATTGCATGTCCAGATCACTTCTTATTCACTCGAAAATCAGCTAAGCCCTCCTATCTCTCCTCTTTGCTTAGGGTTTCATATCATTGCTTGTTTATTGTTTGTGTCTCATTGTATACTAGAATTTTTACATCATTAGGAACAATAATTACTCTAAAAATAATATTTAATTCAATTTTTTATTAAATCACAAATGCCCCCACCTTGCAAAGATGCTCTTAAAAAATCCATACACAGTATGTACCTCCCTTGTGATACGCTACATTCACAAGTAAGTGCCATTTTCAATCATTTATTTGATGACCCTATCAGTCCTAATATTGCATCCAATCAAACCCATCTTATCGTCGATTTAAGCTTTACACGATGTTTTTCAAGCCAAATTTCAAGCTATGAAAACCACACTTACATCTCTCAAAGTTGAAATCTAACATCTTAAGGCCCATGCTAGTTCTTCTACATCTCATCCTAATCCTATGTTTTCTACATGTGCTCGTATAAGTGAAACCCAGGTCTTACTGCTACCAGTACCTCTCAATTTTGATCTACATGCTAAACAACATGACATTATTCTTGAGCTCCTCAATCACCAATTGATCAACTTGCCAACTAATCATTGTTACCCTCCTTATCGACTTTCCAATTTGGAAAGGTCTACCATTTTACAATTATCATAAGCTTAATGGACATCATGATAATGATTGTTATGCTTTACAATGACAAATTAAGCACCTTGAGAATCAAGGTTTTATTTTATTTGTTTCACAACATTCTGTTACATCTTCAATTGTTAAACCCCACTAGGCTCCCAAATCTAATCCTTCCATGTCTAATGAACATCATTCCATAATCACTAATGTTACGTTTTTGGTCAGGCAAGAACCGCCTATCCAACCCATTCCAACTAAGCAACCTCCTTTAAAAATTTGTCCTTGATCCTCTCCTTCTACCAATTCCACTACAATGTTACCAATTCCAAATCAACACCACTAACTAAGCAAGTCCAACCAATTCACCCTGTGATAGCTAACCTATTTAAGCTACCTACTGTCAACCTGAAATCCAACCCTGGTCTTATTGTTGCTTTTACTTACCACTGTGATGACTCTATCTCTTCTCATGACACATCTAACACTCTCCCACAATGACATGGTATCTCTTGCATTATCACATAGATCTCCTTACATAATGCATGATGATCGAAATTGAATTCCTTTCCAGTCTTGTCGATGCTCCTAGGGGTATCTACTTTGACTACTCTCACACATTACAAGTTTTATTGTTTCACACCATTCACTACTTCTTCTTACTAGTACTTACTTTTGATTATTATATACACATTTTGACATACTATTTATCTTTCTAACATGCTAACAAGTGCTTCATGTGTAGCATTTTCCTTGCATGACTATCTACAACCATGGTTATCTGATACATTTTACTTGTTATTATTTGCTATTATATGCTATTATCTACGGGCTATGCCCTATGTCTTATGTGATCATTGTATGTTTTTCGCCGCTTCAGCCCTGATTGTCTTGTGACATTGTGAGTGATGTCCCATGTATGTAACCCACTTTTCAAGGTCCATCTTGTTTGTACACTTGAATGTTACATTGTTTTCTATTGCATGTTAGCTACTTTTACTACTAACACTTATTGCTAGGCCCACTTTGTTTGCATGTGCCTTGGTTTTTACCAAGCACATCCCCTACGCCATATAGGTATCTACTCCAAATCAACATCAGGTCCTCTCCTTTGGGCCGCATTCTACTACAGTTGTTGCATGTACCCCAAATGAGGGGGGCATACATTGGGTGAACAAGTCACCCCTACAAGAACTCGAGCTACAATTTAGATCAGCACAATACATAAACAACATAGGCATATAATCATGGAATGGTCCAAAATTAGACTTGGACTTCACACACAATACAAACACTAGTGCCCAAACCTAGACACTAGTGTTTGGGCGCTCCTATCCTCCCCTGGGCACTAATGTCCTTGGGGCAGAAACATGTAATTTCTCAATACAACATAGTCTTTAGTATAGTTCTCTAGTAGCAGGCACTTGCCTCCAAATACAAAATGTATTCTATCTCCTACAATCAATTACAATACAGAACAACATGAGACGTACCATATGCAATGGTGTTTATTCAGGAAGTAGTCATGGAAGGAGAGTAAAACTATGCCTCTTTTCACAACACTCTTCTCATGTGGCATGAGATCACCCAAAAAACTCACACTTGGCGTGAGATCGCCCAAAAAACTCACATTCGGCATGAGATCGCCCAAAGAAAATCACTATTGGAATGAGATCGCCAAAAAAACTCACCCTTCATAGCATTTTAGGACATCTTTCTATCCATTATACTCTTATACATCAGGTGCACACTCTCCTTTTTCATACTTTAACACTTTTACATACTTAAACACACTTTACTCAAGTTTTTCATATAGTGAACTTTGACTACTCATTTGCTCTTATTTTGCAGGTCCATCCTTAATACACAACAAAAGCAACCTGCATCAGCAAATACAAGGACAAAAACATGTACAAGTTATGCATACGCTCCACCCCTAGGTTCTACTTCCATTTTGTTGAGTTGTGGAGCTTACTTGCTTCATATTAGCATGCTTTACTAACTTGTTGGAATACACAATAACCGATGTCGATCACTTGGGGATCGATATCGATCAAGGCAAGGAGGGACCGACATCACTTACCTATGCGTGATTGTTTTATTTAACTCACGGGAATTAGATCTAACTTTTGATATAAAGTTGATCTAATGGTTGTAATAGCATAGTTAAGTTGCCCTAAGTTTGTATGTGGTTATATAAGCTAGAAAACTAGGGTTAGAAGTAAGATTGAGAGAATTGTAAAAAGGAATTCTTGGAGAGAGAAAAATAGAAGCTTGTGAGGAAGAAAGTACTATACATCCAGGAGGTGTGGAAAGTTGCAGATATTCATTGTATATTCTTTATAAAGCTTTGAATAATAAGATTGGTTGTTTCTTGGTGGACGTATCCCACATTGGGTGAGCCATGTTATATCTTGTGTATTGTTATTCTGGTTTATTTATGTATTTATTGCTTGTATGCTTAGATCTGAATAATATATTTATACAACTGGTGTGATTAACCCCAACACATTTTTCCTAGTCTTCATGCTTCACTTGTCCACTTGGCACACTACTCACCACACTCTCTACAGGATCATAAGGTACGCATCTTATATCTACTTTAAGCTATCGAGTATTCACTTAATAACATAAAGTGGGGGTAAAATGTAGACACAAAATCTATGCACTTGGGTACATTTCTAGGTCCTAAAAGCATGCTACCATTTATATGATGCCCAAACAAGAAAACTAGTAATTAAAAACTCCCTTTAGCCTTATACTTTGTCTTATGTGCTTTCATTGGCTTTATACATCTTACACTCTTGCCAAAATTTGATCATTTAATCTTTTTATGGCCTCAGACAACAATGTCCAGTCAGGAAACTAGCGCCACACGCTCCTGTCCTCATGGGTGCTCCTGTATCTCTTTACATATTTCTTATCCTTTTGGACCCCTCTCGCTTCTTAATTACTTTTTACTACTTTGGGTCAGCCTTTCAATTGTCAATTACTTAATTCAAATAAGGGAATCATATAAATACATAACTATGTTTTCAAAATAAGGGACCAAACACTAAGCATTACATACTTCCACCTAAGGTTACATTCAAAGGCACAAAAAACATCAAAGGCATCCATCTAGCAATCATTTAAGGGACAAAGCTTGCATCAATTATACATACACAACATAGGAGGGGAAATCTATTCTATTTCATCCCACACATCTTAGATACAATTGCTACATTCTAGATCTAGCCCGCTATCACTGTACAACTTACACAAGGGCATCTTAGGGAATCATTTTTACACACACACACACACAAGAACTACATAGAGTCTAAGATGTAGTGTAACGCTCCGTCGTAAGTTCACTCTTCAGGTGACCGTTAGGGTCAGTCTGACTCCCCATTCTGCATTTTTCTTTTTATGTTTGATGTGGTTTGTGGGTATGTGCAGGTGAACTTCTTTCTTACAGGTTACAAGTGCATTCGCAGATCATACAACGAATCTAGAGTGACAAATAGGTACTAACAATGAAGCTCATCTAGCCCCGAAAGAACCAGACCTATAGCACCTATTTGGACACCAACGCCCAAATCCAAACACCAGTGCCAGACACTCTTGTCCTCTCCTAGGTGCTCCTATCCTGTGCATTTTCAGAGTTCAAAACCTCTAACGAGCCTTTGCGACACTCCTCTCAGTTTGTTTTAGTATTTCATCTATCTAGATCACTTCATGTTTGCTCAAAAATCATCTAAGTCCCCCTATATCTCCTTCTTGCCTAGGGTTTCATATTACATATGCTTTATTGCTTACGTCTTACTGTATATTAGCATTTATACACCAGTCAATATAGTAGTTACTCTACAACCAGATTTAATTCCATTTTTAATTAAATTAGTAGGCACATATATTTGACAATAACAACTTTGACTTCATCCCTACATTATGACTTGTGCACGTATCCTAAGCCTAGGTGTCATATTCTTGCTCCTATTGTATGAATTGCTTTATTGCACACTCTGCTTAGTATTTAATATTTCCAATTAAATTGATCCAAAGTAGAGCATACCTCCTAAGTATCTCACTAAAATATTTAGATTAATTGCAAGAACTACATGTTTATAACCATATGGTTTTGGGTTGAGCAATACTATGGCTTGGGCCGACCCATATGGCTCTGTCCTTTTGCACCTAATGATTGTTTTCTTAATTTGATATCTTTCTTTGGGTCATTTCCTATCCCTTGGGTCAACTTTAGTGTAAATTAATAATCATTGACACCTATATAAGCAAGCCTAATTCACCATTTGAACTCACTTGACACTTTGAAGAGACACTCTTGCAAATACAAATCCAAAGCACTCTCAAACTCTCCTCTCTACATCTATTATAACAACACATTGTTAAGAGTAGCCCATACATCAGGTCTGAAACACTCAACCAAGTCAAAGAGTTTAGCTTCCCAAATGGCACAAAAAGGACCAGGTTGTACTCCACTACAGTTCTAATCCATATGGTCTCATATGCTTGCATCTTCTGTTAGGGTAAATTTATTTTACCTAAGTTAATTATGCATTTAATATTATTAATTGGTTATATTTGTATAACCATTTATTTTGTCTTATTTAAGTTTGTACGTTTCATAGTTGTAACTTATTATTTGTTTGTATTTGATTATTGTTGTTTCTCGAACGTATTTTGGAATTTGTTATGATTTCGGTTGTACTTGTGCAATCTTGCATTTGTCTACACATGGCTGTTCAATTCTATAAGAATTGTAGCCCATCTATTATAAATTGATTTTGATGATTAATAAAATATAACAAACTTCTATCCCTGTTTTACATTTGGTACCAGAGTTGGTTGAAGCTCCCGACAAGGTTAGAGAAAGGTTGTAGAGGAAGGAAAAGTTTTGAAGAAGAAAATTGCATCATCGGAGAGCCAGTGTTGCCTCTAGTAGCTCCCCAGATCTCCCTGTAGTCCCACAACTTTTTGTGTGACATCTAAGTAAACCTAAAGTAGTTTTTTTTGCCTTGGCGCCCTCTGCATCAGGAAAATTTGCTTCCTGGCACTCACAAAATTAAAAAATGTATTTAAAAACCATATTTCCCCATTAGGGGTTTTGCATCTAACTTCAGAAGCCTATTTAGTTACTGCTACATTTAGCAGTCTATTATATTTGGAGGAATTTATAGGTCTGTTGAAAAATTCTTGGGTCATGCAGGACTCCCATTAAGCTCCCTAATTGAGTTGTGCAAAACACCTCATGAGATGGTTGTTGTTTCATTTGTTAGAGGCGAGTTGTCCATTCATTGGTAGATCAAGCCACACCTTAACATTGGCTATTTTGACTAAGTCCTAAGCCATTCAACAGTTTGACCGAGTCGTGTTTCATAAGCTTTGCAAACCAAGTTTGCATTGGGGCATTGAACAAATGACCTTCCAAACTCAAACAGAGGCATCAACGAACTCCCCTTCCATGATTGGGCGAGCCCTATTTCCAGACCATGCCAAGTTGTACCAAACATGCATTGGGAGTTTTTGAAGCGGTCAAAGCGGAGCCTCACTTTGCATACATCTCCAACATTGAAGCTGAGCTAGACCCTTGCCTGCACTTCGAGCTCCTCCCGAACTCAGACCATGTCAAACACCTACACAAAATAAATGGTGGAAACATAACAAACTTGCCTCAGAGAAACAAATCAATTTGCAGAATGAGAAAAAACAATAAGTAACGAAAAATAAAATACAAAGGAGATAAATAAAAGGCAAATTCTGTCATTTCCACATCATAACCTGCAACCAAAAATGAAGCACACACAAACAAAAAAAAGTGGATGCAAACAAACCAAAGTGACGAAAGCAACTAAAAATACAAAGGCGTGCAGATAAGGAAGAGGCATTAAGATCTATTTTGAGTGAAAAAACCCTAATCCAGTCTTCCTAGCAAAGCCATGTGCATTCTCTCAGTCAGCTGCCACGACTGCCTTTTCAAAGGTTAGCATTTTTTATATTAATTTAAATATAATTTGCTTCATTTCATGCCATAAGCGCTACATGCGCCAAGGTGGATAGTGGGAAAGGGTTTGGGTGTGGGTCTAAGGTTTGAATCCCCCCCCCAATACAAGGCTTTTTTAAAACATTGAAATTTAGTGGCTATAAGTGGCCCCCAAATTTGGCAGCATAAATAGCCCAAATCCACCTCTAAAGCATCTTAGTTATAACTAAAAGCTCTACTATTTTTAGCAAGGAAAACCCTAAATTAGGGTCAAAAAAATTTCTCCTACTATGCTTATTTTTTTTATTCTGAGCAACATTTACCAAAGGAGGGGTATCAGAAAACTTCATTTTGAGCCAATTTTTTTACGGTCTTTTACTCAGAGAGTCGTATTGGGCTCCAGGAGGCCACCAGGGCCCGAAAAACAATTTTTTTTTGCCTGTCATTCAATTTTTCAAAAAATTTGAATGTAATTGTATACTTCAATGTATTGTACTAATTTGCAGGTTGCCATAGTCAACCACAAACATTGTAACTACTCAAAAACTGGAAGAGAATTGTAATCAAAAATAATGAAATTTGGTTCTAAAACACTCACGAGATCCTAGATCTCATTCACAGCGTTCGGTATAAACAGTGCCTCTGGGAAGCGCTTACGGGTAAAGTCATCGTCGACAACTACTACTGTACTTAACGCCTAATATAGCTGCAACAACATCATCTGGGAATTGACCCTTTAAATTGACGGGGAGTAATAAGGACATAGTGCACACACTATGAGTCATCCCATCCATCTGTGAATGATTACATGACTTAAATTCAGATTGAGAAATTATCTGAGTATATAGTGAAGTTACGCACACGTATGAGGATATTTCTTTGAGCTGGTGTCAATAATTCACAGACCCCTTTCAGTATTGTCTTGGTACCACGTATCAAATTCTTTCACGTACGTTAAAGCCTCTTTCACGTACCACTAGGTATATCAAAAGGGCGAGCTTCTTCCACGTACCGACGGGTATATCGGAAGGGCACGTATATAGAAAGGTTCAGTATATCAGACTGACGGTATATAGATTGGGAGACCTTATACCTGGAGTGATAAGAGCCTAACCCTGTCAGTGGATTCTGCAAAATGGGCACCAATGCCCCCAAATTCTTTCTTCCAGATTCACAACTACCCAGAGGAAACAACTATGTTGCATGGAAGACAAAAATCAAGACATAGCTTGAGTTTGAAGAGATCTGGCCTGTTGTGAATGGTACTCTGACCAAATCAACTACTGATACAACATAACAATGGAAATTTGATGGATCAAATCAGAAGGCCAAGATAATCATCTTGTTTGGAGTGTCCAATGATGTGCAACCCCACATTTGAGATGCCAAAATAACCAAAGAAGTGTGGGATAAGTTGAGCATGGTATATGAGGCCAAAAACAAGAATGTCATTCTGAATTTGCAGAGTCAGTTACACACACTGAAGTTTAAGAAAAATGAGAAAATAGAAGATTTCTTGAGAAGAGTTGTAGAGTTGAGGGCTTCACTTCTAGCCCTGGGAGAGGAGGTCACTGATGATGCTCTCGTTCCCATTATTTTGAGAGCCCTCCCTTCTTCCTACCACATTTTTGTAACAACACTCAACTTGTTAGATACAACAATTAGTTTTGACAAACTGGTAAACCTATTGCAACAAGAGGAAGCCCTAAATAATAAGGATGATGAAGAGGAGTAGGCACTTTCTTCTCATCAAAAATGGAAAGGAAAAGGCAAAGGCAAACCTAATTCCTATCAAAAGTCCCAATATCAGAATCAAAATCAACAAGGGGATAAACAACAAAAGAAGAAATGTCCAATTTGCAAAAGAGGACATGAATTGAAAGATTGTTGGTATAATACTTATAAGAAAGGTTCATCAAGCAACTCTAGACCTCAACACCAACAATCTCACAAGGGACACTCTAAACTACAATCAAGGGAAGAAAAAGGGGAACTGGAAAAGAAGACCCCATCAACAAGGAAATATTGTTGAGCAAGAAGAACATTCAGATACTGAAGACTACTTGTACACTGCTCGATCAAGTCAACCTTCCACATCATCTAGTGATGTCTGGTATGTTGATTCGGGAGCCACTCAACACATGACCGATCACATAGACCGGTTTACTTCAATGAGGGACACACCTTCGAAAAACCATGTTTTGTTAGGTGACGATTCTTCATACACAGTACAGGGGATTGGGAACATTTCTCTACCTTTTGGTTCATGCAACTGTAGATTATCAGATGTCTTATATGTCCCCAGGTTAACTAAAAATATGTTATCAGTTAGTCAACTCCTAGATCACAACTTGAAAATTGACTTTGATAGTCATTTCGGCAAGAAAATGTGTTTAATTTGAGATAAATCAAGAGGCTCAAAAATAGTTGCAAAAGCCTCCAATGTGGGATGTATGTTCCAACTTGATTTTGTCCATAGTGATGATCAAGCACTTATGGCTAAGAACTCTACCTCTACACAATTGTGGCATCAGAGACTTGGTCATATAAGTTTCAAGTATCTCGAGACACTTCACCATCGTAATATGGTAAATGGTTTACCATCTCTTTAGAAGGATACAAATAAATGTCCTCACTGTTTTGCAGGAAAACAACACAGAGTTTCCTTCCAGAAAAGTATGTATCGAGCTCATGGTAAGCTTGATCTGGTTCATACCGATCTTTATGGTCCGATGTAACCAAGTCATTCTGGGTTCCAATACTTCATGCTTTGTGTTGATGATTATTCATGGAAAATGTGGATATACTGTCTCCGTAAGAAAAGTGAAGATTTTGAAACCTTCACAAAATTCAACATCACCATTGAGAATGAAACTAGTCGTCACATCAGAACTCTCCGCTCAGATCGAGGGGGGGAATTCATCAGTGATGAGTTCAAAGCCTACCTTCAAGATCATGTAATTCGTCGACAAATGCCTCCTCCAAACACACCACAATAGAATGGTGTTGTTGAGAGAAGAAATCGTAATATAATGGAAATGGTGCGATGCATGATCGATGATTTTGGACTAGCAAAGACATTTTGGGCAGAAGCAACAAAGACAACAATGTATTTGTTGAATAGAGTGCCCATAGTTGCTCTTGACAGAGTAACACCACAAGAAGCATGGTTAAAAGGAAGCCATATGCTCCACACCTCAGAGTATTTTGGTACAAAGTAAGTATGCACATACCCAAGCAGAATAGAAAGAAACTAGATATGAAATCACAAAAACTCATCTTCATTGGGTACAATGAAGAGACTCTTGGGTACAGATTGATGGATCCTAAGACTAGGAAAGTCTACACCAGTAGAGATGTTGAGTTCTTTGAGAAGAAGGAAGCAAAATATCCTCCTCCAGACTAATTTGATGTAGATTTTTCACCAGTTGTAAAAAATAAAGCTGATGTTCCCACTGATGATGAAAGTAACAATGGGGATGAAGGTGATGATCTGATAGAACCACGACCCATGTGAGTTGCTCAACGTATGCCCAAGTGGTATACTAGCATGTTACGAGATGTGAGAATGGATGCTCCACCGGATACATCCACCCCTGGACCACAGACTCACAGTAAAGCAAGAGAAGAAGTGAACTTTGCTTTGATGAGTAGAGTATATTGAATCTGATGAGCCCTCTACAGTCCAGGAAGCCCTACAATCAAAATCTTGGAAAGATGCCATGGATGTTGAACACAACTCAGTAATGAAAAACAACACTTGCTAACTTGTTGATCTTCCAACAGGGAAGAAACCCATTGGATGCAGATGGATATTCAAAATAAAGTACAAAGTAGATGGGATAATGGACAAGTATAAAGCGAGACTAGTAGTGAAGGGGTATGCACAAAAAGAAGGCATTGACTACGAGGAGACATTTGCTCCCACATCTAAGATCAAAATGAACAAGATGATCTTTGCTCTAGCTGCTCAGTTTGTTTGGAAAGTCCATCAGATGGACGTAAAAAGTGCCTTCTTGATTGGAGATTTACAAGAAGTCTACATGACTCAACCTGAGGGATACATTGTACCTGGTCAAGAAGAAAAGGTATGCAGACTCAGGAAATTTTTGTATGGCCTCAAACAGGCATCCCTAACATGGTACATCAAAATTGATGAACATCTCGTACAACATGGATTTGTTAGAAATCCATATGATCCCAATCTCTACCTCAAAAAGCAAGGGGGGGAGATTGTGATTGTCATTGTCTATGTCAACGATCTAGTCATCACTGGAAGTTTAGTGAGGATGATTGATGCAACAAAGAAATATCTTAAATGATCGTTTGACATGACAGATCTCGGGCTGATGCACTATTGTCTTGGATTGGAAGTATGGTAGAAAGAGAATCATATCTTTGTTTCTCAGTAGAAATATACCAAGATGACGCTTGAGAAATTCAGGATGATGGATTACACACTGATTGCTACACCTATGGAGAACAGATTGTTGTTATCTCATTCAGATCCATCTCCTGCGGTAAATGCCACTCTCTATCGACAGTTGATTGGGAGTCTCATTTACCTGACCTACACTAGACTAGATATCAACTTTGTAGTGAGCTATCTCTCTAGGTTCATGCAGGAACCCAAAGTTTGTCATTGGAAAGCAACAAGGCACATCTTGAGATATCTCAAAGGATCAGTGGATCTTGGTCTAGAATACAAGAAGAATGACATCTTCTTGTCAGGATATTCAAATTCAGATCATGCAGGCAACATTGATGACATAAAATCCACTTCAGGGTTTGTGTTCTTTATGGGATCTGGACCAATGTCATGGGGAAGCAAGAAACAACACTTTGTTTCTCGCTCTTCCACGAAAGTCAAGTATCGTTTTACAGGTGAAGTTGTTTGTGAAACGATATAGCTACGTCACACACTCGAAGGACTTGGAATACCACATGACAAACCGACCGCCTTGTTAGTTGACAATGAAGGTGTTCTCAAACTTGTTTGCAATCTAGTTTTTCATGAAAGAACAAAACACATTAAAGTACAAGTACATTTCATACATGAGCATGTCTTGAAGCACAATATTCAACTTCAGTTTTGTCCAACAACTAAACAATGAGTAGATATCTTCACAAAGTCACTTGCATGTGACAAGTTCAAGTTGTTCAGAGAGTACCTCTCCTCATCCCTTGAGACAATGCAAAATTAAGGGGGGGAATATTAGGGTAAATTTATTTTACCTAAGTTAATTATGCATTTAATAGTATTATTTGGTTATATTTGTATAACCATTTATTTTATCTTATTTACGTTTGTATGTTGCATAGTTACAACTTATTATTTGTTTGTATTTAATTATTGTTGCTTCCTTGATGTATTTTGAAAGCTATTATGATTTCGGTTGTACTTGTGCAACCTTGCATTTGTTTGCACACGACTGTTCAATTCCTATAAGAATTGCAACCCATCTATTGTAAATTGATTTTGATAATTAATAGAATATCATAGGCTTCCGTCCCTGTTTTACATCTTCCAGTTCCAGTTTCTAGAACGAAGCATTTCTAGGTCTCCATCAGTCTACAGAGTCAATCTACATATCCAGATTAGCTTCTGCAACTTTGTATTAGCTAACTCCAGTCCCTTCTTGTCATTTAAACAACCATATCTTATTGTTTATATCGTTTAATGTTTGGAGGTATAATTTGATTTGAATATTGATTGTTTAATTAACAAATATGAATATATAACTTGGTACTCCTTTTAATCATAAAATTCACATAATTCTGGTTAAATTAAGCATAAACCCTTTAAAGAGCCTCACCCTAAACATACACTAAGAAAATATGTAATCATTCTTTAATTTTGGGTATCAAATTTTATTATCGTCTTTAATCTTTTATTGAATTGATGATGCTCATGGTTCAATATTTACGTCAAAAATGAGAGTATAATTCATCCTTCTCAAATTCAAATTTTAACCATCGAAGGGATAACCATATAATTTACCTCTTTTACTATACATTATCATATCACCCTAAATACAATTCCAACGACCTTATGAAATAGAGATTTTATATTTTCACAATCCACAACACTAGAAAAGAAACTTGTAAAAATAAATGTGAATTTTTATTTGTACCAAAATAATTAAAAAAAAACCTAAAGTGGAGTAGCGCTAAAATAGCTACGCTCCCTCTAAAACAGTTTTGCGTACCCCACAATCACATGAACGTTTGCCCGACAACTCTCGCGTTGCCTCTAATAAAATTCTCATCCCAAACAACGAGAGAAGTAAAATAATAAAATGTAGCATTTCATAAAGGATAAATTAACGGGAAGTTTCCAATACGAAATTGCCATACGTCCACGTGGTCAAAACTAGTATTCAAAGGCGTGCCACGTCAGACGGCGAGGATTGCGAGACACTAAGAGGAAAGTCCGGGTGTGTAGGAAAATTTCAAACAAAGCCAAACCGGGAATCCCTAACAAAGATTAAAACGCTAATTACAAAAAATAATCGCAGTAGGTCAACCAATCATATTTCTCCGCCAATGAATAAACAAAGGCATGACCTGTGGGTCTCGAAGCTTATTTTTATTTTTAATTTTAATTATTTCTCTTTGCCATTATGCTACATACTTCCTTCATTTCATTGCATTTCATTTCCCACTTTGCATGTGATTGCAGGAGTTTTTATATTTTTGATCAGAAGAAAAAGGCCTCGGAATCTGCATCAGCGAGCGGTTCGCGGCTACGGGGAGATCAATCCAGTGGTGCAATGGCGATGTGAAGATTTGTTGTCTCGTTTTCAAGTAAGGCCTGATCCGATCCGTTAATTTTGACCGTTGGAAATGTTGATTTAGGGTTTGTTTTTTTGGTGTCTTTATGTCTTTTTGGGGTTTTTAGGGAAAGTTCTTGAGTGATATTTTCGAGATTTACAGGAATTCGTGGGAATTGTAGTGGTGTTTTTTTGGTGCTGATTTTGCGTTGGGGGCGTTCGATTTACGTTATTTTTAGAGCATTGTTTTAAGGGATGAATCAGGGGGTTGATTTTATGATGGCCCGGCGAGGTTTAGTGTTGTGGGTTGTTTGCGAAGACCGTTTTATCTCTTGATTAGTGATTTCAAGGATTTTGACTCTAGTGCAGAATTAGAGACTTTGAAAGTATTGCCTTTTGTCAAAACCCTCACTTCAGACTTGGAATATAGAGTGAGAAAATATGGGCATCTGTTCCTTCCCACATCTGTGAGAAAATATGGGCATCTGTTCCTTCCCACATCTGTGATCGAATAGCGGTAAATAAAAATTGAGATTTATGCCCGACTCTAGGCTAAGTTCGATCAACATTTACAGATGTGGGTGTATTCTTTTAACACATTATCAGAGCCAGGCTGGGAACCCCAGATGCAGAAGTGTGGCTTGAAGGGTGGCGCTGGAAACAATCCACACATCAAAAGACAGTGAGTAGCTCAGTGGCAGACAATCTCAGTAACTAATAGGAGGTTCTTGGTTCGAATCCTAGCCGGTCCATGGAAAATTAACATCTTATTCCCTCGTTTAACCACACTAGGTGCATGGGCTGGGCCTGCTGTTTAAATTTTGGTTTCCATAAATTACGCACTAAGCTTGTTTATAAAATTATAGAGCATATTGTATATAATTTGTTCGTTAGAGCCGTATACTAGGTGCATGCACTAAGCTTGTTCATAAATTCTGAATTTAATAAAGTAGGAGATTCAGAAGGGCCTGTTCCCAGGACAATATAACTGGTTTATTATTCATCTTTAGACCTTCTTCACAACCATGGAGGTAAATGCTGCTTTATCAAAGCATTTAGGCACAAAAACATCAATGAATGTGGGGTAGGATTAACCAATGTTTGTAGCTTCAAGATATGGATTCTGAAACAACAGCACTAGGGTTAGTCATCCTTAATATAGAGGTGTTATAATTAACATCGAGTTCTTTTGTGGGAAACCATTTCCCCTTTGGCAATATTATATATCTACTGTAATGTTGCTTCACTTGCTTGCAACCTTGATTATCCCCATCGACGAGGTGAGGAAGAAGCAAATTGGAGAAGTGCCAGGGTTGTTGATTTATGATTGTTGGTCTGTTCCCTGGCCAATCCAATGGGGTCATTCTTCATTTAGAAGCCTTCTACCATTTTAACAAGTCTCTTTTTCATGGAACTTTCAGTGAAAGTAGTGATGGCCTTATTGATGTTAATAGCCGCAAGAATGAAAATTTTGAAACAATGACACTAGAATCAACCATCCTTAATAGACAAGTATTATTAGCATTGAGGCCCTTGGGAGGTAATGCCAAGCCTTTTGTTAACAGTACTTTCAATGTAAGTAGCACTAGCCTGGGCGATGTCTGCAGATCCAATAATGTAATTCTGAAACAGTAACACTAGCATTAATCAAACTCATCAGACCAATATTACTATTAGCATTTGAGCCCCGTGGCAGGTTTTTTTTCTCCCTGCCAACATTGTATGACTGCTGCATTGTTGCTTGCAACTGTGGCCATTCTCACTAACAAAGGGCAGTAGGGAGCCAGAGGCACAGTGGAGGAGCTAGGCGTGTTTGCAAGAACAATAAATGTACAGGTTCCTAATAAATGTCCATAGGCAGATTTTTTGCACCGAGCCCCTTGATGGGAAAGATCTTCCAAAAGACAATACTATATAACTTCTGAAATTTTACTCGCAACTTTGTCTATCCCTATCAACAAAGGATGTGGGTGGGAAAATGGAGAATATTATCGTCTTTGCAAGATTATGAAGTTAGAGGCTCTGAAAACTGTTTGAATCTCATCACCCACTGGAGCAGGCTTATGGAGGTCTGATCCTAAATCATATGAATTCATTCATTATATAATTCTCTTAGACGCCTTTTTCGCCATTGTTAGAATTACTCTTTATCAAACCTTTCAGTAACGGACCTTTGGACCAATCTAATTGATTTATTATTCTTATATAGGGCTTTTTCGCCATTGTCAGAGTAACCATTCTACCAAGCCTTTCAGTTATGGACCTGTTGATGGCCTAATTGACATCTAGAGTTCCAAGAATACAATTCTGAAACAGTAGCAGAGTAGGAGTCATTGAGATATATTATTATTAGCATTGTTTGCCGTGGTGGGAAATCTTTCCCATGCCAATATTATATCACTGCAGCATTGTTGCTTGCTACCTTTGGTATCCCCACCAACAGAGGTTTGGAGGCACATTGCAGATGCTAAGTGTGCTTGCAAGGATAACAAATATAGGTTCCCAAAGGCCCACACACATGAAGCAGTAGATAGGCCTTAAAATAGCCTAGCGACCTGATGTTGTGGGACAGTTTTACCTTGTTTCACACATGACTGTGGATACTTCTCACGTTTTTCACCAATTTTTTTGTCAGGGTACAGGGGCTTAAGCTGCATTATAGCCTGTTGGAGGACTTATTATGGCATGCTTTTGGGGTGCAATAATGAGAGAAAAGTTTGTTTTCAGGCCTTATGATTATGCAACCTAGGAAAATATCCAACTTCTTTGAAATCCAAGAATCAACTCTAGGAATATGATGATGCCCATCCTTAGATGAAGAAATCTGCTGAATCTGAAACGAGGGAGAACTTCATGAAACATAATTTTGAAGTAGAACAGTGTTAAGGTTGGAATATGTTATGATCAGAATCTGCTGTTTGCACAGAGCTAAAAATGGGGATGGAAATTAAAGAATGAAAACTTAGCATGTGATTTTAGTAAATTATTTTAGAAAGAAACTGCCATTTTTTTTTTAAGAGGATGAGATTTAACTGTGTAAGCAGACTGAGGTGGCTCCATTTGAAATTCATGGTGGGGAAGTTACAGATGAAATATGTCTTGCAAGATCTTTGTGGATGTCTTTTTATTTACTGTTGGTTTAATTTATTCTGCACGATCTTGGTGGTTTTCATGGCAATACTTGCATCATTAAACATGCATACAAGAAGAACAAATATAGAGTCTTTGGAAAGTGTTTGAACCCCTGCACCATATATCGAAAATTACCAAGCATTGTTGAAATTCAAGCCCAAGGATTAAAAACATGCAAGACACTCTAATCCTTGGGTGTATTGAAAACTTTATCGTTTTTCTATGGTACAGGGTGATGCTGTTCAGGGGGACTGGTCCTGATATGATGTGTACCATGTACCGGTCCTGGTACGGTACACCCTACAGTCTGGCCTGTGTATGTCTGGGTCCATCCAAGGACAGACCCAAATGTACCTTGGCTGGACCCATGTGGTTCCAGAAAGGCAGTTCTCTGTTGGCCATGGCTGCATTTTCCCCGCCATGGAATCATTGGCATTGTTAAGGTTTCACCACATCCAATAATATCTCTTCTTAGAGACCTTCACAGATGGACACAGGCGTACCCGGACTGGACCTGCATGGTTCCAGTTGGGCAGTTCTCCGTTGGCTGTGGCTGCATTTCCCCCTGCCGTGGAATCCTCGGCTTTGTTAAAATTTTGCCACATCCACCATTATCTCTTCTTAGAGGCATCCAGAACTCAGTGCTCTTCTTGCGGTTCAATTATGGCGCTGTTGGTTAGGGTTTTGCTCCCAACCCTGACTTATTCTTAGCGTGAGTTGATCTTACAGAATTTGCAAGTTGGGTAGACTTTACCTATGATCATGTGGAAGGAATTTGTTCACATATCTACACTGTTGTTAGCATTTTTTGTTTTCCTGGAGGGCTGCTGCTGCTTTTGATAATGCTGTATATTGTGTTTGAGTGTTGGTGTCTTGATTAAGAAATTGAATTTGTGGGTGTTTTAACTAGGGACTTTGTAATTATTGGCGCCGTATTGGGGATTAGTGAGTTTCAAACTAGCGACTTGATAAACGTTAAGCAGTTATTGAAGGGGAAGAGTTGATTACATACAAGACACACATTAGATAACACATAAGATAATGGGTAGGATATTCGTGGATGGTAAGTTAAAAAACTCAAAGAAAATGTTGGGTAGGCATTAATTTTTTTTATAGATAATCAACATTTTGTGGGATTTTACTTGTGTGTGTTTAAGTTATCGAAGGATGACCTCCACAAGTAGTCATTACGCTAATGACATTTTTCTTATGTAATTTTTGTAATAATCACAAGGCAATGGGACTCATGTAGCACATAAGCATTGTAAGCATTTGCTAGTGGGGGGAGGAAAGGTGAATATAATCCAACGCTTGGCTCCTCACACTCTAGCCACTTTTCCTATTGGCAAAGCTCTTGGAGCATGTAATGCCTTTTATGTCATCCATGTCTCATTATTCTCACCCATGTGGGATTAACCCGATTACAACCCAATCATATATTTCGCCGGAGGTGTCCTCCTTTGAAAAACACTTCACTGGAAAACACCCATATTCTGGCAACTTTTTTGCGTGGTTTTTGACCGGCCCCTTCTGAAAATGCCTGTTTTCCAACAGCCTTTGCTGGTGACTTTATTGACATAGTTTCCAGCTGGGCAGTCGAATCAGTATTCTGGTGCAGCCATAATGGAATGCCTTTGTTTACATTTGCATTTGGCAGTGTGAAAAGAGAGCTTCATTAGTAATGCACACTTCTTTGGTCAACACACGATGGTTTAGTGTTTCGGGTTGGCCTTCAACCATGTGAACTTTTTAACTTCTTAGTTTTTTTTTCATGCCTAATCTGATGTGACTTTGTAATGTATGTATCTCAAAAATTTTTCTTTCATTTCTCAAATAATATATATTATAAATGAAAACACAACTTTTTCTTTTCTCAAATAACATAAATTAGAACAGTCAATTTTTTCGATTAAAAAATAAATTAAAAACTTGAAAATAAAAGCTTTCATTTGCATGTATTAATCACCTTTTTATGTGCACTTAAAAACGTGTAAAAAGGGATATAACATTATGTAGAATGATATAAAGGTATTAGGGGTCATCATGTCACATGTAAAATAGGATATCGTTTGATGCTCATCTGACTTCTCAATACAATAACTTTGTAGTTATTAGTGTTTTATGAATGAAGATTTTGCATATGGTAAAATCAATTCCAAGATGCAATGAAGAGGAATGAGGATTTTTAGAGTCATAAAAGCAAATTCCAAGATGCATTCAAGGGGCATATCTGAGTTGAGTAGTAAGCTATGTATTTAGAAGCAATTTTTAGAGGAGTATCCCACAAACTATTAATGGAGATGTGGTATTTAGTAGTGTTTTATGAATAAGGATTTTTAGAATAGTAGAAGCAATTCCAAGATGCACTGAGAACTTAGACAGCTTCTTAGGCTAGTTTACTTCGGTTTTATTTATCCATTTTATGTTTTTGCTACTAAGATTTCCCCTTTATGCGCAATTATAATATATGAATGAGCTGGATTATTATACTACTATATCGGAGAATTAGAAACTTTACTAATGCAAATATAGGAAGCAGGGGATGGTTAGATCAGGAAATGAAATAATTTTTTTGGCAACTTTTACAGCAAATTGTAGGGAATGGGAAATTTGCAGGAAGTGGTATTGAAGATTGAGGAAATTTCTGGTAACTTTTGAAAATGGTTTATGAAACTTTTTGGAGCTTCTAGAAATGGTGTTCCACATTATTCCATGATATCCCTATCTATGATAATAGAGAAACTTCATGATTTGGAGCCGTCTAAATTTTATCCTTGAAGAGGTTAATAATTTTTATCTTTGAGATGTTTCCATTAAAAAAGAATTAAACATTGACATTCCTTCTGGCATACTTTGCAACTCATGTGCAATTGCTAGTTATAGTATGTAGTTGAAGGCTTCCATGAAAAGTTTATTTTTTATTGCTTGTGGAAGCCTTGAACTACCTACTATATTTTTTATTTATTAAGCTTTTTCCTTCTAACTTATGTCATTCAACTAATAAATATAACATTGATAAACTAAATGCATGGTTTGAATTACACTTAAACTATAATTCAACATTTATACTAATAGTTTACAGTTTCTAAAATATTTTTTAATTATATAATTTGGGTATTTTTTTAGTCTATAAAAAATATGATAGAAAACTCAATAAAATCAATGAGATACTGTTACTTATTTGGTTATATATATATATATATATATATATATAGTATTCAAGCTGTACATGGGGCTAAAAAATTGATGTACTGGCATACCTGTATCTCATACTGGTACCCGTACCAGTCCCAGCATTGGTAACTTCGTTTTATTTCATTTCTTTGTTCCTGTGCTTTTTTATCACCTTAATCCTGGTTTTTTGATATATTCCATATTATTCATTATTGGGTGTATTGGCATTGGGTTTGGAGTGAAAACCTGATTACTGCACTTGTTTGCTTGGCAGTTTACTTTCTGGGATTCTATAGAGAAAAATTAGCCATCACAGTATACCCACAATACGCCAACTGTTAAATGGCAAGGGGGAAAATTCATGGTAAATCTGGCAAGGCAAGTAACCAGATCTTGGATTCAAAGATGCAGGAAATCCCCAGAACCTTTTTGAAGCGCAAACTTGAAAATGATGAGCATGATAAAACTGATCCTTCAACTCCATTCACTAAAAGGCAAAGCCTAGACAGCAATGCAGCAAATTGCAACTCAGAAGTCTGCAAATCAGAGGTCTGTATCAATTCAACTGATAAAGTTTGCAGCCCACGGAAGGGGGAGTTTAAGCGTTGCCTCTTTGGAGGTGAAAATGGAGACAACTGGAAAACTCGATACTTGAGGAGTATGGGAAAGCTCACAAGCTGCTTGGAACTGCCAATTGGTGGAAGAGGCAATGCAGTAGCAAGAAAGGACAGCAATGCCAACAGTTCAGGTGGCCAAAAGTATGGCAAACAGTGTCTTGCAGATTCACTACCCAGTACCTCTGTCCAAATGCACACGGGTCAGTCTGAAATGAATTTTCCCAGTGCTGGATTGTTAGACCCAGATGGAATGACTGCTATTGCTGATGTTGAGGCAACCCTCCATACTTCCCATTCAATTCTTGAACACAGTTCTTGTGATCTTATTTGTCCAATTACTCCACAGCTGGCATTGACACCTATAAGTACACAACGAAATGGAGTTCCTTCTTCCAGAAACTTCCCTGAAAATGGCGATAATGATATTTCAACACCAGAAGTGTTTTGTGATGGTTCTGTGCATGCCGAAAACCTATCATTAGCTCATTCAGGGCCTTGTACCATATCATCTTGTAAAAGTGATATGACTGTTTTGGAAGCTGATTCTATTGCAAGCAGACTTCGAAAATCAAGATGTAAAGTTGAAAAACACTTTAAACCAATCAATGTGGGCTTACCAAAATTTTCGCAGGATCATTCAGCAGCTAGTTCAGAGAAGTCAATGTCTCAAGCATCTGAAATTTTTGTTCAGGAAAGAGAATCTGAAAGATTGGCAAAACATGAAGATATCGTGGAATACGAGGAATCAGGCTGCAAACAACTTTTCCCGTCAAATGGTTTTGGGTCTTCTGGGAGGTCATCGTCTGCTAGGATGAGTCATGATTTCTCCAACAAAAAAGTTACTACAGGTGAATATTGCCAGTACAAGAAGGAAGAAAATAAAGAGTCTGAAGGAGAGAACATGGAGAAGATTATCCTATGGCCTTTGAAGCACTGTGAAAGAAGTGAAGACTATGAATCCAAATATAATCAAGAAACCTCAGTTTTATACGAATCTCAGCTTAAACTGCAATTTGTGTCACCAAGTGATGATACATTATCTCCAAATAGTAGAAGGTTGCGTTCCCAGGCCAGCAAGTTGGGTGGATCTCCAACGAATGGGGCAACCCAATTGGAAAGTATGCAAAGAGATGTTTCTGTATCTAAGAATCAGCCACTGTGGAATTCCACTAAAGTAAAGCTTAAGATTAAAATGCCAGAAAAAACAGTGGTTGATCCAGTCCCATCAAATGTTAAATTGCTTCTTTCAACAGGGTTACTAGAAGGGTGTGTTGTTCGATATGTGGGCCGGGGAGAAAAGGTACAAATACAATGCTCTCCATTGGAGTCACAATATTTTGGTGATTTTTTTAATAACTTCTGTTCTGTGCAGGTATTGCTCACTGGAGTTATAAAAGATGCAGGAATATTGTGTGGGTGTGGGATTTGCAGAGGAAAAAAGGTGAGTTCATTATAAACTCTGGTGGTTTTCAGGATGCATCTTTTATGCATTGATTCTTATTGTGTGTTGTTGCCTAGTGCTCATTTTATTTGTTGCTTGCTTTGAAGGTTGTCAGCATTTGCAATTTTGAGGTTCATGCTGGCAGTACAGCAAGGCATGCTAGTGATTTTATAATTCTTGAGAATGGGAGGTCTTTGCGTGATATCTTTGAAGAAAGCAAGGGCATTGCACCTGACAATTTTCGTGAGTGGATTCACAAAGCTATTGACTCCTCATCAACTACAGGATTTCATGCTTGTCGAAAATGTAGAGGTAACGCACTCAGAACTAGGGTTTATCTCTTTGTTTAGTTTGAAAGTTTTCTATTTAGCATGCTTTGATATTTAAACTGTTTACTTCGCTATTTTAGATTCTGTTCGTAAGTACTATGTGACGGTTTTAGTTGTTTGCAATACTTGTAGCACCTATTGACCACCACTTGAATAAAGGGAAATCTAGCTCACTATGTCAAATCTGCAATGAGGCCCAAGAGACTCAGCCAAAGCTTCAAAAGGCTCTAACTGTTCGTGTGAGGTATACTACAAAAACATCTTTTTTGTTTTAACCTTATATTTCTATCTATGTGTTAACATGGTACTAATTCAAATTTTGCTATGCAGGCCTAATCCAAGAGTTTTGGATCGGAAAGTGAAAGACAAACCAAAACCTAAGATGCTGACAAAGTAACTATTGCTTCTTTGATTAGTGCCTCGGAACATTCTGTAGTTTTATTTTACTCAGATAACACTGAAATGGAAATTGAAATGCAGGTGCTCTCCTAATGTTTCAGACGTCAAAGTGTGGGAAAAACCCAGTTTTAAGGCTAAGATGCAACCAAAGTAAATAGCACTTATTACTTGAGAGTCTAGAGTCTTGTAGTCTTTTGCATTATTTGTAGCAATTGGCGCTTGAAAAAGTTTTGTGCATGGTAGTGAATTATTACATTATATATTAATGTGTACAGTGATTCAAATTTGCTAAGTTGTTCGCTGCTTAATTTAAAATTTTGTTTTACAGAGATATGACTTTGCATAAGATAATTTTTAAACCAAATGGTTTGCCAGATGGGACCAAACTGGCTTACTATATAAAAGGACAGGTACTAGTTGTACGAATCAGTTGCATTTTAGTATTTTCATGGCTGTTTTATCCTTTATTTTTTTCTTGATCCTGACGGTTTCTCCATGTTGTGGTTTTTAATGTGGCGACCTTTTAACAGCGCTTATTAGATGGATATAAACAAGGACATGGTATATGCTGTAGCTGCTGCGATAATGTGGTGTGTATGAATAATTTTTTGTTTAAACTATAGATTCCTATTTGTCCCATGTCCTCATTTCTAAGTTTTAAATTGGCTTTGCAAGCAGATTAGCTCTTCTCAGTTTGAAGCACATGCTGGACGAGCCTCAAGGCGGAATCCGTAAGTATGGCTTCACTTGCTCGATGTACTGTTTTTGAATTTTAGCAAAATGCTAAATTGATGTTGAAACTATAATTAACAGGTATAATAGCATTTATCTTTCGGATGGGCGGTCCTTGCACGAAGTGGCAGTTTCTCTGACGAGCCAAAGATGTGTTGATGACAATGAAGACACTTGTACAGAATGTGGAGATGGAGGGGACCTGCTCTGTTGTGATGGCTGTCCAAGGGCATTTCACACAGGTGAATGCCATATATATTGTTATTTCAGAGTCACTTAGCAAAGTTTGTATTTTCACCAACACTGTTTGCTGTATTTTGATTCTTGACAGGTCTTGTCTGCTATTTAAATATTGTTTTGCAAGATTTATACCTGTACATGTTATAGTAGCCTACTATTTGCACGGCATTGATAAAGCATGGCAAAAGTGTAAACAAATTCAATTACCTGGTTTTAAAATGGGAAAAGTTGGCAAAAACTTGTTAAACTAAAAAAATATGTGATATTTGTAAAAATAGGAAAAATTATGCCAATTTTGTTATTTCATGCCAAAGATAGTGTGTAGGGATAAAAATAAACATAACACAATAAAATTATAAAACAGAATTTGTTCAATGTTACCAATCACAAAAATTTATACATTTTTTTCTCAAGGGAACCTGGAAAACAGTGGAAACTGCCATGCCTTACGGCAGGGGGATTGCCTTAATTGAATTGATGGAATGGGTGTTGTTTTGCAAAGTTTATGGAGTTTCCTTGTTTTCTGTTATGTTTTTGCTTGTGTTTATCAATATGAACAAAAAAGAGGTATTTTTTATTTGTAAAAACATAAGAAAGGTTTGCATTTATTAAAAACCAAAAAAATTTATTAGTGTTTTGCAAAAAAAAAACTGCATTTTTCAAGTCAAACTCTGGGATTGACTGCTGTGGCATTAGAATGGTATGGCGTGGGTTGCAGGTTGTGATTAATTGTGGGACTTTTGCGATTTTTGCTTGTATATTGCATATGCACTAGAAGGTTGAGAGTCCATGCCTGTTTTTCTTTGGTGGTTTCTATTCATTTCTACAAGGATAATTGGTGTTTGCATTGTAGAGATGCGTTATGTTGTCTCACACATTCCTTTTTTCCCCTATTTTATATCTCGTGGTGTGTTAACCACGCAAACATGAGAACTACGTATCAGTGATTTAAGAGTCAAGACACTTTTTTGTACCCACTTTCTCTTCCTCTACAGTTATCTGATATACTAGTAGGTCCTTCCTTGGCAAGTGGCTGCAATTCTAGTTAACCTCCATAATTATCTGATGTAGTTTCATATCCAGGCCTTTTAAGGCAACTGGCCTAATTTCTTCCCTGTTATCTGGTTGATTTGATGCTTCTTGGGATATGTATATCTTGCAATCTTACTTGGATTGTCTGCCAAGTATCTCCAGTCCCCACAACAAATTTTAAATTAGGCACCTGCTCTGACATGGATATTCCATATGCTAGATACTTGTCAATTTTCTGCCAACTTTGTATTTAATCTTCCTGTATTTTTCCAAGTCTTGCATGTCTTCTACTGTACAGTATATATTCTGATATGTTGGATAAATAGCCATCTGGATCAAGGTCTCGCAGTTATGAAACTCAGTAATGTACAAACCAAAAATTGGTGTGCTTTAAGCACTCAAATGCGATAATTTTTTGTTTTTATAATAAAGTCTCTTTTGTTAGGCTATGCTTTTATTGCCAATAGCCACTTATAGATTGTATTAGAGACATCAAGTATGTTGTATTAACTCTTACCTGGAATTGAAAATTTAGGACTTGCGATGTTTCAACATTTTAGTAACTGCATTTGAAGTTGCTAACTTCTCGTGCTTCTGTTCTTGTCTTTCGTAATCTGATCCTGATGTGCTGGACCCATTGTGTAACTAATGATAATCCCATCATTTTGTATTATCCAATTACAATGGATTTTCCATGAGTTAATGCTTGATGAGTGCATCTGAAGATTGTTTAATTAATATTTGCTTGTCAGATTGTGCGCGACTGCCTAGCATTCCATATGGAAACATTTGGTATTGCTCTTATTGTCGGCATCAGTCTGGAACAGTAAGAAAGTCATTGCTGGAAAAGCCTTCCAATCGCTGTACACGTGTTGTCAAGGCACCGGAGAAAACAATTGGTGGTTGTGTACTATGCAGGTATCTCTTTTATTAATACTCAGTGTCTATTATTTTTTATTGATATTATTTATTTTGTAAAGTTTTGATTACATTTTATGTGCTTGAATTTAATCTGAAATGCTTATTTTTGATGCTTGTTTTCCTTCCGATACACTAAATATTGAATAAGCTAAGCTCTTCCAGTCTCTGTTTTTGCCATGTGGATTCAGGATTGAAGATTTTAATAAATTTGGATTTGGGGATCGTACGGTTATGCTTTGTGACCAAGTACAAACTATTTCGTGTTTCATTTTTTTTGTAATTTGTTAGTTCAGTTTGTTTCAAAGCATTCAAATGCTTAGCTATTTTTCTGTTTCTTGGCCAGTGCGAGGAGTTTCATGTTGGTTGTTTAAGAGTTTGTTTTAAAGCATTCAAATGCTTAGCTATTTTTCTGTTTCATGGGCAGTGTGAGAAGGAGTTTCATGTTGGTTGTTTAAGAGACTGCGGCATGGCTGATTTAAAAGTATGCTTCAATCGTTTAGTAAATTTCAGTTGTGAAGTTCTTACTTTGACCTCTTCTGGGACACTTGTGTTTTTTTACTCATTTATTTCCGCAACAGGGAAGGTCTGCACATCAATGCCAAGTACTAGGAAACAGTGTATAATGATCGGTTTTGTTTCTTGTTTGTCCTGCAACAGGAATTACCAGAGGGAGAGTGGTTCTGCACTAATGATTGTAGAACAATACATGACGCACTGAAAAAATTGGTTCAACATGGACCAAAAACTCTACCTAAAGAGATGATGAAAAAGCAAATCGATGAAGGGGAAGAACAGCGGAGTGCTAATATAAGCTGGCAGCTTCTTTATGGAAAAACAAGTGATGATGACAAGAGTGCACTACTTTCAGAAGCTGCGGCTATCTTTGGTGTAAGTGTATACTTATTTATATGAATGTAAATTTTGTTGAAATGGTTTCCATGGTTAATTGAGCATGTTATTCTGCAGGAATGCTTTGATCCTATAACGGATCTAGTGACAGGTCGAGACTTAATCCCTTCAATGGTGTACAGGTATTTGATAATCTCTGGATTCTCCATTTGTTATACCATTCTTCTAACCGGCTATCTTTTAATTTCTGTCTTTTTCTAATACTTAAAAATTATCCTTGTTTAAAGTGTTATTTGGTAATTGACTTAAATGTGCTTTTGTCTAGCACTTGAAATTTGTTAAAAATGTGTTTTGGTGTTTGTTTCAGTCAAAGTATAAGGGATCAAGAATTTGGAGGGATGTATTGTGCGGTTTTGACTGTAGAGTAAGTTTTTAAAAAGATTTTGTGCTCCTATATTTAAGATCTCAACATTTTATAAATTTATAAGTAAACAAGTCTTGCTTATCATTCATCTCTATGCTCTGATAATTTATGTTTTGTAGGCTAAAGCATGCATTGATACCCATTTATCATTTTCTTATGCAAATGCAGTTCAGTGGTGGTTTCGGCTGGAGTGTTTCGAGTTTTTGGACGGCAAGTTGCGGAGTTACCTCTTGTTGCCACTAGCCCTAAAAGTCAAGGACAGGTGATACTTTAATCTGTGGGTTTGTTTGATATTGTTATGCTCATCCTTTATTATCTACTTTTAATTTTTTTGCCGTTTTCAGAGTTTAATCATTGGAAACAAATCATGTGCTTGTCATTTGGTTGTGATATTGTGTGATTGGGTTGTATTATTTGTGTGTTTCCAACTGGACTAGGCTTTTTTTTAATGATTTTGAAGCTTTTTATGAAGTAAAATGCACTGTTACAGTCCATGTTCTCATTTTTTATGCAACTGGAGTGATATCTGTGACCGGAAATCTGTCATTGTGTTTCTTTAGCACAACTTTTATGCTATAAAATTGTTTTAGATTCCAGAAAAGTGTCATGCTGAAAAGTAGCAATATTAAAGAATTGAGGCTTTCGCAGCCCATAAGATTAGGAGGAGATTTTTGGAAGAAATTATGCTGATGAATAAATCTAATCAACGCGGTTTCTTCAGGACTGGAAATTTGTCATTGTGTTTCTTTAGCACAACTTTTATGGTATAAAATTGTTTTAGAATCCAGAAAAGCATCATGCTGAAAATCAGTAATATTAAAGAATTGAGGCTTTCACAGTCCACAAGATTAGAAGGAGATTTTTGGAAGAAACTGCATTGATGTATTCATCAATGCAGTTTCTTCCAAAAATCTTCTAGATTAGTAATATGTAACAGTGATTGAAATTGTCTTTTTGCTTTTCCAGGGGTACTTTCAAACCTTATTTTCATGCATTGAGAGGCTTCTTGGCTTCTTGAATGTTGAGAACCTTGTCTTACCTGCAGCTGAGGAAGCTGAATCTCTCTGGATAAACAAATTTGGCTTCACAAATATGTCTGAAGAGCAGGTTTGTGTCAAACAGTCATTTTAAGTGGTTGATGTTGTTGCATGGAAAAAATGTCTTTTGTGTAATCTAACTGTAGCTTTTCTTACAGTTCCACGTGTACAAAAAAGACCTACAAATCATGTCTTTCCAAGGAAATTCCATGTTAGAGAAGCCACTTTCAAGCTTAAGCAGTCCTCGTGCTTTTCCAAACATGGGGTTCTAGAAATGGATCCGAATAACATCCTCGATGATATGCATAACTATCTTGTGGTGCTGTTTTGATTTGGAAACCCATTTCCTGAAACACATGATTTTGTATGGCAGACACCTTCAGTATGTGCAGGCAGTTGTCTTACTTAGTAAAGAGCGTGCAAATGGAGGCAATGGTGTCTATGTGCATTTGCAAGATGCAGTTTGCTCTCCCTGTGTTGTTTAAGAAATGAAATCAATTTTTGGAAGGAATTTTGTTGATTGATGTTCTGTAGTTAGCATACAACCCATGTCCCGACAAAAGAGGTTGTTATGTTATCATGGCAGATAAGAGGCTTAGAAAGCCTTGAGAGAGATTGAATTGATATTATGTGTACAATGTGCGGATCAGAAGTACAAGTTTCTGTATACTGTTTTGCCTACTTGGTTCTCTCGTGATAATATGTTGGTTACAAGTCACAGAAAACTTTCGGTCAAGTATTTTAAGTGAAAAATCTCTTATGGCGTTAATTTGTTGAAACACGCTCTCCACAGGAACTGCCAGTGAGTACCTGGCATGGGAATTATGCTGTTTATTTGGCAAAACATGGCACCTGCACAGGGATGTTTAGGCATTGTATATCTTCCTTGTATGCTAGTAGTGCTGTATCGGCTATGTCTGTATGGTTTACTCCTAATTAGGAGAGATAAAGTTTTGACTCTTTGAGACATTGAGTTGTTGATATTTGTTTTTTTTTGGGGATGGGGTATTATTGAAGTGGCCATTCTGGCTCTTGATCATCTTGTACAAGACATTTTTTGAAACCTAGATATGAAATTGATTAACAGCTAGTTGCTTCATTCGAGTAACACATTTTCAGAAAGCTTTGCAGCCCTTGATGCACATGATTTCCAAATGTCAGCATGCTTGTTACATATTATTTTTTTCTGAAGCTAGGAAGTCATTTTTCAAAGAGGCTGCTTGCAAATTTTGTATGTTGCAATTAATTTATCCATGAACAAACATATTTACAAGGACTGCTAAAGAATTCTACCCATGTCATGTTTTCGGAGTTTGCTCAATTTTAAATGTGTTTTTTTTCCATTACACACATGATAAAGGATGCTGCCTACATATGAATTAAGCCAGCGAACTACCAATTTCTGAGTAAAAAAGCTATGGCTATGCCCAAATTGAATTGTTAGCATGTCCTGCGATATCTTTAGAGAGGGCATTTAAGAACTGCAAGTTTTTCAGAAACTGAAGTTTGAAATCCGCACGGTTACTTTTTAGTTGAAAAATGACGGAAGAAGAAAGGTTATGTGCATCATTCTTACTTCATAGAAGCTAGGATATGCAACATTTATTAACGTTGTTCTTTTATAGTTGATATAGATAAAGTAAATCATCATGCCCAATACATTTTTCTGTGGAGTATCGAGATGCTTGGCGAGGATTTTAAGCCCGACGACGTGTAAGATGATAAATTCTACAGTTCAACAAGAAGCCAATGCTTTTATTGGGTAAAAATTTGACAGTTAAATAAGAAGCCAATGCTTTTATTGGGTAAAAGTTTGACAGTTAAATAAGAAGCCGAAGCTCATGATGTCTTAAATTTTGACAGTTACATTTAACAAATGTGTTGTTAATGTATTATTGTGAGTTTTTCTTGTAAGTCAGAATAACAATGTTTTCCTTAAATGGAAGAATGTTGATTTGTCTCTTTGAGAATGGAAGAAATTTATTAACTTCGGCTTGATATTGTTTTTTTTAAATTATTGGTAAATAGTTTTTTGAAAGGGACTATACCCTTGTACAAGAAGGCTCAAAAGTCAGATTTGACTTGATATTTGTTAAAATAATACATTTTGTTTCATATTTTAATATATGGCGAGGAAACAGTAATAGAATTTATCAATTTTGCTTTTTTATATATTACTAAATATAAAGAAAATTAATTGGGCAGTCCATATGTGCTACTAGACTTTAGCCCAAACTCTTGTGCACATTGTTACATATTAATACTGGGTAACAAAATGCTCAATGTTCTTGGAATTGTCTTTTTGTTTTTTTTATATACGACTTTTAGAAATTTCAAAGCCAAATCAAAGGTTAGGAGTGCCCTGGGCAATAATTGAAGTGGATTCCTTTCTTATAATTTTAATTAATAAGTTTTTCTCATCAAATAAATAAATAAAAGTTACGTACATTATCATATTTTACAATTTGCACCACGATCATAAAAATCATTAATTAAGAGAAATTGGTATACAAAAAAAATAAAAATATTGTATAAAATTATCAAATGAAGACAAGTAATAATCCATGGATGGAGAGAATCAATCACAAGAGATGCTTAGAATACAACAACTACATTTTTTTTATACAAGCTTGATTATTCATCTTATTTACCAATATCAATGTTCTCGGAATTGTCTTTTTGTTTTTTTTATATACGACTTTTAGAAATTTCAAAGCCAAATCAAAGGTTAGGAGTGCCCTGGGCAATAATTGAAGTGGATGCCTTTCTTATAATTTTAATTAATAAGTTTTTCTCATCAAATAAATAAATAAAAGTTACGTACATTATCATATTTTACAATTTGCACCACGATCATAAAAATCATTAATTAAGAGAAATTGGTATACAAAAAAAATAAAAATATTGTATAAAATTATCAAATGAAGACAAGTAATAATCCATGGATGGAGAGAATCAATCACAAGAGATGCTTAGAATACAACAACTACATTTTTTTTATACAAGCGTGATTATTCATCTTATTTACCAATATCAATGTTCTTGGAATTGTCTTTTTGTTTTTTTTATATACGACTTTTAGAAATTTCAAAGCCAAATCAAAGGTTAGGAGTGCCCTGGGCAATAATTGAAGTGGATGCCTTTCTTATAATTTTAATTAATAAGTTTTTCTCATCAAATAAATAAATAAAAGTTACGTACATTATCATATTTTACAATTTGCACCACGATCATAAAAATCATTAATTAAGAGAAATTGGTATACAAAAAAAATAAAAATATTGTATAAACTTATCAAATGAAGACAAGTAATAATCCATGGATGGAGAGAATCAATCACAAGAGATGCTTAGAATACAACAATTACATTTTTTTTATACAAGCTTGATTATTCATCTTATTTACCAATATCATGTAGGTGATGGGACTTAAAACTAAACAAAATACCATATTTTTACAAAGCATTAAAAATTCTTAAATGATTCCCATCGTATGAAGAGTGGTATTTGGACCAAGCCTACTAATTCTTACATAAAAAAGGACATTTCCCCCAAAACATTAGAAATAGAGAATTAAATAGTTCTTTCCTTCAATTATATGTCTCTACTAGCTACACTAGTGAGATTATAAAAAATACATAAAATTTTTTTGAGAAAAATTACACATCTAAATTATCTAGAACTACATTAGACAATGGGTAACAAAATCGGATGAGCTTAAAAATATGCATATTTATTTTTACTTACAAAAATATTATAGTACATTTTTATGATATCAATAAAATGGTCAATTAATATTGACTTCAGGTTTAAGATATTTTATATTGAAGTCTAATAATAGCAAAAAATAATGAAAATCTTTAGATTTAGTTGCCTAGTTTGCCTAGGGCTTAATCCCCCCTTGCTTAAAATTGCTGTTTCATTTCTTTTTACATACAACACTAGTAGAAGCGACTTTTCTTCTCTATTGACATTCACAGCTATGATTTGATTTGATTTTGACAACCATATATTTTCTTCTATTTACTAGTAGCTGTTGATGTTGCAGTAACTGTTACAGTAGCTAACGAGTGATGATTAATGTATAAATTATAAGCTGATTATTTATAACACAATTAAGAATTGACTATCAAACAAATTTGGTCACATGATTTACCAAGAAAATGAGCAACGAAATTGGAGTGGTCGATATGACACTATTTATAAGAGTGCACATTTGAACTTGGGAAAGTGAAAGCATGATATACAAAGATGGGGCTGCATGTGTTATTGAATTTAATTGAAATACAAAATGGAGGAATATTGTTGTTGTTAGGTGAAACATACAATGGGAGCCGGTTGGGGTAGTGGTCAATTAAAATGACTGATTTTGAATTTAATGTCGATTTGACTAAAAGAGTTTTTATTCTTGCTTAGAGACGTCGATTAACAAATTATTATATCTGAAGCATACGGTGAAATTTGGAGAACAACTCACTCTCACATGTTACACATTGTTTATAACACAAGGCCCAAATCAAATATGGAGAACAAAGAGACATGTAAACCTACGTTCATTTGGCCGTTAAGTGTAACCTACAATGAAGCTAATTAGGGGTGGTGGTGGAATGAAATGGTGTGAGATGTCAATGAAAATGGCCAATTTTAAATTCGACACACATTTGACCATCATATAGGAGTTTGTCTTCTTGCTAAGAGAAGACGATTGAAAAATTTATAATATCTCAGGCATATTGTGGAGTTTGAAACTTGGTTTTTTCAGACATTTTTTTGATCGTGATGCATAGTGCAAATTTGTTACTAGTTGGGTAAATTCGCATAAAATTAATGGAGTTGTTAATGAGTGTGGTATGTGACATACCCAATATAGGTGCCTCAAAATTGATATATGTAGACCCCTGATTTTTGCAGGGGGGCATTTATTTGTCATAAAATTGCATTATTCTAGGTACTTGTGCATTGGAAAAATCTTGGAGCAGATTAGGTTCTTAGTGACACGTTTTCTCATGTTTTGGTTGACCCATGTTTTGTTCTGCATGTTTTTCTTTTCTGCTCTCCTCTCACTTCCACACGTGTTATTGTGTTGTCACCAAAACTATGAGTGTATGATTTTGTAGATTTTTGTTACGCAGACCCTTTTGACCCTTTTTTGGGTCCCTTAGGATTTTTAAGTCCTTTGCCGATACTCGCCTTTTGTGTGTCGACTTGTTTGCCAGTAGAGTCCTATTTTTAAAGTAGTGAATCAATAAATATAGAAGTGCATTAGTGCATTTAGGATATTCTAACTATTCATCAAAAGATACAGAGGGCCTCATTGTGAATATGTCAAAGCAATTAATTCAAGCATAAATTTAAAAACATTTATTTTTCCAGCAAGCATTCATTCTAGCATGAAAGGTCGTACAAAATAGACATATAACATTTAATTGTCGAAGCATTGCATAATACTTGGTTTGTTGTTTTCGAAATTGTACATCGTTGAGCCACATAAATATCAAGGAAGTTTTGCTTTTCTCTGATTTATCAGAGTCTCCAAAACAAATTCTTTCCTTCTTCATTGTGTAGACGTAGCCACCTTAATAAGATTTGGAGGAAGAAGATCAAGTGAAAGATTCGAGCATTGAAACCATGCTTTCCTAGCCTTAGACATGTAGAACATAGTAGTCAAATCAAATTTCGATTGTGTGAGAGTTGCCATAAAGGCCTTCAAATCAGATTCCCCCATGATTGGATTCAACATGTGCTACAACCAGTAGAGGAGTATAACGATCCTGGAAAAGCATCTTAATGGTTGTGACATTTTTGGATTCTCTTTGTCTGATTATGTCGAAGGCGTTTTCCTAGCTAGAACCATGGTGGGCCTCTAACGTCTGTATCAACGCGTGTAGATCTCAGTCGTCCATCTTACAAGCCGCATCAACGACCTCATTAATCGTGTCCATCCACATATGCATCATGGTGAGTGACAAATTGTACACGTGGCGTGTGGGTTGAGGAGTATCCACTTTACAGGAGCCCTGTGGCGTTTCTAAGGATGAGGGGTCGTGTCGGCCATGGCTGCCCACCCCTCCCTATTTTATAAGCATGACTGTGGTCACACAGGCTGCGACCCATTTGTTAAATTTATCTTTAATATATATGGCCGCAACCACACAGGTCATGGGCCAATTTATTTTCTAAATTAAAAATAATGCTTTCAAATATAAGAATAAAATAATATTTTAAAATATTTTTATTAATAATATGTTTTGTATATATATTTTAATTAATTAATTATTCATTTAACATATATATATATATATATTATAACATATATACCGTTTTGTATATTATATTTTAAATATTTATCTTAATAATGTATGTTTGGCATGTTTTTATTAAGCTTGTCTAACATATAATATTCACCTTTCATCATATGAACAACTGTCGAGAGTGTTCAATTATCAACAATTTTTTGGTGCATCGAATATTCTTGTAATTTCTTGAGCTTACAACTAAATAGCGTGGCTAAAAAGTTGTATAGGAAATAGGATTTGCAGTTGGGTCTCAGACCTTGCACCACTTGGAATTTCCCTTTTTTACTTTGGCTCCTTTAAGTGCAAATTGTACTCGCATGAATAATGTGACCAAGATCAAAACTGTAAAGTGGAGCACAAATAACAAAGATTATCTAGGGGGAACAATATGAGTTGTGGAATAGGTGTATGACATGCAAGTATTTAATTTCCAACTTTCAATTCATGTCTTTGCCTTACCTTCCAAATTAAACATCATCTGATAGATAACTTTGGAACCATAGACATGCATATATTTAATTCACACCTTTTTATTGGTAACTTTATGTTTGTCTTCGTCTTAATATATACCAAATCAAATGCCACCCAATTAAAATTAATTGACATCGATAATCATTGGCGAACTACACCATTAGGACTATAGATGAGAGGAACCTTGATCATTACCATGATATCTAGAGGGAAACCCTAATTTCGCATGTGCATGTACTCGCTACCCTAGGATGCTAGGTCTACTCCACATCTTCGTGTCTCTACAATGTCCAATGAAACATGTATGCAAATTCATCTAAAATTTGTGTTTGTTATAGCTTCCCGAAAAACACAAGGCCTTTCCCTGCGCTTACACTTCTCCTTCCTCAAACCCCTTCTTCTTTGCCCCACTTTCTCCCCCGCAAAATCACTTCCTCCAGTTCATGTTCTACGATACATGACAAACTACATCATTAGGAATGTTAATGAGGGGAACCTTGATCATTACCCTAATATCTAGAGAGAAACCCTAATTTCACATGTGCATGTAATCGCTACCCTATGATGCTAGGTCCACTCCACATCTCGCAGTCTCTAAAATGTCCCATGAAATATGCATGCAAATTTTCCTTACATTTAATGTGTTCTACTTGGCTATAAAGTTAGGATATTGAAAAGTGTCGTGGTTCTACTTGCGAAGGCGTTTGCACTGTAGAAACCCAATGCTGGGATTAACACTCAAAATGAACCATAGGCGTTGATCTTCATGGTCGTTGATTTAAATCATCTTGGTCGTTTCCTAGAATATGTCATCCCCTCCCAACTCTGGCACCACCATCAATGACATAATCTAATAAAAATAAGTTTGTGCACGATATTTGCAATTTGTAGACTTTGGAAATGCGTGTACATGACTCTTTAAAATTATATATTGTGTAGAGAACACATGACCATGTAAACCACTGTTATTGTACCATGTCTAGGATTTTCCCCTCCACATGAAGGATTTTTACGTTGCTTCCCCTAATGTAGCCAAAGAGTGTCTACTTCAATTAGTCCACATTTGCTAGCTTGCTGCTCGCATGTGCACAAGGAAACTGATTCAAACCTATACATTGCACGGTACACTTAGATGGTTTTATTAGTAAGAATCCCTTTGTGTAAATGAGACCAATTTTTTCTTGAAGATGGTAGAAATTATATGGAGCCTTAGTCTAAAAAAAGCTCCATGTGATTTCCTACAGATAAAATCTACCTCTCAAACTTGGAACACATTGGATTTTCCCCTAATTTTTTAAGGCCAACCTATACACAAGGAATCTATTGTAGACCTGTACATTGCATGGTACACTTTGATGGGTTTATTAGTAAAAATATCTCTTTGTAAATCAGATAAATTTGGTCTTGACAATGTTATAAATCATACGAAGTCTCAGTTTAAAACTTTAGACCCGTAAGACAAAATCTACTTCACGCTCATATGACTAACCAATGGAGGAGCTCAAGTA
Organism: Taxus chinensis; assembly: GCA_019776745.2. NCBI lineage: Eukaryota > Viridiplantae > Streptophyta > Pinopsida > Cupressales > Taxaceae > Taxus > Taxus chinensis. The sequence continues at coordinate 649,645,498 of CM034147.1, read as the reverse complement.
TCAATGTTTGTCTGTGCATCACCTATTTTCCTGAAATTAATCAAGCTTAAAACTGAAAAGAGGGTCTACAATATGTTACAACAAACAAGCATTGGGTTTGATTTTGAACTTGGAACCTAGTGAATTTTCCCTATTTTTTATTTTGGCCCCTTGAAGTGCAACTTGAGCTCATGTGAATAAACAAGATTAAGACTATAAATTGGATCACATATAGCAAAAATTGTTTGGGTAGGAACAATCTTTGCAGTGGATCAGGTGTGAGACATTCATGTATTTAATTTGCACACTTTTATTTCTAGGGTTTTTCAATAATCTTAATGTCATATCAAAAAAGAAAAGAAATTGATTGGAAAATAAAAGTTGCTTTTTGTTCATATGAGTAACTATTGGAGGGGCTTAATTATCAATCATTGCTTGTGCATCCCCTGTTTCCCTACAATTACTTGAGCTTCACATTGAAAAGGGGGCCTCCAAAGTGCTATAAAAAGCAAGTAATGTGGCTGAGTTTCAAACCTTGAGGCTATTCAATTGTCCCATTTTTTTCCAATTGATGACATTGTTGCCATAAAAAAATAAAATAAAAAATAACAAAATTTGATTGGAAGATCAATTGTACTTGTCGTTCATGTGACCGACTGTTGGAGGGGCTCAATTATCGGTGATTACTCATTCATCCCTTATTTTCTTACATTTACTTGAGGCTATAAATTAAAAAGGGACCTACAAAGTGCTACAAAAAGCAGGCAGTCTGGTTGGGTTTTGACCCTTCGAACCTATTGGATTATCCCCTCTTTATCTTGGCCCCTTTAAGCACATATTACACTTATGTGAATAATCCTAATGAGATTCATATGATAAAGGAGAGTACCGACAACATATATTTTTTGGGTGGGAACACTTTGAGCCATGGAATGGGTGTGGGGCATGCAAACATTTTATTCCCACCTTTTTATTTCCAACTTTCCATTCATCTCTTTGTCTTATCTAACAAATTAAATTTCATCCAATCAATAACCTTGACACCAATAAAAAATAAAATAAAAATAGGAAAGCCCATTTTATGGAAGTCATTGTGTTGCCACCACTGTCAAACCCCTACAAATGTTAATAATAGTTTTCCTCACTTCCAATTACAATATGAATAACTTCTATGGATGAAGTACATGGGTGTCATTTCTTCCTGAACCACAAAAAGGAATAGGGTCTGTTATATTCGGATGATTGAGTTTCTAACCTGGATTCTGTTGCAATTTCCACAATTTTTATTTTGACCATGTTGTTCAAAATTACACCCCATGTAATTTTTAACAACTCATCAAAAGGACTTAACCATTTTTGTGCTCTAAAAAAGCCGCGAAAGACTAGTTTAGTCTACCGCGAAATGCAAGAACTTAGTGTTCTGTGGGTTTTATTAAACCCATAGAACAAAGGAATAAACACTTCAAATACTTAGGAAATTAATTGGGTCATCAATCCAAAGGATGGATTAAATCAAAGGAAGCCATGAGGTGCGTACAAAATTTTAGTTGGTTGTGTGACAGTGAAACAAAAGTTAGAAAGCGATCAAGCTAAAAAGCCATGGAATGTTGATATAGTGTTCCGCAGGTATGATGATTTATAATGCTCTGCAGGTTTCCTAGTCAAAGCCATAGAATAAAGGAAATGGGTTGTAGGGTCAAAATCCGCAGGTCGAAGGATTAAACACTTGCAGGTGATGTAGGATACTTCCGCTCTTCAAAGCATGCAGGGAGAAGTTTTGGGAGTCCATGGATTGAAGTAAAATTTGAAAGTTGCATAACGTAGCAAAGACCATGCCAAATTAGAACTAGAGATCCAACCACCCCAACAACCATAATTTAAAGAAGTATGGTGCCGTCCTGAGCAGTTTGATGGCGTGCGATAGACTCAAGGGATCATGCTATGGTTGATGATTTCATCTGGAGGAGATCATACCTGTACTACAAGAAAAATCTCTAAGATTTCATGGTGCCCACACCCATTCAATGTATTTTTAAAGCAATCAGTTCCAACTTGGCGGTCCTTTTCCATTCTCCGTCCTCTCTCTCCTTAGCATGAATTTTATAAATATAAGTTCTTGTACACTTTGTATGGGTTCTTATCCCTCTTTCCTTCCATACCATATTTTCAAGCTTTTCTCTGTGAAACTCGAAACTTAATGTTCTCGACCTCTGTAACTCGCGAATGGTGATTTTCCTGCCTCGACTCTGTATATAAGCAATTGAATATTCATCAATGCAAGTGTGGTTTACTTCCTTCCTTCAAATACAAAGTGTTTGATGTGAATATTTTGCACTCTTGTATTTTTCAATTTCTTTTATTTGCCTGCCTCTGAACTAAGTGCACTTCTATGATCCTAACCTCACATTTTTGCATCTGCCTTATTTGGATTTGGGAAATTTCCACCTCCTTTTGGTGCTATCATCACCCCTTAGCTAAGGATTTACCTTTCTTGCATCTTTCTCTCCCTGGTCCCTTGGAATTGTTAGAGTATGAATTGGCTGTAGGAGTAGTTTTAGTGTTAGAAGTAGGTTGTGTTGTGTGGATTTTCCTAAATCCGTGTAGAAAGGAAGCCTTCCCAGAGGTCTGTCTCAAGTTGCAAATCCCACACTTATAGATAGTTCCATGTTGCCTCAAAATCATGGATCTTCTTGATTTGGGGTAGGGTGCAATTTTGAGCTCCAAAAAATTTGGAACGTCTGGTGGGACTACTTTGATAAAGCTTAAATTCATTATTACTAATTTTTGTCGTGTGACTTAGTGATTTCAGCCTTTTGAGGTAGTTTTTCAACACATCTGACAAATCCCAAGTTCAAATCTTCTAGTTTTAAGTAGCCCAGTTATTCCTTTTCATGAGAAAAATACATACAAGACAATGTACAACAAGAAGTGAGTCTTTTGAGTATTTACATTTGTCACCATGGAGAAGAAAAAGAGGTAGATCAATTTAGATATCACAATCTCGTCCCAATAGAACTCTTTCTTAATTTATTATAGGGTTTTAAAACCTATTCCATTTATGGCACAACAAAGAAATTCACCCTTTGTCAGCTTCAATGGTAGTAGTCCCTTAACACTAAATGCTCAACATGATATACCGGTGTCTGCCCTTAAAAGTATTCCTTTCTTCACTGGTGCAAACCTCACTACCCCCACTGATCATATCCAAGATGTTAATGTGTGTTCATTTTATCAAGTTACAGAAGATGATGTTGTAGTTAGGCTTCTTTCTTCTTCTTTAAAAGGTAAAACACTTCAATGGTATAGAATCTTGAGACTTGCTTCCATTCACAATTGGGATGAGCTTGGAACAACTCCTTTTCAAAAATTTGAGGAGAAAGAAGATAACATATCCTTATTAGATCAACTCACAACAATCAAGAAAGCTCCAAATGAGCTCATAATAGACTTCAACTTCAGATTCCAATGAACATGGGACAAAATTCCAGTGTTGCTAAGACTAATTCCACAAGGTGCATTATTATATTTTCTTAAAGCTCTAAATTCTTATATAGTAGTAATGATCCAATCTATGGGTGTTGTTTAATTACTAAACTCCTATGCAAAAGCCATTAGGGATGAAAACAACCTTATTTAAGAAAGAAAATTATAGCCCTTAGATTGCCTATGCCCATTTTTCCTGAACTGCCACGTACCCAACCTGATGTTGCTCTAGTCCTTAACCATATGCTTCTACATTTGGTTCCTATGTAAAACACTTAAAGAGATTGAAATTCTTTATGTTCAGCTTAAAAATATAACAAATGAGATTGTATCACTCAAGAGACATCAAGCTCAAGCTCCTAAGAATTATCCAGACCCTTCTCAGGGTTACCCACTATTGATCTATTTTTTTGTTCCTTTTCAATTTAATGATCTAGTACTAAAGACAACTAAATAAATTAGAACATGGAGGGTTTAAGGTACCTCGAATGCGATGTGGATGCGGGTACAAAGTAGATGATGGATGCTCACTTCTACAAGATGATGACTTATACAACAAAGACTAGAAAGAAAATCGATTAGATGATAGATGGGGGGGTTTCCTGACGAAGTCAGCCTCAATAAGTGTTAACTTCCTTGGTGGATGTTAACCCCCATGTTTTGATAAAATAGAATTAAAGTAATGATAATAAACATGATAATATGTAGAATCTGAGGCACACAGAAACTGAAAAATGCAGAAATGTAAAACACATACAAATTTGATCTAGATTGAACTATAAAATAAAGAATACCTGGCTGGGTCGATAACGACCCATATTGCAGAGGACATGTCGACAATGACCTGAGTAGATGGAGAAGAAAAATGGATAAAATGTAGATCTTGGAAGGATTTGAATGCATATCTGATGATGACAGGGACCTGTAAATGTTGATAGAAACCTGTAGAATGATATCTGAGACAGGGAAATAAAAAGGATGGAAAAAGACAAATATTTGGAGGGATTGGATGGAAATAGGGCTCAGGTTGACGGACGAAAGACATAGGTATTTGGGTTAAAAAAGATGAGCTAGAAACCATGGAAGGCATACATGAAGGAGAAATTTGGATGATGACATAGAAGGTTCCGAAATAAGAAGAAGACTGGGAGTAAATGGAAGGATAGTAAGACATGGACAACCAACAAGTACAATGGATGGAGGATGTTTAGAATGAAAACCTGTAAAAAATTATGATGACAACAAAGTAATAAAGGTCAATAACGACCTAGGTTATGAGTGATGGCGAGTGATGCAAGGAAGTGTAAGACAAGGCTGAGGATGGATAAGCTAACATGGAAAAATTTGCAAGCAATAAAGGGATGATGACGACCTGGAAGGGTCTCCGCCGACTGCAGGAAACCATTCCTTAGATGGTAAAATCACTAATTTGTTCAAGATATGCGGCTTTTAGAGATTGAGATAAATTTTTAAAGAAATGTAGGCATGTAAGGGTTGTTTAGGTAAGTGTCATGGGTAAATAGGAGATAAAGGTGGGTAGGATAAAAGCTAGAAAAAGTGTAGGGATGTGGATTTAGGTGGTTAGGGATAAAAGCATCCGAAAGAAAGCTAATTAGAGGTAATTAGATAATTAGGAGAGATGAAAATAATTAGGGTTAATTATGTAAATTTAGGTTAATTAAAAAGAATTAATTAATAATTAAAGGTGATGGGATAATAGATGGTCATTTAAATAAATGAAATTAAATTAAATATAATGGGTCTAGCTAGGACCATGGTGGAGAAATGCGCACACAGGTAATCAAGGGTAGTGATACCAAATTTTGGTGTCTACATTTGCCCCTTTTTGTCGAGTGGTTTGCACTAGCAAGCCATGAGACAAAAATGATGAGAGATAAAGAGTAGGATGAATACTAACAAAAGATTGATGATGAGCTCCCCCTCAAATGAGGGATCGATAACACAAAGGGGAATCAATGAAAAGTTTGAAAAAGGTAGATGTTGAAGGGCAGGTGGGAGAAAAAATATGGGTAAAATGATAAAGTGAGGCAAGATGCCCCAAGAAAGAAGGATTTACACAATAATAAAACCTATGGTGGTGATTCTGATATCACGTCGGTAGGGAAAAAGGACAGTCTTAATGGAGACGGTGACAATGTTCTACGGACCAGTGAGTGGGAAAAAATCACTACGAAATGGAGGGAATCCAATGGGAAACCTCTCAAATGGATGTGAGACCATGAGGACCAATGGGTCATAGGAAAACATCAAACTATGCGCAACCAAATGTGAAATAATGTGAAATCCTTCATACATGAGGAATCAAACGAAAGGTATGTGTCCACAAAGGAAGAGGATGGGAGTAATGGTGCCCCAGTAAAGGGCACAAAAATGGCCTAAAAGGCAAAAAAAAAATGAAAGAGTGATGATATAAATTCCCTAAGGGGAAATAAATATGGCCACAAAGGTGGAATTTGAGAGTAAACATGGATAAATATAATGTCAAAATAAAATGCCCCAAGGGGGAATAAATGAGCCACAAAGATGGAATTTTGAAAGATAGGAATATGGTGAGATGGTGCCCTTGAGCAAAAGAGCATAAAATGGATGAGGAAAGAAATAATGGTGCAACCCAATAAAGGGTACGATTGGCCACAAAGGTGAAATATAAAAATATGAGGTATGGTGCCCCAAAAGGAACACAAATATGGCCACAAGAGTGGACTTAAGATGAGATATATATGATAAATGGTGCCTCGATAGAGGACATGAAAGAATGGCTGAAAAAGAAAAATAAGAAATGATGATATAAAATGCCCCAAGGGGGAGTAAATGGTCACAAGGGTGGACTTGAGATAAGATGAATATGAAATGGTGCCCTAACAAAAGAGAAAAAATATGGCCAAAAAGGTGAGATAAGAAAAATGCGTGATATTTTGCCCTGAGAGGGAACACAAAGATGGCTACAAGAGTGGACTTAATGATGCGGTAGAATGGATAAGATTTGATGAGATGGATAAGGTGTAATGATGATAGATGAGATAATAGATGATTGATCAAACTATATGTGACCAAAAGGGTTGAACATGCTACTTCCATATCAAGGAGCACACGGGGAAACAATGCCACTAATTTCATTGGAGATAAAATAGAAGGGGATCCAAGTAAATAAGATCACATGCGACCAAAACATGTGTTAACACATAACCAATGTTAGTTAGTTATATCAAAGACCATAAGGAAACATGGATGAAATGGAATATCATAAACCTGATGTCGGTATCCAAAGGGTTTGTGATGTAACATGTACGTGGGAAGAGGGTTCTCCATAAGTTTCATGTACCCTAAATCTATGCCCCAACTTTGGGAGGGGGAAAGAGAAAACTATCAATTTGCAGGAAGTTTTCATGAAGAAAGTTGATCAATATGGGAAGCTTTTTTAAGATGTTGATAAAACTGATAAATGCAAGAAGATTTCTTAGATGCTGATAAAATGGGGATGATCAAAGTGGGAATTCAATGCTAGGTACAAAAGAGTATCCATCCTTTGAGGGTATGGTAATTTATATGTACAAGGGACACCCATGAACCCTTTAGACATGGTTTCAAGAGGTAAATAAGAGGGTGATGGATGTAATGATCATAGATTTCTCACCAAGAAGGGAGAACCTATCCATAAGGAAAATGTTATGGATAGAGCCTGTGGTGCCCATATTTAAGGTCATGTATAGGAAAGTAATGGTAGACCACATAGTTCCAAATCATTACTATTATAGATGGAAGAGGCTAATGATGGAGGAATGATATAAAATATGACTAAGTGCTCACCAGCAGACATGTTAATAATAGAATGGTCGCAAGTGCAATGCATTAAGTGGTTCCACTTCCAGTTTATATCAAGGGAGAAAAACGATAGGCTCCCAACCCATACTTATTTGTGATAATGTATGGTCCAATCTAGTTGGGGGAAAAATTTCCACATTGGCTCCTTTCTAGAGTGAATATTAAGGTCACCAATTTAAAAGTTGCTATAAGATCACATGACAAAATATGGGATACGATAAGATAAATAAGAAAGGATATAAAAAATATGCACTACCCTTAAGGAAGCGAAGAAAATATGCGTCCCTAATGAGATGAGTAGATGGTCCAAAAGAGTAAAAATATGATACAATGAGTTGGATGAATGATAATTATGAGAGAAGTAGGAAAATATGCCACTGGACCTTTTCAATCATGGTGAGGAAGCGAGAAAAGTATGCATCCATGACAAGACAAACATATATGTGATAATGATATTAAGATGAGATCTAATATGAAAATATGTGCTACCTTTCAAAAGTGAGGAAGTGAGAAAAGTAATACGTTAATGAGAATGGAAATGGTACCACCAAAAGGGCACAAACTATGGATAAAGGTGGACTTAGGATGAAAAAGATGGTGCCCCAAAAGAGGCACAAAATATGGCCACAAAGGTGGAATTTGATGAAAATATGGTGCCATAAAAAGAGGCACAAATATGGCCACAAAAGTGGACTTGAATGAAAAATATGGAAATATGGTACCCCAAAGGAGGCAAAATATGGCCACAAAGGTGGACTTTGATGAAAATGATGGTAGATAGATAAACTAGATAAGATCAGATGAGGTAAACAAGACAATGTCAAGGATGGAAAGGAATTAATCTGGAAGGGGACCAATCCTAGAATGAAGTTCCCCAATATCATGGGAGCTATTTGATGGATAAAGGGATGGATTGATGTGGATAAGATGTGAAAGGAAATGATCAATAATAAGGGGAGGATGCTCCCCCAACGAAAGAGATTACTCGATATCAGATGAGGTATTGGATGAAGGATCGTCTTGGGTTTCTTAGAGGAATGTCAATAATAACTTTGGATTTGGATTGGATAGATGGTTGGGGATCATAAGGGTGATCAGAAATACAAAATTTATCGATGAACTAGGGAGGATAAGGAGATCTTATGCAAGGAGAGATCGATGGATGTATGAAATAGTAATTGGATTGGTTGTAGGAATAGGATTGGTTATTGGTGGATGGAGAAGGATTCTCTAAATGAGGAAGTCATCTTTCTCAATAAGATCATGGATGATAGTTTGAAAGGCCTTACAATGCTCAGTGTCATGACCCGGGGTACAATGATAGGCACATATAAGATTGGGGTTGAACCATGATGGTTTCTTACTATGAGGATCAAAATATTTAATAGGAGGAAGCATGATGGACATATTTAAATTAAATGTCGAAGGGTATTTGTGTAGGACCCAATTGAAGTGTTGGTAGGAAGGTAATCTTGTGGGTTTTAATAGGATATTTTGACTTGGATTTAGGGAAGGAGTGGATGTAGATTGGATGGGAAAATTAGATGTCTTAAAAGATGAATCAAATTTGGGAGGAGGATTAGATTGTTTGGATGTGGATTGATCATTGGGAGATGTCTTAGATGAAGGGTACTGGCCCTAAAATAGATGGGGGTGCTCCTAGGATGGATGTTGTAACATTGGATTGCTGAGAAGAGGGAAGACCTAACTTCTTATGAGGATGTATGAGAGACCTTTGGGGATGTTTACCAAGAGTCTTAGATTTTGATCGAGAGATGATTTACCCTTGGTAGGGATGACAATAATCTCAACTGGAGGATCTGAAGGTTGTGTGGTTGGTATTGGTGGAGGAAGTAATTTTTTTTTTGATAATGTCTAAAGAAGATGTGGAAGTGTTTGATTGTGAGGATGAGATGGGAGGATCATTTGAATTCAAGGTGAGTTGGAATGCTTTCAAAAACTCTTCAAATGATGAAAAGATATGTAGGAGGAGAAGATGAAGATAGATGTAGTCACGATAGTTGATGTGATTGGTGCTGGTAAAAGTGAAGAAAGAGGAATTGGGATTGATTCTATGGATGGTATAATAGGTAAGGGTGGAATGGATGTAGATGAAGTAGTAGGTATGATCAAATCCGATGAAGTGGATGTGATAAGGGATAAAGTAGATGAAGGTGTAAGATCAATGTGGGTGTAGATATGGGTGTTTGTATGATGAGATTAATGAGGTCTATGCGATGATGTGGATTGATGATTTTGGATTGGTGAATGTGGAAACAAGCTGTAGAATACCCTTTGTGTTTTAGGTGGATTAGGATGCTTGTTTCATAGAAAGGGGGATCATTGATATGAAATCAAGAATATTTGATTAGTGTGGTAGCCATGGGTAAAATGATGTATGTTGTAATATGTGAAGATCGAGAAGGTATGTGGCATAGGAGTAGGTATTTGCTGATGTGGTAGATATAGGGATAGTTGGGGTATTGATTGATGAGATAGGTACAATTGGGATGTTTAGGGGATATAAGTGATGTAGATATGTGTGTTTGATGTAGATGTGGATAAGGGGTTAGATATGGATAGGTTGGGGTATGATATTGTGGATGAAGTGGTAGGTATAGTCAGAGTCGATGTAGATGTGGTAAAGGTAGGAATAGATGTAGATGTAGAAAAGTGGTGGAAGTTAATGTGATAGGTGCAATAGAAGTTATAGGCATAATGTCTATGGTATGAATGAATGATGAGGTAGATGAGATAGGTAAGGATGGAGGTGTTTGATGTATAGTATTGATTGCATAAGGATTAAATGTGTAAGATGTGGAAGGTGGAAATTTATTTTTCAGTGGTGGATTAGGAAAGGGTTGTCTGAAGATGTCAAGGGGTTGGCTATGAGATGAGGTAGGATTTTCTATCTGGAGATCCCCCTGATTTATAAGTTGTTGAACATGGTCTTTAAAAGAATGACACTTTTCAATTGTCATGACCTATGACTTGATGATATTTACAATAGTGACCCTCATGATACCAAGTGGGTTTGGGGTGTAAGTTTTCAATAGGTCAGATGGGAGGAAGTATGAGGAGGTGAGCTACCATCAACTTATCGAAGATTGAACTTGTAAGATTCCCCCAAGGGGGTATAATTAGAAGATGGTTTATAAGTTTTGTGTGAAGGCCTCACGTAAGAGGTAGATGGTTGTGGTTGCACAACATGAGAAGTGGATGGATAAGGATGTAATGTTTGATAAGAGGGGATATAATTAAAGGGTGGAGATTGAATAGGAATGTGATGGGATGGGATAGGTTGTGATAATGATGTTGTTGAGAGATAGGAATGTGATTTGATTGTTGAGGTTTCATAGAGTTGTGAGATAGGGATATTTGATTGTTGATGGATTTGGATAGGCATTCTAGTGATAATATCAGATGAAGTAGGGATAGTGTTGGTATGAGGTGATGGGGGTGGAATAGGATCCACCAATTGAGTGGATTGATAAGATTGAGAGATGTGGAGATATACGAAATATGAAGTCATACATGGGGCTAGAAGGAGGCCTGAGAGTTTCTAAAGGAGTAGAGAGATGGTGGTGTGACTGGTCAAGGGGAAATAGACTGAGGGGAGATAGGAGAATTGGTTTCAAAAGGGGGATCAATTTGGATGACATGGTCTTTACAAGGTTGAGAGATCCAATGTGGAATCTCAAGATCATTGAGGAAATATCATTGGATATATTATAGTGTTGCATTGTTTGGTCTTGAGAAGAGGTATTAATAGGCATGAAATGGGAAAAGATTTGTTTATGAAATTTTATAACAAACAAATCAAACAACGACATTTTTATTAACATGATTAATTAGAAATATGATGAAAAAAAAGGGAAAATGGATAATGAAGGTACCTAAGGAAATGACAGTCTAAGGTTGGTTTCAGGTAGTTATGGCTGGGGAGTCCTCGATATACCTGAAGGTATGTGAGGCATTGAGTCTGTGTAGGATTTATAATGTGGCCAGAACACCATGGTGGCTTCCTGTTGGGTGATCAAATCCCAATCAGTCCACCTAGTAGGAAGATGTCTAGATGTGTAGATTGATGTGTGATTTTGGTTGTGTGATAGAATGTGAGATGCAACTGATTAACCCTTACTTAAGTTATGTTTTCAAGCAAGGATGTAAAAGGTTCTTTTTAAGCCAAATCCAAATGTGAAATTTCAATGAGAACACACACAATGAAAGGGAAAATGCGATGCAAAAAGAGAAAATAATGAAAAATGAAGAATACCTAGAGAACACTTTTCCTTTTTATATGATCTTCAAGAAGACATAAGCAAAGAGCGATCCAAGAAATCAAGTGCAACATGAACAAGAAAAAAGTGAATCTTTTACCTGCAGTGTTAGTAAAAGATAGATAAAATAAAAATAACAAGAAATGCAAGGAATCACCTAAAAGGGTGGTCCCATCAGGCGTGCCAGAATGTTGATCTAATTTTTTTTGTTCCTTTTCAATTTAATGATCTAGTACTAAAGAAAACTAAATAACTCAGAACATGGAGGGTTTAAGGTACCTCGAATGTGATGTGGATGCGGGTGCAAAGTAGATGATGGATCCTCGCTGCTACAAGTTGATGACCTAAAAAAAGACACTAAGAGAAAATGGATTAGATGATAGATGGGGGGGATTTCCCAATCAAAGTAATCTCCAAGAAGTCGTTAACTTCCTTGGTGGATGTCAACCCCCATGTTTGATAAAATATGATAAAAGAAATGATAATAAACAGGATAATATGAAAAATCTGAGGCACACAGAAACTGAAAATATGTAGAAATGTAAGGCACATACAAATTTGATCTAGATTGCTGTAAAATAAATAATATTACCTGGCTAGGGTCGATGGTGACCCAGATTGTAGAGGACAGGTCGACGATGACCTGAGCAGATGGAGTAGAAAAATGATAAATATAGATATGGAAGGATGTCAATGCAAATCTAATGATGACAGGGACTGTAAATGCTGACAGAAACTGTAGAATGAAATATGAGATAGGGAAATAGAAAAGGATGGAAAAAGATAGAGATTTGGAGGGATTGGATGGAAAAAGGGCTTGGGTCGATGATGACTAGGCTGGTTTGGTGGCGATTGGTGGTAGATAATAATAGATTTGGAGTGACAGAGAAGCAAATAACAAAGCTGAGAACTAGAAATAGTGACAGGGCAGGAACAAGACATTGATGAGGGTCTAGAAATAACAAAGGATGATGACACAGAGAAGGGTCCACAACAACTAAGGAAGTGACTAAGATAATGCCGAGGATGGATAAGATGGATAGACAACCTTGCAAGTACAAGGGATGAACAGGATGATAAAATGAAGTCTGTGGAGATGATCTAGTCCTGCAAAATGTTAGATGCAAACAAGATAACGATAATATGATAATAACTGAATAAAATAACAAAATGATGATAATCTTACCAAGGATGTATAAGAGTGATGCAAACAAGCTAAAAGGATATCCAAGAGGTCTGTAACTGTTGCAGGGATGCTCAAGCATGAGAAAATGTTTGCAAGTCGCAAGAAAGCTCAGATTTTTGTATGCATGCCTCAGGTAGAGGGGGTGAATGTAATTTTATAGGGTCTACGGTGAATCGAGGCTGGGTCACCACCGACTATGGGAAACCATTTCTTAGATGCTAAAATCATTGATTTACTCGAGATATGGGGCTTTTAGAGATTGAGATAAATGCTTTAAAGCATGTAGGTGGGTAAGGGTTGTTTAGGGAAGTGTCATAGGTAGATATGAGATAAAGATGTGTAGGATAAAATCTAGGAAAAGCGTATGGATGTGTATTTAGGTGGTTGGGGATAAAAAAATCCTAAATAAAGATAATTAGAGGTAATTAGCTAATTATGAGAGATGAAAGCTAATTAGGGGTAATTATATAGTTTATGTTAATTAACAAGAATTAATTAATAATTAAAGGTGATGGGATAATAGACGGTCAGTTAAATAAATGAAATGAAATGGGTCTAGCTAGGACCATGGTGGAAAAATGCGCACGTGGGCAATTAAGGGTAACAAAACCAAATTTTGGTGTCTACACCCGCAACAAGGCTTTTAATATCATAATCAAATATTTCCAAAGAATTATCCTCCAAGAAAACCACCAAATGCAAATCCATAGCCCATGCCTGCTTCTAACTTAGACAAAGCCATTTTTCTTGTTCAAAATAACATGGCTGAAAGTTTTGAATGGTGTTATCCTTGTGATCAACCCCATAATCAGTATACATGTGAGGCTGTAATTTCCTCTTTGTGGGAAAAGGCTATCATGGTTCAAACCCTATTGTACCCATAAATACAAACCACATCTCATTCAATAAGCCTTACAAATGAGATTCAAGAGTTTAATCTTGAACCCAACTTCATGCTCTTCAGACCTGAAGAATTCTATGTAATTAATAAAGCCATGGGTAGTTCAAACATAATGCAACTTAATGTGGCAGATCATACAATGTCTAAGAATCATAAAATTTATGTGAGATTTCGTCCTCATGTTGCCCCAGTTCTGCAAGACACTTTCGACCAATCTGCGGATTTGAGCATAAATGCAACTTCATCCAATTTTTTGTGGGTCACTTAGAAGCCGTAGAACACACAAAACCCACATAACATTACAGAACCACAAAAAATTCCAAGTACATCAACCAAAGAGCTTCCGCGAGTAGGGAAAAGGAACAAAGAACATCTCACCCCCTCATTTCAAAAAGCCACAGGTATTCCACTCAACATTTTGTAACAAATAAAGTACACAAATCTTAATGTCACAATGTGGGATGCCTTATCTATCTCATATAAAATGGATTTGTTGTAATAAGCATTAAAGAAGCATCCACCTCTGGAACCCACCATGTAAAAATCAGATGCTGCGAACAACATATGTCAACCAAAGGATGAACAAGTAAGTTCAGTTGTCAAACCTCCTCTTTTCTACATGTATCTCATAGTTGGGAAACAACTCATCCATAATTTAATGATAGATTATGGTGCTAAAACTTTAGTTATTCTAAATAATATAGAAAAAATCTTGTGGATTGAGTACAATCCAAATTTCAAGGGCGTCGTGCAACTTGATGGATCAATAGTGCAAGTCTTGGGTGTAATAAGAGATTTTAAATTAACCCTGCATGGTTGTCCAAGTCTAACCATAATGTAGTACATTTTTGTGATTGAATTGCCACCACTATTTGCCTTTAGCCTTTCTAAATATTTCACAACTAAGGTGGGTGAATATATTTATTCATATTGGTCTTATATGCTTCTCAGAACAAGATATTTGACTAGGTTTACTATTAAGGCTGAACCTATATCAGTTTATCATGTGGAAGCGTATGATCCTAGTCATATCAATGCAAATCGTATGATCCAAGAAGAAAAAAATTGTGATCTTGAACCAACTGAAACTATGCATTCATCAACTTCAATTCCCGACCTTATGCTAGATTAATGGAAAAATATGAATTTGATCCTTGGGATACAACTATGTAAACTGGTTTGGGTACTTATTGTATCCATCAGGAAAACTATGTTATTCCCATGCCGCACAAAGAAGAAGAAAATGATGTTTCTAATTTATGGAAGTTATACTTTGATGATTCCAGAAGCAAAAACGGAGTTAGGGTGGGTGTAGTCCTTGTCTCCCCAACAGGTAAAAAACTCTTCTTTTCTCACATGTTATAATTTTCATGCTCCAATAATGTGGTAGAGTATGAGACATTGGTCCATGACTTACTTATTACAAAAAAGAAATAAATCAGAGCTCTATAATTTTTGGGGACACCAAATTTGTATCCATTAAGTCAAAGGAAAATGTACAAATAAAAAAATATTTTGAGAGCTTACATATACTGAGTTTGGGATATCCTTGAAAATTTTGAAGCTGTCAACCTTTAGGAGGTGCCACGGAAGAAAAATAAGGGAGTAGATCGGATAAAGACCATTGGTTCTCATTTATCCCATGTTGAGGACCTTATCCAAAGAAAACAACATGTCAAGATCGTTATAAGTTGGCAAGTTTTTGAGAATGATGATAAAATTGTTCAATTCATTCAGAATGAAGATAAATTCTCTTCAAACTTGCAATCTACTTTACAAGACAAATATGGTAATTAAATCATTCAATTGAGAAAAAACAAGCTACCCAAAGGATTAGTCACCCTTAAAGGCATTTTCAAATTTGATGATGAGATCAAGGGGCATAACAAAAGTATGTTTGTGGGTCAAGAGGATTATAAGCCATTCACCATTGCACAAGGAAAAAAGTTTTCTTTTAGAAAGGTATGCAGAGTGCCAAGGAAGAACAAGATTTTGTTTCTTTATGTCTAAATACCATGTTGTATTCTCATGGAATTATGAGGATCTTAAAGGGTTTGACCCTGAAATTTCTCAACATGCTATTGATCTTGATCCTATGGCTAAGTTAGTTAGACAAAAACAGAGTCCCGTGAACCCAAAATTGAGCCACTCATGTGGAGTGAGTTATCTAAAATCATTTAGTCATAAATAATATTTCTTATCAAATATTCATCTTGAGTGGAAAATTCGGTTCTTGTTAGAAAGAAGAGTGGAGAAATAAGACTATATGTAGATTTTAGGGGATTAAACAAGGCTTCATTGAAAGATCATCACCTTTTTCCTTCCATGGAACAAATCCTTCAAATAGTGGATAGATCTGAAAGGTTCTCCATGATTGATGGTTATTAAAGCTTCAATAAGATAAAATTCAGAGAAGAGGATCAATACAAAACCACATTCAATACCAAATGGGGAACACATGCGTATCAAAAAATGTCTTTTGGTTTATCAAATGCGGGTGCCACATTTCATAAAGAAATGGATATTGTTGTCTATGGAATCATTAATCACTTCATCCTTATTTATCTAGATGAAAACATAGTCTTCTCAAAGTAGGGCCAATAACATACCGAGCATTCAGAGAAAGTGTTTGAAAGATGTAGAGAATTCAGAGTATCATTAAGCCCCAAGAAGTGCATTTTTGTAATTCCGCAGGGTAAGCTATTGAGTCAATTTGTTTCAAAGGATGGAATCACAATTGAATAAAAAAAATTCTCTGTCATCCTCTCTCTCTCTTTGCTAACTAACAAGAAGGATCTCTAGTCTTTCCTTGGAAAGATCAATTTTATTAGGAAATTCATTCCTAACTTTGCAGGATTAGTTAGGCTGATCACTCTGATGCTAAAGAAAACACTGTTTTTAAGTAGATTGCGGAAGGAAAATAAAGCTTCAATAAAATAAAATCCATGATAGCTCAAGCGCCAAAACTCATCAATCCAGAATTCACAAAGGAATTCATCATTTATGCTTATGGCACAGATCTTAGCGTAGCTGCGGTTCTCACTTAAAAGAACAATGAAATATCAAACAACTTATGGCTTTCTTTAGTAAAACATTAAAATATTTCAAGCTCAAGTATAGCCACTAAGAAAAATAAGTTTTTACCATCTTGCATACTCTCAAAAAATTCAAGACCATGTTAGCCGCCAACTGCATCAAAGTCTTAGTCTCACATCCTAGTGTGAGAGATTTCATTATGGGAGTGGAAATTAGTGAAAATAGAGCCGAATGGGTAACCAAGATAATGGAGTTTGATGTCATCATCAAAGCCAAAAAATTGGCGAGAGGGAGAGTATTGTGTGACCAATTTTCTATAAATGCTCAAAGTGATCAAGAAGCTTCTCTATTCATGGAGGAGAAACAAGAACAAATAATAGAAAACTTGCAAGACAAATAAACTCAGCCTACTCGTGGAAGTTGGATAAACAAAATATAAAATTTCTTAGCAACTAATGGCTATCCTCTTGGTTTAAGCATAACAAAGATAAGACACCTCATGTTACAATTAATTCCTCATGTTTTAATTGATGGCATTATTTTCAAAAGGAATTTGCATGATGTTTTTCTAAGGTGCACTGAAGAAGAACAAATAGATAAGGTCTTGGTAGAGTTCCATGATGGTCTCTGTGGTGGAAATTTCTCAGCCAAGGCTAAAACATTGAAAATCCTCAAAGCACAATAATTTTGACCCACATTATTCATGGATGCACACTAATGGGTAAGAAAATGCAAATAATGTGCCCTTTTCACTAGTAAAAAGAAGATGACAACCCTTCCCCTTCATCTTATTCAAGCAGATGAACCATTTTATCAATGGGGGCTTGATTTCATAGACATGATCAATCCTCCATCTAGTGTAGGTCATAAATAGGTCTTGACAACAAAATATTACTTCGCCAGGTGGACATTGGCTATACCGCTCAAGGAGGCTACTGAATCAATCATCCTTGATTTCTTGGAGGATATTGCAACAAAGTTTGGAATTCCTCAAACCATCATTTTTGATAATGCTAATGCATTTCTAGGATACAAAGTATCTAATTGGGCTCTTAAAAATGGAGTTTACTTGAATAGTTCCTCAAATTATTACCCAAAAGGTAATTGTTTGGTGGAATCAACTAATAAGAACTTGAAAAAAATCAGGAAGAGGACTTTGTAAGTCAATCAAAGACTGACACACTAAAGTAGAGAATGTTCTTTGGGATAATATAATCAATCCAAAAAATATAATTAGTTATTCACCATTTTTTCTTGTATATGGTAGAGAAACTAGACTCCCATTATCACTTGAAATTCCTTCATTGGAGCTAGCAAAGAAATTGGGGTTTAAGGGTGTAGATCAAAGAGAAATCAGAATGGTGGAATTGGTTGAACTTGTAAAAATTAGGTAGTCTACCATGGAAAGGTTTGAGAAGCACTAAATATATACCACATAATTATTTGACAATAAAACTGTAGACACAAAATCTATACACTTGGGTACATTTATAGGTCCTAAAGCATACTAATGTATACATGATTCCTAAGCAAGAAAACTAGTGGTTGACAACTCCTTTTGGCCTTTTTCTTTATCTCTTTCATTTTTTACTGGCCTTACATATTTTACATCTCTACTGGAAATTTACTTATTTATCTTTTATGGCCTCAGAAAATAGTGCTCAGTTAGGATAGAAATGCTCAGGTGCTCCTGTCCCTCCTAGGTGCTCCTGACCTTCTTTATAATCATCTTACTCTTTTGGGTCTCTTTTACTTCTTGATCACCTTTTAAAAATTTGGGTTGACCTTTAAGTTTTCAATTACAAAATTCAAACAAGGGAATCATGTATATATTTATTTATTGCTCTCAAATAAGGGGCCAAACACTATAAGAATTATCTATCACCACCTAAGCTTGTGCAAAGGCACAAGAGCACTAAAAACCATACATCTAACAAACTCATACAAGGTACAAGAGATGCATCATTTGCATACACATCATAGGAGGGGAGTTCATTCTATTCGATCACAAACATCTTGCATATTTGGAGAAATCTATATCTAGCCCGCTATCATCATGTAACTTGCACAAGGGCAACCTAGGGCTTGATTACACATGTTGAACTACATGGAGTCTAATATGTAGTGTACTGATTGGTCACAAGTTCACTTTACAGGTGACTATCGGGGTCAGTTTGAATCCCCATTCTGAATCTTCTTTATTAGATTTGATGTGTTTTGTGGTCATGTGCATGTAGCCATCTATTTTGTAGGTGTCAAGTATGAACGATGACATTACAACAAAACCAAAATGATAAAATAAGATCAATAACGAAGTTACTCCAACCCAAAAAACACAATAACTTGAGCATATAAGCAGTCACTAGTGCCTAGAACAGACACTAACGCATGAGGTACTCTTGTCCTCATGTGAGAACTTCTCTCCAACACAGTTTTGAGTTCCATGCCACTTAGTGAGCCTTAACGAGACTGTATCCAGTTTGTTCCAGTCGGTTCCAATATATACTAAGCCCATATCATCTCCAAATTTCATGAAATCAACTAAGTCATCTTCCCTCTTTCATTTGCTTAGGGTTTTATATCTTTGAATGCTTATTGCTCTTGCACTACTGTGCTTTATTTATTAAATATCACTAGTTGCAACAAGTTACTATGAAATAAAGGTTTAATTCAATATAGATTAAATCATTTGGTGAACCCGTACCCTTACTCGCACACTGAATCTTGGTCTTGCATATTACCTCCCTCTTTCTTCTCACCCTACCTACCCTAGGATCCTTCCATTTTTAATAACATGAGTGTATCCCTCCTCGCCTTATTACATGCCAATCCTGAATATGAATGCAAAATACAATCTATTTTGTCTAACGCTTACCTTCATCCTAAAACCTCTCTTGTATATGTTTATTATAGACTCACTACAACACTCTCTTTTAACGAAGAGCATATTACTTTTACATCTTCTGAAATTTCTTCTCAACCTATTTTAACATTAATGGATTTGGTCTTAAAATTTGTAATCTAGCATTCCTTCAGAAAATTGGCCTCTCTGAAACCTCCTTAACTCCCTCATCTATTTTCATTCATGGATTAGATAATATTCCCAAAAGGGTCTTAGGGACAATCACACTTCCCATTATTGTTGGGACATGCACTTTTCCTGTCTCATGCCATGTAATGCCTAATAATATTAATTATACTATTCTTCTCAAACGGACTTGGATCCATGATATGCATGTGGCTCCTTCAACCCTTCATACGCATATTAAATTCTTATATAAAGGTGTGGTATATGAGTCCTTAGTTAATCCCTCCCCATTTTCCTTTTGTAATTGATCATTCACCTACCACCCTTACTTATGCCACATCTCCACCCACTTTCACATAGTATGGTTCTGGGTATAGAAAAATATGATGACATACTAAGTATCCAACTAGCATAGGAAACAAAGTATAACATGTGAATAATATAAGCTAACAAGAGTAAATGCAACCAAGTAGTGCAAATGATGTGTGAAGAGGATGGTGTGCTGTGATATTCAAAGTGTGAGGGGCCATGTTTCCCCCAATGAATGTGCCTGAGATGAGGTTCATTTAGGAATAATCCCTCAACAGTCAAGTATGAACCCTAGAACAAGAGTACATCATCGGGTAATAAAGATAAAGTATGTGTACTAGAGATGTGGTAATGCTTGGAAAGAAAAACATGAAGCATAGAGTGTGAGTAGCCAATATATGACAAGTGAGGTTCATGGAGGAATTACACCCTCAACAGTTACGCATGAACCGTAAAACAAGAATGTGTCATCAGGTAACAAATAAGGAAATATTTTTATGTGTAATATTGTTTAAGGTGCATGACATTAAGTGGATTCTTGAGTGGTTTCCCCAGAAGAGTTGCAAGACGATAGATGTTGCGCACTAGTTTGGAAATAATGACATAAGGCCCGAGCCAATCAGGCTTAAATTTTACTTTTACTTGAGCACCGAAATTAGTATTTTTTTGGTTTTCTTTTAGAACAATATCACCGATATTGAACTCATGTGGGTGTACTTTGTTATTATAAGCTTATTCAATGTGTTCTTGATACACCTGAAGATTCTTTGAGGCTTGTACATAACGAGAGTAAACCATTTCAAGCTCATGCAATCAATTGTCGCGATATTCATTATCCTTTAGAATTCCTTTTTTATGACACACATAATGAAGGTATTTTCAGCTCTAGGGGAATGACAACCTCAATGTTGTAGACTAGTGAAAAAGGTGTAACATTGGTAGGAGTGCTAATGCTTTTGCGGTAAGAACAAAGAGCGTATAAAATTTTACTATGCCAATCACTTCCACTAGTATCAATAGGTTTGCGTAATATCTTTACAATGATATTATTAGTGGATTTTGCTTGGCCATTGCCTTGTGGATAATAAGGGGCAATTTTTTTTTTAAATTTTAAAATTTGCACAAAGTCTTCTGACATCCCTATTTTTAAAATAAAATCCATTATCAGTGATAATGAATGATGGAATTCCGAAGCGTGTAATGATGTGAGTAGTAATAAATCAACATATGTCAGCACCGGTAAATGTTTGTAATGGCATGGCTTTAACCCATTTAGTGAAATATTCAGTAGTAACTAGATAACACCCTAGACGTGCTGGCACATCACTCAGCCTAGAATGAGTGCTCACCCGAAGTGCACAAAGGTACCAGGTCCCTCTTTAGGGTTGCTGTAGCAGGATGTTAGCATGATGAAGGAAGAAACATATATATCCATAACTAATCCATCATTCTACAATGCATGCTACATTCAGATCTATGAAAGAACAAGCTTAAATAGTAATCATGATTGAATCAATAACATGCACTACTCAATTACACACAAGAATGACACTTAGATTCAGCCAATATCTTCCATCTATTAATAAACACATAAGCTTCTTACAATAATGTCAATCTATACCAATGCGCATGGATCTGATACAGTAATCCAATCATATGCACATACCTCTATACCTTCATACATCCATCTCTCTCTGTGTATATCATTCTACTATGTGCTTCATATCATATATATAGGGTGGGGACTTTCCCTTCACCACTTATCTATTCCAAAAATAGGCCGCATGCTATTAATAGCCACGCGCCATTTACAGGCATAGCCACACATGCAAGTGTGCTATCTATAGACCTCTTATAGTTAACTGAAGTGACAATCCTATTCTTAGCTCATCTCCATGCAAAATGCTTTGATCTGATCCTCTAAAGATAGACAATGTGTGGCACGCACGTCTCTGCATCGTTGGTGTGTTCTGCATGCCATCTTCTAAAAATAGGTCTTCATGCTCAAAATTGGCTAAGTCCTGAAATGCTGAACTTTCCCTCCGCACGCGGGTTCTTCCTATTCCTCCATGCCCTTGATCCTGCCTTCTCTCCCACACGGACTTCTTGTGTGATCTCTAACAAGTATTCTCTGATCAACATTACCCCACACTAATCTCATTGTCATCCCGACAATGGGTATCTCCAAAAATTGAAGTAAAGAATAGAAGAATGGAAAGAATAAGAATGAAAGAATGTAGATAAATAAAGAAGTTTTATGAGGCTATGAGGCAACCTCCTCTGTATCAGTTTGAAGTATCAACTCTGGATACTCCTCCTTTATTTCAGCCTCCAAGGCCTGCCATTCAGCGAGTGCTTGTTCTACTTTCTCTGGAATGTCCACAACAATGGATTCCAACTCATCCCTCGCAATCTCTCCTTTTTCATTCTGTAGAACCAACACAATGCTGGACATTGATGGTCATTCTTCCTTCTAGAAGATCCATCTTCTATGCAATGAGCTTCCCAAGCTCTTCCAGCCGAGTCTTATGCGGCTCTTGTGCTGCTGCCAGGGCCTCACGCTTCTGCTTAACCATTGAAAATCTTTCTGCATGGCCCAATGTCTCATCCTTCATTGATTTTTGGACCTCATTGTTTTCTTCTAGGGTCTTTATATTGATAAGAGCCTCTGGAGCTGTGCATATGTTCAAAGCCTGGTCTACTTTCTTCAATACTTCTTGTAGCACTTGCAGTAACCCTTCATAGGATGCAATCTTTCACATCACTGAGGATTTCTCTCGTTCTGCCTCTTGCTCTGAATTCCTTGGCACTGTCATGTGCAGAGGTTCATCTTCAAGTACCAGGTCCACCAAATTTCCTACATAATGTATCGCTGAGGGAAACATCTGTGGTACCTTGGTCTCCAAGTGTGGCCTAGCTCTTATGACATTGTCCCCAATCTCCTCTGCAATGCTGATAAATACTTCATTCTTCTTCTGCGCTAAAGTCCCTCTCTTGTGTTATGTGTGTTATCTCCACATCCTTTGTCTTTAGCTCCTCACGCAGTGCTCTGATTGTTGTAGCTTTTTCCATGTTTCTTCTAGCAACTTCAGTAGAAACCTTTACCAATGTGTTGCTGACCTGCTCATCCAACATGATAGTAGGCTTTACTGTCATGTGTCTAGCTTGTGGTGCCTTCTTCAGCCATCTTGAAATGCATGACTCTTTGCATACATCAAAGTCAGGATCATCCATGTGGGTGTGCATTGACCATGATAGTTTCTTTTGAGTGTGCACAGTCACCATATCCTCATCCATTAGCTCCCAGCCAAATAAATCCTTCTGTGCTATCATGCTCTGGAAGTGGGCACTGAACAATTTTACCTACATCCTCTACATACCCCATGGCTAGTGGAATGTGCTCTCCACTCATCCTCTTCGATCTAGGACCCTTGGGAATTGTAGCTTCAAGGTTAGGAGCCTGTCCCATTACATCCTGAGTAGTCACATGCATGGATCCAGAGGTTTCCTTTTCTTTTTCTTCTCCATCCTTCATCTCTTCATATTTTTGCTCTTCCTCATTCTTGTGGCTCATCTTCTTGCTCGAGTGGGGTAGGAGATGCATGCTCACTCTCTTCTGATTCCTCCACTTCTTTATCCAACTTCAACTTTCTTCTCTTCTTTGGTTCAGCAGTCTCCTTGTGTGGAGAGAGATGAGGTGATTTCCGTACCATTTGTGGGGTTCCACTTTGAGTCCTTGTGCATCTAAACACTTTCTTAAACCTATGCTCCCCCTGCTCAACCTCTGTATCTTCCTCTTCATCCTGTCCTTGAGGTGGAGTGGCCATGCGCTGTGACTCTTCTCTATCATATGGTTGCTTTCTTCTGTGCTCCAAGCCTCCACTATCTTCACGCTTCTCCTCTTCACCCTCTACTTCAACAACTTCTATGGGCCTTTGTGCCGGTATGTTTTCTATTGTGTGCTTACCCTTCAGTGGCCCTAGGAGCACGAATTCATTCTCTACATACTTATTGTTCTCCATCTTGGGCTTCAGCTGAAGATACACCAATGCTTCCCCTACATCTGCTATAGCCAGACTTATTGGCTTAATATTCAACACCTCCAAAATGATCCTCTCAATGTAGGCACTTCTTCCAGGATACACATGCTTCTTCCTCAACATATGGTAGTCACATTCTACCTTATCTGCATTGAATACCAGTCAACATGTGTGTTGTAAATCTGTGAACAGATGCTTGGAAATACCTTATAGTGAATGCGTAAGGAAATTTACACCAAGGGCTCTAGACTCCATCTCTCATTGGGAAGCGTGTGATGTAGAAATGTTGATATACAACAAACTGGACTTGTTTCCCTACTACTGATGGTAGGTCCTTTGGGATGTGCCACTCTTCTCCAAATGCCACATGGAGCCTGTCGTACCATTTCTCCACCCTTTTCTTGACGTCATCTGTCATGGCCCCTTTACATAGGTACTTGCTGAACCTTTCAGCTGGTGACTTATTCTCCATGGGGTATTCCCATACCTTTTCCTTTGGCCTATCTAGTACTCCAATTTCCATGAATACTAGTGATAGTAGAACAACCCCAAAGCTGATCTTCCCTCCTATGCACTTCCTCGACTATTTGTTCTGCAATGTAGCCTGCAATATTGTAGATTTCCCCTTCTGACATCTTACGCGCAATGTGTAACCACATAGTATTTACCTGTGACCACCACTCCTGATCATTCAACTTTGTAACAAGGTGTGTTGCTACTTGCACAACCAGACAGTTCTTCAATTTGTCTATATCCATACCACGCGGACCCTTCAGGTACCCAAACTCTTGTCTGGTCTTTAAGATCATGGCTTTATCTGTGAGATCATTCTTTATGTCCTCTCCTATGGCCTTCAAACCTGTAACTGATGAGATAAGTGCATATGAGATTCTAACTCTGTGTCCTACAAAGTAGAAGAAGTCCTCATGCACTCTGCTCATGAGCCACTGATACAAGGGCTCATACTTCCTGAAATATGGAAGCTCATATAATTGGTAGACCCCAATTCTCTTCAGAAGCTTCTCACCTACATCATCATAAACCGACATGTCATCCACCATACACTTGTTCATCCTCGCAGTGAGCAGGGAATCGAGCTCCTTCTTGTTCTATGGTCATGTGATTGTATTCACTCACTTTTCTCTTTCTGATAGGTGAATCCCATTCCTAGCCGATGATGACTCCTTCTGATATTGCATTTCTAAAAAATCACTTTTGGGTGCCATCTCTTCTTCCTCGATGACCACCTTCTTCTTTCCTTTTGCTCCTGTTGTAGCTGCCTTCTTAGGTGCCATTTTTACCTTGCAAAAGTCTCCTCTTTTTAACTCTGTAATTTGCGAATCAAACCCTAGCTTGATTCAATCATGCCCTAGGTGGAAACTTCATGCCCTAACTCCTCTCTGTCTCCTTTCTTCACTCAAACCCTTCACCACTAGGGATGTAAGCTTCTTTTCACACAGATCTATTTGTCACACTTGGTTTCACACCCTTCACACCTTAACCCGATCACTTGGCTCTTCACACTTAGCTCTTTTTCAAATTCTCTTAGTCACAATGTAAAAATGAATTTGCATCCCATCCTTATATAGATTTTTCAAATTTTGATGCATTTATTGCTCCTTCACCTACCAAATATCCTCTCATTCATTGACCAAATTCATTCATTCCATGCGGTACATCTTTGCGCCCCAGCTATAACCTTCTAGCATGCCTTCCTACCCTCTGGTCATAGACTTCTCTTCAGCACGTGCCCTTGCACTGAGTACCTCATCACTGTACCTTCTCCTGGTAGTTATCATGGCCTCTGCTTACCTCACGTTATACTATCCTTTCATTCATCTCCATCCTTGGTCACTTTTGAGAAGCAATCTTCTTTTGACTTAAAGCACACCCATAGCAGCTTATTCCTTTCACCTTTCAATTCCCATAGTATTTTACTTGGATAACTACAACCACCCCACACTAAAAGTATGTGTAGTCCTCTGCGCATAAACATTCTTCATATAGTAATTAGCTTCATGCACGCAAGCGCACTTATTACACAAGAACAACAACTAAATTGACAAAGCATAGCAACAATGAAGGAAATACATTAAGGAAATATAGAATGGAAACCTAATCTAAATGGAAATACTACCTTATTACAAACACCAAGAAGACTTATTTATAGTAGGGCTTCAGCCTACTCCCATTAAAGTAACCGGGTAGCCGTGTTCCATCAAGTGCTTCTAACTGGAAAGCACCTGATTCAAGTATGTAAGTGATGACATACGGCCCCAACCAATGTACTTTGAGCTTTCCTAGATGGCGCAAGAACTTAGAGTCATAAAGAAGTACCATTTGTCCAATCTCAAACTTCTTATCCCTTATGTTTCTGTCATGCCATGCTTTCTACCTGGACTTTTCCTACTTCTGACTCCATCGTGCTATGGCTCATCACTCATCTAGTTGAATCATCTTCTCAATACACTCTTCTAAAGCCTGCTCATCAGCTAGACCTCTAATGCATGTAATGCACAAAGAAGGTAACATAAATTCTATAGGGAGAATGGCTTCTGCACCAAACACCAACTGAAACGGTGTGGCTTTGTTCAATCTCTTGTAAGTTGTTCTATATGCCCAAAGAATAGCTGACACTTTGTCATCCCAATCCTTTCTTCCAACATTACAAATTTTTGTCAAAGTCTGGCTCAAAATCTTGTTGAAAGCCTCAACAGTTCCATTTTCCTGAGGATGATAGGGTGTAGTTTTATGGTGTGCAACCATAAACTCATCTAATAGGATCCTGATTGTCTCATTCAAAAAGTGTGTACCCCTATCACTTGTCAAGCTTAAAGGACATCCATATCTTGTAAGAACATTCTCCCATAGAAACCTAGCTATTGTAGCTGTTGTACAGTCCTTCATAGGTGTTGCTTCTACCCACCATGTGAGATAATCTATGCAAGTAATGATATAGCGTGATCCAGTCCTGCGCGCGGCTGGTGAAATAGGTCCTACAAAGTCAATGGCCCATTTCTCAAATGGTTCAACACTAGTAATTGGTCTCAAAGGCATCTCATCTCTTTGCCCTAGTTTTCCTAGGCACTGACAATGATCACACGCCTTACAATATTCTTTACAGTCTTTATACAATGTCTCCCACCATAATCCAGCAAGTAGGATCTTTCCAGGCAGTCACATCACCTGCATAATGGCCTCCTGCAATACCACCATGGGCTTCTTCCATAATATCCTTGCGCTCATGCTCTAATACACAACATAGTAATACTTCATCTCTTCCTAACTTGTAGAGGTCACCACTGATTAACATAAATGGTGCCACGTGTATAGCAAGTTGTTTCTTTTCTAATGCCTTCATTCCTTCTGGTGCCACACCAGTCTGTAGAAAGACAACAATGTCTTCTAATTCTGATGGCATGCACATTGTAACCTATATAACTGTGCATCTGAGCATGGTTTCTTCAATTTTCTGTGCTTCTTCTCCTGAGTTGAATTCTAGACAAATGGTCTGGTCCAGAATTACTTTTCCCTGGCTTCACCACAACTGTGAAATCAAACTCTTGAAATAGGAGTACCCATCTGCATATGCACCCCCTGTAAGATGGGCTTGTTTACCAAGTACTTCAATGCCATGTGATATGTATAAAACACAAATGGTGTTGCTAACAAGTACTGTCGAAACTTGTGCAATGCATAGATCATTGACAAAGCTTCGCGCTCTGTAGTTGTATAATTCCTTTCAGTAGGAGTCATCTTCCTACTAGCAAAACAAATTGGATGATCTATAATACCTTCACCAGGTTGAGCTAACACAGTGCCAATGGCCATGCCAGAAGCATCCACATGCACATGAAATGGTTTATCCCATGAGGGAAAATGTAGAATGGGCGCGGTAGTAAGTTTCTCTTTTAATATCTCAAACGTGCACTGCTGCGGTTCTCCCCAATAAAATGTACCTTTCCCTTTCAGTAACTCTTCCAAGGGTGCAACAATTTTGGCATACCCTTTGATGAATTTTCTATAATATCCTGTATGACCTAAAAATCCATGCACCTCACTTTGACTGGTAGGCACTTCCAGGCCTAGAATGACTACAACCTTAGCTGGATCAACCAGTGAACCTTCCTTGTAGATTATATGTCCTAATAGTATTCCAAATGGTGTAGCAAATATGCACTTCTTGATGTTCAAAGAGATACTCAATTGTCTGCACCGTTCAAACATTAAGCATAGATTGTCACAATGATCTTTCACAAGCCCATATACTGTCCAATCATCTAGGTAGACCTGTAAGAAGTTGTGAATAAAATCTTTGAATGCCTGAACAACTATGCGTGAGAATACAACAGGTGCATTTTTCAATCCAAAAGGCATCACAATATAGGAAAAACTACCCCATTCAGTAGTAAATGTTGTCTTTTCTTGATCCTCCTGAGAAATCCTAACCTGATGATACCCAAAAAACCCATCTGTGAAAGAATATATTTCACCCTGCCACTCCTTCCAGTATTTCCTCAATGAATGGCATAGGGAATGGATCTGTGACACATGTAGCATTCAGCTCCCTATAGTCCACACATATTCTAATTCATCCATCCTTCTTGATACTGATCACCATTGGGCTAACCCATTCTGACTCATCAAGGGGCTTGATAATTCTAGATTTCAACATTTTATCAATTTCTTCTTTTACCTTTTCACGCAAATTAGGATTCATTCTGTAAGGTCTCTTTCTAACTAGGGGTCATGCACCTTCCTTAAGTTTTATCTTCATTTCCCCAAGTGATTTATGCATGCCTTTAAGTTCATGATACCCTCGAGGGAATAAGTCCTGATAATCCCTGAGTAACTCAATGATCTTTGCTACCTCTAAGTCTGACCAGTAGTCTCCAATTATGGCCTCCTTAGGCTCAGCCTCTGAACCTATATTCACCTTCTTTGTCTTCATGGGTTCGTGATAGGCACACATATCCTTGTCTTCACTTTCCAAGACCTCACACACCCCTTGTGAATGTTCAATATCCAGGTTCTCAACTTCCTCATCATCCACGATGTAAACCATCTTTCCTTTCTCTTTCTCAAGGAAAGCACATTCAAGTAGTATGGAGTCCATTTCTTCTTCCTTTTCAAAATGCTCTGGACTCTGCCTCACCAAATAATTCCTGAATATGCTCTTTGGATTTTGCACTATCTCCCATAGTTAAGCACTTGACAAATTTTAATGCCTCTTCTATTGGAGGTTGGGAAGAAAAGTAGTCAAAGGTCTGGATCATTCCTACAGTCAAATTTTTCCAGTTCCCAGTCTCTCGATGTAGTTTTGTGTATACATACCAGGTGCATGTGCATCCTTGTAGTGTAGAGTACAATCTATGCACCCAGAGTGAAGGTGGTAATGCTTCCTGTCCTACTGTCCAGAGTCTCTCACACTGCTGAATGTGATGCTGAACAGGTTGATCACCATGATAAGTGCAGATCTACGTAGGTGCATTGTTCCTTACAAACCTAATAGATAAGGTGACTCCAATCTCTTCCCATTTTATAAGATTATCTCTGTGGACTACCCACCAGCACGTTGTTGTCCCACGTAAGGTATATACTAACATATCTCTTCTCTTAATTTGATTTGTCCACTATGTTTCCATGGCTTTCAAAAATACAGGAAGATCTTCTGCCCCTATATACCAAGGTACTGTGCTACCTATCCGTCAAACCGAATGAAGTCCATTCTTACATGCAAACTGCACTTTTTACCTCGCACCCTACTAGTTCATATGTACCATGAGCCCAATTGTCACAAGCAATACTCGTAGTATCACTAATAGAATGAGAATCCTCCCACTATAGGATGCCTTCTTTTGATGGCTCATTGACCTCTGGGTCCTGAATAACGTGTACATAAATTCTTTTTAAGTCCTCCTCACTTAGAGGCTCAACATATGGTGTAGACTTCCCATCTGTTAGAGGTATCACAACTCTTTCCTCCTTGTTCTCAAAGCTGATATACCCCTTATTGAATCTCAAGTCAGCATTATTTGCATAACACCAAGGGTGTCCAAGTAAGGCTGGAAAATTGTCTTCTTCTGCAAGTGCTAATACCTCAAAATCCCCAGTGAACTTGGCCCCTTGTATGGTTATAGATGCATCCTTCAAAACTCCTATGGGAGTGGCCTTAGTCTGGTTTGCCATAAACAACACATTAGATGATGGCTGCAATGGAGGCCTCCCCATTTGTACCCATGCATCTAATGTAAGCACATTTACTTCCGCACCTGTATCAATCAATATGTTGCTCAGCAGCCACCCATCCACAACAACATTCAGAGTAATTTCCTTGTCATAGTCAATGCTATCAGGGGGAAGATTTGCATGCAGAATCTACCTTCTGGTCTCAATACTTGCGTGTGGAGTGTTCCCTTTTAACCAACTTCCTAATAGTGGAATGATGTTCTCCTGGCGCAACATTTTGCACACTTCTCTTAGATCATCGATATCAGTTTGAACTATCTCTGATGCTTTCTTTTACTCCTTTAGGTATTGTATCTCACCCTAAAGATTCCTTAGCACTTCCATGGTATCTTGGTAAACTTCCTTCTGATGAGCAGGATCTGGGTACCTTGCATGCAAAACCTCCTCCTTGGTGATCATAGGTTTCTGGTGTAATGCCTCTCTTGTGCGCCACTTCAGCTCGTGTAGTAATCTTCACTGTTAATGCCTCAGGTCCTTCTTTCTATCTTGGGAATCCATTGATCTTCTACCACATGCTGGATTCTAACCATCCCATGTGCCTTTATTTTCTTGCTTATGCTTGCTTACTCAGATGCTCATATAAGTCTGGTAACTCTTCATAGCTATGGTTCTTTCCACAAAAAGAACATGTAATATTCTAAGGACATTTGCACGCTATAGTGGTCAGGAGATCCACACATATAACATGTTCCATGAGGGAACTCACCTCTTCCTCCACCATGGCCTCATCCTCCATATCCACCATGATATCCACATCCCCTTCCATGACCTCCTTCAAAATGCCCCTCATTCCTGTCATAGCACATTTGATTATGATCCCAATCCTGGTGCTCATTCTTACCCTTAGAATTATCTATTACACTTGTCTGTCATACCCCAATGTCTATAGCATCCTGGATCTGACCAATCAACCAAAAATCCTTAGTATCATGGGTCGTGGACCTACAAATTTTGCAAAAGCAAGATACATTCTTCCTTATCACGTGTTGTAACAAAGGATAAGTGACTAGCATCATGATTCAAATGACAGATCTCACAATCCAATAGTAATGAGCATACAGATTTGTGAGGACAACTATCCTTGGTGTGACCTTCCACTTCACAATCTGTACACCAAATTCCTGAGCACATTTCATGGGCTGAATTTGCTGATAGCTTCTCTAACTGCTTTGGAATAGCTACAATCTTGTGCCTCTAAGAATGGACTAACACTAGTGTCAATGCTCCCAACTACCTCAGCATGCAAAGCTTTTCTAGTGCTTCACGGATCAGTGTATGTCTTATGTGATAATGCCCTTCTAAATGGTGTAATCAATCCACCAACAAACCATTGTGCATGTTGGCTTGCATGAATATCATAAGATAGCTTAGATAGAAGTGTCTTAAAATGGGCATCATACTCACATACACTCTCAGTAGTGCCTTGCTTGATATCCTTGAGCACGCACTGATACTCTTCTACTCAAATTCAGGGATATGGAACTCTTTCAAGAAAACATCCTTCAATGCTGCATAATCCACGCAAGTTTGATCAGGGTCAAACTTCCTATACCAGCTATGTGCATGTCCCTGTAATGTAGTAGCAAATTGACTTTCCTTATCACTCAAAAGTTATGATCCCTTTAGCATGCCACAAGATTTCACACATATGCACATGTTCAACAGCATCCTCTATGCCTCTATACTCTAGAAGATGAAGAGACATCTCCATATAGAATTTTGTGGTTGTTGCAGACCTTGACCACCTGATCTAGAACCTCTTGTGTTCCCTCTACCTCCAGAACCACCAGATCCACTGGAACTAGAACCACCTATACCTCCTGATCCTCCACCTGTAGCTGGAATAGGACCTGTAGATGTACTCCCCTATGCTCCAATAGTAGTACTATACTGAACCCCTACAGTCTGTGAGGTAGTTCCACTTCCAGAGGTGAATCCAACATTCTGCGTGCTCACGTTCTGTGTGATGATGTGCCTAAGAATGTTCCTCCAAATATCATTGAATTCATCTATCCTGTCATTGATGTACTTGCTCCCTGACTTACTCCTGCTCTCCTACTTCCCAAGTTAGCTTGTTGGTTACTTGTCGTACTAGATACTGGAAAACCAAGTGCAAGGGCTAGGTCACCAGGTGGATTAAGATGCACACCCATGGCCCAGGTAGTCTCTACTTGGTACACTTCTGTGTGAGGCCAAGGGGGGATCTCTGTCATGTTTTCCAAGATGGGGGAGTTCCTGATGCTCTGGCTCCACGTCTTCTACGTGAGCTGTAAATCCTTCATGAGCCATCTCTCTCCTCAACACCATACTTTCTGTAACAAAACGTTGCTTCTCTATCTCCCTCTCACGCACCTCATTATACTTAAGCCACCTCTCCTCTCTTTTCCTCTTTACTGCTAGGTCTACCATCTTTCACCAAACCTGTTCCTACCCTCACGTGTGGTGAAGTTTAGTTAGCCATTGGTTTACTCTCCAGGTTCAAAGTTACCATCAAGATCTTGATCGCCAGTGGAATACCTTGCAAATATGCTCCTCTAGGATACCATAAAAACTGGAATTCAACTACCTCTGGGAAAGAGTACATCAAAATTGAATATTCCAGAATATAACTGTTTAGAACACCATGAAACCACGTATCCACAACACGAGTCCAGATCAAATCAGCATCATAAAGGGCTTGAAATTCTTCCTGTGTCCAGACAAGTGCGTGATACCTCCAATTCCGTTGAGATGCATAAGCAGTAAGCCACTCATATAGTTCTACTGGAAAGATAGTGAAAAATCTCATATAGGTTGTCATACAGATTCTATTCTACCCAAGTGTGTGCATTAAACTCAGATCCACTGCTAACCACCATGCATATTCTTCCTCCAGATCGTGTATCCACTCCTCAATACTTGCTAGAGTTAACTGGTATGTCTTCATCGTGAACCATCCTGAAAACAACTGAAAAAAAGGTCCTGGCAACGGAACTAATGATGCAGCCTATAATTTACCAGATAACACCCTAGATGCGCTGGCACATCACTTAGCCTAGACTAAGCTGCTCACCTGAAGTGCGCAAAGGTACCAGGTCCCTCTTTAGGGTTGTTGTAGTAGGATGTTAGCATGATGAAGGAAGAAACATATAGATCCATAACTAATCCATCATTCTACAATGCATGCTACATTCAGATTTATGAAAGAACAAGCTTAAACAATAATCATGATTGAATCAATAACATGCACTACTCAATTACACACAAGAATGACACTTAGATTCAACCAATATCTTCCATCTATTAATAAACACAGAAGCTCCTTACAATAATGGAAATCTATACCAATGCGCGCATGGGTCTGATACAGTAATTCAATCATATGCACATATCTCTATACCTCCATACATCCATCTCTCCATTACACATACATTACTACTATGTGATTCATATCATATATATAGGGTGGGGACTTTCCCTTCACCGCTTATCTATTCCAAAAATAGGCCACATGCTATTAATAGCCACGCGTCATTTATAGGAATAGCCACACATGCAAGTGTGCTATCTATAGACCTCTTACAGTTAACTGAAGTGAAAATCCTATTCTTAGCTTGTCTCCATGAAAAATGCTTGATCTGATCCTCTAAAGATAGAACAATGCGTGGCACACATGTCTCTGCATTGTTGGTGTGTTCCACACACCATCTTCTAAAAATAGGTCTTCATGCTCAAAATCGGCTAAGTCCTGAATGTTGAACTTTCCCTTCGCACACGGGTCCTTCCTGTCCCTCCTGTGCCCTTGATCCTGGCCTTCTCTCTTGCACGGACTTCTTGTGTGATCTCTAACAAGTATTCTTTGATCAACACTATGCAGAGTTGGCAGCATTCAGAGGAGCTCCAAAAACCATTGACAGAGTTTTCCAAACACGAAAAGGGCACCAAACGAGGAATCCAACCAAAAGTAAACGGTGAAGCACGAGCATCAGCAAACCGGTGAGCAAAACCTAATGGAATTACACAGCTCGAGTTTGAACCAGAGTAGCCTGAGCCCTAAAGCACGAGTTGGGAAGGGTCAAGCTGGTGATCCAATTGCAAAGGCATGAGTGGAGGACGAATACACAAGCTGAGCTGTTTCGTTGAATGCAGAGAACGACATGCCAGTGGAGCAATGCATAAGGCACAAGTCACGACCAGTAGAAGAAACGAGTGCAAGGATAATTCATAGCTCTATAGATATGTGAGTAGCTAAAGGAAACCATGAATAGAGCCAAAGCACACACGTTTGAACCAGAAATAGATCCCTGAGCCAAGGCAAAAACCAAAAATGAGAGCTTCAACGACCAAACCACCGTGTCAAACCAAGAAGGAGCTGAACGATCTAAGTTGGATGAATGAAGTGCATGTGGGAACTATACACGAGTTGGTGAATGTAGTGAATGCAACAACCGAGCAATAAACTCAAGGTAGTATAAAAGTAATCACGAGCTCAGCAACTAATAGTTTAAATCAACCAAATACCCTTTAAAAAATGCAAGTGAGCACATGCAAAGGAGAAGCTTGCATCAGAAACTATGAGATAGAGACTAGCTGGTCAACATAATGTGATGCAATATGATTCATGATCCTCCAAGAAAGTTACATCAACTGCATTCATTGGAAGGAATGATCCAAGACATCCACTGGAGGGAATTCCCATGTGAGCCAACAAAACCCAGCGTTTCAAACGTCTCATGAAAAAGGATACCGTTCATCTAGGATGATCAATTCCATGTGATTTTTGAGCTATCAAAACATATTTTCTCAATCCTCCTGTTCTCGTGCAAGAAATTACCATGAGAGAAATGTGCATGCATTAAGGGGAAAATGGCTCAAATCCCATACTCCATTCCATTCCATTGTATTACTCAAGATGAAAGGGTGTACATATAGTAGTGGGGTGTGTAACTGCCCCACAAACGTAGTCGTCAAGAGGTGGGAGTTACATTCCTAGAATAGCCAATCAAATGTATCCTATGACGCTCTATGACGTGTGTGAGGCCATAATGACACCCTAGGACACCTAATCATGGTGAATCACCTATGTGAAGGAATCCCATATACTTAAAATATACGCATGGTAAATATCTTAGACCAACATTCACCACCACCATGACTTGCATGACTAGGCCTTAATTTTTTACATGTTCTAGGCCATAACAAACTAAAATAATAAAACTAATCATGAAACCTCTGAAAATTCCTTAACTTGAGTCTCATTCACCTACATGATCTCCAAAATTCCTTAAAAACCTTGCTTCCATGATCTCACATAGCTCTAAACTTCATTCTCATGCTTTATTTGGCCTCCAAGTACCTAGATTAGGTCTAGATGAGCACTTGTAACTGAGTCTTCCACATGTACCTACACTCTGAAGCTCATGTGAGTGACCCAATACTCTCCTAACATGATCTTTATGCCTCTACCATGCTCCTCAAGTCACCATTTTCACTCAATCCATCATGTTTTTCATGTACAAACAATATTGTCTAGTATGAGGCTCACCTTGATTAGGCCTCACTTTCGCCCATAACCTACTTCTCAAAAATGTCCATATTCTTGGTAACTCCTAAATCAATTGTTAATCAAGTGACCATGTCAACATACTACACTAAAGATCCTCTATCACTCATTCCATACGATCGACTCTGTGTCATTAATTGCATATTACATACAATGACAACATCTAATTCTCACTCATGCCAACAATGACTCGAAAAGGTAATCGCCATGTTTAATGCCATGGCCAGTGCCACTTGCCTCATCCTTCAGGATATCATTGATGAACATGCCACTTTTATAATTCTGTCACTTATGACAACCATCCATTGATAGGGTTGTCAAGTAAAATTCCTAGACATTATTACATGCCAACAATGATAAAACACACTAAATGGTTAAACATAAGGATAGTCTAAAAATAGTAATACATCGACAAGGCAAGGTGGAATGGAACAATCTACAACATGTTTCATAAAACTTTTTGAACACGTGCAAGAGGAGCATAGAGCCTCAAAATGGGCTCAAGTAATAAATTGGAGCTTCACTAGATCATAGAGGGAATTCAATAGTGTCCTAAAATTTTGTATGGGTTAGGAATTGATGAAATCCCTTTGGCTACATCCCATATCCATGATAGCCTGTTTGGTGAGCACTTCTATAAAAAATTATGTCTCAATAAATCATCATGACAAGCCTACAATCCTGACCTAGCATGGAAAAATGAATGTTTTGAATGTTTCTAATGATGCGACAAGTTTTAAAAGCATAGTAGCCTCCATCATGCAGCCACATATGAATTGCAACCTATCACGTCATCATGGTCATTTTTCCTATGGGTTTTTGACCTCATTGGTAAAGTCATGTTTTTTATCCACAATCAACTAATGGCCATAAATTTACCTTATTACTGGGTACTGAATAACCTCATCACACCTCCATGATGGTCAAAGCCGTTGCCTACGTATGACTATTCCACTATTAGGGTTTAAATCTAGATGAAGTTCCCCTATAGACTCTATATGAATTACACACTTCAGGAAATTTGATCATCTATTGTCGACTGTATAATGTATCCTTTACAAACACATAGATATGTTAGGAAAATTCAACTTGTGACATATGTATTGCATATCAAGAAAACTCATGGTCTACTCCTATAGTTACTCCTTTAGGAAATGGCTAAGTAGAAGCCACTAATAAGATGATCCTATGTAAATAAATTGATCCAAGTGGAAGTGATTGGATTAATCAACTTTTATATGTGTGTAGGTTACAGTTACAAGATCCTTTAGGGCACTCTAACTTATAGATGAGTCCTTTTGCTAAATTAGTCTTCCCAAATGTTCACTTTGAAATTCACACCTAGATCTTGAAATACCTTCATGACAGGTATCAAAATTAAAGAACTAGCTAAAGCAGAATGAATATTGTGTACAATAAAAAGCATAGACAGTATCAAAAATAATATTGACTCTCACTATGTACAAGACTTAGAGCATCTTCAGGTGTATCAGGCATGCATTGGACAAACTTAGAATAAAAAATTACACCCAAGTGAGTTCAATATCAGTGATCTTGTTCTAAAAGAAAATAATAATAATAATGTCGATATTCAAGTAAAAGGAAAATTTAAGCCTTGATTGGCTTGGACCTTATGTACTTATTGTCAAACTAGGGCATGAAATCTATCGTCTTGCACTCTTCTAGGAAAACCACTCAAGATTCCACTTAATGTCATGCACCTTAAACGATATCATTCATAAACGTCTTTCCTTGTTTGTTACCCGATGACACATTCTTGTTATATGGTTCATGCTTAATTGTTGAGTTCTGTGTAAGTCCTCCATGAACCTCACTTGTCGCATATTATCTACTCATGCTTTGTGCTTCATGAAAATATATTCTGAGCATTACCACATCTCTAGTACACATACTTTATCTTTATTACTTGATGACACACTTTTTTTCTAGGGTTCATACTTGACTGTTGAGGGAGCATTCCTAAATGTACCCCATCTCACGCACATTCAAGGGGGGAAACGTGGCCCCTCTCATCTACCAACTTTGAATATCAAAGCACACCATCCTATTCACACATCATTTGCACATCTTGGTTGCATTTAATCTTGTTAGCTTATACTATTCACATGTTACACTTTGTTTTCGATGCTAGTTGGATACTTAACATGTCATCATATTTTTCTATACACACATGTGCATTCATATGGTATCTTGAGGTGAATACAAGACTTTTACATATTCTTACATATGCATAATGCTCAACACTACTCTTTACTAGTCCCGATGACGCTCCTGCGGGAGATCTAACTTTTTCTACTCTCCTACTATGAATCACATTTCCTATCATTTCAGTATTTACTACTCCTTGTCACTTAATTTTTGTTGATATATACATGCTTTGACATACTACTTATCTTTCTATACATAAGTAGCATTTGCCAACGGGTGCTTCATGTGTAGCATTTTATAGACAAGATTCTATACATCCATGGTTATTTGCCACTTCTTGTTTGCTATTTTTTGCTATTGTTTTTCGATCTATGCCCTATTGTAAACACTAATCACACACTTTGGTTATCTATTTAGTCCTGATCACATACTACTATTCATATGATTCTTACGTAGGAAAAGTAATAATTAACCCTCATCATCTTTGGCCATATTTTCTTGCTTTGTATATCCACTGTTGGTATTACACACCTTCTTGCCTAGTTTGACCTCCAAACCTTCAATTTCTCTGAGTCTGGACACCAACGCTCAACCAAGATGCCAACGCCAGGTGCCCCCATCCCCTCTTGACATCCCTGACTTCTTTATATTTTCTCACATATTTTGGGTCCTTTCTAGTCGTTTGGGCATCTTATCTTTTTGGTAGTTCGGCATTTTTGGGTTTAATTATGAAATTCAAGCAAGGGAATAATATAAATATACAGTTACGTGATCATAATAAAAGACCATGCACTAAGAATTAGCTATCACCACCTAAGGTTGCATCAAATGGCTATTCAAGAGCATTCAAACATCCATTCTAGCTCCATACAAGGGATAAGGGAATGCATTATTCTTTATATACTTCATGGGAGGGGAAGTTCATTATATTCCATGCACACATCTACTTACATATTCTACATCTAGTTATTTCTTGCTATTAAGTGTGACACACACAAGATCCAATTAGGGCACGATTTATCCACACACACATAGAAATACATTGGGTATGAAATGTAGTGTAGCAATCAGTCATAAGATTACTTGTTTAATAGTTGAGGGTAGTACAACCCCTCATTTGCATTATTTTATTTTTGGGATT
Organism: Taxus chinensis; assembly: GCA_019776745.2. Lineage (NCBI taxonomy): Eukaryota > Viridiplantae > Streptophyta > Pinopsida > Cupressales > Taxaceae > Taxus > Taxus chinensis. The sequence continues at coordinate 649,606,312 of CM034147.1, read as the reverse complement.
TGCAGGTAAATTCTTTATTGTAGGTTATCAATGACATCGATGATCATTATGTGACATACTAGTGACACAATGTGAAAGACAATGAACACCTTGTAACCCTCCAAAGATGGTTTTATGATATTTTTGGTAGTTACGGGTGCCCATAACTAGTTTGCAATGCCCATAGGTGCCCCAGTCTAGGAAAATATTGCGGTCACACAATTTTCTGAAACTTTGTGCAATAATCCTTCCTCTCTGTTCAATAGTTCGCCACTTCGGCATACTATGGAATTAATTGTGAAACAACTAAGTCATTTTATCTCCTCATTTGAACTCAGGGTTTAAAATCTTAATTGTTTATTTTATTGTGTCAAATTCTGTACTTCATTATTTATTAATTTACTGCTACATTGCAATTAGATTTAGGCATCTATTTATTCAATATTTATTTAATCATTTTGTTGAATCCGTTGCTCGAATCTACCTTCTTTATAAGGTTTTTCTTCTTATGCCTGACACTTGTAGTTGTCATTTTGGGTATTTTGAGCATCTAGAGATTCCTCCATCTTCTTGTAGGGTTTCTAAGTCAATGGTTGTAGTTTCTGCATCAATGGTTGTGGTTTTTACATCAATGGATGAAACTGAAATCCCCTTTGCCAACTCTCAACAAGTTCCTCTCAAAAACATTGAAGCATCTGATAGTTAACAATCATATTATGAGGATACCAATGTCAATCAAGATAAATTAGACAAGCCACAAACTTTCTCCAAGCTTTACGTGATAGTCCTGCTAAGCTTCCACATACTCTTCATGCTTTGATTATTGCTAAAAAATATCGTGATGGTACTACAACACCTCTTGTCAGTTCTTCCTCGGTCGCCATGGCCTCCACTCAACCTCTTCATATTGCTACTTCTATTACCACCAATACCTCTCCCATCATGCAACCTAATGCTTATAATATGTAACTTGGGTCTTCCTCAAATATGCCTGATTTAACTTATATATATACATATATATATATATATATATATATATATATATATATATATATATATATATATATATAAGGATTTGCAAAATCAAGTTCGTCAACTACAATTGGCTACATCTCGTGCATATCCATCTTTATACTCTACTTTGCTCTTTCATACTCCCTTTGCACCCACTATATCTGGCTACCCGCTTCCTCTCAATTTCTACACTCCTAAGATTCCTATTTTCAAAGGTCATGATGACCCCCAAGAACATCTTCGAGCATTTCATGTAGCATGCCTAGACTATACATATGATCACACTTTACTCGCTAAGCTCTTTCCTCGCAGTCTTCACGATTATGCGATGCGTTGGTTTTATGACCTACCTGTCCACTTGGTGACATATTTTACACATCTAGATGATGCTTTCCTCGCTCATTTCTCTATCAATATCGGATCTAAGATCTCAAATTTTCAACTTTCTCAACTTAAACACGGATCTAACGAACATCTAGCAGACTATGCCTTATGATACAAAAACAACTTAGTTAAGATGTCTAATTTACTCATGGAATCTAAGCTTCAAGATCTATTTTTTCAAATTCTATTACCACCTCTTTAGGAGAGTGTTATCTTTGAGACCTCTCCAACATTTGATCACTTATGTCACACTTTTAAGCTACGTGAAACAAAACTGCTATCTATAAGTAAGCTAAGTATTAGGAAGATGCTTCATCTTCAATGTGCTTTCAAAATAAATCAATTTTAAGCCATCTATAAAACTTGTGGAAGCTAAAGCAACTTTCAATTTTGTCTCTAATACTATAGTCACTAAATCACGCACTTTGAGTCAATATTTAGGTCCGATCTCATACTACTATTCATATGGTTCCTGAATAAAAAGAGTAATAGTTAACCCATGTCTTTGGCCATTTTTTACGTTGCTTCCTATCGCATCTCTGATCTTACACCTACACTTTCCTAGTCTATTTTTTCATTTTCCGTTCATCCTATTACTAACTAGGGCACCCAGCTAGGACTAGGGTGCCCCAGGTGCCCTGATCCCTTCTAGGTGCCTTGATCCTCTTTGTACTTTGATTTCATCTTTTGGGCACTTTCTAGCTGTTTGAGATTTCCATGTTTTTTAGTGGTCAACCTTTTCAGGTTTAATTACAAAAAAAAAAAAAGATAACCATATAAATATAAAGTTATGTGACCATAATGAGGGACCAAACATTGATCATCTACTATCACCATCTAGATTTGCATCCATCAAAGGCACTTAAAGCTACATTTGCATCCATCTAGATCCATCATAAGGCACACAAGGTTGGTTCATCTACATCACACTTCATAGGAGGGGAGTCTATTGTTTCCATGCACAAATATATTACATTATACATCTAGTTATTGCTCGCTACTTTCACAAAGTGTGACTAACACAAGAGCAACCTAGGGCATGATTTGCACATGCACAACTAGAACTACATTGGGTCTGAGATGTAGTGCAATGATCAGTTAGTAAGTCCACCATTATGGCCACTGAGGATAGTCTGAACCCTTCATATGAATATTTTTTTTAGGGTTTTGATAATTTGTCTAGGGTTTTGTAGGTGATTCCTTATTGCGGGTCTTACAAAGACATTTGACGCAGTCCATTGACTTTAGTGTAACAAGAATAAATTATAGGCGAACATCTAACGACACTTCAGAGGAGGGGTTCATACCATCTCTATAGACCAGGGCACCCAGATCTCATACTAGGTCACCCACAAATGCCCCTATACCTACCTAGGCACCCTAATCAAAGCAGAGAGCTCTGATTTGTACTTTCTTTGGCTTCTGTGTGGTCGTTTCATCCTCATGTTCATTTGGTTTTCTCTGTGACATAGTATCACACCTTCGTCAAATTAGCTAAGGACTTCTTAACCCTCATTGCCCATTACGGTTCACATTTCTATTTACTTAGTTGATTGGGTCATTTTCTTTATTTATTTAGCTATTATTTATTGGTTTGCATAACATCAAATTACACTAGGATAATCCAATTTTAGTTTAATCATTTTGGTGAACCCATACTTGATCTTCACGCTCTTCGGATCCCATCGATTGTTTTCATTTGCTTTCTCATCTTACCATCTTGTCCTCATGAATATCTCTATCCCTGCCTATTTGCAGAATCAACCTGAGTGTATTAATAGAATTAAATCATATTTGGCTACTACTTATATTCCCCCTCACACATCACCCGAATATGTATACCACAAGTTTACTTTGGCTTTATCTCTTAATGAGGATCAAATCACTTTCACCTCAGATAAGATACCCTCTCAAGTAATATTAGAGCATTACCCTGACTATATATTCAGGTTTTTATCAAAAATATCAGTGTAAAACACGCCTTAGATGAGAATAGGTCTGGCCTTAACATTTGTAATGTCACATTTCTCCACCACTTATTTATTTTAAAAAGTTTGTTAGCACCTTCATCAGTCTCCATTCGTGGCTTTGACAATATTCCTAAGCATGTATTAGGTATTATTAGCCTCCCTATCATATTGGTATGTTTACAATCACCATTCCATTCCATGTCATACCCAACAACCTTAATTATAAAGTTCTTATTGGGAGGCCATGGATCCATGCCATGCATGCATTCCCATCCACCTTACACACATGACTTAAATTTTATTATCAGGGAGTTGTTTATGATGTACTGACTGATTCAACCCCTTTCATGTATTCCAACTCTATTGAACAATCTAGTGATACCCCTACTTCTTCTGATAGTACTTAAGGATTTTATAAATATGGGTTAGGATATGAATAGTTACGTCGTTACAAATTCTCCAGTACAAACCCAGATCAACAAGAACTTGGAATAACGATACTTTGGGATCATCCCATATAATCTAATAAATTTGGATTGGGGTATCGCCCCCCACCAATTCCTCCTTTAGAAGTTTATACCACCTTGCACACCTCTTCATTTCTACTCATCCACCCAAAATTCATCAATTAAAATGCCTTTGCAATTTGGGATACTTTAGACACTTCTACAACCGATGATGTTATCTTAGAACACATGGGTGTTTGTGATCAATTCATGTCCTTTCACCATAAACGACATTACCCATTATCTCTTCAAATTACCACCTACTTTGGAGAGTCTGATACACCTGACCATGACATTGATTTTCCAGACACTATTCATATAGACCAGTCTACAGTTTAGTCTACATTCATCGACCATGACACAATTCAGTTTATAAAGAGTGCGTTCAGACCAGTCTACGAACTAGATACACAACAAATTTTATAGGGAAAATTATCCTTAGCATTATGGGGAGTAGTTACAGGTTGGAGGATACAATGGAATTTCCTCTCTATAATTCTTTGACAACAATGGCATGAGATCGCCCAAAAAACTCATACTTCACTAACAGTTATAGGATATCCTTTCTACACCCTTTTTGTCTCATCACATATCGGGTGCACATGTTATTTTTTCATTTTTGTACTTTCATATACATTATTTTTACCATATACATGCATTTTTACACATATACATGCGTATTTGACTACTTGATCTTCTTATCTTTTACAGGTTTGTTTGTATGGAAAGAAAACAATAAATAACAACACACACATGTCAAGTACATCACACACACAATACTAACCATGTAGGTACACTACACACATTGACACCTACACAAGCGCTTCAACTCTAGGTTCACTCTCATCACTTGTTACACTTTTGCATCTTTAGTCTCCACTCCATATTTTTTGTCACTCCACCCTTTGTCTAGTCCTTCAGCATGTTTCTACATAACTGTATATGGATTATCAGGTACACATACCTATGTACATTATGTTACCGAGATTTTCTCTTGCTAACATAAAGTGGGGGAAAATGTAGTCACTAAATCATGCCCTTTGAGTCAATATTTAGTCCCGGTCTCATACTACTATTCATATGGTTCTTAAGTGAAAAGAGTAAGAATTAACCCATGTATTTGGCCATTTTTTACATTGATTATTATTGCATCTCTGATCTTACACCTAAAATTACCCAGTTTGTTTTGTCCTTTTGTGTTCATTCTTTTGCTGACTGGGGTGCCCAGCTAGGACTGGGGCACCTCAGGTGCCCTGATCCTCTTTATACAGTGCTTTCATATTTTAGGCACTTTATAGTCATTTAAGCTTTCCATATTTTTAGTGGTCAGCCTTTTCAGGGTTAACTATGAAATTATATCAAGATAGCCATATAAAAATAAAGTTATGTGACCATAATGAGGGACCAAACACTGAATATCTATTATCAGCATCTAGAGTTGCATCCATCAAAGGCACCTAAAGCTACATTTCCATCCATTAGCTCCATCACAAGGATGGTTCATCTATATCACACTTCATAGGAGGGGAGTTTATTGTTTCCATACACACATTTATTACATTCTACATTTAGTTATTGCTCACTACTTTCACAAAGTGTGAATGGAAAAAGAGCAACCTAGGGCACAATTTGCACACACATACCTTAAACTACATTGGGTTTGAGATGCCCATGTACCTACCCAGGTTCCCTAGTCTAGTTAGAGAGCTTAGATATGTAATTTCTCAATATTCTATGTTGTCATTTCCTCCTCCTGTTCATCTGGTTTTCTCTATGACACAGTCCCATACCTTTTTCAAATTATCTAAGGACTTCTTGACCCTCTTTGCACATAAAGGTTTTACATTTATATTTAGTTAGTTTCTTGGGTCATTTTCTTTATTTATTTTGTTGTTATTTATTGCTTTACATAACATCCGATTACACTAAAATAATCCCATTTTAGTTTAATAAATTACTAAAGAGTTTTAATGGAAACTGCCTAAGCGAACATACAAAAAATTGACTATTGCTCCACAAATTCTATTACCACAACTTATTGAGAGAAATATTATTACACTTCCTCCTCCACTCAACTTGGATCCATCTCATCCAAAATGTCATAATTGCAATGAAAATATCATATGTGACTATCATTAATGTGTTGGGCACTCTACAAATCGATGCTTCAAATTCTACAATCTTATTTAATATATTATCGAAAATAATACGCTTGAGATTCCAGAGCCTATGACCTTTGCACCCGTCAACGAAAATCATAAGATAAAAATATTCAACAATTCTCTTTAGAAACATGACAAATAAGTGGCTGAATATTCATCCAATCATACATATCACACAGTTCCTCCTCCTCCATTGAGGCCCCTTAATTTTCTAGTTACACACACTGTGACATCTCCTCCTATCATTACTTTCTCCAATCACAACTATCATACTACATTCTCTTCTGATCACTTACACATTACTTCTTCTATTATATCTAATTTTATCAACAACGCTATCATTGATCCATCATTTTATGTAAGCACGTGTTATATCATACTTCTTGTCACTATCAACTATCCAATCTCGTATATCTCATATCTAATTCCTAAATCATATGGTGTTGTCAAGATTCTGGTCACTATCAGTCCTCTTACCATGCTTGTGCCATTCCTTGTGGAACCATCTGTTGAAGGGTGTGACATTCTCTTAGGTCTCCCCTGGCTCTGCACAATGCATGCAATCATCTCCATGAATCCTTTGTGCCTAAAGTTCATTCACAATATAAAAGTTATCACTATCAATGGTGTTCCACCATCATACCATGGCCATAACCTCCTCTTGAGGTTACCATCACACTCGTTAGAGCATCTAGGTCCCCATGGCCTATCGAATCTAAAGCACAATCTTCTCCTATCTCTCCTATTTGCATGCATCCTACAAAGTCTCATCGGTCTGGTATTCCACCACATCAGTCTAGGTCCATTACTCAGATAACTCCTTCACATCAATATACATCACCACCTAGTTTTGTGTCACATAGGTGTCCATCACCTCCACATTCTGATTCAGATATTTATTCATCACCTTTTCCTTCTGCTTCACATAGGTGTGCATCGCCTTCGAATTATACTCATCGGTCACATGCACATAGGATTCATTCACCTACACAATGTCTATCTCATATACTGCCACTCTTCGAGCATGATCACACACATTCTTCTCCATAAGCATTAGGTAGAGGACCCTTATATTTCAATTTCATCTCATAACACATTCATTATCACACACTTCGGGGGGATATCACAATTATTATCCCCCCTCCTCTAGCATTTTTAAGTGTCTCACTTACCTTAAATTTTGCATCTAGTCTCTCATATACAACATACACATATTCATACATTGGTACCATCATTCCTCGATGACGCACTCTTGTGCTTTGGTTCAAACTTGATTGTTGAGGGAATATTATAAACATGAACCTCAAACACCCCAAACTACACACTACACACTGCACACTGCACACTGCACACTACACACTGCACACTACACACTGCACACTGCACACTGCACACTCCACACTCCACACTCCACACTCCACACTCCACACTCCACACTCCACACTCCACACTCCACACTTGACGTATTCATGACACCTTATCTCGCATCTTCTCCTCCACACTTTGCGTCTTATTCATTCTACACATTCAAGATACACCTTCTTCACATCTATTTATAGACGTGCGGTCATCAACTTATGATGCACTCTAGTTCCATGGTCCATAATTAATTGTCAAGGTTCTATAAATCAATGGACCTCACCACACTCACTCACTCATGCAGCCTATATGCTCTACGCTTTATCGATCACATCTTTCTAGCGTACACATTTAGACCATTTCCCCATGACACATTCTTGTTCTACGGTTCATTCTTGACTACCGAGGGAGCATGTACAAATGAAACTCATCACATGAATAAACACTCACACTCGATCAGGGGGAATCCAGATCCTATAACATGAACTTTGCATTCTATTCCATCTCATCCACACCATACTACATATATTGGTCGCATTTACTCTTTCTTTCTTATGCTTACATGCACACTTTTTACACATGTTAGTCAGATACTTTGTATGTCATTATCTTATATCATATACACACGTGCATTCACTTTCCTTCTAGTTGCGACCACATGATTTACATGGATCTTTACACACAACATAGATACTTAGCGCAATACCTCATACTAGTCCCAGAGTGGATCCTGGGGGCATTTACTTTCGTACATGTTACAGGTGTTATTATTTAATTTTTCATAACACATTAATGTATAGGATTATACATGCCTTGACATGATTTTTATCTTTTTAACATGCTAATGAGTGCTTCATGTGCAACATTTGTCTTGCAGGTCTATATACTTCCATGGTTATCTGTTATATTATTTGCTCTTGTCTGTCATTATTTGCGGGCTTTTCCCTATGTCTTGCTTGTTATTTGATTGTCTGTATGTTTGGGGCCACTACAACCTTGATTTTCTTGTGACATCGTAAGTGATGTCCCATGTTTAAAAGCTACTTTTTGTGGTCTACTTTGTCTTCTTTCATGTTTACACTTTTTGTTTGCGTACTTATCTTACACATTATCTTTTACATGTGTGTTTATCTTTCTTGTACTAACACTTGTTTCCAGCCACTTTTTTTGTGTGTGCCTTGGTTTCTACATAGCACACTTCCCCCTATAGGGCATCCGTTTCAGCACAACATTCGGTCCTCCTTTGGGCTGCATACTCCTCATCAATGTTTTATGCACCCCAAATGAGAGGGTCATCATTTGGGTGAACCAGTCACCATATACAACAATTCATAGTCATCCCATAACACAATTCAATACCGGTACAACACAACCATCAGTATCAGAAAAGGATCAGAATCTAACTTGGGTCCTTAACACAACTCAAAAACTAGTGCCCAAACCAAAACAGTATCGCTTGGGAGCCCCTGACCCTTCCTAGACACCTGTGACAAGGGGGAAGTTACAATTTTTTTTCCACTTTAGCATTGTCACAATGGCTTTTACAGGGCACAAAATCCTTAGCACTCGACATGCATGCACTACACAACATTTTCTACTTTTACGTTGGATCAAAAATATTTGAATTGGATTGGATTTTTACACACCATCTACAATGGTGTTCTACATTCTAGGAAGCAGTTAAAGGTTGGAGGATGATACCAAAATTTTCTCCTTACACTTATTTTGTTCTTGGCGTGAGATAACCCAATAAATTTGCAGTCAGCGCAAATTGTGTGAGATCACCCATAAAACTCGTTCTTTTACATCATCTTCAGGATCCTTTCTACACTCTTTTTTTTTATCATGGATCAGGGGCACATATTCCTTTTTCACATTTTAACTTTTTACACATTTTGATCATATACACACATATTTGAATGCTTGTTTGTTCTTATCTTTTGCGGGTCCATCCTTATGGGAATTGGTAGTCACATAATCACACAAAATCACACATCAACATAAATCAAAATAGACATCAGCAACAGGTACAAACAAGACATTGACACATATGTTCTCATCCTAGGTTTATTATCATCACTTTTTGCACTTCCTCTTCTTTAACACCCACGCTTCACATTATTATCACTCGATGGTTTTTCTTGTCTCTCGACACGATTTTCACCATTGATCTACATGATTATTAGGTACGCATCTCTTATCTACTTTATGTTATCGAGCATTCTCTCAATAACATAAAGTGGGTGAAAATGTAGACACTAAATCATGTACTTTGGGTATATATTTAGTCTTGATCACATACTACTATTCATATGATTCTTAAGTAAGAAAATTACTAATTGACCCATGTCTTTCTCCATATTTTCTTGACTTCTATTTCCACTTTTGGTCTTACAAACCTTCTTTCCCAGTCTGACCTCCGACACTTCAGTTTCTTTGAGTCTGGACACTAGCACCTAGCTAGGATGCCAGTGCTAGGCACCCCCGTCCCCTCTAGGAACCCCTAACCTCTTTATATTTTGCTAAAATCTTGTGGGCCCTTTCTAGCCATCTAGGCATCTTATATTTTTGGTAGTCGGCATTTTTGGGGTTAATTACGAAATTCAAGCAAGGGAATCATACAAATATAAAGTTATGCGACCATAATAAAGGACCAAGCACTAAGAATTAGCTATCACCACTTGAGGTTGCATCCAAAGGCTATTAAAGAGTGTTCAAGCATCCATTATAGCTCCATATAAGGGACAAGGGAATGCATTCTTTTACATACACTTCATAGGAGGGGATATTCATTCTATTCAATGCACACATCTCCTTACATCATCTACATCTAGCTATTACTTGCTATCAAGTGCGACACACACAAGAGCCACCTAGGACACAATTTATCCACACACACATTGTTGGTTGTAGAATTTGATCTTTTGAAAACAAAAAACATTTAGGGGACAACATTCCCTCCTCTTTATGGGAGAGGTTATCTTATTGAAATCCAAAAACCTTATTTACAATATAAACATTTGTTAAATATTTTGGTGAGAATTTTGGTATCTTTAGATGCATTTATCCATAATTTTCAATACAGAAGAAAATAGAAAAATTCATGACTAATATTAAGAAATTGAGAAAAGAGAGGCACTTTTAGATATATAGATTGCACAATGATAACCTACTAATGCTATGAGAAAATAACAAGATTTAGGATATGCATATAAAACACAAGACATGCATGTATTCCACACAAAGTTCCAAATACACTCATCAACTCAAAGACACAAACTTCTTGCCTCAAATGCACATAGCCTTATATGAATAAGAAAAAGAACAGAAAGAGGAGAAGCATGAAAGGGAGAGAAATTTCATCTGTATTGAGTCTTTTGATGTTCCCTTTACATCTAGATACCAAAATCACCATCCCTTACAATGACATGAATAGATCATTAAATAACCCAACAAATGGTTACAAAAGAGTATTTTTAGTTTCCTTTCTTTTAATTCAAAGATTAGTATCTAATTAAATAATACAAACCCAAATTATCTCTTTTTTATACAACTAAAGAGATAAATCCACTTTAACTAGGAACTTTAAAAAAAGAAAAGAAAGAAACTAGGAAGATGAGACACTGGTAGATACACTGGCAATATTCGTTGTCTTTGACACTTGATTTCTAAATCGTCTCAATGGTGTAGCTATTTCCATTCCCCAAGGAATTATTGTATTGGCAGTGGCATGAGTCTAACTTCCCAAACACTTCTCCATGTCTTTCTCGAATTATGCATTGTCTAAGAACTCTTTGTTGGCATCTGTGATGGCAACCTGCAATGTACAAATTTCTTTCCTTTTATTTTGAAAAAATATTCTTTAACAAATCTCTTGAACTGTGATTTAATTTCATGAATGGAGAACTTATCACTTGAATTCTCCTTGAGGATCTGACAATGAATATCTAGTAAGGAAAACATGATAAAAGTTTTGAAATCATCTCCCTTTTGGAACATGTTCCTGAGTTCCCCAATGGCTTCCTCAAGAACCTTAATTTTCTAGTCAATACTAAAGACCCACTGCCTAGACAAATTCTACTTAACATCATAAAAAACCTTATTAGCCAAAAGGACATGTACATCTATCCCACTCATCAAATTGAGATCTTGAATGCACTCACTCCACAATTTAAACTCTCTGTTTAGACCACTGAGTGTTGTAGAGAACTTCAGTTGAATTTTGGCAATTTTCTCATATGCCTTGAATGCTTCTTCAATAAAATTCAGGCCTGTGATTATTAAATCATCAACCATAGATTTCATTACTTTACCATAAGTAACATGCTTATGGATGTCTTTAATGGCTTGAACTTCATTAGTGGACAAGATAACATGAGGTGGTTTGGAAGCTAGGGGAGTGGGATCAAGAACCTTATCTGCTGCTAATAAGGATTTGATGAAACTAGGTAGAATTTGGTTCTGCTCCTCCAAATGATCTTCTGTTTGCTTCCCTTTCTTAACTCTTTCAATCACCCTAGACACATTCTCCCTTAGATTATGTACTTCACTTTCTGGGGTTGATTCTCTAAGGGGAATTCTAGTCAACTCAAGATCACCCATTGATAGGTCCTTTTCATCTTTATCAGACTTGGGTTTTCTAATTTCATGAATTGTTGACCTTGAGAGTCTAAGACCAACCTTGATGTGATTTTGGCATTTTAAGCTGGAGGGGGAGGAATAGTACCTAGAAGAGATACTATTGCATCAAACCTAGGAACAAAAACACTTGAAGTATCCTTTCTATTCTTGCTTTCCAGTAATGGCTGTACCTAGGTGGATGAGGAACTAGAAGTGGAAGAGGCAATGGGTCTAAGTGTAGAAACACTCATATCACTTAGAGTCTGCACAAAAAACACCTCTAGCATAGAGGTAACAATTTGAGTAGAGTCAGGAACTTCCTTGGAAAATATTTCTATAGACTCTGAAACCATTTCCTTTGATTGATATTCCATCATACTGCCTGCTTTAAGTGTATTATCTGAAGGATTTTCTTGTTCTTTTCCCTGACTGTCATCATCATCAACCAGGTCCATAGTTGTTTCCTTTGCTTCAAATGTCCTAGGAGAGGATTCAATTTCTTGGATAACATCAGACACCTTATCTTCTTTCTTTATTTTTCCTTTTTTAGTATACACTACTATTGAGGATTCCGGAGGAGAGGGAGAAAATTGTTCAATTGTCTTAGGGGCTGACACATGTATTTCCTTTTGAGGGGTAGGGGTATCATGTGAAGTAGACCTAGATTTCCTTGCCATAAATCCCTTCATCTTCCTGTAAAACCAAAGTCTAGTTCTTACTAGGACAAGATTATTTAGCTCCTTCAGATCATCTCTCTCCTTGAAAAACCAATCAATGGTTTCAATAGGAGAATGTTTGATTGATATTTCATACTCAAGAGACTATAGCTCCTCATCATCATCTTTCAATCCTTTAGGGACATCAAATATACTAAAAACAATAATCTACTATAGAGATAACCTTCCATAGTATCTCCTTCTGGCTTCATAATCATCAAAACAATCTGCCCAATAGTCTTCAATATCAAGAAGATGTTGATAACCCATTCTGAAATTGGAGGAAATGAACTCCTTAATGTCAAAGAAATTTTTGGGCTTATAGTAATGAAGAGTGAGAGGAACAATTGTTCTATCTACATTATGAGCATCTAGTGCAGTCTTGCAAGTGTAATTACCCAATGTGATTGGGAGTTGAATACCTGTAATCTTCTTGTCCCTAGAAGTTCTATGCAACTTGTCTAATTGTTTGTAGATTTCTACCAAGGCCATATTATCACTATAATACATGGGAATTTTCATGGACTTTCCCTTAAATCTAGCCAATCTTATGTATGACAACTTCATGAATTGGGTGAAGAAACTTCCATAAACACTGATAAATTATTTTTCCTCATCTGAAAATGTTTTTAGCAGTATTCCCCTTCCAGTAGCCTGACAATATACATAATGAATGCATCATTCACCCTCCTTAAGTGACGATTTCTCATATTTACGGTCAACTGTGGATGATACATATAAATGGGGGCATCCTTCTTGTCATCCACATGGGAGAAACCAAACCAATCTCTGTAAGCTATAATAGAGTACATTAGATAGGAGGTCATGTAGAAGGTTTGGGTTCTTTGAAAATTTGATAATTGCTCAGTCAGGATATCACAAATGATTCCTGCCCAATTTAAATTCTGTTTACCCTCACATATGATATTGATGTAGGGGCACATACAAAATTGAAACTCGTTAGTGGTGTGGGAATTCCTGCTATCCTAGTCAATAGAGTAACGACATATGACAATTCTTCATGGAAATATACTCTTAAAATTATCTTAGGTAGCCTTGATGCTCCTTTCTTAGGGTTATTGAATCAAGACTTGGAAATTCTACTCTTGTATTTTTCACTGTCTTGATCAAAAAGAGTTTAGGCTTGATCCTTGGTGAGATTATTTGAATTTTTGACAACAAGAATTTTGAGGGCAGTACAAATGCAATCTTCATCAAGTCATGCCACCACCTGACCTTGAGGATCAAAAATTTCTGTTGTATCAGGATCAAAACAAGAGCTACAAGCAAGAATTGTATTGACACACTGGACTGAAATGGGAAAACACCCTGCCTCTGCGATTCCACTGTATTTAATCAATTAAGCCATAGGAGTAGAGTTCTGACAATTAATTCACATCCTGAATTCTTCAAAGTCTAGGTGTTACGCTTCACTAGCAACAATATTTGGTATATGTGTCTCCAAGGAAGACAGGTGTTCATGACCTTTAAAACTGATCTTCATCTTACGGCCATAGCAGAATATTCCTTATGAGAAAGGATTCCTCATCTCCCTGATCAACACCTTGATGTTTCACAGCTTCTTTTTACACCTGTAGATTTGAAAAATAGTGGAACAGGAATCGAACACGACTAGAAATGGTAGAGGAGAGAGAGAACGAATGGTCAATAGTAATTTGCAAGTGAGGTGATATAAAATGAACAATTACCCAAATAGCTATAAGAATTTTAAACCCAAGTAGGTCGGCATTGTAATAAATGGGGTAATCAATTCTTGTGCTGACCTTGAAATAATACAAATCAGATAAGGTGGATCAAAAGTGCATAACTGTCCCATGGGACATTAAGATGCCTGGGACACGCAAAGATGAAATAGATGATTTGTGGTAAAAGTGGAAAAAACTTACACAATTGTCCTAAGGGATATCGAGACAGATGGGATGCACAAAGCTGAAATACCCGCAATGAATGGAAATTGAAAAAGGTAGGTATGCAGGGAAATGGTGGTCAAGCGACACTTGGGACAAGTGGGACAGAAAAAGCTGAAATAGCCACAATACATTGAAATCGGATAAGTCGAAAAAATTTGACACAGAACGCACTCGGGACACTGGGATAACTGGGATGCTCAAAGCCAAAAAAGCTGATAACAAAGGAAAAAGAGGACCAATCGAAAAAAGTGGAAAATCGGGCAAGAGACAGCTTGGATGAACTTGGGACATGAGGAATAGAAAAAGCTGAAATACCTGTAAAAGACTGAAAAAATGTCAACACTCAAAATTTCGAAAAATGACTAACTATTTAGAACTAGGGATTTTCTTAGGAGACTTCTACAAGGGTATTTAACAATCACCAAACTCGAAAAAATATGAGAATAGAGAAGAAAATTTACAACTCATGAATTGGTGACAACACACATAAAACTACATTAGGTCATAAATTAAATGTAACACTCAGTCGTAAGATCACTCATTTGACAACTGAGGACAGTCTAACACCTCATTTGCATTATTTTCTTTTTGGGATTTGATGCACATTTGAGGGTTTTACTAGTAAATTATTTATTATAGGTTATTAATGACATTAGTGATCATCATGTGACATACAAGAGACAAGAAGAGAAAGACAACGAACACCTTGCGACTTGTCAAAGATGGTTTTACGATATTTTTGGAAGTCAGAGGTACCTAGAATTGGTTTACAGCGCCCGTAGGTGCCCCTGATCCATTCCAGGCACACCAATCCATGAAAATCTTGTGGTTGCACAATTTTTTAAAAATATGTGTGATACTTCTCTATCTCTATTCAACAATTCGTCACTTCAACATAGTCTAGAATTAATTGCAAAATAGATAAGTCATTTTATCTCCTTATTTACACTTAGGGTTTAAAATATTAATTGCTTATTTTCTTGGGTCAAATTCTGTACTTCATTTTTTATTCATTTACTGCTACATTACAATTAGATTAATCACCTATATCTTGTTTGATAATTATTTTCTTATGGCTTCCTTAGCTTTGATTGTCTTATGACATTGTCAGCAATGTCCCATGTATGAAATCCACTTTTCGCGGTCCCTCCTATCTTCATAGTTATTTGTTACATCGTCTTATTTTGCATGCTAGTTATTTTACACTAACCCTTATTTCTAGCCTATGTTGTTTACATGTGCCTTGGTTTATACCATGCACATCCCCTACCCCATGTAGGTATCCAATATATGATATACATATCATCTTTAGGTCTTCTCGTTTGGGTCGTATCCTTCTACATTCATCACATGCACCCAAAACAAGGGGGACATATTTTTGGTGAACAAATCACCCTTCCAGCATATCAAAGTCATAAAAAGCACAAAACAATACAAAATTGGAAAAAGTACATAGTCACAGATTGGTCCAGAATTTGACTTGGACCATAAACAAAGACTGGACACTAGCACCCAATAATAGACAAGAATGATGGGTGATTGTGTCCCACTTAGGCACTTATGTCCTGGGAAAAAAAAATAGTTTATCAATTCAACACAATTTACAATAGTTTACAATACACTTCTACAGTATCAGGCACTTGTCTTCAGTTACAGAATTCATTCAACCAACTACAATCGGCTATAATTACATTACAAATGGTTACAATCGGTTCCAAATTAGGCATGTTCCATCTGCAGTGGAATTTATTTGAAGTGCCATGGACGGAGAGAAAAACATATCTCTATCCCCAACACTCTTCTCATAGCGTGAGATCACCCAAAAAAATCACTCTTAGCGTGAGATCACCCAAAAACCTCACTCTTAGTGTGAGATCACCAAATAACCTTACCCTTGGTAGTAGGACACCCAAATCTGCAACATATCCAAAGAAAACATGAAAAGTTTCTATCCTATACTCTTTGATACATCAGGTGCACTCTTTCCTTGACCATTACTTTCTACACACTTTTACTTCCTAATACACACGTTACTTTGATTTCTCACATACAAGAATTTGACTACTCTTTTGGTCTTCTTTTTCAGGTCCATCCTTAGACGAAGTAGCTCACATCTACAAGCACAAGCTCTACCAGCATGCTACTACACATACAATTCACCCTTGGGGCCTACCTGAATTTCCTATTTACCACGCTTCACATCATGATCACTTCACGCTACTTGTCCACTCCACACACTATTGGCTACACTCTTCTCTATAGAATTACAAGGTACACATCTTCTATTTACTTTATGTCATAGAGTATTTAATCAACAACATAAAGTGGGAGAAAATGTAAACACAAAATCTATGCACTTGGGTACATTTATAGGTCCTAAAGCATACTAATGTATATATGATTCATAAACAAGAAAAGTAGTGGTTGACAACTCCTTTTGGCCTTTTGCTTTATCTTTTGCATTTTTTACTGGCCTTACATATATTACAACTTTGTCAGAACTTTACTGATTTATATTTTATGGCCTTAGACACTAGTTCCTTGTTAGGATAGAAATGACCAGATGCTCCTGTCCCTCATGGGCGCTCCTAAACTTCTTTATCTTCTTCTTACTCTTTTGGGCCTCTTTTACTTCCTTATCACCTTTTAAAAATTTGGGTCAGCCTTTTAGTTGTCAATTACTAAATTCAAACAAGGGAATCATTTATATATTTAGGTATTTCTCTGAACATTTGGAGCCAAACACTGATAAGCATTATGTATCGAGGACCTAAGATTTGAAAAAGGTTAGACATATATGGCACTAAATAAGGTGATATTATCTATATCTATTTATCCTTCCCGGGACTAGGGATCCCATCTACTCTAGCATGTGAGTGCATAGAAGGGGAATTAAATATGAATCCATTACAGAGTCTCATTGCATACTTGGAGCAATCTTGATCTATCCCGCTATCATTATATGTAACTTGCACATGGGAGGCCTAGGGAATCATTACACATACAATTGCACAGGGAACTACATGGAGTATGAGTATTCTTGATTCAACACTCAGTCAGAAGTTCACTCTACAGGTGACCATCGGGGTTAGTTTGAATCCCCATTCTGAATATTATTTATTATATTTGATGTGGTTTTATATGCATGTGCAGGTAGCCATCTATTTTATAGGTTACAGGTACGACCAACGATATTACAATGAAACTAGAATGAAAAAAGAAGATCAACATCAAAGTTCTTCTAACCCAAAAAATACCATAACCTGAGAATCTATGCAATCACTAACGCCCATAACATTCACTAACACCCATGGTACTCTTGTCCTCTTCTAGGTGATTTTGTCCAACACGGTTCCGAGTTCTAGAACCCTCAGTGAGCCTTGACGACACTATTTCCAGTTTTTTTCCAGCAATTACTTAACCTAGATCATATCCAGATTGTAGGAAATCAACTAAGTCATCTCCTCTCTTTCATTTTCTTAGGGTTTTATATCTTTAAATGCTTATTACTTATGTACTACCTTAATTTATTTTCTGAATATCACTAGTTACAGTAAATTACTCTAAAATAAAGGTTTAATTTAATATAGATTAAATTGAAAACTAAGCCGTAGATTTTTAAAGAAATATATTTGGTCCTCAAGTGAGACACAGAAATAGCTAAACCAAGGTGACATTCCAAGTTTGATGTACTTTGGAGTGGGCCATAAATTATCACTACCTACAAAGAAGCCAACTCTTTTGAGTTGTCAAATCCATATGGAGAGGTATTACAAATCCCATTCAATGGGATTTATCTTACAAACTCCCATTAAGTTATCCTATTGCATCTTGTAGATACTTGTGTTTTTGTTTTGTGTTTTTGGAAATATTCTCCTCCTGTCATGTGTTGATTACTAATTGAGTACCTTTTCCTCAATCCTTGTGGTGATCCCCTTTGTTTGTAATAATTGTTTTGCACTCTCTACATGTTTCAATTGTGACATGTATGATTTTCTTGTTTTTACATAAGTTTTGGATCCACTTGTGGTGATAAGTGAATTATCTCAAAGCCAAGTTTCATCATAGAAATCAGATAGTTGAAGAGTATTTTAGTATACATCTTTCAGAACTCCCAATATTAACTCTAGTTTAGTGGTGAGTTCCTACGAATTCATGAGACAAGTTTTCAAGAATGAGATCAATTGTCTTCAAGGTTAAGATTGACTTCATGCCCAATGGATTCTTCAAGGAAGATGGGCTTCATCATCTAGCAGACAGATGTCCCTAGAAATTCGTTAAAAATATTTTTCAAAATTACACCCCATGTAATTTTGGACTACTCATCAAAAGGACTTAACCATTTTTTGTGCTCTAGGAAATCCGTGACACACTCGTTCAGTCTACTGCGGAATGCAAGAACTCAGTGTTCCGTGGGTTTTCTTGAACTTGAAGAACCAAGGAATGAACAATTCAAAGACTTAGGAAATTTTGGGTCATCAATCAAAAGGATGGATTAAGTCAAAGGAAGATAAGAGGTGTGATAAAAAAAGTTTAGAAAGTGACCAAGTTAAAAATTCACAGAACGCTTGCATAGTGTTCCGAGGGTATGATGATTTATAGTAATCCATTGGTTTCCTACTCAAAGCTATAGAACAAAGGAAATGGTTCATAAGGTCAAAATCTATGGGTAAAAGGATTCGAAACTTGCAGGTGATGTATGATACTTCTGCTCTTTATAACATGTGGGGATGATTTTTGGGAGTCTGTCGATTGAAGGAAATTCAAAAGCCATATAACGTAGCAAAGGCCACGCTGAATTGGAACCAGAGAGCCAACCACTAGAATTAAATGAAGTATGACACCATCCTGAGTGGTTTGATGGAATGGGATAGACTCAAGGGATTGTGCTATGGTTTATGATTACATTTAGAGGAGACGATTCCTGTACTGCAAAAAAACTCTATAAGATTTCTTGGTGCCCACACTCATTCATTGCATTTTCAAAGTAGTCAGTTCTAACTTGGCAGTCTTTTTCTGTTCTCCGTCCTCTCTCTCATTAGCATGAATTGTATAAATATAATTTATTGTGGACTTTGTATGGGTTCTTCTGACTCTTCCCTTCCATATCATATTTTCAATATTTTCTCTAATCCAAAAAATGCAAAATTGATGTGGATCGACCTATTTAACATGGGAATGGTGATTGGTTCCTAGCCCTGGATATATATCTAAGCACTTGAACGAGTCATTAATACAAGTGAGGTCTGAGTTACATGATCATATAATAGAATACATAAGATCTTGATGTAAGTTGTTGTGAATCTACTACACGTAGTCTTCAACGATTCATGAATCACTAGTCTGGGGATCCAAAATAGATGTAAGAAGACTTCAAACTTGAATTCAAACACACACACACACACATCTACGTCATCTACATTTGGGACACATTTCACACACACACATACACACACACATCACTACACACACAGCACACACACACACACACACACACATTTCACACACACACACACACACATGTATATGTATATGAGTAGGAATAAGATAAAGTAAAAGTTATAGGCTTTTCAGAACTTAATTTTATTTCATGTAACAAGGAATCCAAAATCCACGTAGCATGGTTCCCGATCCCTCTCTGAATAGTTTAGAATTAAGCCACTACTTTGATACCAAACTTGTAAATAGTGACATGAGTTTAAACACACAAAAATCCTACACATCTCACTTGACTTAGGAATATGTTTCCTATAATATAAGAAACCTCCTATAGTAATCCCTATGAATTTAAGTGCAAAATTTTATCAGATCACACAATGCTATATTGACATGGAGATGGTAATGTGGAGCAACCAAATTATCACATAACTATGATAGTCTATTATATAAGCTATTTAATAAACAACTCATATTAGCCTTTAATATTATACATAAGTACTAGTGAATATAGACATACAATCACACACTCTGGGTAATTATTTAGTCCTGATCACATACTACTACTCATGTGATTCCTAAGTAAGAAAAGTACTAATTAAACTCATGTATTTAGACCACCTTTGCTTTACTTTCTGTTCCTAAATTTTGGTCTTACACCCTTACTTGCTCATTCTGTATTTTTTACACTCTCTGGCATTTTATCATCCTAGACACCAATTCCCAAGCCACGATGCGACCAGTGTCAGGTGCTCTTGTACCCTCTAGGTGGCCCTGTTCCTCTTTGTACTTTACTCACACTTTTTTAGTCCTTTCTAGCCGTTTGAGCATCTTATCTTTTTGGTAGTCAGCCTTTTTGGGGTTAATTACGAAATTTAAGCAAGAGAATCATATAAATATAAAGTTATGTGATCATAATAAGGGACCAAACACTAAGCACTATCTGTCACCACCTTAGGTTGCATCCATCAAGCATCTAAGAGCTCCATTTGCATCCATCTAGCACCATCACAAGGGACACAAGGGCTGGTTATTCTGCATACACTTCATAGGAGGGAAGTTCATTCTATTCCATGCACACATCTATTACATTTCTTTACATCTAGCTACTTGTTCTTGCTATCAAGTGTGACACACATAAGAGCCACCTAAGGTAGGATTCCACACACACACATATAACTATATTGGGTTTGAGATGTAGTGCAGGGACTCATTCATAAGTTCACCATTGTGAAAACTGAGGACAATCTGACCCCTCATTTTGCATCTTTTTTTTAGGATTTGATGTCTATTTGAGGGTTTTGCAGGTTCATAATTCATTGCAAGGTTTCCAGTGACTTCAGTGATCACTGTGTGACCTCATAATGACCAAAGGAGGTGAAGAATTTGAACAGACCCAGGACCCTCAATAGGTTTTCTAGAGCATTTGCCCCAGACCTTCAAGTGCCCCAGTAATAGGCTTATTCTTCTAGATATTCATTTTTCTGAGCTTCGGTGCATTACAATCCAGTGCTTCGTACTTTCCAAGTTCTAGATCTGTACACCTTGGGGATTTCTGATAATCATCTAAGGCTTCTTACCCTCTCTTTACACTTAGGGTTTCATATATTTTGGCTAAGTTTTCTTGGGTTAATTTTTGTACTTCATTGCTGCGTATTTATTTACTGCTACAATAGCTAAATTAGATTAGGCATAAAATTTCATATTTAGCTTAATAATTTTGGTGAACCTAACCGATCAAACCCATTTCTTATGCTGAAGATCCTATTTTCCTCTATCAAGTTGTCATATCAATGCTTCAATTCCTTCTTTGTGCACCCACTTAAGATGCATCCAACATGGTTACTATTGGTGCTGATTTCATGCAAGTTTGTATCTTCCTAAAGATCATCCTCACTTTAAATATTCCTTAGGCTGATCCTTCTATTAATGTAGTAACTGATCACTGCACTTGATCCTCCATACTAACTCACCCATATTGGAGTCTATTCAAGCTTTGCATATCACTTATTTGGATCAAATTCAGGCTATGTAATCCATAATTACATCTCTAAATATCAAAATCCAACAACTTAAGGATGCTTCTCAGCTCATGTTTGTTCTTCTCTATGACTTATTACTCATATGCACTCTGATGTCTTTACATGTGCTCATATCATTAGAGCCTCAAGTCTTGCCATTACTATTCTCTAAAAATTTATCACATTACTAAGCAACCCTTCACACACTTCTTATTGAGCTCCTTAGTCATCAATTGATCACTTTACCATTCAATAATCAAGGAAATATCACCTTATCGACTTGCAAAATATCAAGGTCACCCATATTGCTTTATCATCGAATCAATGGACATAATCACAATGACTATGATTACACATATGATGAATTAACTACATCTTAGATTGATATATCTCACTTTCGCACAACACTTTTTTGCACTGCACCATCTATCCTAGATATTTTAAAATTACGGCCTAACTATGGTTTTCTATTTCTTTCATCTGTAGGATTCATGGCACGTACCCCTCATAAGGTTCTCCACTTATACTCAGAGTCAAGTATTGTCTTGAATATATTGGGGGAACTCTTATACCCCTGTCACACTTCCTATCACTTTTCTCATGTCATTACCAATTACAAAAGTTTCTCTCAGGTAGTCTACCTTCATCTCCTAGATATTCTCTAAAATATTACTCATTGGTATGCAAGATTCATGGGTCGTGCTCTACTTCAATTTCAATTCTTTCACTAATGAAGAATTCTACAATGATACAAGACATTTGCACCACCGTGTCATAATGGCTCTTTATATGATTCCCCTCATACTATTTCCTATCTATTCTCCAACGCCACTTTACTCGCCTTTGATCCAGATAGTTATGATCTTCTAGATAATAACGCTATGATCACACTCATCCCCACATACCTGGGGGGAATCAAACTTGTCTCTTACCCCTAACATCAACACACATCTTATACTCTAATCACATTGCACCTATATCTTCACACACAAATTACACACTTGTATCATCATTTCCCAATGACACACTCTTATGTTATGGTTCACACTTGACTATTGAGGGAATCCTATATACATGAACATCACACACTACACATTCATACTACATAATTCATGCACCATGACTATCATCACACTTCGTGCAGGACATCATTCTCTCGTA
The DNA here is from genome assembly GCA_019776745.2 of Taxus chinensis. NCBI lineage: Eukaryota > Viridiplantae > Streptophyta > Pinopsida > Cupressales > Taxaceae > Taxus > Taxus chinensis. Next base: position 649,583,053 of record CM034147.1, on the reverse strand, counting down.
GCATATACTATACATTTTGTGTCTCATTCACTATACACATTCACACTACATCCCTCTTATTTCTCCTCCTACATGTTAAGGGTCATTACCCTATGACGTACTCTAGTTTTGCAGTCCATACTCAACTGCTAAGGGTATACATATCAAATAGACCTCATCACATTCACACCTTCAATAACAAACTCACTCAGACATTTGCACTTTGACAATCACATCTTTTACGTATGCACATTTAAGACCATTTCCTGATGATATGCTCTCATTTATGGTTCATTTTTGACTGCATAGGGGGCATAAACAAATGAACCTCATTACATACATCAATCCACTCGGGGGGCATGTGGATCCTATCATTCACATTGACATTCCATTCCATACCATCCACAACATACTGCATATCTTGGTTGTTTTTACTTTTATGTACTCATGCTTTTACATGTTCACTTGATTACATGCACAGCTAGATTAGATATGCTAAATAGATATCATTATCTTTATCATACACACATGTGTGTTGAATTTCATTTTTAGTTGTGATTTCAAACTATACAGATCTATTACATGTAGCATGGATGCTTGGCGCAGTACCTCATTACCAATCCCACAATAGCTTCTTGGGGAATATCCACTTTTATACACTACATGTGTTATTTTGTTTCATAGCACATTACATTATCGGGTTATACACATTTTGACATAATTTGTATCTCTCTAACATCCTAACAGGTGCTTCATGTGCATATCATTTTTCTCACATGAATATATGCTTCCATGGTTGTTCTATTACATTACTTGTCATTACTTGATCTCTGTATATGCCATTGTTTATGGGATTTTCCCTTTGTCTTGTGTGCACACTTGTCTTTTTTTGCAGCTTCACTACAGCCTTGATTGTCTTGTGACATTGTGAGTGCATGTCCCATGTTTGTAACCCAATTTTTCACAGTCTACATTGTATTTTCTTGTCATGTTTACATTATCTTCTTTTGTCTTATCCTACACATTGTCTACCTAGCATACATTTTGTCTTATACATGTGTGTTTATATTTTCTTGTACTAACACTTATCTCCTAGTCACTTTGTTTGTGTGTGCCTTTGTTTTTACCAAGCACATTCCCTTCCCCTGGCTGCAGGGCACAATTTTAGCACAATGGTCAGTCCTCCTTTGGAGCCACATACTCCTTTAACGTAATGTCACATGAACCCCAAATGAGGGGGGCATCATTTGGGTGAGTAAATCGCCCCATACAACAATCTACAGTCATTAAAAAACACAACATAGTACCGATACAACACAGTTTTTCAGTTTTAGGTCTCAGAATCAGACTTGGGTCCTTAGCACAACATGAACCTTCTTGGATGCCTTTAACAAGGGGAAAATTATACAGGATTGGTAGTTCAACACAGTTCCTCCACACACTTTCACATTTTAGCACTTCAAAATTTTACACACCATATGTAGTGGTGTCCTAGGTTGTGGGAAACAGTTAAAGGTTGGAGGATAACACTAGAATTTTCTCCCTATACTTCTTCTATGTAATTGGCGTGAGATCACCCCAAAAAACTCATGGCTGACACAATTGGCATGAGATCACCCAAAAAAATTGTTCATCTATAAAATCTACATGCATCCTTTCTACACTCTTTCTTCATCATGGATTAGGTGTTACATGCTTTCATTACATACTTTTTACACATTTCAATCATGCATATTTGAACTACTTGTTTGTTCTTCTCTTTTATAGGTCAATGTCTGTATGGGAAGTGGTAGTCAATATCATCAACATCATCACAACAACAATAATAAAATAACATCAACAACATGCACATCATGACATCTACACATGCGTTTCCACCCTAGGTTCATTTTCATCATCATGTTTTTTCACTTTCTCCTCCTTAGCATCCACGCTTCACATTTTTATCACTCCACGCTTTGTCTTGTCCCTTGACACGCTTTCAATCATCAATATACATGGTTATCAGGTATACATCTCTTATCTACTTTATGTTACCGATTTCCTCTCACAACATAAAGTGGGGGCAAATGTAGACACAAAATCATGTACTTTGGGTAATTATCCAGTCCTTAATTACATACTACTATTCATATGATTCCTAAGTAATAAAAGTACTAATTAGAACCATGTCTTTGGCCACCTTTCTTTGATTTATGTTGCCAATTTTTGATCTTACACCCTTACTTGCTCAGTCTATTTTTATACTTCTAGATTTTATCATCCTGGACACCAATGCCCAGCCAGGACGCCAGCACCATGCAGCCCTCATCCCCTCTGGGCGCCCCTGACCCCTTTATACTTTACTCACACTTTTTGGGTCCTTTATAGCCGTTTGAGCATCTTATCTTTTTGGTAGTCGAACTTTTAGGGGTTTAATTACAAAATTTAAGCAAAGGAATCATATAAATATAAAGTTATGTGATCATAATAAAGGACCAAACACTAAGCATTAGCTATCACCACCTAAGGTTGCATCCATCAAGAATCTAAGAGCTTTATTGCATTCATATAGCACCATCAAAGGGACACAAGGGGATAGTTATTCTAAATACACTTCATAGATAGGGAAGTTCATTCTATTCCATGCACACATCTATTACATTTCTTTACATTTAGCTACTTTACTCGCTATCAAGTGTGACACGCACAAGAGCCATCTAGGGCATGATTCCACACACACACACATATAGAACTACATTAGGTCTGAGATGTAGTGCAACACTCAGTCGTAAGTTCACCATTTTGACAAATGAGGATAGTCTGACCCCTCATTCTGCATCTTTCTTTTTTAGGATTTGATGTCCATTTTAGGGTTTTGTAGGTCAATACTTCATTGCAGGTTTTCGGTCGACTTCGGAGATCACTATGCAACCTCATAGTGACCTAAAACAGAAGAACAATGAACAACTAAAAACTACTCATAGAGGATGTTTTCTAATCATTTTCGCAGACCCAGGTGCCCAAAAATAGGCCAAGGGTGCCCACACGTGCCCTTGTCCCTATACACATGCCCTTGTCCCTATACAGGTCACCCTAGTCTATACTTATTCTTCCATATACTGCATTTTTTTAAGGTTCAGTGCATATGATGGTCAGTGATTCATATTTTCTAGTTCTCCAAATCTATACACCTATATAGATTTATACAAATCAACTAAGGCTTCTTACCCTCTTTTTCCACTTAGGGTTTCATATATTTTGGCTTAGTTTTCTTGGGTTAATCTTCTGTACTTCATTGTTGCATTTATTTACTGATACGGCGATAACAATTAGATTAGGCATATATTTCATATTTAGCTTAATCATTAACATTGGCAATATTTATTGACTATTCCTTATCTTCAAAGATATCTCCAAAACATGTTTATGTTTTCTTTGCACACTAAACCCCCTTTTGCCTTCAAACGGTTGACAAAAATTAGATGTCATTATAGTAAAGAAGAGTTTCACATATATTCCCCCAAGCGTTTTTCCTAACCTTTGAATTCTCCTCCCTTAAACCCTTCTTCATTGACCTCTTCATTTTTCATTGTTTCTTTCTCCAATATTACTTTTACGATGTATCCCCTTCTAGATTTCCATCATACAGTTCACGTACGATTGCTAGTTCTATAGTTTGTTCCTACATTTTTTTACATTGAAAATTTTTAATTAATCAAGTATAATTCTATTGTTTTAAATTTGAATTGAATTTTATAACAATATTTACAGTTAGATGTATTTTGATATAAACCCTCTTTCCCATAAAACGATAACAATATCTATACTAGATGTTAACAATTTACATCCCATTATCCTTGTCTTCTTCTTGCCTTTGGCCAACTCAATAGCCTACAAGAAATGCTTTAAAGCCATAAAACCCTAATAAAACATTGTAAAACCAAGGTCAAGAACTAATGCAAAAAATATATCAAATTGAAAAAAATTAAAATTGCATAATTCAACATACCACATCAACAAGATATGCTTAAATAATGGATGGTGTAGACTACAATCTAAGATTTTGATTATCACCTTAACCTTCTTGCAAGTGATTGTGACCTTTTAAATGTGATAAAACAAAGGTCAAGAGTATTTCACAAAAATAAATTAGTGATACTGAAGTCCTCATAAAAGTTTCAATATCACAATCAAATTTAACACCTACTGCAGTTTTAAACCCTGAGTGGAACCGAAGTCCTCGTACTCATTATGGATAATTTTACAACAAATATACAAGAAAGATATTAAAATATTCATAAATAAGTTTTAAAATATCAATATTAGATAAATTAATTAAGTTCACTCTCACACTAATTAATAAATAGATAAATATACTAATATAGTAACAAGGCCACGAATGCCATATACTGCCGAAGCAATTGCAAAACGAAAGTTATATACATTCATGTTGTTATAAATTGACGATTTAGTTTAGCCATTATGGGACGAGGTAGTCGCGGGTTTTATGTATGGTCACTTAAAAGCCTCACAATTTTGAAGTTGATAACTTATGCATATGACATATTGTCGAGGGGAATGTTTTCTAGTGTTGCTAGATTCACATGCCACAATTAGAGGTTTCAGTATAGTCTAAGAGTCAAATAAATTGAAGGAGACATGACAATCTACAATGAAGGAGACAAGACATTTTTTGTCTCCTGTTACTGCTCTTACTTGGTGGGTGGTTCCCTGGCCTAGAGCTTTTCCAAGACCACTTTTCATTCTTGGAAGAGCTTGGAGTGTTTGCGCAATGACAAATTTTTAGCGATCTTGTCTAGAGTGGGGCATATTTTAGGCTTATGTGGGAGGATTCCATAGCTAGGGTTTCAGATGTAGCCAGTGATGTTTGCAAAGTTTTTTCCGCTATTGGAAAATTCTCAAAAAAATTGTGCATTGCTTTCTATTTGAGATATTCTTACACTGGGTAATAAACTGCGAAGTGATTGTAAAATATATGAATAAATCAAACTTACCTTATTTGTTTTGGTCATTAAGTTTCTCCATTTTTACATACGATAATTTAATATTATTAGTTGTTAGGAATTTCCGCAATACCATTTGAAACTAGTCACAAGCTAATTCCTATTCTTGTAATTTATGCAATTCCTTCTCCTTAGAAATAACAAACTTGTGGTGGTGAGGATCAAGTTGCAGCGCTTCATCAAAATCATCCTTTACTTGCACATTCCGCTTCGTTAACATGTCATTCTACCAAACTGCGTACATGTATATCACTAAACCACGTGAATGGAAAAGTGTTTCCCAAGATTAGCAAATATAAACAACTATGCAAATGACATCATTAACTCAAATATAAATTCTTCTATGCCTCTGAGAAGCTAAGTTTTTGTAGAAACAATTGAGGAAGACCCTACAAGGTCTGGTGGACAAAGAGTGGAATTGAACTCAGTAGAGATCTCTGAAGGTTGCTTGTTGCAGAGGTCATGATTTGTGTGATTTGAACTCAGTAGAGATCTCCGCAGGCACGGTTCGAGGAGATTGAGATGATCGAGTGGCAGAAGTGTTGGGCAGTGAATGGTGTGGGCGAGTCGCGACCCTGCAGCAATCTATGTTCCGTGCTTGGAACCGATTCTTCAGGTCACCGAAATTGCTGTCAAGTCGGGCCAGTTCACTGTTAATAATTATCACGCAACCACAAATGATCTTGCAAATTTGGGGATTTTTTAGACATGAACATGTCACACAACCACTATGCTCTTACAGACCAGCGGGAAATCCAGTACTGTGAACTTGAAAGCCCTAGTTAGTCCTGATTTTCTTCCCAGGGGTTTGGATATTTCGGCCTCTGGTTTTACAGCTTGTTCAGATTCCCCAGCCGGTTGATAATGATTTCAATTATGACGAGTGGGGAGAGTTCTTGCATCTTCCTGGGCACCGCTTCACCGGTTCTTCGGCCACAAAATTCAGGTATTTTTCTTTCGCTAGACGTCGTTGAATTCAAAACCTTGAAAATTAGATGTTTGAATTGTCGGAAATCGGCCATTGAAGGGCGTTAGAGCATTTGAGGCCCTGTTATTTAGTGAGAACTAGGCACAGTATTCTTTGATTTGCATTGCAAGAGCTATTCCAAAACCCCATTTTAGGACGAGTTTAAGGAAAATCATTAGAACAGATAATGACAATTACAGCTCTATTAGAAAACTATGGGATATGGAGTGTCTTCTTTTATAAATATATTGGTCATTGCTCACCTCACCACAAATCAGCACGATTGCAAGTCTAGTTATGTTAAGCCTACAAGCATAGCTCATAGTATATAACCCTTCGAAGGGTTGCAATGTGGTAACAAATTTTGAACACCTCGTTTCAAATGCAAAATAGCCATCCAAGGGCGTGAAAATGATCAAATAAGCATAATTTAATGTGTTTTGAGTCTTGTTGTGTGTATACTAACTATCTCTTTTGGAAATTGACTAAAAATGTATGATAAAAACACGTTGTTGTGTTAAGACAATGAGCTCGTCCTAATTTTGCATACATTTTTTTGTAGTAGTCATAATGTTTTATATTAGAAATGTTTGAAGCATTGTGTGAGAGTCTCAAAGTATCCTTTGCGGTTCATTAATGTAGGTGAGGAGCCTTACATTACCTATTTAGCCTATAAATGCTTTTCAACTATGCAAAGAACAAATTATTGACTCTTCATTTGATTTTTTGTTGGTCTTGTTCGTTACTCTCATTGAGATTCATTTCTGAACCCGTCTTACTTTACTGAGCTGGAGGTGTGAAGATAGTATGAAATTGTGGGACATGATTCGTAACACAATTTAATTCAATTGTCAACTCTTGACAAACTATCTTCTGCCTTAACTTATTGTGAGACATTAGTATGAAATCGTAGAGCGATTCGTAGAATAGTACTATCCAATTTTTATTAGGGAGATTATATTTTGCCTTAATTTCAGTCAAGTTCTAAACTCTTGGCAGAAAATCATTTATTCCCCAACTCTTGGCAAGGCTTTAATTCTACAAATGTGAAGAAACTAATGAGATCATAGCTAATTTGAAGAACAAGTCTAACCTTCATTATAAACAACCTTTACTGAAAATTGGAAAATGATAAAGTAGCCACTTGAGATAGTGTCTAAGGTACATTTAGTAGTGGAGCCCTTGTTAGGCACATGGCCAATGGTTTTCATGTTGCCAAAGACGAGCTCATTAGTTGAGTGATCTTAGCATGGGAGGTGTCCCTATATGTAACCAACTCGTTATTTCAAAACGAAGTTAGATTAGAAACGTGATTTTTTTTACATTAATTATTTTTAAAACAACAATACACCATGTTTACATGTTTTCTATTTTGTGTCCATAATCATCATAAATAACCATAACAATGAAGTAGTTTGCAATTGCTGCTCTGCAGCCTTAATTATTTTAATCCTCATAATGCTCATAATATTGGCGATTCAATTAAATTCTATGAAACGCTACAGATTCATAATTTCACTTTACATTAATTACACATGACAACGATATACATTTTTTGTTTGTTAAAGACATTGATCAACTCTTGCATTTTTTAAAAACAATCAACGAATAATTACAATAGTAGCACAACCATAATATATTTTACATAATTTCTAGTTCCACATAGTTATATTTTCCATCTGTTGTTTATAGTTTCCTCCAAAGCCTGTTTCCTTTGTGCTCTATTTTGTCTGTAGAGTTTGAAACTCTTCATTTAGGTGATTATAACACTATCCATTTTAACTTATCACAAAGATCTTTATTATTATAGAAATTTAAGGACAAAAATGATAGGGCATTAATGAATGGCCACCATCTTCAAAAGCAGAGAGGTCTTATTCATTAGAATTGATAGGACATATAACCCTATGATGGTATTATGTGGGCAACATACTGTTTATTTCGGTGAAAGTTCATATTTTCCAAACTCGCATGTTCTAGATTTATGCATTTGTCACCTCCTCAAACTTGACAGTGAAGTGGAAATTGCAGTGGGAGTGTCCTACCACTTGTGGATACAAATTTTCCTGGCTTTTATTAATCTCTCCATGCCCTTTTACTATTGATTCAATATGGCTTTTGTAGTTAACAATTGCCTCATGTGCACAGTTGAATAAATAAGAATATGAGTGAAACAAGTGCTTTGACTGCTCAAGTTTCTCCTCATAGCCAACTTTTAGTTTCAACTACTTGTGTACAACCATTTCAGAAATCAGCTCATCAATCACATGATAGTGATTGTTGTTTGCTACCCTTTTCTTTCCTCCTTAGTTGGGCATGCTCTAGCTTTGTTGAAGGTGCTCTCCACCCCCATATATAAACCATGCAGTGCTCCAACTTAGCTATGAATTCTGCCCACTTAACATAATAGCCCTTCTTATGAACAAGAAAACTATAGGCGAAACTTTGACATATGGTATTTTTTGGGAATTTAAGATTTTGTTTATTTTGGAAACAATTGACTATACATCGTCAATTAGTTTAGCTCAACTCTTGCTAAGCTTGTAATTAAAACCATAAGATGATCACCCGGGCCTCCTCATGCAACAAACATTTCCTTCGCAGAAATGATATATTTTGGAGTTGGACATCAATCAAGATTTTTAGTGCCTTCAGTAATCTTCTTTTATTCCATTGGAATTGCAAGTTACTGAGCAAAAGTGCTTAATAAATTGAAAGGACATATAGTAAAAACAAATGCCCACCATTCCTCTATTAACGAAAACAAATATATTTCCAAATTTTCCCATTATGAAGCATTTATGTAGGTAAAACACAATGAAATGCATCCATGCATTTGGCCACCCCATTATTGTGGTTCTTTTAACACCTGTTAGTGAGTAAAAAGGGCTCCACATTCAATCTTATTATTATTTATTTCTATTTCACTTTCAACACATAATTACTTTTGTAAATTTCTATGAAATTCTACTTGAATGCAACTCTACCCTTAGTATATGGCTTTGTCAGATATGCCTTGAGGATTTTGTAAATTTCCCCTTTGTTTTAACATGGTTACCACTTTTAAAAAAAAATGTAAGTACACATTTCAGCTCAGAAGAACTACAACAGTGGCGTGGCATAACAATATCCTCCTATATACACTCGAACCTCGCTGACATGCTTTGAAAGAACCACAATATCACAAATATTTTGTGATATGAATTGCCAATTAGCATTTACTATCTCAATTGCTTGTAAAACTTGAATTTTGCATAGGGTGCTAGTACATCGATCATAAGCCATTGGTTTAGGTATAAGAGTAACTGTGTAAGAGATAAATGAGGTTTCCTTTTAACCGGTACAGATACAAGTAACTAATATGCAAACGACTAAGCCTGAAGGAGATTATTTGTTTTTATTTTATGGCATAGCCAACATGCCTACTTCAGCATATGGAACTCCTGTGCATGGATAAAGGAAAATTTCCATATTATCTATATCTTGTTTTCAATTCATACCCCTTTTTTTTTTACCATACACGAGGAGAAACGATGGGATAAACCAATTACAAAAATCCACAGCTACAATGTCATTTCTTTGTTGTATACTCCAGTTGATATTACAACTACAATCCACCATTTGCATGCCGCATTCATAGCAGGTATTGTTGTTGCAACACAATGCTTGTTTATATAAGTGATTTACATTCTACATTATGTTTTTTCGGTCCTTGGTTGGTTTCTCTTTGGTAAATAATTTTTTTTCTCCAGTCTCTATACCATGCAATCTTAAACACAATTTCATGGTTTTTCTTCTTGTTTTGTTTGCAAATTGATGATTGAAATTTTGTATGTGTCTATGATTGTTAATGTAAGGAAAGAGGTATATTTGAGTCCATATCATGCTAAGTTGTTGTCTGCAAGATTTAAAGGAGGAATTATTGCATGTTTAGTGCATTTATTTTTCAGTCCGAATCATCATGGAAAAATCTAGAACAATTTAGTATAGCTTCGTGTTCACAACCAAAAATACTGTTTTTTTATTATTACATAAATATAATTAACGCTGTAAATTTGTTGTATAGTTTGTGATAAAGGATTGTACACATTGTTTCCTTCCAAAGGGATTTGAACCATAGCCCTCATTTTTGTCATTATAACCACCATTCCTACATTACTAGCCATGTGTCTCAATGATGTATAAAATTGTTTGCAACACATAAAACATGGATCAATCATAATATTACTCTTGGTTCACCTCGGCGTCTTTGCATCAAACTTCATGAACTTGGCTCTATTAAAAGATGTATTATATTTTGATAATGTTACTTTGGTGTTGTTTATGATTTGGGATCTCTAGTTAGGGTATTAGTTTACACTTGAATTTTATTTTCATGCATGGTCAATGGTAATGGTGATCTCCATCTTATAGTGTTTTTCTGTTTTAATGATAGTTGAAATATGAAAGGATCACTTTGCAACCATTATATTCTTAGATTTAGGCTAACCTAAATTTTTCATTTATATGAATATGATAAAACATGTTTATATTTTTTGTTTTAGGAATGTTGTGATAAAAGGAGGCAAACCTATTTGGTTGGGTTTATATATTATTTTTTGGTTGATGTTCTTGGAGAGGAAATTTTTTCATTTTACATAAATTCATAATTCTAGTGGGTGCATTTGAAGTTATAGAAATTTAAATATTTATATTTTAAAATACACTTTTTTTTGCCTAAATAAATGGTTGACGATGAGTGTTAAATGCAGTCAATTGGATTGTACAATGGCATGTGGAGAGGATGTTGATATACTATTACAACGAAACCTACTTTTGGTTTTTCCACTCATAGCTTATGTTCGAAATACAAAAGTGAAACACTGCCACTATTTTTTAATTCTTTATTTTCAACTGATGAATATTCCATCTAGCAATAACTCTCTTTTGCCTACCCAAAATTTAAAGGTGTTTTAATATCCCACACATTCATATTTGGTGGAGTTGAAAAGTCAAGATGTACATACATTCAAGGGCCAAAATTGGGAGAAACATAGTGTTCTCTTAATTTAGCACCAATTCTTTGCATTGTTTAGGAACTATTATATTCGGCATAATTCTGAAAAAATCTATTCGACAAGAGATTGATTGCTTCACTATTAATGATGCTTAGTATACAAAATTGACATTTGTAAAATTTCATGCATCAAATCCAAAATTCCGAACATCAAATCTCATCTCTACCTTTAGATTAGACCATTTCTCTCTATCATATTTAATGTCAAATGTGATTAGACTATTCCTCTAGGCATCATCGAGCACAATTGAAGCGAATTTTTAGTCCTCATGTGTGGGGAGCTTCAAAATGCCTTGGTTGGCTTCTAGTCATCGGTGCTGCCCATCTATAACTCTCTTATCGCCAAATTCACTGCATTTTATAGAATGTTGACTTATGTCCTTGTTTCCACTAAGTCAAACCGGATGTACGACTACTTTTCTCCCTCCCATGGTACGTCTGACAATATACCCAAAACGTTGGCTATCGAGTGTCTTTTTTTTTGACTTTATAGATGAGTCAGATCTTTCCTTTGAGATCTAATTTCAGAATATAGTCATCACCCTATTCTACAAAAACCTAAGAAAAGCTCACGAATGTGTGAAAATTCCATTCTTATGACATGGAATTAAACCTGCTTGCAAATCACATTAGGATGCCCAATTATATAGTGGTGGAGCAACAATACATGGAAAATAAGTTGTTTCCTACCAACTATGCCATTCCTCTCATCATGTGTCATCATTGCTTGTTATATACGACGAGCACAGGGCCTGTAACAAATGTGTGAACTCTCCAGTTTTCGGTACTTGCCTTCCAAAAATCACCATAAATAGTTTCACCTCTCTAACATTAGCGTGCATTACACCACCACCCCTTGTAATAATTTTAGCTTCTATTCCACTCTCTCTTCCTTCATATATCTGACATATCAACTACCTTAACCAACACAACTACACTTACTGTTTTCCTTCCCTTTTCCACATATCTTTCTTCCACCGCATTCCTTTCGGTGTTCACATCGCACTGCTCGTGTGCAATTGCTATTTTAATACCCATCATATATATTGCAATGTGCTATTAAAAAATGCAAACCAGGACTTCAGATTCACTGTAAGCATTTGGTAGGAAAGTCACGCAGAACACTGATGTCATAATAATATTATTATCACCTACCAAAATTAAAATGTCAAAATTAAAATGACATTAAATGACACATATACCAATTAGGTCACTCTTCTTGCGGATTATTTTGTCTTATAAGCTACTCGAATGTGGCAGGGGAAGATGAGAGTGACATGCAAGCAGGGAAATGGATGAAAAATATGTCTGAGAGCCAAAATAATTGTATTCATCAGCATTACAATACAAGGTATAAAGAGCGACACCAACAGAATATTGTTTCTAAAACAACAACAACCTTGCAAAATATTGAAATTATATCATCACAAGAAGAAGAATAAATCATTAGAGTTGTACCAACACAATAGCTGGAAGAAGAAATCGTGGATTCATGACTACATTATCTAAAAAGTAAACAAATGTATTGAGCATCCTCTTAGATGGGTGCTCTGTATTTTTCATTACAACCATAGAAATCTTAATGTCGAATTCGGAGTCTGAGTCTGAATCTAAGTCTGAGTTTGAGTCCACGTTTGAGTCAGACAAGGCCATATCGGTGTACTTGCTTGGGTAAAAGGTGAATGAGAAGGATGATTCCTTCTTTCTGGACGTTCCGAGAAAAGGCATGAAAGAGGAAGGGAAATTTTTGTTCACCCGTAAACTGACGGGATGCTCCTTGGTGGTCATGTGTGGGAAGGTTGTAGATACATACCGTGTCTTCTAGGACTATGATTCTCTGTGACGATGTCGTAATGTATGTAGATTTTGATGACTATAAGCTCGGTGGAGATTTGTTAGCGGGAACTGCTGTGGCCTGCATGCAGTTCAGAGACAAAGCTTGGAAATTGTTTGTTCAACAAAAATATCCTTCAATTTATAACACAATTTCTGAAAGTGTGAGGGAACTGTGTTTTGATATAAAGGACACTATAAACGCATCCTTGCAAACATCTTTTGACAAAAAATCACGAATGGATGCAACAAAGGATTAAGGATCTTGTAAAGACCCTGGGCGTAAATTCTGTTATAATCAACAATGCCAAGGATGGTGTTTATAAGGGCAAGGGAAATTTCAATGAAAATGATCCTTCCATTAATGAATGGAACAAATAAAGTGATGCCATCGAGATAAAGGTCACAAGAAAAATGAAAGAAGGATGAGGCTGAAGATGAAAAATTGAAGAAAATTGATAATACGTGTTGGAAAACCAAATTGATGAAGATAGCCTCTGAAATTGCTAATTATAGGGGAATGGTACACACTTCCAAGGGATTAGACAAAATGTGGTTGTGGTTATAAATAAAGAAGGTTACTCGTTCAAATGCAAATTAGCGAAGTTTATGCAAAAATGAAAAGAGATTTGAGTAGCCGCAGTGACAACAGTACAAAAATAATAGATCTCACCAGAGTTATAATGGCATTTTAAGTCTCACATATAACTATATTGGAAATGGTGATGCCATAAGATTTTATCTGGAATTCCAAATGCATACCATCACCATTCCCAAGAAATAGACACATAACTTAAACAATTGTACTTGTCAGTTTGGCCAGTTAGTATTAGTGACCTTTCAGAAATATTTATAGAAAACCCCAAAAAAAATGTTAGGTATCATTTTGTTATTGGACAAGAAAGAAAAATAGATATTTTATTAATCATAAAATCTGAATATGACGATAAAAATATTTTACTTGATCAAAAAATAAAATATAAATTTCTAAAATATAAATTAAATAAAAAATTTAGGTTATAAATAACAAAGAACAATTGGCATGACAATATTGGTTGAAAAAGATGAAGTTATTTACAATGGTGAAAACTATAAAACTTGTATTCCACAATATAATAAATAAATTTCATATTAGTAATTAATAATTCACAAATATATTAATATCATAACAATTAATTAATATTGTACCAATAATTAATAAATATATAAATACATAGTCCCATATCAATATTAAATATTTATAAACTAAACAAAATCTTTTACCATATTTAAGTTTTAAATATCCTTCCAATCAAATAATATAATTTGTTTTAGAGAATATGATTTTTAATTTCAACTACAATATCTTTGGTAGAGATAAGCCACTAAGTGGTACTTGTTAATGTGAGTTAAATGCTAAATGCAAATTATTTGCTAATTCCGAATTATTTCAACATTATCAATACTTACACCGGAGGTCCTTGTTGGAACATGTCAAATTCCGGCAGCCACTTTCCCAGTGATTCAATACCAGTGATACTGTTTCACGTAAATGTTTTTAGTGAATAGTTGTTTTGGTAAGTGACAAGTGACCAACCAAAATAAAGTATGCACAATAGGTCAAAGTTGCGTGTATCAGGCAGGTGAAGAAAAAAAGAAGGCTTGTGTAGAGAGGCACAAACAACGGAAAAAATCAGGATCAGGATCCTATGCAAATCAGGCAATAACATTTGCAAGAGGGTGTATACGAAATTTATATATGCTTGTTTAAAGGTAACAAGGATGTCATCAAAAGAAACATGTAAATAAATTTGTTGGGAAGTGGGTAGACCAAGAACAACATGAAAGAGAAAAATGACACTGTTGGCATCTATGAGGAGGGATGGCGGCAATGGCTTGTATATACATGGACTGTTGTTTAGAGGGATCCAGAACTTTAGTTTACTAAAAATTCCATATGAAATCAATGCAGTACTACCGATTATTAGCGGTGAGATCATGAGCTTGCATCACCAACAACACCATCAGACATACATTAAACAAGGTGTTAGAGCAGCTTGAAGAGGCCTCTGCTAACAAAAATGTTGAATCTAGCTTGAATCACTCTCTTTGTCTGCATATTCATTCTCTACTTGAGGAGTATTGATATTGCCTCCAAAAGAATGAATTGTAGAGTTGAAATTGAAGACTTTGTTTCTTCAAATTGAGCATCACTCTCAAATAATTCCATCCTTTTGACATATGAATCACGCGAGTAAATTTTTGTATGGTGGGCTTGCTTTGTATGGAATTTGATTGATAGCACAGTCCATTAATGGCAATGGTTTCATCACCAACCAATGGGAATTCCACAACAATTCATTCCTCTCCTAATCCAAATACATCTTCCTCCTTAGAAACAAGTAATACCAAAGTTGTTTTGTTGTACGCAGACTTTAACCATGATTTTGGTTGTTTTTGTAGTCGACACAGAGTAGGGTTTCCAGATTTTCAACTGCAATCCATTTAAGGAAACATTCCAACAAGATTCAATTATGGTGGCACTATCAAACCCTCTATATCAACTAGTAATCATGGAAAAGAGTTAAACAAGATATCTAATTGCCCTAAAATGAAACTCTTTTCATTAAAATGAAATCTTGTTTCAAGTCTGCTGAAACCTAAGGATTAGTCTAAAACAAATCCAAATTTACTTTGAAATCCACAAAGAAAGTGGGGGTTCAAAAACATTACCTCAACCTATGCTCAAAAGGAGGTAATGTGTGTTTTTTTAAGTAAGGCGTAAGGGTGTGGTTACATCGATAGTTAAATATGAGGTGTAATTCTTATTGACATATTATGTTTAGTGAGAGGTCCATTGTTTTTGTGATTTTATTTGTAGTGGCATAAGGATTATGATATACTAAATTATCAGAGAGACTGATATAATGGAAATTCTTCATATGAGTGTCATCGAAATATTAAATTATTTTAAAAACAATAAAGACAATCATCAAATTACGAGAGGTCATCCTGTTTGACTGAATCAGGGTTACATCTAATGGTTGTTCTAAATCTCCTTAAAGATAAGCAACATGACCAAGGAGGTCAACCATTCATACCAATGATTCATTAAAGGCCCACAACAATGGCATTTTATCATGCCATTAAATTACATACAACTATCATCCATGATTTTGCATCATTGCACACTAATAAAAACAAAAGAATCTTACATGGTACATGTATTTTCCAGAGTGCTTTACTATATGGAATAGTTTGATAGTATCCTTGCAAGTTCCTTTTGTATGCATCTAAATTTACACTATCATAGATATCTTAAATACATCTATATAAAATACACCGAGAGGTATCAATCTTGAGATGTCTATCTAATGTAGAAAAACTTATTAGATGTCGAGGAAAGAAAAAACCCTGGGAAGATGAAACAGTTTACTATTGGTCAGTGCGAGTCTGACACGCTTGCAAATGTGTATAGGGGATCATAAAAATTGGCGGAGAGATGTGGCGATACGAACAATGCGAAGGTGTCGTCATTGGTATTCATAAGTTGAGCTTTGTTGAATCAATGTTTTTTGAGAGAAATGTTTCTGCAAATTTGTTCTTTTCTTTTTTTTCAACGGAAAGATTCGACCTTTTAATTTTAGAGAAAATGTCAACGTTATATTTACATATTTTGGGTGTGAGTTCCGAGGACATTGTGTTAATATTTTCTAGGTGTCTTCTTTGGAATGGGCTTTGCTAGAAACCGCCTATTTCCGGGTGGCTCTTTAAAAACACTTGATTCCGTTTTTCCAATCTGAGCGTAGTTAATGTTTTGGTAACGTATAAACAATAATTGCATCGTCGGTTTGATAAAATATTTTGATGTTTTTTAGTGACATTGTATTTTAGTGGCCTTCTTTTACGGGCAACGGTGTGGCACTAACAACAAGGCACCTAACCTTCACCGTCTCCCTGCATTCCAATTTCCATGTCATGATATTTAATGGAACTCCACATTAGTCTCTATTCCCTAGGGTTTCTCTTTTTGATAAAGAAAATGTAATCACCACATTTTTTCTGTTTTACCTTTGCAACTACATTGCTCCCATCTCAGCTTTTACATTTTTTTAATTATAAGTAAGTCTGGTTGAATAAGTTTTTTAATCAGTATGAAATCATGGAGAAAATTAGTGCCATTGCCAAGGGAAAATTAGTGATCTTTCAAAGGACATCTTTATCAACGCCGATATGGCCGATAATGACATGAGTTTTACATTTTCAACAAATACTCTAAGTACACTTATCAACATGTATGGAAAATGGAGGAGTGAATTGTTTCTTCACTTTGTTATTATTTTCATGAGCCCTAGGTGTACAACGTTGTTGAGCTGAATTCTACCCGCACAGTCACATGCCGAGATCTATAAATTTACGAGCATCCTCTCTAAACCACACAATGTTTGATCCTACAAGATTAGGTTATTTTTGTTTCAATCTTTTTAACCGCAATAAACATTGTATAAAAGATAGTCTAACGGTTTCACATGATAGTGACACAAATGGCTCAAATAGTAGCGGGTCATATCCACATTATTTAATGTTAGTGTTCTTTTATTTAATTGCTTTGCTCTCAACCTGCTTAAAAAAGAGTAATGATGTTATTGTTATTATTATTTTTAAATCAACATTTTAGAAAGTTGTACGCTTAACGCTCACATTTTAGTGAAAAAGATATGGTCAATAGATTTATTTAGCGAAAAGAATTATTTTCAAAGATAAGACGATGTAGATTGAACTTATCCCTCAAATAGTTAGAACAGGGAATTTGGTTGGTAGATAGATGATGACAATTTTCAATTATTACTTCACATCTTTTCCAATTGAAATTTGGTTCAACACAAGCTTCAACCCATAGGATCCATACAATGTTATTAATCAACGTGCCCTAGAGTGGGATATTCATATGTTTCTTGTTGGGGTAATTGGAATTGATAGCAAAAACAAACTAAAAATTAAATAGTGTTTCATCAAATGCAATATACAGATATTCAACTCAATTAGCTCACCTTCTCCATGTTAGGAAAAATATATTGTTAGTGTGAACATTAGAAATTAAAATAATATGAGTGTGTGTGTAATAAAACATTATTACACATTTGTACGTGAGTTGTGAGAACAACTCACTATTAGTGAGGTGTTAGAGATTGAAGGAGACATGTTAGGGATTTGTTGTTGAGAGATTTAGGGGATTTCAAGATGAGGTCTATCTCCTTGTATGATGGAGAAGGAAAAGTCTATAAATGTAATAGCTCTCAACATAATAAAATATCCCGAATGATCTCTATTGAAAAATATATATCTTATATTCGGTGTATTTGATTTTATTCCTATGCAAATCTTACCCAGATTCAACATCTGGTATCAGAGCAGGATGTGCGTGTGAGGAATTTCCAGCATAAGTTTTATTTCACGCTTGTTGTGGCACAACTGCATTCAATAATATATTGGTTTTTTGAAAAAAAAACAAGCTGGACATTTTTTTATCTCTATACGGTTTTGGGTGGACATCATATTTGGATTAATTCTGATTGGCAGCGGTTTTCTGGAAAAGGAATTTTAAATATTCGTAGAAGGCATTTGATCTAAATTTTTGTGCATTATATTTTCTTGTACCAGAACAGAATCTCTTTATTTTAAAAAAAGACAGTAGTTGCATGATAAATCTATGTATTCGGGAGATAGGCATCAGAATGATCATTGGAGGAGCATATTTTTATGTCTGATTTACATTCCACATGTGGCATGTTATCATTTAGAAAGGAAGCCCTGTTGTATTGATAAGATCCACAATACATTTGCTGTCAAATTCATGCTTGGTCAGATCATATGCATGAATGGATTCAGTGTCAAACGTCAACCATCGTGCAGCTTGGAGGTTCATATCCAAATGTTTAAATATATGTTTTGTTTTGTTCTTTTTATTTGTGGCATCATAGTTTGTGCAGTATAAATAATCTCTTTGTTGTCTTGTTTTAAGAGTATTTTGTTTCAAAAATACCTTTCACGTTAAACCAAACAAAAAACAAATATTTATTTAGGTTTTAGATTATATATGGTTTAGGTTTGTTTTTTATTCATTAATATGTTTTAAAGGTTTTTTAAAGTTTTGTTTTATTTTTTGAATAAAGATTTAAAAAGTGAATAATACGTGTCATTTTAGTTTTTAATGTTTAGGTTAGTTTTTCAAAACAAGTTTATTTATTTATTTTAAACTATATCAAATCATATAGTTTCTTTTTAAAGTTTATAATGTTTTTAAAGTGATTATTAGATAGGTTTTCTTATTTGTTTTGTTTATTTTATTTTTAGAATATTTTTATTTATTAATTATGTGTCGTATCGATTTTATTATCTTGTCAACGTTTTAATTAGTTGTGTATTAAAGTTTTGAGAAAGTCAATATGTGATATTGTATTGTTTCGTCATTGTGAAAGTTAGTCAAAAGTAGTGTTACAATTTTAATTATCGTATTGTCTTGTTATAATCTAGTCGTTTTGTGTCGTCAACCAGAGTCATTGTCAAATTGTAAAAAAATAAATAAAATTGCCTTACGGACGCATTTTCGGTGTAACCCGACATCCGAGTTGTAATTGAGTTCCATAATTCAATCCGACCGAGTTAGCAAAATTCAATGGAGGCTAGAGGCAAGGAGGAGGAGGCTAATCAACATCTCTTGTTAGTCACCAACAAAGAGACTACTTCAAATGTATTGGTGACCTTTATTTCAGTTGTGTATTTGTTTTCTGCTATAATAAGAACAAAAGTGATATTCTTGTTCATATTTGTAATAATCTCCTTTTATGTGAAAAATGATGAGGGCCAATAATAGTACGGCATATCATGATGTGGTTGTAGGTAAACCATCTGTAAAACCTTCATACATGGTTTGTGGTAAGCCATATGTAAAAACCACCATTCTTGGTTGTTCGTTAGCCATATGTAAAACCATCGTTCTAGGTTTGTGATTATCCTTTGAAAATCACCAGTATCATGAAAGTAGATGCAAGTACATGATCTAGGTTTTCCCCATGTTCACACTAAGGGAGTGATTGTTAGGGAAAATATATTGTTAGTGTGAACATTAGAAATTAAAATAATATGAGTGTGTGTGTAATAAAACATTATTACACATTTGTACGTGAGTTGTGAGAACAACTCACTATTAGTGAGGTGTTAGAGATTGAAGGAGACATCTGTCCAAGTACCTTATTGCTAATCTTCCCTTCCTACATCACATATTTTGTCATTTGGGAAATCTATAATGATCTAAGTCATTTTTTTGTCCTCTTGCCCAAAAAGTATTTCCTCTATTTTGTCCTTTTCTCCTTTTGGTCTTGCTTTTTTCACCAGTTTATAGTTTATATTATTCGCGTCAAATTATTTATAGTATATTTATCTTATAACTAACTTTTATAACTCTTTTGTTCTTATTCTAATTGAATATGAGGTCGAATATATTTAATCATTTCAAATAGTTTATAGCATAATATTTATTAATTTAGATTACTTTTTTCATGATCAAAATTCACTATTTTTATTGTATACAAATGACTTACGACATTTGCATCAATCTTATTAACCATATTAACTAATTACATTTATTTTCTTTGGCAAGTGAATTTAACGACCTTGCAACCATTAAATCACGCCGTCAAAGACCATTTTGTAAAACACAAAAAAAAACATCATTTTCACTAGCCTCGTCCGCAATCGTAAACGATGTCATTCTAGGGTACCTGGGCATTTCGGGCTACTAACTAGCGCTTTCAAAATACATAACTATCACATGCACTCAAATAACCAAGAAAAACTATTCTCCAGGGTACCTAGACGTTCCTAGACACTGACGGTTGCTTTCCAATTCCACCATTATCACTTGCAATCTAATCACGAAGGAAAATGATAAGCGATTCTCCATGTATTCCTCATTTTTAATTATTTTCTCTTTTCTGCATTGAACTTTCCCTTTTCTGAGTGATTGTCTACATCGAATGTCACATTTTGTTTTGGATTAAAAGGAACCTTTATTTTCTGCATCCTACCTGATCAAATAGCCTAAGTAAGGGATTTAACTCTCTGCATTTCACTTATCACACACTGCCTAAAACTTCACAAACAAAGTCAACACATCGAAACATTCCTCTCACCTGGTTAACTGATTAGGACTTGAACACCCAATAGAAAATTGTCTCAGACATCTCCCAAGCCAAAACTACCTGAAACCATCCTTAGACTTCTGTTCTTTAGGCACCTTTATTATCCATCTTATTTTTCTTTTCGTGTCTCACAATTAATCATGATGATAAAAAATATTCAGCTTGATTTGTTTGTAAACAACATACATAAACAAATGTTTCTCTATTTCACACCTATTTTCGTTCTCTCTCAAATCAAAACGACACAACAATCTACTCCATCTGATGACATTACTAATCTTAACAATCTCACCCAAAAAGATACTAAACTCAAAACCACATCGTTAGTCACCCAACCTCCAGTCTCCATGGTCTCACCTCAGGAGAACCATGTCATCCAAAATTGTCCCCACCTTAACACCAACCCTCGTATCCCTCGTCAAGCCAGTCTTCCTAAATTAACTGCATTTATGTTAGGGATTTGTTGTTGAGAGATTTAGGGGATTTCAAGATGAGGTCTATCTCCTTGTATGATAGAGAAGGAAAAGTCTATAAATATAATATCTCTTAACATAATAAAATATCCCGAATGATCTCTATTGAAAACTATATATCTTATATTCGGTGTATTTGATTTTATTCCTATGTAAATCTTACCTAGATTCAACAATCCAACATACTCATAAGTCATAGTAAAATAAGAGCTTACCAACATTGTGTGGACACCCATTGAGTCATAATAGGAAGTATTTTTTGTCGATTGTTATAGTTGAAACAATTTATGATAACACATATTACACTACAAATTACAACTATAACAAATTTAACATTATTATCCTCTCCGGTGTAATTTGCAACTCATGGGTAAGTGCAACAAGTTGGTGGACAATTAAGTGAACATAAAAACTTGAAATTTAGGTACCGCGATCGCGATTTCTAAACCGCGCTTGCGTAATTATTTTTTATAGGTTTGGTGATCTCTGAACCTAAAACCGTGATCACGGTCCTTTGAGACAAAAAAATAGACCCGCGAATCCTCATTTTCTCCCATTTTCCCTTTTGAACCACGATTTCTCCTAGACCTTTGGCACTCGTGCTTTGAATACCCCCTAAAAATTACTCTTCGGACTTCTGGATTGCGATAATTTTAACCATGCCGCTAAAACAAAGAGGTAAGCCCTTGATTTTGATCATTTTTTTACATTTTAGGTTTTTTTTGTGATTTTAATGGGTTTTTCAATTTTTTGTTTATGTATACAATTTTTTTTGTTTTGTCAGTTGCTCAACAAACTCGTAATCTTGCAAACCATCGAAATATTCCTCAAAACCCTCCAAACATTCTTCAAAACCTCCAAACAATCCTCAAAACCCTCAAAACATTCCTCAAAACCCTCCTCCAAACATAGATCTGTCTCATGTGGCTCCTTTTGTCCCCACGGAACCAACATGAACACAAGCTAATATCGTTAGAAGAATCTAATAAAATAAAATTGTCATTGAGAACCTTATTCAGACTATAAGAAAAAATCATGCCACAAATCTGTCCCGCATGACTTTAGCCAACACATTGCAAATATTGATTGATGAATTCGACTCCGCAACCAACCAAATAGATAGATGAAATACCTTTAGAGATGATTGTAGGCGGTGGTATGTAGATAAATTATCCCATGCGGCCATAAAAGATAATTTTTTTGGAAAATACCACAATTGTGCACTATTTACTGACCTAAGAACCAATGCCCCCTCCGTAGCTACTTGCAAACGGTTCCCAATCCATTGGTGCCACGATGACCGAATCGAGAACAATTTTTAGGACCAATGGTGAATGATTTTTGATTATCCACCATGCAACAACAATGAGGTTCTTCTCTATTTTTTGAATAAATTATATTGCGAGTTTGTGCTTAATGAGGTCCCAAATTATTTTGACTTTTCTAAGTTTTATGGGTGAGGAGGTGGCTCTGCACAGAGTAGACCTGATGCACATGTAGGTCAACTAAGGATCTCCCATTCCCTACAACCCCCATTGCCTTCAGTTATCCCTTCTATAATGAAGGAGGTTGCGGAGATTGACACACTACATGCATTGAGTGAGCTCACTGACACTCTGACCCAACATAGTGATCAGATTACATCTGGTGATATTGGTGGAGGTGTCCATTCTAGCACACCACACCACTGTGGATTATGTGGTGTTGTATGCATTACAGACGATACATCATTTTCTGGATCACATGATTTCTTTTCTCTAGATGAGATGATGGTGGATGTTTGTAGAACTGGTGCAAATGATCTTGGTCTTTCACAGGTAAATGTCATATATATATATATATACACACACACAATAGTTTAATTCATGTTTGAGATTTTAATATATATGTATTTGATTATACGTCATGTACATACATATAAAAACTAATTTTTTATTTTATTTTAAATAACAAGAGCCAGTGAAGGAAACATCCGCCGTCGACATGCTAGCTACTGCAGTTGGACGTGTTACAAATGTAAGTTTCAAGTTGTACTTAAATTTTAAAATTTATTTGATTGCACTTTTATTATTATAATATTTCATTTGTACATGTACATATTAATATATGTTTGTCTTTTATACACAGGAGCCTGACATGTCATCGTCTGCTCTAGGAACTGAGGCTACTGACATGCCTCACGTGACTTTTACATAGGTTAGTTTATATTTACACTTTGTTCCTAATTGTGGAAGTTCACGTGGATTATGCTTTGGGTCTGTTATGTGGCAGTCATGTAGATTAATATTGATTTGTACATGTTTTTTATATAACTTATGACTGTCAGAGAGACTCCTCCATATATGCAGACTGTGGAGGTTACTATAGATACTGCCATAGCATCTGCAGATCCACTAACTGTGATACAATTTTTTAAATTTGTTAAATTTGGAGGAATTATTTCTTATTACTTAAATCTACAATATCAAATTTTGTACATGAAATATTTAATTTGAAATTTAATTATTTGTATATAGCTTACCCCTCGTGAGTCTACTGTTGTCCCTACGACGCGTGAATGACAAATTGATAGGGATCATGACATTGCGGTAAGATTTCACATGCATTTTAACTAAATTCTAAGTTTCTAAATTTTGAACGTATTTTAAAAAATTGGGTGTTAAAAACTTGTTGTTTATGAATGTGCAGATTAGGTTGCAGGCCTGCTTATAGACGCCTAAGACCACACAGATGAAATCCTTAGTAACATCTCCCTCCACTACATCCTTAGGTCATGGACATGCTACTTCTAGCAGGGTGAAGAGATGGAATATGTTTCATGATTAGATTCATAGGACTTGGATGTACATAAATATATATGGGTCATCTGGTCCTAGTTCATGATTCTTCATATAGTCCATCATATATATAGTCTTATGCGACCACATGTGGTCCTATATGTATGACACACTTAGTTCGAGATGTACACATGTTATGAACTTATATTTTCAGAGACTTGCGTCCAACACACTTAGTTCGAGATGCACACATGTTATGAACTTATATTTTCAGATACATGCGTCTAACACACTTAGTTTGATATATTATATATCCATGTGTTAGTTTTCATAACGATATTACTTCTATGTTTGATTCGATTTCATTATAGATGATATCCTTCTATGTATGTACGTTGTATGTATATTAGTTCTATATGTATGTTTGATTTAAAATTAAAAAGTCACGTCCTGGAGCACTACATGGTATAATTGTTAAGCAAACCTATTCCATTAAGCAAAACCTATGATAATTTCTAACTATATAAATATAAACTAATTTTCTAAAACCTATATAGTTATATATTTATTTCTAAAACTATATAAATATTCCATTAAGCAAACTTTATTTCTAACTATATAAATATAACGTTACTATGGTGCAACATTGCACGGTACAATTGTTAAGAAATTAAGGGAAGCATTTACATTGTTTTAGAGATTATCCCAGTAATAGGGCTTATCCCATTAATCAATAGGTACACCTTATCTCTTTATAATTTGGTGCTATGCCGATCAACTAAGAAGTTACACATGATTTTATTATTGTAAGTAGATTCAATTCCATATCAATTCCTATATGTTTTTGTATTTAAGCACACACTTTAAAAACCTCATTTTTTGTATACCCTACAATCCTTCTAGTCCAAAATACACATTTTTGTGAGGGGGTTTGTCAAATAATTCATATCCTTACCATTCCAAGGCATTTGAAAAAATTTCAAGGTTCTTCAATGAATTTTAAAACGATATATCAAGGAATTTGTGAACATTCTTTACATATTTATTTAGGATGTTTGTACATATGTTACGACATATCAATCTAGATAAGAACACATAAATATGTATGCAATGTATATTGTCAAATAATTCACATCCTTGCATTTTAAAGATGATACACTGACAACTTTTTAGGCATTTCAAATGCTAGTAGGTATCCTTGTCTTATTTATTTGAAACCCTAACATCTAATAAAAATCTATTTGTTTAACATTTAATTTTGAAACTAAGATATAACAATTGACACATATCATATATGATGTTATATGTTATATAATCGTAAATTGAAGGTTCTTAACTTAGTTGGCAAAAGATATGCAAAAATTATTCTTAACAAGTTCTATTGTGTATTAACATGCTTAAAAAGAGATCATTTAACAATCATTAGAGTATTTACATGGTAATGTGTTGACCTTGTTGCAATCTCATTGATGCTAGCCGAGTAACACGGGAAGTCATGCCTCGAAATGTTGTGGTCCAACAAACTGTCATCGCCAACGCGTTTGATTGGGGGGTATATGCCTTAATGTGCTATGGCGGGCTATAGGGAGGCCTGGATTAGAGTCAGACCATTCGATTGAGAGCCTTCCTAACATTCCTTGAGCCTTCGTGGCATAAATGTTTACAAATTGCCTTTTCTAGGCAGTCCTAGGAAATGAATGAAGGCGAGTAGTGAGAAGTCATGCATCAGGATGTCATGACACCAAACCGACTGCATCGATATGTCCGGGTGGCTAGATGAACACTAGAGGAGACATCGTTTCGGTGCGTAACAATGTTGTTGCTTCCGGGCTACTTCGTTCGGGCATAGTCCCTTAAGAGCCCTAAGACCAAAAAATCGTTCAACTTCAACGGGTGACTACGTAGACTTTGTGGTACCTAGAGACGTCTCGTCTGATCCTACACCTTGGCATAGGGACCCTCCACAATATCTTTTATTGGTTTTTTCCTTCTCCAATCGGTGCTTTCACTGCCCTATTGTTTACAAACGCGTGAAATAATGAAGTTTGAGCCAGTGTAAGACTGTCAAACGCTATATTTTACAAATGGTGGGTCGTGGCACCAAACCAACTGCGCCGAAATGTCCGGGTGGCCAAGTGAACACTAGAGGAGGCATCGTTTTGGTGTGCGACAACGTCATTGCTTCCGGGCTACTTCGTTCGGGTGTAGTCCCTTAAGAGCCCTGAGACCAAAATATCGTTCAACTTTGACGGGTGACTATGTGGACTCCATAGCACCTAAAGATGTCTCGTTCAATCCTAAACTTTGACGTAGGGACCCTCTACAATAGTTTGTCTTAGTTTTTTTCCTTTTCCAATCGGTGCTATCGTTGTCCTATTGTTTGCAAATACACGAAATAGTGCAGTTTTAGCCAGTGTAAGACTGTTAAACACTATATTTTGCGAACAGTGGGTCATGGCACCGAACCAACTATGCTGAAAATGTTTGGGTGGCCAGGTGAATGCTAGAGGAGGTGTCGTTTCGGTGTGCGACAACGTCGTTTATTCCGGGCTACTGCGTTCGGGCGTAGTCCTTTAAGAGCCCTCTGACCAAAAAATCATTCAACTTCGACGGGTGATTACATGGACTCTGTGGCACATAGAGATGTCTTGTCTGATCCTACACCTTGGTGTAGGGACCCTCTACAATAGTTTGTCTTAGTTTTTTCCTTCTCTAATCGGTGTTCTCGTTGCCCTATTGTTTGCAAACGCGTGAAATAGTGCAGTTTGAGCCAGTGTAAGGCTATCAAACGCTATATTTTGCAAACGGTGGGTCGTGGCACTGAACCGACTGCGGCGATATGTCCAGGTGGCCAGATGAATGCTAGAGGAGGTGTCATTTCGATGCGTGACAATGTCGTTGCTTCTGGGCTACTTCGTTCGGGCGTAGCCCCTTAAGAGCCTTGCGACCAAAAAATTGTTCAACTTCGACGAGTGACTACACGGACTCCGTGGCACCTAGAGAGGTCTTGTTCGATCCTACACCTCAGCATAGGTACCCTCTACAATAGTTTGTTTGGTTTTTTCCTTCTTCAATCGGTGCTCTCATTGCCTTATTGTTTGCAAACATGCGAAATAGTGAAGTTTGAGCCAATGTATGATTGTCAAATGCTATATTTTGCAAATGATGGGTCGTGACACCAAACCGACTGTGCACACATGTAGGGATGGTTTTGTAAACACTTGGGGAGGCATTATTTTGGTTCTATAAGCTCCAGGGGCTTGTAGGCTACCTCCTCTGGAGCCAAAACCCCCTCCATAGGTACATAAATCGTTGTTAATTACTTTTTTTTTGGTAAAACAATGAAATCTTCTCTTAACTTTGAGAATTTACATTTCTCTACTAACAGTGCTAACCACATGAAGGTGGAAGCTTTTCTGGCACCCCTAACTTGCACATAAAAGTGTTAGTCAAAGAAATTTAAGTTTCAAATCAAAACCATACTAGATATATACAAAATACATAAATTTAATAAAATATATGAACTTAAATCCATTTAATTAACAAATTTATATATACCAAAGAAATTATACATACCATACATGAGCATTGTAAATTCATTCCAATGAACCATCAGGATCGGATTTACTCTGAATAATGAACATTATTGCTTCATGATTTGACTCTCAAATCTTCCAAAGAATCTTGTTATTAGGCGTTCCTCGATATCTATATAGCTAAATATTTGTCACTAGAACTAGATGAGAATATAAGAGTATTTTCTTGTGTGTCTCAAAGTCTTCAAAAACCTTAACATAAAAGTTTTTTAATGGATACTATCAAAGCCAAGTTTCAGTAACTACCACTGACCCTGTAGGGTACTTAATATCTTCGCCATCTATAATAGAAGAAGTCCTTCTTTCTTTCCTCAATACAACGACATAATAAATAGTCTGTTCCTTCTTCATTGTCTTTTGTCGCAATAACTGCAAACACATGTCCTACAAAAAAAGAAAGGTTTCAACTCAAATTTAAATTATACATATTAAAATTTCAATGGACATAAATCAATACAAAAATTGTAAATAACCATAAATACCTTGTCGCACCAAAATCAAAATTTCGTCAAAGTCCTTGGATGTTGCAACTTCATCTGTAGAAATAATGATAACTAGGAAGCGAAGTTAGAGGCATACAAATCCGTCCATCTACCCATTCTTGTGAACCATACTCAACAGTGACAAATTCAATACAAGATGCATAAAAACATGTCATCTTTTTTGTCATTGCGGCTTACAAAGTAGCGTCTGAGCTACAAAATGAGTGCATATCACTGGGCCCAGTGAGTGTCATACAATCATCGTAGTTAGCAATTTGTTGCTCCTCTATCAACCAAAAATATCTGTGGACTGTGGAATTTTGTTGAAAACCCCGAGCCATATTGTTAATACACTATTCCACTATGCTCTTTACATCTTTCAATTTAACACCATATTTGTACTTTAACTCTTCTCTTATAAGAGCTCTTTTCACACATGCCCATGCACCGTCACGCTTTCCTTTTCCATGTCCAGCCTAGTGAAACTCCAAATATATTGCACACCCATCTTGACGTGCATCATACTCATCTAATAAAACATTCGTGCATTATTAAACTGAGACGTGTAATTATCTGACTATATATAATATTGTTTGAAGTGGATGTCCCTATCAAACAAGTTTCCATAAAATAACTAGAAACACCCTTGTACAAATTCAGTAGAATGAGTATGATCATCACCGATATAAAAGTGGTACTCTCTTAAAAATTTACGATCATTCTCTGTACTGTCAGGAGAATGTATAAATGCTATATGAAAAAAAGGTAACTTGTACTGAGTTGTAATATTGCGATTGAACCTCGATTTGTGGTTGCAATGTATAATTCTCTATAAAATCGACCACTGAAACAATAATACAAATAGGAAATGTGTCATTGTATATCTTGAACTGTTCATCCAACCATCAAGCTCTATGTGTATGCGTAGCATACTCATAAACAATTTCATCCTTAAATTTTCTCATAAATTAAAAAATAGACATATGTTTTGTAACTACCTCACACCGTTTAGACTTTTTTCCATTTTTCAATTGGTATGCAACTGATTTATATTTATTAAACTCAACTAAATTATGTCCTATTGCACCTTCAATTTGCTCGTGATTGTAACTTTCTAATTTAGGTAATCTGCCGCATGGACCACAACTTTCATCTAAATAATCATGACTATAAAAAATTGTCCAACTTCTTTTTCACAAAATATCGTAGGAATGAAATCCCTGGAAGATATTAGTGGAATTTGAACACCACATTTCAATAACATAGTTTCAAAATGGAAATTAGAATGAATACGTAAAAATTTAGCATAATGCATCACAAATTTAACATGTTGCCTATAACAAATGGTGTGAGCATGGTTGATTTTTACATAGAATGGTTTCAACATTTCAAAAAAATGTTGACTAATTTTAATTTCCAGATGCTCTTGTTCAAACTTACGAAAAAATTGAGTTTGAGTCATATCTAAGAAATGTTTTGGATGTGGTTCGCGATTAGTAGAACCAACTCTCTATTTTACAACATCTCTTGTATTAGGTGAAACTCTAGTGTTATCATGCCAAAATTGAATAACAACTTCTCTTATAACATCAGAATTATCTTTGTCCTTGTACGGTGTTCTAGCAGAAAATGCCCAAAAATTGGTGTTATTAAATGATTGAAGGATATTATGTCTTTCAATTGCTTTCATTAGAGTTTTTTGATTAACTTGCAACATTCAACTTGTCTGCGTAATCAAATGTTTTTTTTATTGATTCACTTACAACATTAGTAGCAAGTACATGATGCACAATATTACTATCCCTAGTGCGTCTCTTGACACCAATAGTGTGATATGCATCATGAAGGTTTTCAACAATTGTAGAGGTTTGACTATGTATATTAGATGTTGTCAATCCTAAGGTGTTTAATGTAGGTCTCATTTTAATGAATTTCATCAAACTAACCAACAACTGACATCTTTGGGAATCATTTAAAATTTCAAAATGATTATCCCAAAATTCAGTGGCTTTTCTTCTGATTGCCATTCAAAAAGTTTGTCAGACACTAGTTTCAAAAAAATTTCATCAATTTCAATATAAAATAATTAGGTTTTTTACGAAAAATCCTAGGAGGTGTTTTTGTCAAATTTTGTTTGTTTATAGTTTCAACCTGAATTTTCTTATTCACATTTTCATTGTCTCCTTCAATTTCAACATTTACTACATTACGAGTATTTAATTCTTCTTCAACATTGACAGTAAAAACATTTTTATCACGAGTATTTAATTCAACTTTAACACTGACAGTAGAAACTTACCTGGTTTCTTATTGCTTACAATAATAGGGGTTGAAGATGAACCTCTTCTTGATTCATGAAGATTCCGCATTGGCTCAACATTTTGAAATCTGTTTTCCTCTAATTCGTTTGGTGTTTTTTACTTAATGAATTCCTTTTTTGACTTCGTTTCTTGTCTCCCATGATGTTTTGCTTCTGGTGATAAGAAAAATGTGTAGAAAATGACATAATTTTGCAGTAATTTGTACGGTAAAGTCAAACAGTAAAAAACACATGGTAATTAGAACATTGGGATGTGTGTAAATAGGATTTAAGAACCGTGATCGCACTTTACAAATTGCGCTCGCGGTTTATAAAGCGCGATCGCAGTTATTATAAACCCTGTGATCGCGGTTTATAAACTGCTATCGCGGGTCTATTTGTATCATCAAATCCAACCCTAAGGCTCGGGAAATCTTTGTTTTTACCCAACCAAAGCTATGGAAGGTCATTATGAAGTGTAAAAGGTTAAAAAACTTCAAATTTTATCTTCCACGGACTTGAACCATGCTGAAAAACTGAAAACATTTCACAAAAATTGTGCCATCGCGTAGGGGAGACTAGCTTCGTAGAAATATTGATTTTAAAGTGAATTGAATAAGATAAATATCATTTTATAATTTTTTTATTAACAATAGGTCTTTAAGACATTTTTTCCCGCGAATGTCTGTGTCTACGTTTAAGACTGCAACTTTTGTTTCGCTTATCAAAATGTGATAAAACTTATACCATCCCAAACGTGGAGAAATTCTATACATGTTAAAAAAAAATTTGATTTTGATAATTTTTGATATAGTTATGGCGGACAAACGGAAAGTGCTTCGTTTTCTAAATATTTTCAGACCACTTTCACGGAAAAAATCATAAAAAAATATTGCTCGAAAAAATACAAAATAAAATCCATCCCAAGATAGATAACTACATCTAAATTTTTACCAAATGAAAAAAAAAATAACAAGATTTGGTCATCCAAATCGAGGGCAAATGGACTACAATCTTATAGGTCAATTTTTTTTTTTTAAAAACCCAAGTCATATAATTTTCAAGTGTTTAATATAGCTAAACTTGTCCATTTTTAAAAAAAAAAGTAGTTTAGAAACTAGATTCTGGATGCTACGATTCATATTTATATAAATTTTTCTAATTTTGAATGCGTGTATTACTAATAATCCCTACAAGTTGAGATTTCACTATTTTTTTGCAATATGACGTCCACTTATGACCCCTTTTTTGTCCACCAACTTGTCCGCACTTACCCTCATGTGCAATTGCTAATAATAGCTCAGACTACTCTTACCACAAGTTGTATTATCAACTCATTCACGCCCCTTTCGTAACTTCCGCAACTTTATAACTTATTAAAAACATCATGAGTAAAAATTTTACGACTTTAATTTATGGCAAATTCTTATTGAGGGTTGGTCACGAGGTTATCTAAATTACTTCATTTTGTTTTCAACATTTTAGTTTTTGAAATGAATACACTTAAAACGGTCTAGAGGCATTTATTAAGTACTAATTCATATGTTTTTAGTGTACTTGACTATTTTTGCATTATTGGTCTGAATTAGGTGTTTTTGGTGTGTTAATCAACTCTTTCTTTTCGATATTTATGGGTTTTTGAGCTAGAAAAAAGATGCTCATGCTCACTTATTTTTTGGTCTTCTCTATGTTATAGTGCACTTGTCCCCTTTGTCATGTCCTTTTCACTTCTTTTCATCTGATGTTTGATTGCATGTGCCAACAACGAACCCAATTTGAAGTCAATTGTACTATGAATACACAAACATTTTCATTAATCAGACACAATATTCACAAGAAGTTATTAAGCATTCACAAAAATCATACAATGTAAGAGAGATCAAATAATCATTAGAGTATTTAGTATTGTTTGAAGCCATAGACACTTAATTTTGGAAATTTACCCCTTTTGACACGGCTGGTTATGACTATGCTCTTTAGCTAAGAAAAATATCCACATCATATCCCCACTCAATACATCTTACTGTCTCTCTCCCAACTTACTTATTCGTACACACTAACGTGTCGTCACATTCTGAATATAAATGCATAATATCAATACTTAACCTATTATATCATGATACAAATTTCATATTGCACTCACTTTCACCATGTCCAAAACCATACAATAGGGTTAGGCTGTAATTTGTGGTCTTGGTCGACCTGTACGATATTACATCGAAACATCCTCCAACTTTGATTTCAATTTGATTATCTTTGTTGGTTCTTTTTATCCTCCTAGGTCAACATTTTTCATAACGATTTGCCTTCGAAACCTATAAGGGAGAGGAGGCAGTGGTTGTGCACCCTAAGTTGAGGGGTCTACAACAACCATATAAATACCATAAAATTTGAAAAAAAAACCCTTTAATCTAGATTTTGTTATTATTAATTTAAATATTTTCTTTTGAACATTTATATTGTATGGAAAGTGGGTTTTTAAGGTATTTAAATCAAGTAGTTTTCCATACAATGAAATTTAGGGTGGACCATCTATAAGGGCATTATGTCATGCATTTTTTTCACTTATGTGGCATCATTTGATTGGGTGATTGTTTGATGTGATTTGATGTGACTCATTTTATTGGCTACTTTTTTTTTTAAAATTTTAAGTGAGAAATTGACGTGTACTAGTACTTGACTTTACATCTACCCTCACCATTATTGGTCCATGCTCCACGATTGGCTCCTCTCCCCTTATAATAAAGTTAACATCACCTCATTTTCACACCTGGTAATCACTTGGCACTATTATGAGCTCTCATTGCAAATAATAATACCAAATTCACTTAATGCTCCAGTCACTACTATGGTTATGAACCTCACACTATGTCAAGGAATTCAACTTCTCTCATTTCCAAGAACCCAAAGATCCCAACTCAATATACTAACAAGAACCAAATCAACTAAACATGGTCAAAGTGGTTCAAGTTTCTAAATATCTACATTCATATAGATATTACATTTGGAAAACTACATGTGGTTTGACGCCTCTTTAGAGTAGTGATAACATAAGCAGTGTATTGATTGCACTTCAACCCAAACACTAACCTTCTTACACGGTCTTCCACCCATGATTAGGGTTGGATTTCGATTCAACTAATTTCATATGGTTTTGAAACAATGCGACACTTAGGGTTTGTCAATGACACACATTTCTATACCATTGAAGAGTATATCACATATATCATTCACCTATGGCATGTTGATCACCTTCATGTATATTTTCTTATTTCACTTTACCACTTAGTTAATCCTTGACCTACTAACTTTACTCCTGACAAGAATGAATTAATGGACAAGGACTAGGCACTTATCTCATAAACTTGTACATACCATATTCTAAAAATACAAAAGCATTAAAATATTTCCAAAAATACAAAATCAAGACGTGACATATTACTAGATATGTTAGCATTACACTTTGTTATTTGGCATTAAAATATTTCCAAAAATACAAAATCAAGATGTGACATATTACTAGATATGTTAGCATTACACTTTGTTATTTGTCATATTTCTTTAATTACTAGCAATTTTTTATATAATTTATATACACATGCATTCATGAACTATACGAATAATAAATATATCACTCTCGACTAAACACAAACTATATCTTTATCTAATGTTATATAGACATGATAGAAGTAACTATTCCCTTTATGATATTTGGAGATTCGAATATTGCGAAGGAAAACTTGGAAGATTAAATTGACGATGTACGGATCAACGATCCAACATGATAGAATATGGATGACATACAAGATGTCTTGAATAACAAACTGTTGTATATTGTATATTGTAATAGTTGCTTTGCATTTCATTAGGCTTAACACGTTACTTGATGACTTGAAGCTTCAGGAATGACACAACTCATATTCGCATGTGATATAGAACAGGCGGATCTAACTCTCAACACCAAAGGGTTTGCAAATAAACATGAACCTTCTTTGTTAATGCACATTACAAAATTAGTAATGGCCGATAACCAAATTTATTTCAAACGAGTTAGGAGGATCTGTGAATTTTTGAAACATAAGGATGCACACGCTCAAATCTACACACTGTATTCGTCTAGATCTCGACTGGATTCATCTAGAATATTTATCAATCATGTATGGAGAATAAGAAGGTTATATAATCAATGGCGATCTGGTCTAGAAGATAACAAATGGAAATATACAAATCTTAAAACACGAGTTCACTGGAAAAGGACACATGGAATCTCCCATATCATAGTGTAGAGTTGACCATGGCTAGGTCGTTCTGCTGCAGGATTGCGCTAGTCATGGAGATCAATACACCAAGCTATAACATCCGATGCAAACAACAAATTGAAATCAATGCTAATCCAATAAATTAATCACTAGTTGCGCTACACCAATGCATTGATAGATTGTCTGACACAGTTTAATACATCTAAATTTGGTTAGAGAATACACAAGAATACATAATAAAACTCAGCTCTGAATTGATTCAGATCTCGTTACATATCGCAATATTGTACTCCTATTTATTAATAGTTGGCTAACAACTTGAATCATCTCTATTCTATTCTTGTTCTAGCAAACTCACACAACCATAACTAGCATGAGTTGTTACAAATCACTTATTTACATTTCATATAATATAATGAACACACTAACTAATTTAGATCACGTGAGCACTTACATTTTCTTAACACGTTCTCTACCATCTTTCACAATAAAAAGCCTACATCTAATGTTTTGAAGGCAAAAAATGTCACATGCGGTGGGAACTACCACTCCACTAACTTATGTCATCTTTGTTTGTATATTATCTCCTCATTTGTTTCTAGATTCCCAAATTAAGTAAGAGGATAGATGTACCCCCATGTAGAGTTGTCAAAATTTGAAATGTAAAATACATATGCCATGTGTAAGGTACAAGAGAGTGTGTATAAGTGTGTGCCTATCCATAACCACCTTAAAAATAGGAATCACTTTTTCTTATTTAAATGTTTACAATTGGTATGCGTCATTGTTTTGCACGGGACTAAATGGTCATTATCAAGGCTATTTCATGAATTATTTTAGAGATCTTATCATTTAGGATATGAGGTACCAATGAAGGGTCTTGCATCCCCCCTTCCACCTTGGAATGCAATTATTGTTATCTTTCCTAACTCAGTGATCATTTGGCTCTGTTGATTCCACATGGAGGTGTTTTACACTTATTAATTTTATATCTTTACATTTTGTTCTTTGAGCTCCAAATATATAGCCATGTATTCTCCCATCATCACCATATGGACCCTTTGCATGTTAGATCAAGGTTTTGAGTGCAACTTGAAATTACAAACCCTTTTACAATTATAAGATTTTTTTTAGAGTATTCCTATGCGAACATGTCTGTGAGCATGGGACAAATCCAACGTGATGTCCAAGTCATCTTGAAAAAAGTAAATACCTTGGAATGATGTAATAATAAGGAGCTAGAAATTATGATGTAGCAACATCCCAAGTTCAAGGAAATCCTACAAAAAAATTCCTATGTATGGGTGCACGCAAGAATAAAGGTCCGTAGTATAAGGAAAGGGACATGCAACAGAACGAGGAGGTGATTGTGTAAAATTTTCGCGAAGGTGAAGCGCAATAAGGAGGAAGAGAATAATGCACGTAAGAATCAAAAGGTGTGTGGAGTGAAGAGAGGAGAACACACAAGTTTAGCGTAAAAAGAAGGAAGCATGTAGAGTGCATGAATAATTGGCCAGGCACTTAGAAGGGGTGACTATACAAGATTTTTATGAAGAAGAGAATTTGAAAGAACGGTGTGTAAAAGGAGAGTGCATAGGAGTGAGTGAAGACATTTTGGAACATAATGGACAACTAGGGGTGTGCAAGGAGTAGTGGAAGAGTTGCATGATAACATGGATTTTGAGGGGCATATAGGTGTTTTGGAGAAGGCTTGAAAACTTGGAGATAATGTGTAAAAGAAAGTTGGAGGTGGAACTCAGATAAGTGAGCATGTGTAGTGCCATATTTTTTTGTTGAAATAAAATGCAAGCTAAACTTTCAGATTTTATATGTAATGCATATCTATATTTCATATTCCTAAACAACAAATCTTTCCAAATGAAGGCATTGAAAATAAAAAGTTCTTGGTTTCATTATAAATTCAAATGACCATTTTACAAGATGCATGCAACTACAAAATGAAAACTTTCTTTGTGGTGACCAATATTTTCAAGAAACAATAAGTACAAAATGGTTATTTACAAGAGTGAGAACTTTACAAGCCACATTTATTTACAACAAGAAGAGAATGCCCACAAAAGAGGAGGATGACCAAGATGGCAAGAGGCTTCAACTATCTCCAACATGAGCTCCAACTCCATTACTCCTACAAGAAACCAGCTCCAAGAGAACAAGGCTTGTTTACCACCCAGCCAATAGGCATCATCATATGCCTTTCCATGGTTGGAAGTCATGCTAGCCTCCCCCAAGCCCATGGGAGAGAGGAACTAGCTTCCACAATGTGCACAAGTAATAATGGGGTTTAAACACACAACAAGAGAAAACACAAGACCATTCAACTACTTAGACCTACTATACAATGAAAACCACACATGAGGAGAACAATGTCAACCTCACAAGGGGGAAGAGAGGAAGAAGGATGCCCAAACAAGGTGTCCAACCATAGGAGCACCAATAAATACATATATATAAAAACTCCTTATACCTCCTAATCATACATCCTCCTTATTCCTCCTTATGCTAAAGAAATCCTTCTTGGGAGGATTTTCAAACCCAAGAGGGTTTCCTCACCAAGAATGGGGAAAGGTTCAAGCCATATGAAACTTTCTCCCACCTCAAACCATATGAGGGGATGAGAAGGGACCTTCATGGCTTGACCAACAACCATGAGGTTTGAGAGGGAAATCCCTCTCTCTTCCCCTACATTCTCCAAAAACCATCATTCCAAATGATGGTGGAGAGGAAACAAAGGAAAAGACAAGAACAAGCAAACAACCACGTTCACCATACATCATTTCACACACTATTCTATTGATCAAGCAAAGTTTATAAGGTAAACAAAACTAAGAGAAAAAACGATAAGAACCCTACCTCTAATATGCTTTCCAAAAAACTCTAAGCTTTTCCCCTTTGTCCAAGCTTCCCTCCAAGCTCCAAAATTCTCCAAGTGCTCCCAAAAAAAATGAACCAAGAAGACCCATTCTTCCCACATGAGAAAGAATAAAAAGAGGAGCCCAAAAGTTTCCTCACCAATGGGAAAGTGACAAGTGTCACCCCCTCTCCTCTCAAGAGTCAAAGATTCCAAAAACAAAATAAGTAAGAGTAAACTCACCTTTTATCCCTTTTTACCCAAAATACTAAAAACTAAAATAAAACAAAGTGGAGCAACTTTTAACACTTTCACACAATCCAACCATCTTACATGGATGGTGACTAAAGAGGGCTAAATGGGAGGGAAACTCCCTCTAAACCTTGGAAATAGGTCCCCCTACCTATTAGGTAGGGTCCAAGGGCCCATTTTCATGCTAAGGGAACCCCCAAACTCAAAAGGGGTCCCTAAAATTACCCAAAATAACCCAATTTCGGGTTTGGCATGCTTGGGCACATGAGTAGAGGGTGTGGGGTCCACCCAAGGTTCACATGTGGTCCCCAATCCCTTCTACCAACACACACACACTTTCCCAAAACCCACACTTAACTTAAGATAAGATTATTAACCCCTAAGCTAGTTTACTTAATAAAACACACCCTAAACATAATTAATTTTACAAGACATAATTACATTACAATTGAGGGGTTCACCCATGGTGCCCAATTAAATACATCTAATCTAAGGCCTCAAATATTTAGCATGGTTAGGACTCAGCCCGTGGGCTGCTTGTGCACAATTGTGTAGCTGCCCTGAAACCCATGCTCTCCTATACCTGTCACCTGCACACTCATTGCACACATTAACCGCATCTGTCCAATATAATAAACATTATCTATACATCACAATAACAGTCAAACTTATAATGTCTGATCATAATTTACAATTGATAGTGCAATGCATACAATTATCCATATAGTTTGCCATGAAGCATCCACAATCAAAATTGCAACGACATATACTTAGGTTAGCATAAAAATCACCATCATTAAATCCAAAACACTATATCATCAATCAAATTAACCACAAGAGGCTAATCATCTAACCGATAAGTCTATCATATAACTCTGTTAGTGTCATCACATCATACGAAATATAACAGTATATGAATCTAATCCAATTGGCGCTACGCGCCCAAAATGCCATAATGTCCAAGAGAATAAAATATCATAGTAAAATGTCCAACGTCTATCAGAGTCTCAATCAAAACATGTCTAGAAATAAAGGAACCAACAGATAACTGGAGCTATAAAAAATGTGGGCACTACATCCCCCTCTCCTAGAATTAGACTTCCTCCTGGAAGTCATTGGAAGAGATAGGGATATCTAGCCCTCAGTGGTGTAGCATCCTCCCAGGTAGCTGATGACTCGTCATATCGATCCCACTGCACTCTAACCTGGTCCAAATCTCGACCCCGAAGGGCCAACCTCCGGTGCTCCAGTATGCGTACGGGCTCCAATCTCCACTGCCCTCCGTCCTCTACCTGTAATGCCGACCAATCCAAGACATGAGAAACATCTGGTACATATCTACGTAGTACAGAAACATGAAAAACATCGTGGGCCCGTGCAAGGCGTGGTGGCAAAGCTAGACGATAGGAAACTGGACCGATGACCTCAAGAATATCAAAAGGCCCCAAAAAATGAGGCGATAGCTTAGAACCCTTCCCATAACGGATTGGACTCTTATGAGGACGAACCCTCAAGAAGACTTTGTCACCCACTGAGAAGTGACGATCGATCCTCTTGGTGTCCGCATACTCCTTCTGGCATGCTCTAGCCTGCTCAAGACGCTGCCGAATCAGAACAACCTGCTGCTCTAAATCCTGAAGATAAGCTGGCCCCAAAATAATCCTGTCATCTAGTCTATCCCAGCTCAAAGGTGTCCTGCAAGGTCGTCCATACAAAGCCTGATAGGGAGCCATGCCAATGGAGCTATGATAACTGTTATTGTAGGCAAACTCAACTAAATGCAAATAGTCTTCCCACTTCTTCTGCTGGTCCATCACGTACATCCTCAACATGTCCTCTAACACCTGATTAACCCTCTCTGTCTGCCCATCTGTCTCTGGATGATAAGCCGAACTGAAATTAATCTGTGTACCCAACGCCTCCTGAAAAGAAGTCCAGAAAACTGATGTGTAGATGGTGTCTCTGTCATTAATGATCGTCTTCGGAATCCCATGCAATCTGACAATATCCTCCATAAACACTTTGGCGATGGCCTGTGCATTATAGGTAACCTTGGTTGGCGAGAAATGCGCAACCTTGGTCAACTTATCCACAGTGACCATAATGGCATCATGACGATAAGAGGACATAGGAAGTCCTACTATGAAATCCATGGAGATCACATCCCATTTCCACTCAGGAATGTCATGAGGGTATAAAAGTCCTGCGGGATGAGAATGCTCTGCCTTGACTCTCTGACACTCAAGACACCGTGCTACAAAATCTGCTATGTCTCGACGAAGACCTGGCTAATAATATAACTCTCTCAAATCAGCATGCATCTTCTTCACTCCTGGATGTGCTGCGTATGGGGCTCGATGAGCCTCAGTAAGGATGAAACTACACAGATCACCTGCCTTAGGCACATAAATGTGCCTATGGAACCGAAGCAAACCATCTGACTCTAGCATGCATCCTGAATATCTGCCCCCAAAAGAACCTTGAGAATCCAACATCTGTCTAGCACCCTCATAAAACCTGTCCTCTGGAAGATGCTCAAGTATCCTGCCTCTCAAATCTGACTGCAGTGTCAAAGAAGCAAGCACATGCCGTCGTCTACTAAGTGCATCTGTAACAACATTTTCCTTTCCCTTGATATACTGCACCTCCATGTCATACTCACAAAGGGACTCCATCCAACGCCGTTGACGAGCGTTGAGGTTCGGCTGAGAGAAGATATGTTGTAAGCTACAATGATCTGTCC
The DNA here is from genome assembly GCA_019776745.2 of Taxus chinensis. Taxonomy (NCBI): domain Eukaryota; kingdom Viridiplantae; phylum Streptophyta; class Pinopsida; order Cupressales; family Taxaceae; genus Taxus; species Taxus chinensis. Next base: position 649,542,282 of record CM034147.1, on the reverse strand, counting down.
TCAAGATGAAAGGTCTACCCAAAAGGAAATGTCGCCAACGCACAAGTGCATGAACAACTGCTGCAAGCTCTAAGTCGTGAGTAGGATAGTTAAGCTCATAGTCCTTGAGCTTACGAGACTCAAAAGCAATAACCCAACGCTCTTGCATAAGAATTGCTCCCAAACCCTCTAGTGATGCATCAATGCAAACAACAAAATCCTCTGTTGGGTCTGGAACTGCTAAGATGGGTGCCGTGGTTAACCTTTCCTTAAGCAACTGAAAGGCCTGCTCACATTTTTCTGACCAATCAAACTTCTTCCCTTTCCTCTGAAGGGAAGTAATAGGGTGAGCAATCCTAGAAAAGTCCTGCACAAACCTGCGGTAATACCCTGCTAAACCCATGAAGCTCCTCACCTCAGTGACTGATGTGGGTGCTGGCCAATCCAAGATAGCCTGAATCTTAGAGGGATCTACAGAGATACCCTCTCCTGATATGATATGACCCAAGTACTGAATCTCTGTCTGAAAGAAGCTGCATTTTTCCAAGTTTCCATACAACTTCTGCTCTCTCAAAACCTGAAGTACCTGCCTCAAATGCTCCTCGTGTTCCTCCTTGGAACGAGAATAAATCAATATGTCATCAAGGAACACTAAGACAAAGCGATCCAGAAATGTCCTGAATACTCCATTCATGAGGCTCATGAAGACAGCTGGGGCATTAGTCAAACCAAATGGAACCACTGTGAACTCATAATGCCCGTAACGTGTGCGAAATGCTGTCTTATGAATGTCTGCATTTGAAATGTGCAACTGATGATATCCTGACTTGAGATCGATTTTGGAGAACACTCTAGTTCCCCACATCTGATCAAACAAGTCATCAATCCTGGGGAGCGGATAACGGTTCTTTATTGTGTGGGGATTGTGTGAGTAGTGAACTTGCTCGATGAGAAATATCTTGGAGAAGAGAGATCGATGTGAAGTTTTCCACAAATAATGATGTGTATGGAGAGGAAGGACATCATGTAGTTGAATTTCCTAGAGTGTGGTGCATAAATAAGTAGCACAATAAGAGAAGGTGCATGAAGAATGGACCACAAGAGAAGGGATGAGTGCAAGAAAATGAAGAGAGCACAAGAGAATTCTAAATGCTAAATACAAAAAAGATAAAGTTGTGGGATAATCAATGACAGATATTCAACACAATGTGCAAAACCAAGTGAACGTGTTGCCTAGTGGTGGTTGAAAGTGGAAGCACTAAAAATTTAGTCATGGAAGAAATGGTGCAGAAGTTGGAGTTGAGATGCAGGAAACACCCCAAACCTTATCGAGTCACCTAGTTGATGGAAAGTTAGGAGGACATTGTGTGTGAGCAATGTAAGGCTGAGATGAAGATTGAAATATTCACCTATCATGTGTTGTGTAACATAGTTCCAATAGATTCATTTCATGTCCTTTTTGGGAGGCCATGAAAATATGAATGGGAAATGCTCTAAGATGGGAGAGAAAATACAATGAAGGTGTGCAAGGATGGGAAGACATTTAATTTTTCCCCATTTAAGGGTGAAGGCATATAACACCAAATCCATATAGTGATAAATAAAAGATATGAAGGCCAAGTGAGCACATGATTTTAGAAAGACAATGTGTGGGAGATCGCCGAGAAGTCCAACTCAAGAATTGAGAAAGAGGTGAAAGGAAAATATCAGATCACCCGAGAGTTCACAAAAAGGATAACACAAGCAAATAAGAAATGCAAGGAGTGCATTTTATCCTTGTGGAAGTGCACAAGAGTAATGCACCAAAGGAGAAGTATTCTAGAGAGAAGGAGATGGTCGTTGTAGACCATGAGTGTTTGGAAGGTTGTATGAGACCGAAGATAGAGGAAAATGCAAGGAGAGAATAAATTACATAACTGAGTGAAGAGAAGCACATGGAGAAGAAATCCTAAACCAAGGGATAGGAGGAAAGAAATGGTTTCTTAAGATCAGAAGCATAGAAAGGAGGGTTACTGGATGTCACAACTAGAATCCATCAAGAGATAATGTCGAGAAGTGTTTGCAATCCCAACTGAAGGACCAGAGGGTACATGAGATTACACAAAAGAAATAACTCCAAGAAAAGGAGTTGAGGAGCATGAAGAAAAATACACACATGATAATGTGAGTACCATTGTGAAGGAGGAAAAAAGAAGAGGAGAAGAATTTTCCATGAATGCAATCAAATTACAACAATCCTTAATAGATTGCTAAAGTACACATGAAGAAAAGTGAATTGAGGAAGAGGAAGATCCAAAAAGGTCTCGAGGAGGAGGGTACTGAAGAGTGCGCAATAAAATATAAGTGTATCTTGAAGAGAAGGGATGAACGAGTGTGTGTGAAAGATATGACACACCAAAGGGGGTAAGGATGATAGAGAGGCCACAAAGAGGAGGAATGAAGGAGGAGACTGTAGTGAGATACTGGGCCAAAAGGTGAGGACTTTATAAAATAAATACCTAGAGCAGAGTGCACAAGAAAATAAATGTGCAAATAAGAGGATCCCCAGGAAGATGAGGGAAAAATTATAGGAGGATGGGAGAAGAGTGGTTGAAAGTGGATCCAAACTCACAAAATCGGAGAAATGGATGTGCACAAGAGAGAATTATGGAAGGAGGAAGAAAAATGAATGATGTGAAGAAGATTTGCACCAAAGAATAGTGCAAAGGGGAAGTACACAAAAGGAGTATGCCTAAGACGAAGAGGTTGTGGAAGAAAGTTGAAAAAAAGATAAAAGAAGAAAGATTGCACAAGAAGAGTGTGGCAAAATATCGTGGAGAGAAGAATGGAAATAAAAAGTAGTTTGTGGAATAAGAGAGCAAAGAAGGAGAAGGTTGCAGAAGAAAAGCGATAGGAAAAACCAAAGAATAAGAATAAGGAATGTGTGAAGGAAAGAAGAACAAAGGTGAAGTGGGAAATAGAAAATAAGAGCCTCAAATTCTTAGGGTAGAGGTGGATGGAAAATGCCAAGTGTAAACCCACACCAAAAAGTTTGAGGTGAGTGCAGACTCAAAAAGCATAAGGATCATTGAAGAAGTCTTGAAAGGAGGAATACAGATAAAGGAAAGTAGAGACTTGCATGGGGAAAGGATGGAAGAGAGAAGATATTTGCAAAGGATTGGAAAGGAATATCCATTTGGAGGAGTTGGTCGGTCAATGGTGAGAAGAGGTTCACAAAGGTGTGCATGATATCCCAAAGGATTCACCAAAGAGTGATTAAGAATGGGAAGAGATGCTAAAAGAAGTGTAGAAGATAGAAATATGATTATTGGATAAAGAATATGGGATTATCTATGCATATAGTTCAAAGGGTGGTTCTACTACTCACTAAGTCTACTTAAGGTGGAACTCAAGTTTCAATTACCTTAGGTTTTGATGCAGGATCCATAGGTTTAATGCAATCCCACACAATTTTTTTCCTAAGTATGGTACATGGAAGAATAAAGGTACGTAGTGTAAAGAAGGGGAGGCACAACAAAATGAGGAGGATATTTCGCAAAATTTTCATAAAGATGATGCACAATAAGGCGGACAAGAATATTGCATGGAATATTTGGAAGAAATGTGGAGTGAAGAGAGGAGTGCGTTAAGATTTAGCACATTAGGAAGGAAATAGGCAGAGTGCAGGAAGAATTGGAAAGGTTCTCAAAAGGGTGGCGAGTGTGCAAGAGTTTTGTGAAGAAGAGAAGTGGAGAGAATGATGCACAAAAGGAGGGTGTGTAGGAATACACAAATATTTTTGTGTAATATGGATAACTAAGGGTGCTAAAGGATCAATGGAAGAGTTGTACAATAACATAGATTTTGAGGGGCATGCAGATGTTTTGGAGAAGTCTTGAAATCCTGACGATAGTGAGTGAAAGAAAGTTAGAGATGAAACTTAGATAGGTGAGCACATTGTAAAAATAAATGGAGGCATGTCAAAGGAGTGCAAGAAAGGAGTGCACAATAAAAATAATAGTTGATAGACAAGACATGGATGTTAGAAGGTGTTTGACATAGATGTTGACAAGATTCAATACTCAAAGGATCTCAAAGACTAGATAACATGACACAAGTAGAGGCACTCAAATTCAAATTTGAAACCAAGCAGGAAAGACGAGAAACATCTAGAAGGAGCCAAGATTCCTAAGGAAAATTCAAATGAGGAGAGAGAAGTAGGAAAAATAAGGGTGCCATGACTATAAAAGGAGGATGATTTCACCATTTTGGGGCTATTAAGGATTGATGAGAGACCAATAAGAGGTTGTTGAATGCACATGTGGAAGCATAAAATCCATCTGAGAGTGGCTAACTATTTTTAATCCACTACAACCGAGCCAACATGCAACTAGTCTTAGGTTAGGTCCTTAGGAGAACACCAAGAGTCTATAATAAATCCATGAGAGAGAGTTGGAAGCTCCATTGAGAGAAGATATTTGTAGATTATGTAAGGCCCTTTATATAAATATAATTCTCTAACTTTGTGCAGTCTGTTGCATGACTCGGTAGACATGTTGAGGAGTACTCAACTGTCTTTAGTTTGAGAAAAGGAAACATCAAAGTTCTTCAATTATGCCTCATAGTTATCTTATGGATTTCCCCTGTTGGTGTAGTTCATCTTATTTTTCTTGGGAAGGCACTTGACCTCTACACGCAACAGAAGAAGGATCCCAAATTATGTTAAACATTCATTAGACCTCTAGATAAGTGTTTCTTCCATGAAATTGTTGTTTCTATTGTAATTTGTAGTGTTGTTAGAGGTTTTCTAACTTTAACATGATTCCTCTAATTATTTCAATGACCTTGTCTAATTTATTGAAAGAATAAAAGATTCTATCATGTTACAATGACATGGAGCTATAAATTGAGTAGAGGAAACATAAAACTTGGTTCGTTTTGTTTTGTAATCAACTTTAGGCTTACCCTCTTTGATACGGGGGGTCATATTTTCGCCTAGGAAAGAACTTTCCCTCTATAGAATTCAATTTTTAGATGGAAAATATGTTGCATAATTTACACTGGATCCCTCATTCACATCATCCCTCCCATCTAAGTGACAAACATGTGCAATAACATGAATGTGATTGAAGGAATCCATTCGATATAGAAATGATTAATATAATAGTGTTAAAACCTTCAATGTTGATGGGGCAGTGTCAAATAAACATCCACAAGGCAAACTCTAGCGGTTGATACCTATTGTTTCCTACACAAGCATGGAAATTGGCCTTAGATGGCACAAAAACCACATGACCTTCCTTATTTTGTCGTTATCAATTTTAATTACTGTAACAAATCAACATGGAATTCCAAGTAGACTCCACATGTTTATGTCTCTAAAATTTCATTTGACATGCACAACCAAAGGAGGGAATACCAAGAAGAATATTTTAATAGATCAATCCCAACTTCAACTTGCGATTACATTGATATCTAGCCTTCTCCATTCTGCATTGACATATGTATAGGATCCTCCATCCCACACAACTGATTCCCTTGCAATTAACTGGGTGCCTTGACTATCGAAAAAATAGAAGGTTTAAAATTATAAAAAAACTATTGGCATTATATATATATATCCAAAGTTTGTTGCGTCAATAATTTTTGCACCACATCCCCTTTCTCCTTCTAACTATTGATATATATGACATGTAGTCCATGTGTGTTTACTTAAAAAATGAATACTTTTTCTTACATCCCCCCAACATTTTCCCAAATCTAATATTTCAATACTTCGAGTTTAAGTTCTTTGACGAATCCCCTTCGGTGTCTTCACTACTTCGTTCATGTGAAATTTTTAGTCTAATAATATTTCAAATATTTACACCTAATCATAAAACAAATAAAAACTATTTGTATAAATTAACATAATTTAATATAAATAATTAGATATAAATAAGCACTCATTATGTTCACTTAAATTGGAATTTATCATTAAAAGAAATAAAAATAAAGTAAAGATTTGTTCCTTAGATAATTCACATTTCTTGAAGAAGTGAGAGACTCTATAAATATTAGAGTTCATTATACAGAGTATACACAAGGTCTCCAAGAAAATTAAACTAGACCATGATGCCCAAATGGTTTCATGGCAGAAGGAATTTGTACAATCTATTTCATTTACAAAAGTGACTACAACGGTTAATTTCATGTCTGAAACAAAACTGTCATGCATGTATACGTATCCCTAATGTTTTTGTGAGATTGTTTTACAAGGATCAATACAGAACCTCATGCACATCGAAGAGGTCACACTCTCACAGTGACATGAACTATCAAATTAATCAGTAATACATCAAACACAAAGGAAAATAACTCATGAAAGAATAGGTCTACTCATTCTCATAGCTCAAATAGAAAGGGGTACATATATAGGAGTGTTGTGTAACTCCCGTGCATGACACATAGAAACCTAGTTACACCTAATGACCTATGATCTCGCTAAGCGATATGACTCACCATGTGAGGTGGCAAATATGCCAAGTGACAACAAGGAAAGTCACATACACCAACACCCACCTTCATCGAAGCTGAGGTAGAGGTCATGGAAAGTCAGAGAAGAAAGAAAAATCCCCTAGACAACTATGAAAGATGTGTCAAATGGGGCCCAAAAACTAAAGGCCTAATAAGGTACCCATGTACAAACAACATCTCTCCAGGAAAGAAGAAGAGGATAAGAGAGCTAGAAATAATGAATAATATGGGTGGCTACAGAGGACCTCACCCAAGAAGAGTTTGCAAGTGAAGGAACTTTGCCTCAATGAAGGGCTTGGTGAAAATATCTGCAACTTGTTTAGAATTTTGGTAATACTACAAGTCAATGATGTCATCATGAATAACCTCCCAAATGAAGTGCATATGGATCTTGATGTGATTTATCCATTAATGTTGAACTGGATTTCAGAAAATCCCAATGGTGCTCATGTTGTCGTAATAGATGATAGTAGGCCGTCAAAAGTGAATACCGAACTCTGTCAAGATACCCTACAACGTAACAAATTTCGTGGCAGTGTCGACTACTCCTCTGTACCTTGCCTCTATAGATGATAAGGAAATCACATTCTACTTCTTGTGAGGCCAACTAATAGGACCCGAACCAAGAGAGAAATTGTAGCCTGGGGTAGATTTCTGATGATCCAAATCACTGACCCAATCAGAGTCTGTATATCTAACAAAGTCAATAAATTTCCCTCCTATATACTGAATGCCATCTATATAAGTGCCACAAACATAGTGAAGGATTTGCTTCACTTATTTCTAATGCAACTCATGAGGCTCCTGTATAAATCTGGACATGATTCCAACATCATATGAAAGATCTAGATGAGTGTGAGTTAGGTAAATCAAGCTCCCCACCAATTGTCGATAAAGGTTACCATCAACCATAGGAGTAGAGAAATCAGAAACTAACTTAACACCGGAAAGGAAAGGAGTAGAAGAAGGTTTATAATTAGACATATGAAACTGAGATAGAAAATCAAGGGGGTACTTAGGTTGTGAAATCATAATTCCCAAGTCAGATTATGAAATCTAAATCCCAAGAAAGTAATAAATCAATACTACGTCAGACATATAATTTTTTTTAACCAAGGCAATCATCATAGAATCAATGATCGAGGAAGAGTTTACCATGATCAACAAGTCATCAACATATAAAAACAAAGGATGAGCATGGATCCATCCTACCATAAAACAATTTTTCTTCCTTTCAGAAGTGGGGTGATATCCCAAGTATTGTTCTTCATGAGTGGGGAATACTCCTCATCCATGGTAGTATCCCACTTAAGAATCCCAGAAGCCTCCTGGAAAGACTGAGGGTTGGAAGCATAGGCTAAGGAGTGTGGTCAAAAAACCTCTGAGTGAGTTTTTCTTTCATCTGAAGGATCCCTAATCCACTCGCTAAACACTCTGCAAAACTCTTCCTAGCCCAACAAGGACTAGGAGGTGAGTTGGGATCGGATTCGATTGATTCTTCACTCGAGTGAGAAGGGAAAAATTCCTCCTCATCACTATTGTCAGAATCATATGACTTTGAAGCATGAGGGTTGGGAGGATCAAGAGGATCAAGCAGAGGAGGAGCATCCTCAACAAAATCATCATCCAAAGAGTCAGAATCATAATTAGAGAGCATAAGGACCTCAGAGGGTGGAGAAGTAGAAGTCGAAGATGACTCATCAAATTTCACACTTCTCTTGATATAAAATTGATGAGTAGTAGGGTTCAACAATCTATACCCATTCTCTCCATCAAGATACCCTATAAAGATACAAGGTCTGGATTGTGGTTCCAAATCCTTGCATTTCTTTTTTGGAATCTGGGCCATAACATTGGATCCAAAAATGTGAAAGTGCTCAACATCAGGCTTACGTCTAAACCAGGGATTCCAAGGGTGTCATCCCGCTTATGGCCTTGTGTGGAACATGGTTCAGAATGTAGCAAGCACAATTCACTACTTCAGCCTAATACTATAGAGGAAGGGATTTTGAGTGGACCATATAAGTGGCCATCTCCTTAAGCATTTAGTTATTTCTTTACACAACTCCATTTTACGAAGGGATATAATATAAATATATGCTACAAAACAATCCCTTTGGAGGTTAAAAAAAATTCAAACCTATTGCTCAATATTTGCCTCTATTATCTGTCAAAGAACCTTGATAGACATTTCATATTTTTTTCTCAACAAAAGCCTTAAAATCCTGAAAGTGATCAAAAAATTCATATTCTAACTTAAGAAAATATACCCAAGTGTAATGTGAAAAAGTCATCAATGAAGGTATAGACACCCGTTTTCAGTACCCCTCATACCCTCATCTCACGTTTGCCCCCTTTTGTCACCTTGCGCGTTCATCATACCCTTCCCTATTTTAAATATCTACTTTCTCTCCCAAAATCGTATTTCCCTGCATCCCACCTATTCTTCATATTTCCAACATATTCCCCATAATTCCCCCTTTTTCCATATTAATCCTTATTATTATCCATATTCCCTAAACCCGTTTAATTTATCCCTAATCCTATCAATTACCCTAATTATATCCTAAATCCCTCATTTAATACCCTTCATTTATCTCCACTACCTTTAATCGTTTCCCCCCCATTTAATCCTTCATAAGATCCCCACTACCTTCATTAAGCCCCTCATCATTCCTCCCTCATTTATTCCCCTCCATGCCTGATTAACTCGCCTAAAAATGGTCAAACACCACCCCTTAATCCATTTTTTAGGCTCTTTTGCATCAAAATCTGCATCTTCTCCATAACTTTGACCCTGTATGCTACAGTCACCGGATGACTCACCCGGGTCGCCGTCGATCCTATATGACCACCATTCACCCCTCCTTTCGCAAGGTTGAAACCTTGAGATTTTTGGTATTTTTTTTGTGATTTCTACCTCTTTTATCGTCTTTGGAGCTTTTTTTCATATGTTGGAATCCATCTTGGTGCCCTTTGCATGTTCTCTTTTGAGCTTAGAGCATTTTGAAGATTGTTTGGAGATATCTTTCGTGCATGTTCATTTTTGTTTTGCAAGTTTTCCTGGAGCTCTACCCAACCTTCCAACCATTCTTGGTCATCCTTAGATCCATATTTTCATCCTATCATTTTTTCAAGTTCCCATATCCTCCTCCGATTTTCATCGACCAAGCCTGATCACCATCGACCCGGCCCTCCATCCTTAACAAAACAACCACCTTTTCCTATTCATTCTATCAACATATTGAAATTGATTTCAGAATCCTTGAATCAATACCCAATCCTTGTTTTTGTTGATTCAGCAACAGGGGCGGAAGCCTGATTAAAATTTATTAAACATTAATCAACCAACGTTACAAAGAATGGGCTGCAATATTTATAGATATTGCACAACCAAATCCAAACATGAGACTAAGTTGCACATGTGCAACTATATTCCCAATTACATTAGCTTCTAATAACATCCAGGAAGCACAAATGAATAAATACAAATATACTGTTAAAACTATAACAACATCCGTGAGAAACAAATATGGTTTAGAAACCATATAACAATACATAACAAAAATATGGTTTGTATTATAACCATTATTATTTTATTAATAAAATTAATTAAATAAATATATTGTGCATAATCAACCTAACATTCCCCCCCTTAATTGTGCATTGTCTGAAGATATTAGGAGAGGAACTCTCTGAACAACTCGAACTTGTCACGTGCAAGTGACTTTGTGAAGATATCTGCCCGTTGTTCAGCTGTTGGACAATATTGAAGATGGATGTTGTGCTTCAACCCATGTTCACGTATGAAATGAACCTGTACCTCAATGTGCTTTGTTCTCTTGTGAAAGACTGGATTGCGAACAAGTTTGAGGACACCTTCATTGTCAACATACATGGTAGTTGGTTTGTCTTATGGTATTCCAAGTCCTTTTAGTATGCAATGTAGCCAAATCACTTCACAGACAGCTTCTCCTGCAGAACGATACTCAACTTTTGTGGAAGAATGAGAAACAAAGTGTTGTTTCTTGCTTCCCCATGATATTGGTCTAGATCCCATAAAGAATACAAATCCAGAAGTGAATTTTCTATCATCAATGTTACCTGTATGATTTAAATCTGAATATCCAGTCAAGAAGAAGTTTTCGTTCTTCTTGTATTCTAGACCAAGATCCACTGATCCTTTGAGATATCTCAAAATGCGCTTTGCTGCTTTCTAATGACAAACTTTGGGTTCCTGCATGAACCTGGATAGATAGCTCACTGCAAAGTTGATATCTGGTCTAGTGTAGGTCAGGTAAATGAGACTCCCAATCAACTGTCGATAGAGAGTGGCACTTACCTCAGGAGATGGATCTGAATGAGATAATTGTAATCTATTCTCCATGGGTTTAACAATCGGTGTGCAATCCATCATCCTAAACTTCTCAAGCATAGTCTTGGTATATTTCATTTGAGAAACAAAAATATGATTCTCTTTCTGCCACACTTCCAATCCAAGACAATAGTGCATTAGCCCGAGATCGGTCATGTCAAACGATCGATTAAGATCTTTCTTCATTGCATCGATCATCCTCACTAAACTTACCAGTGATGAATAGATTGTTGACATAGACAACAAAAATCACCATCTCCCCCCTTGCTTTTTGAGGTAGAGATTGGGATCATATGGATTTTTAACAAATCCATGTTGTACAAGATGCTCATCAATCTTGATGTACCATGCCCGGGGTGCCTGTTTGAGGCCATACATAGATTTCCTAAGTCTACATACCTTTGCTTCTTGACCAGGTACTACATATCCCTCAGGTTGAGTCATGTAGACTTCTTCTTATAAATATCCATTTAGGAAGGCACTTTTAACGTCCATTTGGTGAACTTTCCATCCAAATTGAGCAACTAGAGCAAAGATCATCCTGATCATTTTGATCTTAGCTGTGGGAGCAAATGTCTCCTCATAGTCAATGCCTTCCTTTTGTGCGCACCCCTTTGCTACAAGTCTTACTTTATACTTGTACACTGTTCCATCTTCTTTGTACTTTATTTTAAATATCCATCTGCATCCAATGGGTTTCTCAACTGGTGGAAGATCGACAAGCTACCAAGTGTTATTCTTCATCACTTATTGATATTCAGAATCCATGGCATCTTTCTAAGCTTTTGACTGTAGGGCTTCCTAGACTGTAGAGGTCTCATTTGATTCAATAACTCTACTCATCAAAGCAAAGTTAACTTCTTCTCTTGCTTTACTGCGAGTCCGTGGTCCGGGGGTGGATGTATTCGGTGGAGCATCCAATCTTGCATCTCGTAATGTACTTATACACCATTTAGGCATACACTAAACTGTTACCATGGGTCGTGGTTCTATCTTATCAACACCATCATCCCCATCATTACTTTCATCTTCTGAGGGAACATCAGCGTCAATTTTTACAATAGGTGAAAAATCTACATCTTATGAGTCTGGAGGAGGAGTCTCTGCTTCCTTCTTCTCGAAAAACTCAACATCTTTGCTGGTGTAGAATTTTCTGCTCTTAGGATCCATCAATCTATACCCAAGAGTCTCTTCACTGTACCTAATGAAGATGAGTTTCTGTGACTTCATGTCCAATTTCTTTCTGTTCTATTTGGGTATGTGCATGCTTGTTTTGCACCTGAATACTCTGAGGTGTGCAATAGATGGATTCCTTTTTGACCATGCTTCTTGTGGTGTTATTCCATCAAGAGCAGTTGTGGGTGCTCTATTCAACAAATACACTGCTGTCTTTGCTGCTTTTTCCCAGAATGTCTTTGCAAGTCCAGAATCATCAATCATGCATCGCACCATTTCCATGATAGTATGATTTCTTCTCTCAACAACACCATTTTGTTGCGGTGTGTGTGGAGGAGGCATTTGTGGACGAATCCCGTGAGTTTGTAGGTATTCTCTGAACTCATCATTGGTGAATTCCCCCCCTCGATCTGAGTGGAGAGTTATGATGTGATGACCATTTTCTTTCTCAACTGCTACTTTGAACTTTTTGAAGGTTTCAAACATTTCACTTTTCTTGTGAAGACAGAAAATCCACATTTTCCGTGAATAGTCAACAAAAAAGCATGAAGTACTGGAACTTAGAATGACTTGGTTGTATCGGACTGCAAAGATCGGTATGAACCAGGTCAATTTTACCATGAGTTTGAAATGTAATCCCCTGGAACGAAGCTCTATGTTGTTTTCCTGTTAGGCAGTGAGGAAACTTGTCTGTATCCTTCTGAAGAGATGGTAGCCCATGTACCATATTACACCGGCAAAGTGTTTCGAGATATTTGAAACTTACATGACCAAATATCTGATGCCACAACTGTGCTGAGGTGGAGTTTTTAGCCACAAGTGCTTGATCATCTCTGTGAACAAAATCAAGTTGGAACATGCGTCCCACATTGGAGGCTTTTGCAATTATTTTCAAGCCTCTTGATTTATCTCGAATCAAACACGTTTTCTTTCCGGATTGACTATCAAAGTCAATTTTTAGGTTTTGATCTAGGAGTTGACTAACTAAAAGAAGATTCTTTGTCAACCCAGGGACATAGAGGACATCTGATAGTCTGCATTTGCGTGAACCAAGGGGGTAGAGAAATGTTCCCAATCCCATGAACTATATATGAATAATCATCTCCCAACGAAACATGATTTTTTGATGGTGTGTCCCTCATTGAAATAAACTGGTCTTTGTGGCCGGTCATGTGTCGAGTGGATCCCAAATCAACATACCAGACATCACTAGATGACGTGGATGGTTCACTTGATCGAGCAGGTGAACAAGAAGTCTTCATTGTCTGACTCTTCTTATTGCTCAAAAATATTACCTTGCTGGTGGGGTCTTCTTTTCCAGTTCCCCTTTTTCTGCCCGTAATTGTTGTTAGAATGTGCTTGTAAGATTGTTGTTGTTGTGGTTTAGAGTTGCTGGATGAACCTTTCTTATAAGTGTTATACCAACAATCTTTTAAGTCATGTCCTCTTTTGCAGATTGGACATTGCTTCTTCTGTTGATTGTCCCCGTGATACTGATTATGATGTTGGGACTTCTTATAGGAATTAGGTTTTCCTTTACCTTTTCCTTTCCATTTTTGATGTGAAGACAATGCCTGCTCCTCTTCATCATCCTTATTGTGCAATGCTTCCTCTTGTTGCAGTAGGTTTACCAGTTTTTCAAAACCAACTGTCGTATCTGACACGTTTAGTGTTGTGACAAAAATGTGGTAAGAAGAGGGGAGTGCTCTTAGAACAATAGGAACAAGAGCATCATCTGTGACTAGTTCTCCTAGGGCTAGAAGTGAAGCCCTCAATTCTGCAACTCTTCTTAAGAATGCTTCAATTTCTTCATTCTACTTGAACTTTAGTGTATTTAATTGACTCTACAAATTAAGTATAACATTCTTATTCTTGGCCTCGTATACTGTGCTCAATTTATCCCACGCTTCTTTTGCTGTTTTGGCATCTTGAATGTGGGGTTGCACATCATCAGACACTCCAAACAAGATGATGAGTTTGGCCTTCTGATCTGCTTTATCAAACTGCCGCTGTTGTGTTGTATTAGTGGTTGATCTGGTCAGAGTACCATTCACAACATGCCAGATTTCTTCAAACTCAAGCTGTGTCTTGATTTTAGTCTTCCATACAACATAGTTATTTCCTCTGAGCAATTGTGAATATGAAAGAAAAAATTTGGCGGCATTGGTGCCCATTTTGCAGAGATCACTGACAGGGTTTGACTCTTATCAGTCCAGGTATTAGGTCTCCCAATCTATATACTGTCAGTATGATATACCGAACCTTTCTATATACGTGCCCTTCCGATATACCCGTCGGTACGTGGAAGAAGCTCGCCCTTTCTATATACCCAGTGATACGTGAAAGAGGCGTTAACGTACATGAAATAATTCAATACGTGGTACCAAGATAGTACTAATGGGGTATGTGCGATCATTGACACTGGCTCAAAGAAATATCCTCATACGCACGCGTAACTTCGCTATATACTTGGATAATTTCTCAGTCCAGATTTATGTCGTGCAATCGTTCACAACCAGATGGGATGGTTCATAGTGTGTGCACTGTGACCTTATTACTCCCCATCAATTTATAGGGATGATGCCCAGATGATGTTGTTGCAGCTATATTAGGCGTTAAGTGTAGTAGTAGTCATGACGACTTTACCCGTAAGCACTTCCTTGAGGCACCATATATACCGAACGCTGCGAATGAGATCCAGGATCTCATGAGTGTTACAGAACCAATTTTTTATTGCTTTTTATTACAATTATGCCAGTTTCTGAGCAGTTACAAAGTTTACAGTTGACTATGGTAACTTGCAAATTAGTACAATATTCTGAAGTATACAAATTACATTCAACAATCTGGAAAAATTGAATGGTAGGCAATGTTTTTTTTTTTTGTGGGCCCTGGTGGCCTCTGGAGCCCAAAATGACCCAAAATGCAAAGAATTGCAAAAAAAAGTTGAAAAAGCAATTTTTAGATGGGTCTCCTTTTGCAAAAAATGCCTGAAATGAAGAATCAGGCTGAATGGCAGAACAAATTTTTTTACCTTAAATTAGGTATTTCTCTGCTAAATTTAGTTAGTTATAACTAAATTCAAAATTTTCTACTAAATTTGGCGGTTCCACCAAAAAATCTGCCAAATTCAAAAAGCAGGTTGGGGGTGGGATTTGAACCATGTACCTCCCACTTCTAAGGCTTTCCCTTTATCCAACTTGGCCACTTAAGGGCGCTTGATATAGGAAAGAACAAACTTGTATTTAATGAAAGGTTAAAATGACTTACCTTTTGAAAATGCGACCTGGCAGAGGTCCCATGTGGCTGCATGCATGGATTAGGGTTTCTTTTGCCCAAAGAAATGGATTTGAGATGTGTTTATCTCCCTTTTTCTTTTGATTTTCCTCCAATTTGAATGAGCCACTTGTTCGTTTTGATTTTCACCACTTAACTCTTTCTTTTGTTGTTTCCTTTGAGTTTCTTCACTGTTTTTTTTCTCGTTTTGTGCAGGTTGTGGTCGATTTGTTTGGAGAATAGAGAATAGTTTGGAGGTTGCAGGTTTAGGGTTGTGCCTTGCTTAAAAAAATGGATCTACAACCACCTAGGCACACCTCACGCCATTTTTTTATTGATATTTGCTTGGTCGGTGTTTTTTTTTTGCTTTGGCCACTTTTTAAGGTGTTTGTTGTTGTTGTTTGTGTGTAAGTTCGCATGAGGAATTCACAGCTTCGTGGACAGTGTAAATCTGCCTTTCAACAACTCATGGATGGTATTTTTGTATGCAGGTTGCTGGCTGCAGGATCCACCATTTGTAAGCATCAACACTTCCAACACGTCCAAGAGCTAGTGCTTGGCTATGGAAATGTTGCTAGTGCTATGGAAATAGTGCTGAATCTCCTCCAATTCAAAGCAAACTGCTATCTTTACCAGTGATACCAAATATACCAAATGTACCTCTAAATGTAGAGGTTTGATAAAAATAAAGTAGAGACTAAAAATATATCTAATATTAGAGATAAAACCCCAAATGGGGAGAAAAATAATAATTTTATTTTTTTTAAAAAATACCTACAACAAGTTTTGCCTAGTGCTGGGTGCACTAGTGCAAAAAAAAATTGCATTCCAAACACCTGGAACGAATTGGGGGATGTGGGAAGGCAGGGATGAGGCTGGGAGGTTGCAGAAGGCTGCACAAGCTCTCTATTGTTGCATACTCTTCTCCAATCTTCTCTATCTCTGCTGCACTCTCTTTCCACTCCTTCATAGGTGCAGATTCTCGCTCTGGTACCAAATGTTGATTCAGCAACAAGGGCGGAAGCCTGATTAAACTTTATTAAACTTAATCAACCAACGTTACAGAGAATGGGCTGCAATATTTATAGATATTGCATAGCCAAATACAAACATGAGACTATGTTGCACAGGTGCAACCATATTCCCAATTACATTAGCTTCCAATAACATCTGGGAATCACAAATGAATAAATACAAATATACTGTTAAAACTATAACAACATCCATGAGAAACAAATATGGTTTAGAAACCATATAACAATACATAACAAAAATATGGTTTGTATTATAACCATTATTATTAATTAATTAATAAAATTAATTAAATAAATATATTGTGCATAATTAACCTAACAATTTTTGCATCCTTTTATCAACCCTGCAAAGGTCACCATAGAATGTGTCAGTCTACCTCGGGTCGCCATCGACCCGCTCCTTATCCCCACCAAATCTACCATCTACCACATCCTTTTTGTCTCATCAGCATCCTGAAATCAATCCCAACATCCCATAATCATACTTCAGCCCTGTTTCGGCATATTTTGGATCATCTCTGATCCGATCACCAACAACCATACCAGTCAGACCTTGGTCGCCATCGACCCGCACATGTTTGGTTTACTTTCAACATATTTTCATTATTAGATCTTCATTTCAGTATCTCATAGTTTATCAGATATATATTTCTGTTTATTACTTACATCCTTCCATTCATTATCATTTATCGACACCTTTCTATCACGAGGGTTGACATCCATCCTAGGAAGTTTACACTTTTCGAGACCAACTTCGTCGAGAAACCCTCCATCTTTATTACTAATATTTTTTGTGTTTAGTTCTATTTATTGTGCAGGTCATCAAAGCTCGCAACAGAGAGGATATCTTATTTTGTACCTGTACCATCTTCATCGTCATCCATTTTGGGAGGTCACTTAAACTATCCCATATTTTTAGGTTTCTAGATTTATCGTTTAGTTTTCACTAATCTGAAATAGGAAGCACAAAAATCTTGTTAAATATTCTAGTATGCCCAATGGGACCCTTCCTTTCTCGATGAGTCTTTTCTTTAGTATTTCATCACTTTCATTTTCCTTTCTATCTTTCTCTTTCACCTAATTTGTAGCTAGCACTTTCTCGTCCGTGTGCTTTATGGATTGGCTTGCGTGGATCGTTGGTGCTTATGCTTTAATATTGAAAATAAAATAAGGAATAACTTTATCCATGTACCTTTTTTTTTCTGTATTTTTTCTCTTATGTACATCCCTTGTTTGTTGCTTTCATTGAATCTCCACATTTCATTTTGGATCTTAAAAGGAACATCCTCCTTGTTTTCTTGCTCACATAGTATAACTAGGGGTCAATCATTTGAATTCACATCTTCCACACACATCTAAACTCACACATTAACTTACATCTGAGACATTATCTACTAGGTGGTACTATTGAGATTTCATCACCCAATAAGAAAGCCACTACTTTATTCTGGACGCGTTATAAATTTTTTAACTACCAATATATAGGTTAAGCACCTAACACCCTTATCATTGCAGTGCGTGAAGTGTGGGGGTAGGCCCCTATATCAAGACACATATTGTTAGTTTTCACAAATTCATACCTCAAGTACCTTCAGGTATATTGAGTACTCCATCCAAAATGTCCTCAAACTAACCTTAGATCGGCCATTTCCTAGGTTCCCTCTAAGCCTTCTTATTTTCTTTTTCACACTTCTTATAATAATCAAGATAATTAATATTGTGTTGTGTGACTTGCTTATTGTAGTAATTATCAACATTGGATTTTTGTTGGTTGTTTTATGCTCGTTCTTACTCAATCACAAATTATAAAAATGGAACGAGCCTCTTCATCTAACATTCCTATCTCTAGCACTCTTCATCAACATACTTAACCCCTGTTGTCGTCTCTTCTTCTGTGGTTACTCAACCTATCACTTTTATCACTTCCCATAGTGATCCACATGTTGGTGTCTATTTTGATCCTCTATTATTTTCCCACCTTTCCCCCTTCTTCTACGTGCTCAAAAAACATTTTTCTTTGAGTTTGGTGGTCTGTAAGTTTCCCCATCTAGATTGAATGCTCTAAATGGCTCATAAACCTATTTATTTTTCCCCAACTTGAAAGAAAGATACATGCAGGCTCTGTTTTATGCCCTAAATTTCCAAATCCACAGGCCTCTGTCATTTTTTCCATTTTTCCCAGCCTGTGGAGCTCGAATTTACTTGTTTTGTACTTATGTTTCCTCAAAAATCCTTCCCCATGGTCAAAAATTGCTTGAAACCACTTCCCATATGTTTTTTGACCAAAAAATCCTTTACCCATGAGAAAAAAAATCAAATTTGGGCGTCCTTAGCAAATTGTGTTTTTTGACGGTCGTACGAGTGCCATTTGATAGTCAAAATTAATCTCAAATGACGTCTCCTACGTGGCCGCATCTGGTTGGACAAGGATCAACGGGGTTTCTTTGCAAAACTTAGTGTTTTTGGGGTTGGGAAAAAATTCAAAATTACCCCCGCAACTCCATAGGAGGACACGTGTTATGTTCTTATGCCAAGGTGGGATGGAAGGCGAGCGGGGAACTTAGGCAAATTTTGCCTTTTTTGCGAAGGGGGAAAAAGGTGTGGAAAAGCCCGCGGGTCCATAATGGAGCAAGGGGTGGACACGTGCTGGGCGTAGAAGGAAGTGTGGGCCGACAGGGGCAAAGGGGAAATTATTCCCTTTTGTAAAAAGACTTAGAGCAAAAAATTAAGTCGCGAGTCCGAATGAAGCAGAGGAAGAAACGTGGCGAGTAGAGCGGGTCGACGGGCCGGCGGAGGTAAAAGGGAATTTTATCCCTTTTGACAAAAGGACTTAGTACAGAAATTTGAAACGCTGGCCTGCGAATGAACCACATGGGGACATGTGTCAGGGACAAAATCGGAGGCATGGGCCCGTGGAGGAAAAATTAAAATTTTTCCCTTAGCGGAAAAAAAGGGTTAAAACATGAAATAAGCTTGCGGATTTTTAGCGATGGAGAGGATGACACATGTCAAGGATAGAGGCGGAGGTGCGGGCCCGCGGGGGAAAAAGTGAAAATTTTCCAAACTCCAAAAAAGGGTCAAAATGCACAGAATTGAGCTGCGATCCCAATGGGATCCACCATGTGCCACGTGCTATCACCAAAATTCAAAGGCGGAGGGGTGGAGAAAAAGTTCAATTTTTTCCATTTTTTTCAAAAAATGTTAAAAAGTCAAAAGGTGAGCCGGAATTCATTCTCAATTGTATTTTGACACGTGGAGGGCCCAGATTGAAGGAGAAAGAGCAGATCAAGGGTAACTGTACATTTTCATTTTTGGTTGCCATTTTTGCTCCAGGAAGCTTGAAGAAGCAAATTTTGCATAATTTTTCATCAAATTTTTGTTGAATTCGTGTCCTTTGTGCCTGTAAAGATCAATGCAAAGTGGTTTTAGGGATTAATTTGCAGATTTGAGGTGTTTTTGAAATAAATTTTTACTCAGGCCCGTGCAAAACGTGAAATATCAAACTATAAAGTTGCAGAATCAAATTTTGGAATGATAAGGATGAAATGATGAAATGAAAGGGGTCTGCATGCTTGGAGAATGAAAAATGTGCCTCCACAATGGATAATGCTCAAGGATTTGTAATGATTCACCATTTTAGAAACACCTGGCAACTTTTGTTACAAATTTGTTAAATGTCCCTATTTGTGAATCATGTTAGAATTTTGTAACAAACTTGATGCTGGGCATATTCTTTTCTTGGGAAAGAAGGATCAAATGTAATTGAAAGTTATATAATGCATTTTTTGAGACATGCAAAAGGTCGGAGAAACTTAGAATTTCACAGGAAAATCTAGGAAGAAGCGCATTCTCTGAGAAACCACCTGAGAACCATTTCTAATTCCTTTTTACATCAGATTTGTATCATGTTGAGTTGGTTTTAGTTGTGAAGCCATCAACAAGCTCTGAGATTGTTCTTATAACATTCCCCTGCTGATAAATTTGGTCATTCTTGATTAATCTGTGTTGTCTCTTGGAAAAGTTTGCATGCACTTATGTTTCAGAATGTTTTCAATTTGTGTTTCTTGCTCCTGTTGTAGTCTTGTGTTTAAAACCTCTCTTGATCATACATGGTCTCATTTCTTGTTGATAGTTTAGTGGCATCTGCAATCTCACATTCAGAAGAGATTTCATTTGATAAAGAGAAACAGATTTAAAATCACTTTACCTTCCTTGAATTCTGAGATTGTTAGTAAACCTTTGGGTGCACCTTAGGTCATGATAAAATAGAGATTTCTGGATACTTTGTTAGTTCATCTACTTCAAGATTTTGTGGTAGGTTGTTAAATATTGTGTGGAAGAGTGCAGATTTAGGCCTCCATTTCGTGCACATATCTTGGTTAAAGGAGTACCTTAACCCCTTTGAAGCATCCTACTGTTTAGGTGTTACAAATTTCTTGCAAAGGTCCTCAAAGAATTTCACAAATTTTGGTAGTTTTGTCTAAAATCTCTCAACAAAAAAATTCATTCAGAATAACTAATCCTACCCCATATTACCCCTGCATTGTATTGTGTGTCAACAAAAGAATACAATCCATTTACAAAAATACACAAAGCAAATCAGGATCATACCATGTCTCTAGCAGCCTCAACCTTGTCTTGAAAGCATTTCTATCATTTAGTAGTGATAGCTCTGTTGAGTTTGAATAATGGAAAATTGATCATGTTTTCCCAAGGCCATCTCCATACAATATGCATAGTATAAGGATATCTCCACCTCCTTCACAAAACAAAGGCTGCAATATAGGTTCTCTTACCTTGGTTGAAAAGCACAACCTAAAATAGTGAGGATTAGATCAAAATCCTTTCAAGGTGCTACCCACTTCTTCAAATCCTGAGTGCTAACAAGTCAGCTAAATTGCTTCCCCAACTACAAAATGACATATAAATCATTTATCTACCTCTGAGTGTCTTGTAAAATCCATGATGCTGCTCAAGTTGTGAAGGAGATTAAATCTAGGTACCAACACCACCCATGGTTCATGCCCATTCTCATGTTTAAACCAACCCCTTCCTCTACCATCATTCGATCCTCTCTAAACTAAAAACTCCCCCACCTTCCACTTTTTTAGAGGCTTTCGGGCCCTCTATTATCCCTCACGGATGCATGGAGTTCTAAGAACTCTTAGATGTTAACCATGTCACCCTTCATGACTACCTCATATGTAAATCAACTCACCTTCCCATTGATGGACCACCTCTTCAATGGATCTATGCTTACCATTCCCAGCTTGAGTCTACTTAGGTCCTCACCTCTTAGCTTTCCATCTTATTTCCTCGAGCCATGAATGAGTTGGCCTTGGCCCAGCATGAGGATGGCTCCCTTGATTATTCCACTCACCAATCTACTCAGTTGGTGGTCCCCATCCCATCCAATCTAGCTCGTATCAACATTGTACCTTCATCCTCCATCCCCACTACATCCATTATTATCACTGATGCCCTCACTTAGTCTCTTCCATAATCTAATTTGCTTCCTCCATTTGAGCCACCTGTTCAAAACTCGGTCCTATACATCCCAAATCCACACTAATGTCATTTCTTCACAACCACTCCCTTCAGAATGTCTTCAAACCCATCAACCTCCTCTTCGAACTACCTTCTAACACATGTATCATCACCAACCTATTCACACATCTCAACCTCCTCATTATACTCATCCTCAATCCAACCCCCTCATCATACATCAATAAATCCCTCAATTTTTTCCCCTACTTACATTCCTCCTCAGTAGCCTATCTCACAACCCATCCAATCACAGCCTTTTAATTATCTTCCCACTTTTCAATGACCTCCTTAGACTCCTACCTATTCTTAGCATTACTAATCTCATCCTCAATCCAACTAATCCACTTCTTACATCAAGTAGCCTCTTCCTTAAACCTCTCATCCATACACTTCTAACAACCCCATGCAGGCATTGCTGAACAAATTAGCCAACTTGGAAACTGCTTCTCTGGGTCCCAAAATCTCATTTACGTAAGAACTGATATGCAATGAGCCCATCTATCCTTTTTTCCTCGTTAAACCTTATCCTCATAACTAGGAACTTCCTAAGTTCTCTAAATTTAATAACAAGGAGGACCCTCCATAGCACCTCTGTGATGTCATACATGCATGTTACCTCATCACCCATGATCAAGATCTCATGCTTAGAACCTTCCCCATGTCATTTTCTGGACATTCACTAGACTGGTATAATGAAATCCCCCAGCACTCCATCTTTTCATTCACACAACTTGCTCAAATCTTCATAAACATTTCTCTATCAACATTGCTCATAAAATCACTTTCATTGACTTACACGCCATTAAATAGTTTGAGAAAGAATCCCTCATATATTTCATTGCAATATGATGTGGCATCATCAACCAACTATCCTTTTCTCTTCCTTGGACCAATCCCATCGACCTCTTTTCTTGATCATGTGCTAAACACATCTCTCATACCATTTATATCAAATCCTTTCAGAGCTTCAAAGAAAGTTTCACCATGGCTCGTAAACTAGAAATTTGTGCCCTTGAGCAAGGCCATGTTAAACTTAGATCCAACGAACCTTAAATATTTCACAAAATCCTCTTCTTCCCATCACGATAAATCTAAAAGTGTAGAAAATTCTATTGTCGTTAAACCTTCTTTTACATCTACCTCCCATGTCGAGTCTTCACAAAGAGTTCCTCGCCCTACCTTGAACTATACTCCTCTTGGGGAGTCTTATAGTTCCATATTTGATAAGCTTATGGATGCCAATATCATCCAACTTATTCCTATCCAGTCTGTTAAGGAACCATGATTGAAACACGCTTGATATCATAAGGAATCTTATTGTAAACATCAGTGAGTCCATGGTCAGGATATTGAGAAAATTTTTACCTTTAAGGACCTTGTTCAATGAAACATCCAACGAGGGGACCTCCAAGTGAATAGTCCTAATGCCCCTCCAAATCAACCTCTATATGTCTTTAAACAACCCTTCCCCAATTTTATCACCCAATTTTGACTGCGCAAAATTGAAAATAAATAAATAAAATAAAAATAGAAGTTTTGAAATTTTTCAAAATTTGTTACTTTGCGTGGTTTGTCACTTTCATCACAACTGTCTCATTTTTATGATCGTTTCGGTCTTCATTTCATCGTTTTTAGGCGAGAACTCCTCCCGCCAGGTATTAAACTGTGTTAAAATTAATTAATTAATTAATTATTCTTTGTTTGATAATTTTTTTTTAATAATTTTAGAGTATTTAATTAAATAAATATTAATTATAATTCGTTCGACAAGTTTCATTTTAATTGCCAGGGAAAAATTAGCTTCCGCTTTCCATTACTAGGAATGCCAAATTGGTTTCCCGGGCCCAGATTTCCCCTTTCCTGGAAAAATTGGTTTAAATCCCCGCTCGTGGGATTTCTTCCCCCAATTGCCAAATTAGTAAATTGGCAAACGGGCAAGAAATCTCCCGATTTCCCACATGGGGAAATTGAACGGAGATTGCCAGCCCACTTTTCCATTCCTATTGGCAATTGGCCGTTGCTTTCCCCATTTCCCTTGGCCATTAATTCCACTACCCGGGAAGAGGGGAAGTCGATCTAACCTTCATAAATTCCTCCGTCAGACTCATTGGAAAGAGTCGTACGAGGCTTTCTAAAACTGCTTCTCACTTCTTCTAAGGAACATCATAATATTTTTATCACATTCCACAATAATGCGAACGCCATTGTGAAGGAGAAATACAAGAGGACAGTCATAGAAAGTTTTATGCAAAAAAGAGAGAACACGACCAAGGGGACAACAAAGATAAGATTTCCATGCCTAGGAGGGAGAAAGATAGCAAAAAGGAAGAAAGCATTGAGTTTTAATGCCTTTTTGAAGGAGAAATAGCAAAGACAATCTAAACAAAGACCAGGAATAGTCCAAAAATAGGAAAAACACAGCCAAGAAGTCTCACGCAGGAGCAAGAGGATAGTCCAAGAAAAATAACTTTTCCACGCCAAGGTTAAGCTTGAAAAGATCACACAACAAAAACAATACAGCAAAAGACAATAAAAGTAGATCTCCACGTAGCATAGGAAAGTAAATAATATAGTTTTCACATACCCACCTTGGCAAATGATCATTGTTCAATGTAGACCCAAGCAAGGAATTCATGCCAAAATGAGAGATACCATATGGGGGAGGAAGAAGGAGATTCACTCAGTTTGACAAAATAATAATAGTCCAAGGAAGATTCCATGCTCAGCCCAAGGAAATAGCCAGATTCAGTACATGTTTTAGCATGATAAAATCCACGCCCAACTGTCTAGTGAAGAGGAGGTAGAGGCCACACATTGGTCAAGGCAATATAGCCCCCACAGAGTCCAAAATGTAGTAGAGGACAAGGAAGAGTAGACAAGATAAATCCATGCATGACATAAAATCAAACAAAGTCATAAGCTGTAGAGGATAATAATCCACACATCTAGTCGTACGAGGCTTTCTAAAATTGCTTCTCACTTCTTCTAAGGAACATCATAATATTTTTATCACATTCCACAATACTGCGAATGCCATTGTGAAGGAGAAATACAAGAGGAAAATCATAGAAAGTTTTATGCAAAAAAGAGAGAACACGGCCAAGGGGACAACAAAGATAAGATTTCCACGCCTAGGAGGGAGAAAGACAACAAAAAGGAAGAAAGCATTGAGTTTTAACGCCTTTTTGAAGGAGAAATAGCAAAGACAATCTAAACAAAGACCAGGAATAGTCCAAAAATAGGAAAAACACAACCAAGAAGTCCCATGCAGGAGCAAGAGGACAGTCCAAAAAAAAAAACTTTTCCACGCCAAGGTCAAGCTTGAAAAGATCACACAGCAAAAAAAAAAATACAACAAAAGACAATAAAAGTAGATCTCCACACAGCATAGGAAAGGAAATAATATAGTTTTCACGCACCCACCTTGGCAAATGATCATTGTTCAATGCAGGCCCAAGCAAGGAATTAACACCAAAATTAGAGATACCACATGTGGGATGAAGGAGATTCACGCAGTTTGAAAAAGTAATAACAATCCAAGGAATATTCCACGCTCAGCCCAAGGAAATAGCCAGATTCAGTGCATGTTTTAGCATGATAAAATCCACGCCCAGATGTCTGGTGAAGAGGAGGCAGAGACCACACATTGGTCAAGGCAATACAACTCCCACAGAGTCCAAAACGTAGTAGAAGACAAGGACGAGAAGACAAGATAAATCCATGCATGACAAAGATCAAACAAAGTCATAAGTTGCAGAGGATAATAATCCACATGCCTAGGAACAATAAGATGGACAGTTAAAATAATTTCCAGTTTCCCCACGCAGGTAAAGAAAGGCATCAACAAAGTTTCAGAATTGACAACGGGATTATCACGCACTAACCCAAGAATAAAATATCAAAAAAGGGGGTAGTTTAAAGGAGAAGGAATTTCAGAAGTCTTCACACATTCGTAGAAGGATTAAGCAAGTGTATTCACGCATCGCTCAAAAGATCGCAAGGAAGAAGTGTATCTCAAAGTACACGGTTATTTAAATCAGGCAATGTTTACACATACTAGGGAGAATTTACTCTGGCAAATTAAATAAAAATTGATATTGAACTCGGGTGATTTCGTTTATTTAAAATAAAAAAATAAAAAATTTTGTCACCCGAGTCAGAATTCAAACCTAGTCTTGGTGTGTGATTTTGTAAACAAGACTAGTTATTATTATTATTATTGTTTTTAAATAATAATAATAAAACAAGCTATGTTTTTCTTACATTGACGGAGGTTTCAGAGACTAAGACCTGACCCTGCTTGCGTTGTTTTGTGTGCCTGGGTCATTCTTCTGTGAAATTCATAATGGCTGAGAAATCTAACAAATCCGTAGGTAGAATGAGGAAGTTAGTGGAGAAATCAAATAAGTTTGCACTCAAGTACAAATTCCAAGGAATCATCCCTCCCAGTTCCATTAAGTTAGCATACGACAATATCACTGATACAAATCTGGGTCACATCAATGTGTAACAATTCTGTGAACGGGTGAAAACTGAAGGCAAAACCATATTCGTGGATAGGCTTTACCATAGTGGTCTACCTCAAGCAACAACATTTCCTGTCTCGGTGCAGTGTCTAGAGTTGGTTATCACTTGTGTTGAGCACTATGATCCTGAGAGACGAGAAATTTTTAAAGATAATCGCGAGCCTTTCCTCTTAATCACTCCAGAGCACATTAAGGAATTGCTTGGCTTACCTGACTTTCCTGAGAATGTGGATATCACTTGCCAGTCAGCGTAAGAATTTTGGGACGAGGAACCCTTGAGATGGAGCAAGATGGTTGATAAAAACTGTTTAGTAACCAAGAGGCCTTGAATTGATAGGCTTCCCAAAGAATTGTACTGTGTTGAGTTCGTGGAAGAAAAGGGGGACATGATTACTCTCCTAAGTCGAGTTTTCGGTTTACCCTCAGCTAGGATTTTCCACCCATGGATGTATCAGTTTATCTGTATCATCCTTGCCAAGAAAGAGTTTGTGGATTGGGCCACCATCATCAATAACACCCTTCACAAACAATTGATATAAATTAAGATGACTGGATGCTTCTACATGACATCGTATTTGACTTATGCAGTAGCAAGAAGAAAGCTATTTTCGGGACTTGAAACGAGAGGAGTCATGGGGCCGTCAAATAGTGTTTTTCATTATTATCCACAACTCAGTTTCAAAAATAGCTCTCACCATTTTAGAAGATTCAACGATGCATTCACCTTCCACGTGATTCGGAACCTGAATCGGAATACAGAGGAAAGATTTTCTAAATAAGCCATGAGTGTCATTTCCCAATGGGGAACATGGTTTATTCAATTTTCATCCTTTTCCTACATTTGCGTGAGTGGCTTTACTGGCACTCCATGGAAGCTTCTTAAGTACGTCAGTGGCAAATGGGAATTAATGGAACTTGCGAGACAACTATTCCAAGTTCACTGTTTTCTCAGTGACAAGCAGCGTTAAGGAATTCATTTCCCAATCCAAATCGGGGAATACCAATGTACAAATATTTTCAGTGCACAACTCATGGAAAAATATTTCACTCTTATTACAATCCATCCATATGTGAAGAGAGCCCAGTTTGATATCAATGGATATATGCAGAAGATTCTGCGAGCAAAGTATCAACATAACCCTAACATGGAAGAATTTTGGGTTGCCTATTCAGACAAACATGAAGTAAGAAGATGAGAGTTTTCTCGCCTAACACTTGCTCAGATCAAGGCCTTCCGCATTAAGAACCCTCCTGATTCATTTATAAATGATGATGAAGATGTCATTAATCCCTCATATGATGTAGTTTCTTTTACCCCGTTGCCTCGAATTGACTGGACCAAAAGAGATGAATTTTCTCTTGATAGTAAGAATCAACCGATTCTTGAAAGAAGCATATCTTGGTATGACAAAGAACTTGCCAAGTTACAATCATTTCAAGATCATGCTTCAGGATCACAAAAATTGCCAACATGAGGAGGCCTTTATTCAACCAAATCCTTTTCTTGATCAACCTCTGTACCATCCAATTATACACAACAAGCAAGAAAGGAGTGGTTGCCAAAATCCACTTCACCAAGTAACGTGTCACGAGGAGAAAAATATAAATACCTTAACCCCAAAGAAGGAAGAGAGCATGTATTAGGATTTTATACTTTGATTAGAGATTCGTCTACCCACATTGTTAATAGTGCTTAGAAGCTCGTGGCAAATGATCCTCAGTCATGCTTTGAACAAGTGTCCACTCATGTGCAGGTAGTCCAAATATCAAACACTTCGGAGCATGCAGTTCATGAAGGGATTTCCCAAAATCTCCTGAATAATTAGGAGGTGGACATTTAGGTTGTTTCTCCCCAAATCTAGGTCGTAGATAGGATTCTTGCAGGATCTCATGATGTCGAGAACAATGAGAATATTGATTCGAGCTCTAGGATTTTGTATGCGGAAATAGTGCATGATACTCCTTCCTGGATTGATTTTGAGGTTAAGAAAAGGAAGAGGGTTATCAAGGCAATTGACATTGATTTCGATGCCCTTTCCAAACTTTCAAATGATGTCATTCCAAAGAAGCCTAAGGTGCTTTCTCGAATAATGGTGGATAATGACGAAAATAGATTTATAGATCTCGCCATCCCACAAGTTGATAAGGAGCATGATGCCATGACACCTGTTGATTATGAAGTATCCAAACTTGGACTTGGGAGGTCTACATTAGAAAGTGACATGGTGATGGCTTGAGATTCAATTGATATCGTGTTAAAGAGACTTGAGAAATATAAGTCTTAGAACTCTCAACTCAAGGCTGAAAAGAATGAATTGGTGGAATATGTTAAACATTTGATAAATCCCATATCATCCACTTTCCTAGTACCTGATGCAGTGGCTGACCCTGATGAAGAAACTCTTAATTTGTCAAAATAAATAAACACATTAGGCCATGTCACTAAAACTTGGCTTTCAGAGATTCTCGTTTTAGGTCAAGGGACAATCAAGATTGTGGTTAAGCTTCATGAAGATGTCAGTACGTATCTTGATCCAATTCTTTCTTTCAAAGAAAATTTTGTTTCTAATATATCAAATTTGGATGAGATATTTCCCAGTTTGCAGGAGATGACAAGTATGGAATCCTTAGTTTTAGCCATTGAAGGAATTCTCAAATTTGAACATCGAGGGACACATTTTCTTTGGTGTCTGCATCTCAAATCAAGGAAGATGCTTCTCGAGGATTCTATGATCCATTATGAGAGCATGTGCAATGAAGCCTTCACTTCACTCTCCTTGATTCAAGAATTCATAGCTGAGATTCCTTGCAACCTCGTAAATGAACATAATCAAAGGTGTTCATCGGAGAAGGTGGAAGAGCAATTTTCACAATTGTTTAAGGACATGTACACTCCCACCAACAATTTCTCGTCAGTTTCAATGGAGCGGTGCATCAAATTAAAGAACTATTTTGAGAATGCACAATCCAAAATTGTTAATTTAAATGATATGCTAGGTAGGATTCTTGAATTGTAGGT
Organism: Taxus chinensis; assembly: GCA_019776745.2. Taxonomy (NCBI): domain Eukaryota; kingdom Viridiplantae; phylum Streptophyta; class Pinopsida; order Cupressales; family Taxaceae; genus Taxus; species Taxus chinensis. The sequence goes on along the minus strand of CM034147.1, from coordinate 649,512,855 downwards.
ATTTTGTGAGGCTATTCTTCGACCAAATGAACCTCTAGAAGAAGAAAAAATGTTTGAAACTTTGGGAAGGTTTAGATCCTTTCAACTGGTAAAAGCGGCAGATCCTAATTTCAATAACAGTTCAGGGGGATAATTTCTTGGTATCTAACGAAGTGAGAGTGTCCATTTCTCATACGCTTGAGATAGGCGTACCCCATTTCAATGGATAAGGCACTGGTTATTATTGTATATTAAAAACAAGTTGATTTTTAAGAAAAGGATGTTATTTGTTTTCAGAAACTGTGGGTAACTTAAGTGATTTCTATTTTTGGTTGTCTTTAATAAAGTTGGTTAGAAAAAGTCAAAGGTCACTTAGGTGCCTTATTTAATGATCATGTAAAACCCTAACTACTTTGTAACCAACTTTTTGGGTTACAAAAGGAAGTGAGGGGCTCATTTGTAAAAGGTGACTTTGAGAGAGGAGAAGAAAATACTTTTGTATGCAAGCTTTACTTCAAAGAAAGAAACTTTGTTCTTTTGAGAAGACATTTTGGAGTTAATGAAATATGAACTTTGTGTCCCATTCATTGTCTCTTATAACATTTGATGTTCTTATGTTCATTAGATGTTAGTGTTTGAATCTTGCATGTGAATATTGTCTTTGATCTTATTGTCAATGTTATTAATCTGTTGTTCTAGTTCATAGTGATTAAGCTTTGATTATCTACTTGCTCACGTGTGTTCCCTTTTACACATTCTTGTTTAGCTAACTCAAACTCCATTTTATTTGTGTTAGTTATTCATCTTTCCTCTTCGTGCAATATTAGGCTCTGTTTTTACCTAAGTCTTACATGTTCTTTCAATTCATTCCATTCCACTCCTTTCCTTCATTCCATTCCATCTCCCTCATTCATTTTTCTTTCCATTGATGTTCCAAAACATCCCCCACATACAATTTTGAATGTACAGATGTAAATACAGTTTTGGTTTTCAATAAAGGCAACCTCACCTTCATTGAGGAGGGACTTCGTTCCCACACTATTGCATGTCATTTGCATGTGTGAAAATCCATATGCTAACAATTTTTGGTGATTTTACTGGGGATTCAGGAATCGTTAACCAGTACTTGGTTAAATCTTTATGACTATCACCTCTGCATAAGCTCCAGTTCTTCAACCGAACCTTGTGCCCGACGAATATTTCAAGGAGACATTGTTGCCAACCTTCTAAACAGTAGCTTTGGGAAAACCACGAAATCTTGCAACAATTTTTGGCTATTGATAGAGCCATTGACAGAGAAATCTACATTGAAGACCTTAGAAGAAGAGCACCCGCACTTGTGGCTAGAAGACCTCCTGGACATGTGTTGATTGTTGTTCACTGACGCGGTCCTCTTCCACCAAGGTAATAAGTTGTATGACTATTACAGGTAACCCACCTATCTTGCAACCAAATCTTGTTTTTACAGATAATCAAGAAGATATATCATCATATTTGAGGCAAGCTATTTGGGAAAAGCACACGGATAACTATCATTTTCATCTCACTGCATCAGTACTAGATAACGAAGAAGAGGAAGCCATGAGATTTGCTAGAGCTATTCAGGCACAAATAGCTCAAGAAAGAGAGCGAAGAGAAAAGGCTAGATCTGGTTAGAACACACCAGTGATCCCTTCACAATAAAGATTTCAAACTGAGAAGGAAAGAGGTTTATGTGAGGAGAAAAAGCTAAAGGTTGATCCCATTTTTGACTTTCAAGGAAATTTTGGTTTCAAGTTATCTCCTCCAAAGAAGAACACACCTCGTAGATCTGCAAGCCTTGCATCAAGTCCTGAAAGAGCAAGCAAGGAAGGAATCACTACCAGTCAAGCACTTGTCCTTGCTCACGTTGTTTTACCTTCACATACCACCTTTCCCAAAATGGCAGTCAATGTACCATGGGGAAATGCCATAGGCCCATTGGCCTTACCAGCTCGACATGACCTCCCAAGAGGATCGAGGAAGATTCTTCCCAAGTTCGACGGAGATGGGAAGACGTCACCAGATGACCACATTTCTGCTTTCTTTGCTGCATGTTTTGTTTTGTTGGTAGAATATGAAGATGTTGCTATTTGCCTCTTCATCAAAACATTGCATGATGTTGCTGCAGATTGGTTTCATCATCTTCCTAATGGATGTATCACAAATTGGAATGATATGAAAACTAAGTTTGAAAATCAATTCAAGATGACATAAGATGAACATGCTCTTCTTTCCCAACTATCTCAGGTGAAGAAAGAACCAACAGAACCCATGAGGAATTTCATGGCTAAATTCAACAAAATGGTGAAAAAGGTTCCCGCCAGGATTCATCCAAACCTTGATGGACGAAAATGTTTCTTTATTAACGCACAACAACCAGAAGTGTGCTATCAGCTGAGAAGGGCTAGAGTGGCTACTTTGGAACTTGCTCAATCCTTGGCCATAGAAATTGAAGATGACTTAATCATGGCAGGAAAATTCAAGAAAAATTCCCTCAAAGGAAAGGGTCAAGAAACTCCCAATGCTTCAGAAGCTATACTCACTAAGTTGGCTAATGATGTGCTGGCTTTAAAAAAGCAAGTTGCTCAAAGTAGTAAACTTGCTCCTTACAAAGACATCCCAAGAAAAGGATACATTCCCAACAAATCCAGGATTGCAGGTGCTCCGATGAGGCTTGCTATTGAAGCAGCTCCCGCAACTAACTCAAAATGTGATGTCATTGAAGAAAGTGATGATGAAGTTGAAGTCATCGAGGTTGATGAGGAAGAGCTAGATTCTAGAAACATCTGAACCTGAAGTTGAAGATCCTGAGGGAGAAAGTAATAATCATTTCTTTGAGTACTATTCAGAAGAAGAAGACGAATACGAAGAAATTATAGAAGATATGAATAGTCAATCCTTCGCTGTCTTCACACGCTCTCAGAAAAAAGAGCAAGGATACCACTAAGGCGGGAGATAAAGAGGTTTCCAAGGAAATTCAAAAAGAATCTTAGACTAAGGAAACTTCTAAAGAATCCAAAGAGGCTCCTAAAGAGACTAAGGCGATGAGGTTTCAAAGGTCAAAACTATCTTAAAGAAAGGAGGGCCTTTGTTAGATCAATCCAGTTGATAAATCAACTACGAAGAAAGTTTCTTCTTCCACATCCATATCAACCAAGCCCGAAGACAAAGGTCAAAAGTGTGGTGTCATCATCAAGTTCGAAAGAACTAGTATCTGAGACATCAAGTATAGTTACTTTGCCCAAATTTGATATCATTGATCATATCAATAAAACAAAAATTTCCATGTCATAGGCAGAGTACTTGAAGTCCAATAAGGATCAACTCGAGAAATTGGTCCAGTTTATCAAAGGCGAATCTACTGTTCATTCCTCCAAAGGAATTCTGAAAACTCCCAAAGATGGGAAAACTCAAAATATTGTGGTGGCCACTACACCTTCAAATGAAAAGATTGAACCTTTCTTTGTGTCCTTTCTGATCAACAGATGCAAATTAAGTAATTGCATTATAGACTCTGGAGCCTCGGATAATGTGATGCCAGAAAAAGTAGCACATGCTCTTGGTTTGACTTGTACAAGAACATTCAGATCATGTTACTCCATGGAAACCAAGCAAGTTCCTCTGATCGGGCAGATTAAAGACACCCAAATGGTTTTAGCCCAATTCCCTCAAAAGTGAGTTAAGGTAACTATTTTAGTTGTTGATATTCCTGCCTCATATGGAATGTTGTTGAGCAGGAAATTTTGTAGAGATTTGGGTGGTGAGATTCAAATGGATTGGTCTCATGCCATGATCCCTATCAATGGAGAAATGAAGAAGCTTATGCCAGAAACTCAGGAAAAATTCACAGTGACTAAAACTGAAGATCCTCGTGCACAGATCCTTGTTCAAGGCTCAAGTATGGGTAATTATATGATGACTGCAGAAATTCATACCCCTGAGATCACTTGCCAAGATTCCAATGAGATTTGGACTCTTGAGTTTGAATGGAAGTTGTTGCTTGACATGGGTTCTGGTGCAGGAGTGGTGCTCATATCTCCAAATGGTAAAATATTTCCTTTTTCCTACAAACTTGAATTTTCAAATACTAACAACACTGCAGAGTACGAGGCATTAATCCTTGGCCTTCAAGCTGCAGAGGAGAAAGGTATAAAAAATTTGGAAGTCTTTGGAGATGCGGAATTGATCGTGAAACAGGTAAGAAATCAATTCCAAGTAAAGAATGATCATTTGAGACACTACAGAAATAAAGTGTGGGACACAATAGAAGCTTTCGATGCTTTTTCCATAAAATCTGTCCCTCGCGAAAAGAATGACAAAGCAGATTCTCTAGTAGTCTCAACTTCATTAATGATTCCTCATTCAGAGTTTGATCAAGTAAAATACACCATTGAAATGGTTTTTAGGCCAAGTGTTCCTGACAATGCAGAAAATTGGCAAGTATTTAATGATGATCAACATATTATTGCCTTCTTGGAAAAGAGGGATAATTTTGAACAATTGTACTTTGAAGGAAGTGATTCTGCGTTTCATTGAATCAACTACCTCACCCATTCAGGAAGGAGTTGAGAATGAAGATCCTGGTGATGGCATCATCCAACTCAAAGGAAATAAAATTCCCAAAGGATTGGTTTCACTTGAAGAAATTTTTGACAAACATGACAGGTTTATCAAAGAGAAAGAGCAGGCAGGACCTGCGAATTCTTCTGACTATGAGCAAGTTAACATCGGTACCAAGGATAAACCTCACTTAGTCAATATCGGTAAGTGTTGCTCACCTGAGGAGCGCAAGAAATTCATAAGCCTCCTTACCAAATATTTTGACATTTTGGCTTACTCATATGAAGACTTGAAGTCTTTCCAACCCAGGGAAATGGAGCATGCCATACCCTTGAAGCCTGGTGCAAGTTCCATTCAGGAAAAAGCAAAGACAATATAATCCCAAGATTGCAGGGACAATATTTCATGAAGTTCAAAAGATGTTAGATGCATTTGCAGAATAGTGTTTCCTATTTGACATTTGACCTGGATAGCTAATATTGTACCAGTTCACAAGAAAAATGGAGAAATTAGGATTTGCCGTGGATTTCCGCAATCTTAATCAGGCTTCCTTGAAGGATAACTACCCACTACCAGTCATGGACCATATTCTGCAAGGTAGTAACTGGATCAGAAATGCTATCTATGCTAGATGGTTTCTCTAGCTATAATCAAATTGAAGTGGCTAGAGAAGATCAACATAAAACCGCATTCACCACCCCCTGGGGTATGTTCGCATATAAAAGAATGCCTTTTGGTTTGATTAATTCTTGGCGCTACTTTTCAAAGGGATATGGATATGGAATTCAAGATTATAAAGACAAGATCATCATGATATACCTAGATGACTTGATAGTATTCTCAAAGAAGCGAGAAGATCACCTAAGAGATTTAGAGAAAATATTGCAAAGATGTAGACTTCATAAGATTTCTCTAAATCCAAAAAAGTCTGTGTTCGGAGTTACAAAAGGGAAAATCCTAGGTCATATTATTTCTAAGGAAGGAACTAGGATCGATCCTGAGCGTGTTCAAGCTATCAAGAAACTTTCCTTGCCTACAAGTAAGCCTGGAGTCCACTCCTTCTTTGGGAAGGTGAACTTTTTGAGAAGGTTTGTGCTAGATTTTTTTGAGCTAACTAAAGAAATTACTGATATGATGAAAGGAAAATAATCCTTCAAATGGTGAAAGGAAGGTAGAGAGGCATTTGAGAAAATCAAGGGTGCTATTGCAAAAGCTCCTACATTGGTGTGTCCCGATTTTAAAAAGGATTTCATAATTTATTGTTATGCTTCACCGCACACAATATCTGCCGTTTTGACTCAACACAATCAAGAGGGGATCAAATTCCTATTGCATTCATGAGTTCTGGATTCAAGAAACATGAACTTAATTACACTCCTCTTGAGAGACATGCGTACGTGGTGGTGAGAGTCCTGAAACACTTCAGGTACTATGTGTTGAATTGTCACACCAAAGTCTTAGTTCCAGACACTATAGTTAAATCGATGCTGACACAAAAGGAACCGGGATCTAAAAGAGGTAGGTGGGTCTCTAAGATCCAGGAATATGATTTAGATATCAATCCTATCAAGTTGGTTCGAGGAAGAGGACTCTGCCAACTCATCACAGAGAATGAACCACGAGATAACTCTAAAGAAGAACCAGTTGAAGAAAATTTACCATTGGTAGTTTTTGTCAATACCACAGATGAATGGTATTCTGATATTTCCTAATTTATCACATATGGCGAGTGTTCAGAGAATATGACAGCTAAGGAGAAACAAGCTATTAAACTAAGAGCTACCAGGTACGTCACTTGGGACAACAAGTTGTTCAAGAAAGGAATTGACGACATGTTCCTCAGATGTGATGATAAAGAGCAACAACCTAGATTGTTGGAAGCCTTCCATAATCATGCTTGTGGTGGTCATTTCTCTAGCCTAATGACGACTAATAAAATTCTGTGAGCACATTATTACTAGCCCACTATGTTTTCTGATGCTCATAAATGGGTGACAAAATGCGAAGCTTGTCAACAATTTGTTGGAAGACCAAAGTTGGTAGCTTTTCCTTTGAAGCCAGTTGTCATTGAAGAACCCTTTCAATAATGGGGTTTAGATTTCATTGTGGTTTTTAATCATAATTCTAGTGCTGGTCATACTCATGTGCTCACCGCAACTGAATACTTTACAAAGTGGGTAGAAGCTATACTAGTGAAACAAACATCTACTACAGTGATAATTTGTGATTTCATCAAAGAAAATATATTGGTTCGTTATGGAATTCCACACAAGATCGTGACGGACAATGCCTCAAATTTTTCTTCTGCAGAGATGATAGGTTTTTTTTATGGGTATGGGATATCTTTGTCTCATTCGTCAGATTACTAACCTCAGGGAAATAGTCAGGCTGAATCCAGTAACAAAAACATAATTACTATTGTGCGCAAGTTAGTCGAAGAAAATCAAAGAACTTGGCACAAAAAGTTATATGATGCATTGTGGGCTGACCGCATAACTCCTAAAAGGGAAATCGGGATGTTTCCATTTCAATTTTTGTATGGAACCGATGCTCAAATTCCCGTCACACTAGAGTTACCAACATTAAAATTAACCCAGTCAGTTGATGATGAATGCTTCACCAATGCATTAGATAAAAGGATTATGTTCCTAAGAAAGCTCGAGGAACAAAGAAGTCAAGTGGAAAATAGGATCGAGGAACATCAATCCAAGGTGAAGAGGTTGTTTGACAGGAAAACCAAAGAGAGGCAATTCCAAATCAATGACTTGGTTCTTCTCTAGGACAAGAGATGTGAACCAAAAGGAAAGCATGGGAAGTTTGATTCATTGTGGCTAGGCCCTTTCACAATCAAGACATTTCTATGGAGATAACACCTACTACTTAGCGTATCCTGATGGAACTCATTTACCTTTGCCCTACAATGGGCAATATCTCAAGCACTATCAAAATTGAAAACGGGTTGTTCCCCGTAAGTACATAGGTAATTAGGGATTTCGATTTGTTTATTTTCCCCATTTTTTGGTATCCTCTCTTGTGTCACGCCCATTTTTGTGCCCCATCGTTTTGAGATCATGTTCATGAATATTTTGGTCTAGGTCCATTGCTACGCGTCCATGAAGTCCTTGTCCCCAATTAGAGCCAACTGTTGTCAGCCAATTTTGACTGCGCAAAATTTTAAAATAAATAAATAAAATAAAAATGAAAAATTTGCAATTTTTCAAAAGTGTTACTTTGCGTGGTTTATCACTCTCATCATGACCTTCTCATTTTTTTGATCGTTCTAGTCTTCATTTCGTCCTTTTCGGGTGACAACTCCTCCCGTCAGGCATTAAACTGCATTAAAATTAATTAATTAATAATTAATTAATTAATTACTCTTTGTTTGATAAAATTAATTTTCAATAACTTTGGAGTATTTAATTAAATAAATATTAATTAAAATTCATTTGAAAAGTTTTATTTTTATTGCTGGGGAAAAATAAGCTTCCGCTTCCCATTGCCGAGAATGCCAAATTGGCTTCTTGGGCCCAGGATTTCCCCTTTCCTATGGCAAAATTGTTTTAAATTATCACTTGTGGAATTTCTTCCCCCAATTGCCAAATTAATAAATTGGAAAACAAGCAAGAAATCTCCTGATTTCCCACATGGGGAAATTGAATGGAGATTGCCAGCCCACTTTGCCATTCCCGTTGGCAATTGGCCGTTGCTTTCCCCATTTCCCCTGGATAATTAATTCCACTACTTGGGAGGAGGGGAAGTTGATTTGGCCCTCATAAATTCCCTCCGACTAAACTCAGTGGAAAGATTCGTACGAAGCTTTCTAAAATTGCTTCTCACTTCTTCTATGAAGAACATAATATTTTAATCACATCCCTCAACAACTAATTTCAACGCATTCTTCAGAAGGAAAAACCCAAAAATATTTTCCACGCTCTAAAAATAACAAAGGAAGAACAATATTTATGCATAGAAACAGAGATAACCAGTCTGATCCAATGGAGACAGATCAACATGTAGTTGACAAAATACAATGATCACTGGCCATTTTGAGATGCAACATGTTTGGAGGACAAGAATTGAAATGAAATAGCAACAGGGGTGTGAAGAATCCAACATTTTTAACCAGACAGATAAATTCCACCAAAGTAACCACGCCGGAGCAAACTAGAAGATTCCACACAGGTTATAGGTGGAAGGAGTCAGTTTTTAGCACCCAAGGATTAACACAACATGCTACATGGAGCTGTCATAACACCATGCTCAGCCAAAGGAAATAGAGTAAATCCATCACGCAAGCCAAAGAATAGTTTCAAAGCAAAGAAAAAAGGAAAAAGAGTAGTCCTCGTAGCTAGAGGTTGAAAGAAGGAGCCCATGTTGAAGCATTGAATACCCATGTGCTGTAGGTTAAAGAGGAGAATTCACGTCAAAGCAAAGAAACAGGAACTTAAGTCTCAACGCATGTTTTGGAGAAGAATACCTATGAATTTTCCAAGGAGAAAATCCAAGAAGCAACAGCTCACTTAGCTCAAGGAGATAGCCATATTCAATGCATGTTAAAACAGAGACCACACATTTGGAGTAAAAATACCCACGCATTTTCCAAGAGAGGATTTTTCAATGCGCTAAAGTTCCAGCAACCATCAACAAACCAAATAGTCAGCCACACGCATTGGAAAATAATAGGAAGCTATACAGTTTTAAACTCATTTGCCAAGGAGAAGGTGGAGTTGTCTAGGAAATAAAGAAATTATAAATTTTGTAGAGAAGAATATGAAGAGTCTATCACTAGCTGAGCAAAGATTTGAATCATTTCTATTTCTAACACAAGAAATCACGCATTCTCCAGGGGTATTAATGCATTTACAAGAAGTTTCAATCATGCATTGACTAGACGATCGCAATGAAGAAGTGAATCTCAAAGTACACGGTTATTTAAATGAGGCAATTTTTACGCATACCAAGGAGAATTTGCTTCGTCAAATTAAATAAAAAATTGAGATTTTAATTCGAGTGATTTCATTTATATATATAATAAATAATATAAATTTTTTTTCACCCGAGTCGAAATTCAAACCTAGTCTCAGTGTGTGATTTTGTAAACAAGACTAGTTATTATTATTATTATTGTTTTTAAATAATAATAATAATATTAAAGTGAATCATATTGTTTCTTGCACTGATGGGGGTTTCAAATACTGAGACTTCGACCCCACTTGCATTATTTTGCGTGCCTGAGTCATTTTTTTGTAAAATTCATAATGGCTCAAAAAATCTAACAAATCTGCAAGAAGGTCGAGGAAGCTAGTGGAGAAATAAAAAAATTCTGCACTCAAGTAAAAATTCCATGGAATCATTCCTCCCAGTTCTATTAAATCAGGATATGACAATGTAACTGATACAAATCTGGGTCATATCAATGTCCAACAATTCTGTGAATGAGTGAAAACTGAAGGCAAGGCCATATTCTCAGATAGGCTTTACCATAGTGGTCTACCTCAAGCAACAATATTTCCTGTCTCGGTGCAGTATCCAAAGTTGGTTATTGCTTGTGCTGAGCACTATGATCCTGAGAGATGAGGAATTTTTAAAGATAATCGTGAGCCTTTCCTCTTAATCACATCAGAGCACATTGAGGAATTACTCGGAATACCTGACTTTCCTGAGAATGTGGATATCACTCGCCAGTCAGTGCAAGAGTTTTGGGACGAGGAACCCCTGAGATGGAGCAAGATGGTTAATAATAACTGGTTAGTGACCGAGAGGACTTGAATTGACAGGATTCCCAAAGAACTGTACCACATTGAGTTCGTGGAAGAAATCGGGGACATGATTACTCTCCTAAGTCAAGTTTTTGGTTTACTCTCTGCTAGGATTTTCCACCCATGGATGTATCAGTTTATCTGTATCATCCTAGCCAAGAAAGAGTTTGTGGATTGGGCTAGCATCATCAGTAACACCCTTCACAAAACAATTGATAGAAGTTAAGATGACTGGATGCTTTTACTTGACATCATATCTGACTTATGCAGTAGCAAGAAGAAAGCTATTTTTGAGACTTGAAACGAGAGGAGTCATGGGGCCGTCAAATAGTGTTTTTCATTATTACCCGCAACTTAGTTTCAAAAATAGCTCTCACCATTTTAGAAAATTCAACGATGCATTCAATTTTTGCGTGATTCGGAACATGAATCAAAATATAGAGGAAAGATTTTATAAAGAAGCCATGAGTGTCATTTCCTAATGGGGAACATGGTTTATTCAATTTTCATCCTTTTCCTACATTCGCATGAGTGGCTTTCCTGGTAATCCATGGAAACCTCCTAAGTACGTTAGTGACATATGGCCATTAATGGAACTTGCGTAAACAACTATTCCAAGTGCACTGTCTTCTCAGTGACAAGCACCATTCAGAAATTCATTTCCCAATCCAAATCAGGGAATACCAATGTCCAAATATTTTCAGTGCACAAATCATGGAAAAAGAGTTCGCTCTCATTACAATCCATCCATATGTGAAGGGAGCCCGGTTTGATATCAAAGGATATATGCAGAAGATTCTTGGAGCAAAGTATCAACATAACCCTACCATGGAAGATTTATGCGCTGCCTATTCAGACAAACATGAAGTAAGAAGATGAGAGTTTTCTCACCTAACACTTGCTCAGATCAAGGCCTTTCGCATTAAGAACCCTCCCGATTCATTCATAAATGATGATGAATATGTCATTAATCCCTCATATGATGTAGTTTCTTTTACCCCATTGCCTCGAATCAACTGGACCAAAAGAGATGAATTTTTTCTTGATAGCAAGAATCAACCGATTCTTGAAAGAAGCATATCTTGATACGACAGAGAACTTGCCAAGTTACAATCAATTCAAGATCATGCATCAAGATCAAAAAAATTGGCAACATGAGGAGGCCTTCATTCAACCAAAGCCTCTTCTCGATCAACCTCTATACCATCCAATCATACACAACAAGCAAGAAAGGAGACGTTGCTAAAATCCACTTCGCCAAGTAACGTGTCATGAGGAGAAAAATCTAAAGATCCTAACCCCGAAGAAGGAAGAGAGTGTGTATCAGGATTTTATACCTTGAGTAGAGATTCTTCTACCCACATTGTTAATAGTGCTTAGAAGCTTGTGGCAAACAATCCCCAGCCATGCTTCGAATAAGCGTCCACTCAGGTGCAGGTAGTTTAAATATCAAACACTTCAGAGCATTTAGTTCATGAAGGGATTTCCTAAAATCTCCCGAATAATCAAGAGGTGGATATTGAGGTGGTTTCTCCTCAAATCGAGTTTGTAGATAGGATTCAAACAGGATCTTATGATGTCAAGAACAATGAGAATATTGATTTGAGCTCTAGGATTTTGTATGCGGAAATAGTGCATGATAGACCTTCCTGGGTTGATTTTGAAGTTAAGAAAAGGAAGAGGGTTGTCAAGGCAATTGACATTGATTTTGATTCCCTTTTCAAACTTTCAAACGACGTCATTCCAAAGAAGCCTAAGGTTTCTTTCTTTTCTCTTTTTGAATTATGGTGGATAGTGACGAAAATAGATTTTCAGATCTCTCCATCCCACAAGTTGATAAGGAACGTGATGCCATGACACCTGCTGATTATGAAGTTTCCATACTTGGACTTGGGAGGTCTACATTAGAAACTAACATGGCGATGGCTTGAGATTCAATTGATATCATGCTAAAGAGACTTGAGAAATATAAGTCTTAGAACTCTCAGCTTAAGGCCAAAAAGAATCAATTGGTGGAATATGTTCAACATTTGATAAATATCATATCATCCACTTTCCCAGTACTTGATGTAGTTGCTGCCCCAGATGAAGAGACTCTCAATTTTTCAAAAGAAATAAACACACTAGGCCATGTCACTAAAACTTGGCTTTCAGAGATTCTTGTTTTAGGCCAAGGGACGATCAAGACCGCGTTTAAGCTTCATGAAGAGGTCAGTGTGTATCTTGATCCAATTCTTTCTTCAAAGAAAATTTTGTTGCTAATATATCAAATTTAGATGAGATATTTCCTAGTTTGCAGGAGATGACAAATATGGAATCCTCATTTTTAGCCATTGAAGAAATTCTCTAATTTGAACATCGAGGGACACATTTTCTTTGGTGTCTGCATCTCAAATCAAGGAAGATGCTTCTCAAGGATTCTATGATCCATTATGAGAGCATGTGCAATGAAGCCTTCACTTCACTCTCCTTGATTCAAGAATTCATAGCTGAGATTCCTTGTAACCTCGTAAATGAGCATAATCAAAGGTGTTCATCGGAGTAGGTGGAAGAGAAATTTTCACAATTGTTTAAGGACATGTACATTGCCGCCAACAATTTCTCGGCAATTTCAATGGAGCGGTGCATATCAAATTAAAGAACTTATTTGAGAATGCTCAATCCAAAATTGTTAATTTAAATGATATGCCAAGTAGGATTCTTGAATTGCAGGTATTTTGTGAGGCTATTCTTCAACCAAATGATCCTCCAGAAGAAGAAAATATGTTTGAGACCTTGGGAAGGTTTAGATCTTTTCAACTTGTAAAAGCGGCAGATCCTGAATTTCACTGGCGGTTCAGGGGGATAATTTTCTTGGTATCTAAAGAAGTGGGAGAGTCCATTTCTCATACGCTTGAGATAGGCGAACCCCATTTCAATGGATAAGACACTGTTTATTATTCCTATATTTTAAAAAAGTGGATTTTTAAGAAAAGGATGTTGTTATTTTTTTTCAAAAACTGTGGGTAGCTTCAGTGATTTCTATTTTTGGTTGTCTTTAATAAAGTTGGTTAGAAAAAGTCAAAGGTCATTTAGGAGCCTTATTTAATGATTACGTAAAACCCTAACTACTTTGTAACTAACTTTTTGGGTTATTAAAGGAAGTGAGGGGCTCATTTGTAAGGGTGACTTTGAGAGAGGAGAAGAAAATACTTTTGTATGCAAGCTTTACTTCAAAGAAAGAAACTTTGTGTTCTTTTAAGAAGGAATTCTAGAGTTAATGAAATATGAACTTTTTTTCCCATTCATTGTCTCTTATAGCATTTGATGTTCTTATGTTCATTAGATGTTAGTGTTTGAATCTTGCATGCAAATATTGTCTTTGATCTTATTGTCAACATTATTAATCTGTTGTTCTAGTTCGCAGTGATCAAGCTCTGATTATCTTCTTGCTCACGTGTGTTCCCTTTTACACATTCTTGTTTAGGCTAACTCAAACTCCGTTTTATTTGTGTTAATTATTCATCTTTCCTCTTCGTGAGATATTAGGTGCTATTTTTACCTAACTCTTGCATGTTATTTCAATTCATTTCATTCCACTCCTTTCCTTCATTCCATTCCATCTCCCTCATTCACTTTTTCTTTCCATTGATGTTCTAAAACACCCCCCACATACAATTTTGAATGTACAAATGTAAATACAGTTTTGGTTTTCAATAAAGGTAGCCTTACCTTCATTGAGGAGGGACTTCATTCCCACACTATTACATGTCATTTTCATGTGCATGCAAATCCATATGCTAATACCCAATCACTCACCTAGTAATCAAACAACTCTTTCTACATCTCAAACACCTGATGCTCATACAATCAATACCATAAGTCAGGTCCTCATATCATCACCCTCATGCACTGTATCTACTACATCTACATCCATCACATCCACATATACTATATCTCATACTTGTAATTCCACCCCATCCAGATCTAGCCTTCTTGCATTTATCACATCTATTCCTATTTCCCTTGCACACATTACATTGCCCTCTCTCTTACCCCTACCCATTTTCATATCACTCTCCTCACCCACCATTGTTTATGCACCTATCTCTACATCTCTCCTATCTCAACAAATCCATCTACGCATATATCTATATATACATTTGAATCCATGTCATCTCCCATCTCTTCACCTCCCATAGACTCTGTTCTAAGTAGTGTCCCTATTCCACCCCCATCCTCTACATACTTAACCACCTCCATCCAGATGTATACCACATCTTCTCATCCTATCCAAGGACCATAATATACTTCCACCCTTGCATCTACCACACCATCCTCACATGAGTCATCTTAACCCACCTATAAGGATGAACCTCCCATCGAAATTATTGTTATCCCTGCCAAGGGTAAAACCTCATAGCATAAGTCTAAAAAACCTTGACAATCTCATCTAGAATTCTCTTGCACATCCTCATAAGAAAGTGGATCTTCCTTCCTCTAAGCCCACTCAATCGAAACCATCTAGCATCCAAATATCCATCTTGGGACTCCCCCCCCTATTTTAGGACCAGAGCCCTTTATCCAAAAATACCCATCATCACCCAATCAAAATACAAAACCTCTCCACATCCTCCAAAATATGCATCTAGAACATCTAACCCATCTACTTGCAAGTCTTCTACCCATCCTTCTAAATCCACATCCAAGTCACCTATCTCTCCATCCCGATCTAAATCAAAATCCACCCTTCCTTCCACAAATAAATATAAATCCAAAATCCCCACTAAGCCTCACGAGAGCAAGACCCCTCTTCTATCTTCATCCATTTCTTCTCAATCAAACCCATCCCAAGTCCATAAGACTTCATCCTCTAAAACATCCATTGGATCTTATATGGAGATCATTCAATGTATCTTTTGTTCATCTGCGATAACCCTTCTACCCATCAAACCCTTTGAATCACATAGGATGAAGCCCACATGGTTTGAATCCAACACTATTTGTGCTTACGATCGTGTTCCTGGCCATGAAACAAAACACTGTAAGGCCTTCCACACCCTTACCGAATGTCCTTATAGAAGAGGAAAATATTCTCATTGAAGAATACTACACTCTTCCATCGCCTAGCTCATCCGCATCCAAATCTGATCCTTTAGCCGAATCCACGACCTCTAAATATGCCTTCATTGCCACCCCCACCTCTGGCTTATCTCTCTTCCAAGGATGGCCCTCCTCTTTACATAGATGTTGGTTGTATTACCACCCAATATTTCCATAATGAGACCCATCCATCCACCCCATCCAAATCAAAGGTAGTCATCACTGCTCCATCCAGTGAACCTTATCCAACCACTTCTTCATCTAAGGCTAAGGTTTTTATCCTAGCCTCTCCTAATCCCACCTCCATTAAACAAACCATCGTAAAGAATTTACATCAAGATCATGTTAAGATGTACCTTCATAATCTCATCCAAATATCTCCTAATCATAGATTGACTCTTATTGAAGCTTTACAATGTATCCCCGTATCATCTGATGAGCCTCAACCCCTTGCGGACCTTGTTGGAGCTCTTGTAACTTACATCACTATATCCTTTGAGGATTCTAAAATCCCTGACATTCTCCCTAAAGACCACGATCTTCCTTTGTTAATTGCTTTCGACATCAATGACTGATCCGTAAACTTCTACTTTGGAACTCTATGAATCACAGAACTATACTGTTCTACTTTCAACTTTGGAAAATGACAGATTTGCTTGAAAAAATTAGAGCTTCGTGATTGATTATCTAGTGCTATAGAAAGGAAATTGCAGAGAAGGAAATAATTCAAAACTTCAACACCAACAATTTTATCCTGGAAACCTCCAAGGAGGAAAACCAATCGGGAAGGGAAACTACTCTTTCTTCCCACTTTAATTGGTCTAATATAGACAATTACATATTATAATAAGTATGAAAAGAAGCAACAATGTAAACCTTCTCTCCAATTACTTGCTTGCTCTGTTCCTACACCTTGCTCCTATAATTCCATTCAAGCACTGAAGATCTTGCTCACGGATTTCATTAAACTCTACTTCTTGATCTCTCTGGATCTTTGAATGTTATTATCTTGTTCCTTTCATGCATTTATAGGCCTTCCCATGCCCTCCTGTGCACTAGAGCATGTGAAAGGGCATGAAAGGGGAAGAGACACGGCTGGGCGCTTCAAATTCATGTCCATTCA
Organism: Taxus chinensis; assembly: GCA_019776745.2. Classification (NCBI taxonomy): domain Eukaryota; kingdom Viridiplantae; phylum Streptophyta; class Pinopsida; order Cupressales; family Taxaceae; genus Taxus; species Taxus chinensis. Next base: position 649,496,331 of record CM034147.1, on the reverse strand, counting down.
CATTCCATTCTTCTTTTATGTTCCAAAGTATCAAGACCACCACCCTAGCTGGGTGGAATTTTCAGGACTGCTGCCCCTGCATGGTGGCGGTTTTGAAACTGCCGCTCTGCACAGAGCTGCGGTACCTTCTAGATATTCCATTTACATCATTTTATTCACTTTTCTTGTTTCTCCTTCTTAGTGCTGATGGAATTGATGAAGTGATGTGTTTTTCTTAGATTCCTATGGATCATACCTCCCCTGCTTAGGAGGATTTTTGTCCCAAAAAATCTTAGTGGGGGAGTGGTAGAGGAATCAACTCTCTCTTGTGCTCATTCGAGTACCACTAGGTCTACCTTTGTGTCTTCTCTTGTCCAACTTGCCAAGACTTCTATGGATCTCTAGTTTGTTTCTCCAGTGGTACATCGTCCTCCGAGTTTCCTTCAGTATAAATCCTCTTTGGAAGGTAACTTATGTATCTTTCCTTCTTTGTCATGCATAGATGGCGTTAGTGGATGCGAGCTCTTACAACTTAATATTGTGTGCATCTGCATGAAATATGGCTTGAAGGTTTCTTCTCGAACCTGCTTAAGTATGGCAAAGGTCTCATACTGTAGTGGTTTAGATTTCCTATCTTTTTCTCTTGAGATGGATTGGCCAAATCCTCTCCAAGTACATTGATCTTATAGTCACTACCGTTCCTTATATCTCATCTTCTTCTTACTACCCCATGCTCAGGTCTAGTGAATCCGTATGTAGATATGGTGACTACATAGTGGAAGTTTATTTCTCTCCTTGAATGAGAAGTTCATGTGGTGGATTATTTTGCAAAAACTAAGAAGTGCTATCCAAATTCTTCATCCTTTGGTCAGAAATATCCATGATCTCACGTCTATTTTTCTTTTCTTCCACTGAAAGAAAACAAAATTGATGATTTTCCTAAGTAAGTCTTGGTGCTTGGTTGGCACTTACCATAGCCTTTTTTGATTTGCTCTAGTGTGCCTAGATGTTAAAAACTGACTCCATCCTTGGCCCATATGTACCGGTTCTCCCTCGTGATTACAACATCCCTGGCATACAAGTAAGGAATTCTATAGACAACTTCAAATGCATCAAGTGGAATAATATCAACGTCTAATACATCTATGTATTAGGTATTTATCCCAAAATGAAACTTATACTTGTAACTTGTATTTCTACATCCTTCTTCACCCAACCTAGTGGGTATGGATGTGGATGCACGTAAGTCTCTAGACCAAGTTGTTCTACAACTGCATCAGAAATCAAATTTGACTGAGAACGAGAATCTACTAAAGTGTTTACCTTAGTCTTCCTGATTTGGATTTGGATTTGAAATAGCTTACTCATCTCTTCTTCTTTTGCTGCCTCATACATGTTAGTGGTCATGCATCCCAACCTCTCATCTACATCAGAATCATCCTCAATCTCCACCTCTCTTTCTGTCTTCATAGTGACCATGGATTTCTTGGAATCCTTGGTTCGGTGCTTTGGGTGTAATTCCCGATGCAACTTCCAACTTGTGGTGTCAGTATGTCCATTTACATCACAATTCTTACAGAAATTCTTAGGATCTTTACAAGTATGAAAAGTAATAACGACATGTTTACCTTTCCATTTACCTCTACTACTTGTCTTCCCTTGTTCTTTATCTTGTTGTTCTGTTGAATGGTCTCCCTTTGGCTCTATTTCTCCTTGCTTCTTCTCGTCATCAATGTAGTATGCTTGTATACAAGCTTCATTGGGATCCTTGGTCTTCATGGATATTACCTTCCTCTGAAGGTGAGTGTGAAGTCATCCTAAATACTTGGTCAGAATGTCCTCATCCTCCAAGTCCATACTAAGCAACATGTTTTGTCTCCGAAATTCAGTAGTGTATTCTTGCATGCTTTGAATGCTGCCCTATCTAAAGTACTGCCACTTAATCATCATGTCAGTCTTATGGCCAATAGGATATAAGTTATCTCTAATAAATTATTTAAAAACCTTTCCAAGTACTGATAATAGGACGTTTCTTCTTCTCACAAGTGACTAGATGGGTTTCCCACCAAACCAAAGCATGACCTTCCATTTTGAGACATGCAAAGGTGATCCTTTGTGCCTCAGTGACATTATGCACACTAAAGTAGACTTCCAACTTTTTAAGCCATTTATCTAGTAATTTTGCATCAACTTGTCCTTCAAAATTCTTTATTTCCATTTTCGTTTCAAATTTAAAAGGTGTATGTGCAGATTTTACCTTCTCGCTTACAATTGGCATCTCTTCATGCTCTTCCCATTCTTTCTCTTTATGGATCTTTCTGATACCCGAATTTTTCAGATAGTGCTCAAACCACCGAGTCCATGGAATCTTTCTTAACTGAAGCCATCTTTTGTAGATCTGAAATCTCTTCTTATTTTCTATGTAATCTATCCATCATGGTCTCTACCATCTCGACTCTATGGACCAAGTTCTCTTCCTCCATTTGAGCTCAAATTCTATGTTTCCACTTCTTTGTAGAAATATGTGGCTCACAAGGTAAAACTTCTTCACCTTTGGACCTTATCACTATCATAAAAAAATCACAAGAAAGATTTGAATACCACAGTCCTAGATATATAATCATCTCTGATTCCAAAATGATCTGTAAACTTCTGCTTTAGAACTCTACGAATCACACAACTATACTGTTCTACTTTCACCTTTGGAAAATGATAGATTTTCTTGAAAAAATTGGAGCTTCATGACTGATTATCTAGTGCTATAGAAAGGAAATTGCAAAGAAGGAAATAATTCAAAAACTTCAACACCAACAATTTTATCCTAAAAACCTCTGAGGAAAACCGGTTGAAGAAGGGAAACTGCTCTTTCCTCCCACTTTAATTGGTCTAATATAGACAATTACATATTATAATAAGTATGAAAAGAAGCAAAAATGTAAACCTTATCTCCAATTACTTGTTTTCTCTATTTCTACACCTTGCTCCTACAATTCCATTCAAGCATTGAAGATATTCCTCACTGCTCTCATTAAACTCCGCTTTTCAATCTCTATGGATCTTCGAATGTTATTCTCTTGTTCCTTTCATGCATTTATATACCTTCCCATGTCCTCTAATGCACTGGAGGATGTGAAAGGGCATGGTAGGGGAAGAGACATGGCTGGGTGCTTCAAATTTGTGTCCATTCGCATTTTATTCTTCTTTTCTATTCGAAAAGTATAGGACCACCGTCTTGAGAAGACCGGCGGTCTCAGGATCACCGTCCTGGCTAGGTGGTGGTTTCAAGACAGCCACCCCTGCTGGCTGGTGATTTTGAAACCGCCACTCTGCACAGAGTGGAGGTTCCTTCCAGAACCTCTGTTTACCTCATTTTATTCACTTTTCTCGTTTCTCCTTCTTGGTGTTGATGGAACTGATGAAGTGGTGTGTTTTTCCTAGATCCCTATGGATCAATGACACCTTCATCTGCTGATCCATGATTGACAACAGTTTTAGTATTAACATCATATTTTCCCATACCTTTAATCAACTTAAACTTCCTGACACCATTGTCACCCAATCACTTGTCATCCTCCACACTTTTTATGATGTTGTTTCCCCCACCTTGGGCATAGTTATCCTTCCCATCCGCATTGTCCATATACTACATAAAATATTCTACATTGTAGAAGGGGAGCTTCAATATAATGTCTTATTTGGATGCCCTTGGATTCACACCATGTGTTGTGTCCCATCTACCCTCCACCATTTTATCAAATATGAACATGAGGGGAAGATTCACACTCTCCCTACTGAACTTACTCCCTTTAAAGTATGTCACATGACATTTCAAACAAACAATGTGATTGTCCCTAAGCAATAATCTTCTTCTAAAACATCTAACAATTATTTTATGTTTGCATCTAAGTTACCCCATGATGGATCTTTTGATGATGTGATGCAACCTCTCTCTCTACGGGAGTATCAAATCCTCGCTCTTAATTCCCTTCCTTCTCTCAACCGCCTTGGTTTCCCTAATAAGGCCCCTATGTATCACTCCAATGTTGGGGATATCATTTCCTTCAACCCACCCCATCTCAAAACTAACCTTGCCTATGATGGCATCGATCGCCCTTCTTCTCACACAAACAATCATCGGTGTACCAATCCATACACCAATGGTTTTTATTTCCTCTATAATAAATCATTTTCTTGTACCTAACTTCACCTATGTGCATGGAAAGGGTTTTGTCTCAGATGTTATGAGCAAGGTATCCATGACCTTGTCTTTGAACAATCCTACAAGCCTCATGATAATTTTGTCTTGGGATTTAAGGATACCTCCACTCCTCTATACACTTCTTCTTCATCTCACATCACCATTGAGCCATCATCTCCTTCTTCATCTGACTATTCCATGGACATAGATGACACCGTGTCTCTCCCCTTTGATTTTTTTTTTAATATCTGTCATTTCCCTCAGACATGTCACCTATTAGGTTGAAAATGAGACTTGGTCCTTTCCTTTTAAATACCCCAAGATGATAGAGGAGGATTCCCCTATCATTGATTTCCTTGAGTTCATCGATGATGATTCCATCATTTCCTAAATAGGGGAAGGATATTTTCATATTCATAAGTCCTTCCCTCTTGACACATCCACCCTTCTTAATGAATCCACTATCGACATCAACATAGGGACTTTGTAGCATCCCCACATCCTCAAGTTTGGCCAATCTCTTGACCTTAAAGAGCTCGAAGCAATTACCTTTTTCTTATCCAAATATAGTCAAGCGTTTGCATGGTCGCACTCCACCATGCCTTACTTCGATCCTTCCATCATCCATAACATTTTCACCATCCCAGATGCTAAATCTATTAAATAGAAGTTATGTCACAGGCATCCCTACTTTTTCCTCCTCATCAAAGAAGAGCTACAATGTCTTCTTTCTGTTAACTTCATCCAGCCTATAGACTATTTGCAATGGGTCTCAAACATCATGCATGTTTCCAAATCTTATGGAAAGCTTTGCATCTGTACTGAATTTCAAGATTTAAATCTCATTTGGCCTAAGGATGACTTTCCACTTCCCAACATCGATCAAATTTTTGACCTCATAGCCGGTCATGAGATGCTCTCTCTTATGGATTATTTTTCTAGTTACAATCAAATCTTCATCGCTTTAGAAGACCAACATAAGACTTCTTTCAACATCCCTTGGGGGGCTTTATGGTACCATGTCATGCCCTTCGGTTTTAAAAAACATTGGGGTCATCTACCAGTGTGTTATGACCTATATATTCCATGACCTTATCCATACAACCATATAAGAGTATGTTGATGACCTCTTAATTAACAGGACCATCTTTCTGTCCTTGAGATCCTCTTTGAGTACCTTATCCACTTCTTCCTCTGTCTCAATCCCGCCAAGTGTGTGTTTGGAGTTTTAACTTGAAAAATCCTTGACTTCATCATTTCCATTAGGGGTATTGAGGTTGACCATGCCAAAATAAAATCCATCCTTGAGATGCCTCCTCCTTCCAATATTAAGAAGTTTCGTAGTCTCCAAGTTTGTCTTCAATTAGTATTCCACTTCATCTTGTAACTCTCTGATTGTTTCCAACCTTTTAATCACCTCCTTTGTAAAGACACCCATTTCAAATGGGATTCCAATTTCCATAAGGCCTTCGATGATCTCAAGAAACATCTTATCTCTCTTCCTGTGCTCACACCTCCACGTGAGAGGGATACTTTCTACCTCTATATCTTTGCCTTCGATCATGCTCTAGGTGCCATGTTGGTACACTGTGATGAGAAAGGTAGGGAACATCATATCTATTATATCATTCGTACCCTTCTCAATTATGAAACCCGCTACACTTAAGATGAAAAGATGTGTTTCACCCTCTTCTTCACCACCTCTAAGCTTCATAATTATCTCCTCAATCACAAAACATTCTTCGTCACTAGTTTTAATCTTCTTAAAACCATGCATTCTAAACCTTATCATAATTATCACATCACTCGATGGCTCATGTTCATGACCAATTTTTTACCTAGATTTCATTTCTCATAAGTAAATAAAGGGCCAAGCTATCGTTGATTAACTCGTTAAAGCCCCTCTTCCTGATAATCAAATTCCTCATGAACACTTTCCTAATGAGTCTATCTTCACCATCGATCATGATTTTTTTTCTCTTAAAATGAAACTTTTCTTTAATGGATCTAAGTGTTGAAAAGGGGAGGCGTTGGCATCCTCATCATTCCTCCTTGGGAAATTCCTATTCCTATTGCTTATAATATTAACTTGGAATGTACTAATAACATGAATGAGTATGAGGCTCTTATCTTATGCCTTCAAACCACTATCCTATTGGGTGTTCAAATTATTTACATCTATGGTGATTCTCAACTCATTATAAATAAAATCAAAGAAACCTATCAATGTAAGAATGAAGTCCTTCATAAATATAAGGACATCGTCATCTTTCTCCTTGAAGCCTTTGATCAATACACCATCCAAACCATCCCTCGTTCATCCAATCACTTTGCGAACACCATGGCATCTTTCACCTCTCTCATACCTTGGACAATACGAGAATCTAAACTATCCATTGTTGTTCAAATCATCAACCATCAATCCTATACTAGTGAGTTGCCTCACGCAAATCTCATCGAAATCAATCAATATGATCTCTCGTATTCTCAAATATTCTACTATCTCTTCCAATCTAAAATTCCCTCCAACCTATCTAAAAATGGTAGGAATTACTTCCTTCAACGTGCTACCTGCTATGTTATCCTTGGCAATATCCTTTACAAATGTGGGTTTGATGGTATCTTAATGGGTTACCTTAAATCTTCTAAATCTACCCGTGTTATCCATGAGATCCATGAAGACATATGTGGCAGACACTTTAGTGGCTTGGATTTTTCCAAGCGGGATTTTTATCCTGGGCTATTATTGGCCTATTCTCAATCAAGATTGTTTTGAATATGTTAAAAATTTCATTAAATGTCAGCAATAATCCAATCTCATATGCGTTCCTAGTCAAGCCTTACAACTAGATCAAGACCTTTGGCCTTTCTCATAATGGAGACTCAACCTCATTGGCCTCATCAATATGCACTCTTCCCTATGCCATCATTCTATCAGGACCATTACCGAATACTTCACTAAATGGGTGGAAGCCATTCCTCTTGAATCCATTAAGCTAACCAGATAGTTAATTTCACCTACCAGCATATCATCTGCCACTTCATCATTCCTCATGAGATTATCATGGATAATGAAAATTCCTTAAAAAACAAATACCTTAAGAAGCTTTGCGAATCTTTTAACATCAAGCTCAACTTCTCTTATCCTTGTTATCCCTAGGCTAATGGCCAAGCTAAGGCCTCCAACAAGACCCTTCGTAACATTCTTGCTAAGACTATTTATAGGTTAGGTTATAATTGGCATCTTCACATCCCTTTCGCTCTTTGGGATTATCTAACTAGTATCTGCACCCCTATGGGCACTACTCCCTTCTCTCTTGTCTATGGATATGAAATCATCCTCCCTCTTGAAGTTCAAATCTCGTCCTTATGTGTGTCCTCTTTGCAACTTTGTGTCTAACGAGGACTATCGTCAGGACCATCTAGCATAGATTGAGTTATTAGATGAATGTCGCTTAATCAACCTTCAATATCATTAATTCTATTAAGATCAAATAAAACGTACTTACAAAAAATATCTTAAGCCACATGACTTTAACATAAGTGACCTTTTCTTAAAATAAAATTAGAATGTCACTACTCTAGAAAGGATCCAACGTGGAAATTTTTCTCCCAACTAGATTGGACCATACGTTATCACACATAAGTATGGGTCTAGAGCCTATCATTTATCCGCTCTTGATGGTGAACCAGAACCAAAACCTCTCAACACCTTGCACTTACAACCTTTATACTGCTAATATATCCACCGACACGACCTTAGTCACCTTTGTGATCGTATTTTCATTATTAGCCTCTTCCTTCTTTTATTGTAATGACTTGAAATTATGTGGTCTACCATCACTATCTTATATATGACCTTAAATATGGGCACCACAACTCTAATCATAGCATATTCCTTATCGACAAGTTATTCCTTCTTGGATAGAACTTTGTGATCATTACATCCATCTCCTTTTTACCTACCTAATGGAACCATGATAAAGGCTATTAAGTTTAGCTTGTACATATTTATCACCCTCCCCAAATGGTCTACTTGGCTCTCCTCAGCTCTCTTATCAAAATCGTGGATGCTCTTATCAAAGATACCTTATCTTAAACAAGACTACTCCCTCAAAGGATAGTTGTTCATATAAAAGCATATTGTTAAAGCATAGACCAATCCCTCGAAGGACAATTATCATATATCCTCTTCCATAAAAAATAAAAAATCAATCAAGTGTATCCAAATCAAAATAAAAAATCGTAGACCACTCCCTCAAAGGGATGGATACTATCTTATATTATGGAAGTAAAAGGTTTCCCACATTAACCAGCCTTCAAAATATCAAAAGTAAAGTAAAATCAAAAGGCAAGCATCCTAGGAAAGCTACCCGCATTGATTAGTTTGCATAGTATACTCCAGAGTCAGGGCACAATCTTAAGAACACCACCTAAGGAGACCCTGTTTCCCCCGTACATGCTACATATTAACCCCTTTATCATGTCTATAGTAGGTGTATAAGCACACCTTTCCATACTTCCTTTCATGACCTTAAATGTGAATAACTATCGTTAGTTCTATGTTAACACCGGTAAACATAAAATCATGCACATATTACTATTTTAGTACACCGCCATGTATGTTGTTATATGTATGGAGCTTGAGTAAGGAAATTATCAACTAGTGACACACTTCCTAGTCCATCCACTTTCTTTGGTTGTTTCTACTATCTTTCTCTATCAATTTTGTCACTCATGTACCTAGTTTTGGTTAAGTCACAAGGATCCTTGTCTGTCAATATTCCCACATTTGTCATCAGTTGTCCCAGGACACTAGTGCCTAGGCACTTTTGTCCTCTTTGTTCTTGTTCACATTTTTGACATTTATGGTTAGCCTTTTTAGTTTTCTTACTCCTTTCTTGAGATCATAATCGACATGTCATGTCACTAGTGTCATAATTCAAGCAAGATATCCCTATATATACAGAACATACATACCATTACAAGGGCGGGAAATCATTTCAAGGGATATCTTATCTACATGCTATTAAAAGGGACTACATTTTTAGGATTCTTACTCTGTATACACTCTATAGGAAGGGGAAGTTTTGAAATCCATGCACACATTTGCATTCTATCTATCTATATACCGCTAGCTTGGCGTCATTGGTGCAAGGGAAACCTAAATACATGATTCTAAACACACACATAGAACTACACGGAGTCTGAGATGTAGTGGAGTGCCTGATCGAAATTTCACTCTGTTGGGTGACTGTCGGGGTCATTCCAACTCCCCATTTACATATTTCTTTTTTTAGGATTTTATGTAGTTTGGGGGTTTTGCAGAATATCATTTATTTTGCATATTTCCAATGAATTCGGTGATCATCCAGCTACATAGAGGTGACCAATAACGAAGCATAGCGAAACCCTAATGACATAGGAAACATCAGGTGCTAACCCTCTGCGTAGTCACAGGAACCTCTAGGAGGTCTCTGGCACCCAGGAACCATCGCCCTCACCCAGGAGCCCATGTCCCAGCCAATATGCAAGTCCTAGAATTTTTATCGAACATTTCTGACACTCTACCTAGCTTGTTCATAATTTTATCTAGTTCAGATATACTTTAGGATAAGCAAAAATCATATAAGTGCTCTATCTCTCTCTTTTTGCCTATACGGTTGCATATTTAGAGTGCTTAGCATTTGATTTTTTTTGTATATCATTATAGTGACTCTGAAATTAGATTTAATGTTCATATTTTATCAAACCATTTGGTGAACCCCTCTCTTAGAAATCCACAAAACCCTAATGGCTAAAAGTAGATATTCCTCTCCTAGGTAAGCTATGCATCATGAGTGTGTCAATCCTATCCTTGATGATGTTGTTGAGGATGAAGTTCTTGATCTTTATCGTAATGCTCAATTCAATGACAATGTTCAAAGATTTCTTTTTGCTAACAAACACAAAGTTCCTACTAGTTTCTCCGACTCTATTGTAATCATTATTTCATTGGACCAAAACTTTTCTGGATGTACTCCTTGTTCTTCCATATTCACCAAGGTTACTCCACCTCCTTCTATTTCTGCTACAACTCTTGATCATGCTATTATAGTTTATATGCTTGGTCTTGATTGTGTTACTGTAGATAAAAATCATGTTATTTCCAATGATGAAAATTTACATGCACATGATGAAGTTTCTCATACTATTCATGACGAGTTCTACAAATATTTCCAATTATTGCAAAGATATATATTCTAATAGTTATTCCCCTACTTCTTTATATGTTTATGAGTCGCTTGATGAAATACTTGCATGTGAAACTTTTTCTGATACTGATATTGATTATACTTATGAAAATGAACATGTGAGTAAGGATGTTACTTGTCTTAAGACTGCTGAATGTGAATTTCCCACTCCAATTTCTTCTACTTCTGAGGTTGTTTCTAATGGCATTCATGATGATTCTATCATTCCTACTAGCTCACATCTTATGGTTTCTTATGATACTATTGCTAGTATTTATGTTAATATCTCATGTTCTTCTCCTCCTCCTTTGTCTTCTTCTTCTCTAGATGATATTCATGTTACTTCTTCTATTCCTCATAGTATACCTCCTCTTATTTATTATACGTCTAGATCTAGTGTTCCCATAGCATCCTCATCTTCTACTTCTTCTTCTCACATTCCCATGATCACTCCTAACATAAAACTTCAACCTCTCAATGTGACTCACATCTTCTACAATTCCTTCACATGATATTTTATCACTCATGCATGTTGTTGGCCAGTTGCAATATCAATTTTAATCTCTCACTCTTGAAAGAAAAAACATACTATGCTTCTATTGATAATAATTATCTTCATGGAAATCCTATTTCAAATAAAATTCACAATTCATCCTTTCCTAAGGATTTTTTTATCGTTAAACACTTTTGATCGAAGCTATGAACCAGAGGGTTTTTTATGCGACCCCACCCATTACAACCAATGTCCTGAGACCAGATATAACAATTAATCCAACACAAATTGCGACCACTAAGCCCACACCAATTATCTAATTTTTTGCCACCACCATTTTTAGAGCCACCAGCCACTGCAAACGCCAATGTCGGCGATGCAAATTCTACCACCAGAAATAACCACTGGTGATGCAACACCCGCCACCATCGATAACCACCCTGAAGGGATCATGCCTAGCGGGATTAAAACCTGGGTGGATCTGGACACAACCGCCCATCTTAACCGATCCACCCAAACCCCATTGGCGCCTTTCATAAGGATTTTATCATGCCTACATTTTCATGTTTCAATGACATTGAAAATCCATATTTCATCTTAAGCATTGTCGTTTATCTATGTCTTCTTGTTCAAATGATTGTTTGTTACTAAAATCCTTCCATCATAGTCTTGTTGATGATGCTCTACAATGGTAAACTCATTTTCCTTTTGGATCTATCCGTACATATTATAAAATGGAATATGTTTTTATTAGCCACTTTATGCTTAACAATGGTCCTAAAGTTACACAATATCACTTACCTAGCTTGTATAAGGGAAAGAAAGAACCTACTCTAGATTACATTCTATGATTCAATTCTTGCAAGCATCAGTTAATATTTCAGCCTATTGATCTAGAGAAACAATTCATCTTTTTCGTGGCTTGATTCATACATTAAAAGAAATATTACAATGTAATACATATAAATCATTTACACTTTTATGCTACAAGGTCATTGATCTAGAACAAGATTTAATTTCTACACATGTTATAGATCCTCCTTCTACTCTTTCTATTGTTGCATCATCTCATAGTTCTTCTCATCTTCCATATGTTAAACATCCGACAAGGTCTCCATCTCCTCCACCTCGTAAGCATGTTTCATCCCCTCCATGGCATAAACATCCTCCATCTCCACCACTGTGTCACTCTCAACCTAAGTCTTCCCCATATCTTACTTGGGAGTCATTGCATTTCTCACATGCTATCAAGCCTCATGATGTCTCGCGTATTTTACTTGATAAGCACTTAATTTGATTGCATTCAAATCAAAATCATCTTCCTCATCGCTTGCATCACCAGCATGATCTTTCTAATTGTAATTTTCACTGAATCAATGGCCATAATGACATTTATTGTTGCATACTTCATGAAAAATAAAAACAATTAGAAGACAAGGGTGTCATTGCCTTTGGCTCTCGCTCTTGTGAGCAGTCTCTTTTGTTGGCATGGTGTTCTAGTAGGTGTTCTAATTGATGAAAAACCACATTAATGAAAAAGTGAGTGTTGTAGGATGATGTCATGATGATGTATGTGGTGCTAACATGATGGTTTAAATGTTTAGCAGTTTTTACATTGGGATTCAGTGATGCATGCTTGCTCTAGAAAACCCATACAGGTGCCTAAAAGGTGTTGCTTGAAAATGTGAGCTTCTTGATTGATTGGGAAACATGTTTGAATGTTATCTAGAATTATTTTAGGGTGCTTGAGCACTCACATAAGTGACATAGTATAGGAACATGTGGTTCACCATGTCACAGGTGCTCATTGGGAGTAAGTATGCTTACTTAGAGGTGTGACAGTGTAGATTGGAGCTAGATGAGACCATGGAAGCATGAAATCAGGTATATAATGGAATATGAGGTATGTTTGGGTCATTTTAAGAGGTTATATGTTTAGTTATTCTATTAATTCAGTTGGCCCTAGTTGCTACTATGAGAATTCTTAAGGTGGGGTTCTGCAAATGGGATAGGATAGAAATATTGAGCAATGGTAATTGAATTTATGATGATTAGACATGTTATTTTATGTGTCATAGTTATCTAAAAAAAAATTCAAGTTCCCATGATGTGTATTTTGCAAGTTATGTCAGTTTATGTGAGACATGGTCAAGAATAGGTGAAAATCCAGCTCGAAATGAAACTTCGGATGCTTGTTGTAAACAATGTGCTTTACATGGGACCTTGTAGATTTTAGGGATGTTTCTAAGGTGATTTTATAAGGTTTCAAAAAAATAATCAGGTTGTTTGATCTTCAAGTTTTTATGAATGAATGTTAAGAAGGCAAAGAGGTCAAAAACCCTAGTTAAACCCTAGTTAGGAGTAGTTTGCAAAAGGTGAAATATACTGACCCAATTTTGATTGAAAGATTTTTTTTGATGATTTGATATTATAGATAAATCTTTCAAATTTATAGAAAGGTATATTTGATTTTGTGACCATATGTGGGCCCTACCCAAAAAGGGAAGTTTCCGAGGAATTTCAGTTTAAGGCAAAGTTATCCAAAGAAGATGATGGTTAAAGTGGAATTATGTGATGAATAAGAATTGTTATTGATTTCCATAGATGTTTCATGACATGTTTATGCAGTTTCATGGTATTTTCATACTAAAACAGGTTAATTGGTTAAAGGGCAGTTTTGGGGTCTCAAATAACAGGGTCCATTGTTTTGGTCATAACGTGAGCTACATGTGGAATTTTGTGGTGATTTAAGTTTTTTTCAGAAATAATATTAAAATATATTTCTAGTGATATATGGATTTACTCATGATGATGTTATTTTATAGGGTTTCTAAGGCATTCTTTTAGCAATGTTATTTTTGGCAGTTCAGGACAACATCGGTTATGGTGCAAGTTTGATGTTGTTTAAAGCATGAGATGGATTTGGTCATGCTTCCTATCACATGGAAAGTGAATATAGATTATTTTTTCATAAAATAAATATATTTTTAGGTATTTAATGCATGTATATTTTATTTTATGAGCTAATTGTTAGAAATATCATTTTTGGTAGGTTGATTTGGTGAACAAAAATCTTGTTGTGGTTTGAATTGAAAGATGTTTCATGACTTATAACATGCTTATACATGTTCTACATGTTGTACCATTTATTTTTAGTGGTATCATGGCATGTTTTGGTTTATTGTAAGATATTTGGTGACCAGATCAAATTTCCAGGGTGATGAAGGGTGCAAGAAACAACTATTTTGAGAATTGTAAAGGGAACCAGGGCCAGTAAATGAAATAATTTGATTGGTTAATAATAATTGTAGAAATTTATGAATTTATTATGATGTATTACTCATATTTAAATGGGTGTGGGTCATGAAAAAGTATGGTACTCATGTCAGGGTAATTTTAAGGTTGTGCCCATGGGGTTTTGAGCCATTTTTGGCACATGTAATGAGGGTTTTGGCTAGGTTGGCTTATATGGGTCATATGTGACTGTTGTAATTAAAATTTATGAGTTTTATACTAGTTTTTTGGGTCAAATATATCATGAAGGACTGACCTATTTTGGTTTGGAAGGAAGAAAAATACATTTCAGTGTTTGTTTAGTTCATTTTTGAACTAGTGCTCTTGGAGGGAAGGTGTGCAACCTAGAGAAAGATATTTTGCAAGTATGATAGCATGTTTTAAACTCTGATAAATGAATTAATTTTTGAGGAAATTCATATAGCATGAGAGCAAGAGGATAGAGCAAAGAAAGAAGGAGAAAGAGCAAGTTTTATGCCCTAGGGTATGAGCTAGGGTTTGTGAGCTTAAATAGTGATTGCCATCAATTTTGGCAGTATAAATATCAGAGATAAAACATATTTAGGTGGCTGAGTTGGTTCTTGGTCATCCTTAGGGGGTTGTAGCCTCCTTTTGGAGTGGGTACTTTACTAAATTAGGGGTTGGTGTTCCTTGTAGATTTGGTACTCTACTAAACTAGGGGTTGGTGCTCGTTGTGGGGTTAGTGCCTCAATAAATTTGAAGCATGAAAACACAATATTTATTTTTCAATGGGTTATCTTCCTCATGAGGTTTTCCCACTTAAATCTTGTGTCTATGAGCTCTCTTGCATGTGTTGTGGTTCTTTGTTGATATTATGCACATTTATTATGTTATGGTTAAATGTGTGTGAATGACTGAATTATGTTACATGTTGAATCTAATCGTAAATGAATTAAGAAATTTGTAGTGTGTATTCACCCCTCTCCCTCTCAGTCCATTTTGATTCAAACTATTGGTATCAGAGTCGGTCCTTTTGTAGAAGTTTGACAACTTGAAGGGAGATCCTTTAAGCACAATATGGCGAAGAAAATCATAAAAGAGAATCAGGAATTAAAGGACATGGCTAAAACAGATGAAGCAATCATAAAATATCTCTAGATTCAGTTCGAGAAGGCTATTTCATATTTGAGCACAAAGGAAGATGAGTGTGAAAGAATGAGAAACAAGCCTTGCGAGGTGTGTGTGCATGGATA
The DNA here is from genome assembly GCA_019776745.2 of Taxus chinensis. Classification (NCBI taxonomy): domain Eukaryota; kingdom Viridiplantae; phylum Streptophyta; class Pinopsida; order Cupressales; family Taxaceae; genus Taxus; species Taxus chinensis. The sequence goes on along the minus strand of CM034147.1, from coordinate 649,480,920 downwards.
GGTGGACTTGAAAGAGGTAGCATGTAATTTATAGGCAGATCTAGAATTCAATAACATGGAGAACATCAAATTGAAGTAAAAAATCAAAGATAGATTTTTTTCCCTTAAGACCAAGGAAGAAGAATGTGATAAGTTCAAATAAGAAGTCCAAACCATAAGGATGAAAGAGGATGTAAAGTATATTCTTGCAGATCCAACAGCTAGTCCTAGTTCCAAAGTAAGTGAAGATGATGGTGTTCATGGCAAGAAGGTCTATTCAAGACCTAATCCTATTAGAAAACCTAATGCATCAAGGTATGAAAGATAATTCAAAGTCTATTATTTCTTATGTTATGTTTTTGGTCATAGAGCTAAAGAGTGCAAGACAAAGTCTTCTAATAATGGTGTAGGATCCTTTAATGGTGAATGCAATTCATGTTGTGAATTCGGTCACAAATCCAAGTATTTTAGATGGAATCTAGGAATGTTTGAGCCTAGAAAAAGTAAAAAGGGATTTTTCAAAAGATCTAATCCTAGATATGTTCAGCTATGGAAAAGAAATAGAAATGAGTTTTCCAAGAAGATAGTATGCTAAAAGTGCAATAAATAAGGTCACATTGCAAGGTAATGTGTGTATGGATTACAAAATCAAGATGAAGGCCTCAAGAGACAAAATTAAGTGGTATGTTATAGTTATAACAAGGTTGGTCATTGATCTGGACGATTTTTCACTATGTAGATCTTCCCTAAAACTTCCCTAAACCTAGATCATGACTGAAGGAATTCTTGAGACAATTTCTGATGGTATGTTGAACTTAAGAATCAAAGTTTGTATGCAAATTCTATCATCGGTCAAAGTTAAGGTCGTAAATGGGTCAACCCTAGTCAACAGATCAACAAGTGGACCAATGACAAGGTGACATGTGGCAGTTGGCGACAAGGAAAAATTTATGGTCTTGTAATGTTTTAAAATCAAGTTCCATGGTATAGAGCTCGTCACAAGCTTTCTGACGCATTTTGAAATGAACCAAATTTGAGTTCATATGCAAAAGATATGCATAGTCAAAGTTGTGGTCAAATGATGATGTGACACACTCTGACATGGACAAATGTCATATTATGGGCGTGACACTTGACAGGTTTGTAGTGGATTTGAATTTAAAATAATAATAATAATAATCATATTTAATCCATTCCACGTGAATAAGCCTAAATCCCATGGGATAAGGAGGATTTTGTGGCCAAAAAGCTATTTAAAGGCTTATCCTATTTGTTTCCCACCAAATGTGGGGTCAATGGCTAAATTGGGTGCCTAAACCTATGGAAGCAGGATTTGAACCCTTGACTTGTGCCAAAATACTTATCAGCCTTACCAACCTCGCCACTTTTTAGCAAGTGATAGAATATGAGATCACTTCTATTTAAAGGGACCTTTTGGTAGGTTTGTGAATGGATAACGAAGGACCAGTTTGCAGAGATCACCATTTTCGAGGCACTTACAGTCCAAATTTTGCAATGGTGTAAAAATAAAATTTGTTTAGAATTCTGAGAGATTTCCAAGAAATGTAAATTTTGTTATAGGAAGTGTTGTATATTTTCCTATGTAGGCATTTTTCCATCGTAGTTTCACAGATCAGGGACAAGGAGCAGGAAGAGATCTACATTTTCCAACCACTTCTGGTCTGAATCAGGCCATGGAGTAAAAAGGGAAGTTTTTCATAATTTCCTCTAGTTTCCAGAAATGTAAACCTATTTTATGTAGGTGTTTGTATATTTCAATTTGTAGACATTTTTCGAACGTAATTTCACAAGAAACTATCAGTGAAAATACTATAGGGGCCACAGATGGACTTGGGAATGTTTCTGGTAAATTGAAGAGTTCCAAGAGGTCTGAATCAGCTCATTTGTAGGTATAAAGGTCTGTTAATTCATTAGTGAAGGGATATTGTACTTCATTGGATGTTTAATAGATCGATTCACTTTCTGTGAATCCAAGACGTAGCCTTCGGGTGAACTCCGTTATCAAGTTCTGTGTGTTGTGGATTTGATTTCAATTTTTAGAAGCTTTTGATCAGATAAAAACATTCAAGTTAGTTTATTTGATTAATTATTAAAGCAATCACAAACTAGTTTAATTGGAAGGAAGTAAATTTCAGTATCCATAACCCACAACAGATAATGAATACACTTATTAACTTGGATTTAAATATCAGATTGAGTGCATTCTAAATCAACTGTGATTATTTTATTTAGATTTGTGATAGATTCAAATATTTCACTTAAGTTGAAAATTAAGGATTAATTTGATATTTTGGAAGATTTTAAGTTTGGGGCTTTCAAGAACACCCATAATTGATTAAAAAAGGAACTCTTGATCAAGTTGAAATCTTTTAAAGTTAAGAATCTGAGAATTTTCTAAGTACTGGAAAAATTTCAAGTACCATTTTCCAGATCAAGTTGGTATCAGAGTAGGTGATCATGCACTTGTAAACTTGCTAATCTCTGAGCAATTTTGGTATTAGAGCTGGTTTAGCTCTTGATTTGGTTTAGTTGATTTGGTTTTTTGGTTTAGTTTACATTTTGGCTTGATCTTTCATTAGCAGTGTGCAGAGTTTGGAGGAATAGGTGTGCAGGAATCATGGGCAAGATGTCCAACAAGACCAAGTTTGAATAACTTGAAGCATGTAATCATCAGATTCATGAAGAGAATGCCTTCTTGAGATGTCAGGTGTTAACTCTAGAGGAGAAACTTGACACATTGAAAAGAGAGCTAGAATCCAAAAATGAGCTCTTGATGGTGTTGTAGATTGAAGGACCTAAGAAAGAGGTACCTATTACTGTTGATGCATCCACTATGACAGATGAGTGCACAGTAAGTATGAAAACACTTAATTCCTCTCCCAAAGCTAAGTTAGATTCAGAAAGTGTGCTTGGTGAATTTGAAAAACACACTAAAGGTATAGGATCTAAGATTTTAAGTAATATGGGTTTTAATGGAATTGGCCTTGGTAAGAAAAACCAAGGCATAACTAAGCCAATCTTGGTAGAGGAAATGGAAATAGGTAGGACTGGGATATGCTAGTGCAAGACCAAGGTGATTAGAGAGAGACAAGATCATAGATAGAAAACAAGTGTCAACAACCAAGTAGTCATCAAGTGGCTCATCCTCATCGGGAGGATCTGGTAAGAATTCACCACGGAGAGGTATAGAAATTCCTCCACCTTCTGTTTACCATAGTTCTAAAAAGAAAGGTAAACAAATTGATCCATTATCTACACTAGAAAATTTTGGCTATGATTTTCAAGCAATGTTGAATAGTTACCCTTGCACATTTTGTGGGTTGTTTAACCATTGTGTGGCCAAATGTAGGAAATAGAGGTCCATATTGGAACAGATTGATAAAATGCATTCTCCTAACCCTAGCTTGGCTAAGAGCAGTCAAGGTAAGGTTCCTAAAAATGTGGATCCTAAAAAAGTGGATTAGAGATTTTGTGGTCACTGTAAGAAACTAGGTCATGAAATTGAAAAATGTTGGAAGCTACATCCAGAACAAAAATTAAAGTTTGTTAAAAAGGATCAAAATTTTAAACCAACTATTTTGACCACTTCAGTGGCACATGTAAAAACTGGAATTGAATCAGCCCCCTAAACAGGACAATATGTTGAGTAAGGTGGGTAAGCAATTTATCAATTTTATGTTTGCATAAGTTGATTTGTGGAATACATGCAAACTAACAAGGCAGTTTTGGAAAATCCTGTTGAATTGTGAAAAAGGATAAGCTCCAAATTTATTTTTCTACTTTGGTGTTGGTGAAGTATCCTGAAGAGGAAATAATTAGGTGACAAGGTTTAAAATACTTGATGTAATTTTCTTTTTTATGGTTTTACAACTTCATCCTTCAGCAGTATTTACAGTTCCATGGGCATGATCATTAGTCAGATGTCTATATTTGGATTGTAGTTAGTATGTTGCTATTGTGCAATTTGTGGCATGTAGGCATTGTTTGTAAGTGTACAACTTATACAATTTTTTTGTTTGCTATACATGATTTTTGCACATGTGTAAGTCTTATTGATAGGCTTAAATATTTGTAACTATTAGATATAGTTGAAAATAGTATGTACAAGTTTTGCACTAAACAGTTGTCAATGCAAGTTACATTTGCATTATTGATAGTGGTGAGTGGTGAGTGCAGGATCAGGATGTACATAAGAGGAATATGGCAGTTGCAGTGTCATATCAGTTGTAGTTCAGGCCATTGGGTTATGTTACTATTATTGGCATTTGAATATTGCAATATTTTGGAAAAAATACCATGCTATAAACTGGGTTCTGTGTTTGTATTATGCAGAGAACAGTGTGTACAGTTCAGCAGAGTGAATTTCCATTTTGAGGTCAAAATGGTTTTACTGGGGAGGAGTGATCCAGAGGATTTTTAACTATGTAGATATTCCCTAAAAATTCCCTAAACCTAGACCATGCTGAATTACTTCTTGAGACCTTTCCGACAGTATGCTGAACTTCAGAATTGGAGTTCGTATGCAAATTCTATTGTTGGTCAAAGTTAAGGTCGTAAATGGGTCAACCCTGATCAACAAGTGGACCAATGGCAAGGTGACACGTGGTAGTTGGAAAAAAGACAAAATTTATGGTCTTGTAATGTTTTAAAATTAGTTCTATGGTATAGATCTCATCGCAAGCTTTCTGACACATTTTGAACGGACCAAATCTGAGTTCATATGCGAAAGATATGCATAGTCAAAGTTGTGGTCAAATGATGACGTGACACACTCTAATGTGGACAAATGACATATTATGGGCATGACACTTGGTAGGTTTGTAGTGGATTTAGATTTAAAATAATAATAATAATAATAATAATAACCTATTTAATACATTCCATGTGAATAAGCCTAAATCCCATGGGATAAGGAGGATTTTGTGGCCAAAAAACTATTTAAAGGCTTATCCTATCCCTTTCCCACCAAATGTGGGGTCAATGGCTAAATTGGGTGCACTTAAACCTATGGAAGGGGGATTTGTTGAACCCTTGACCTGTGCCAAAATACTTATCAGCCTTACCAACCCACCACTTTTTAGCAAGTGATAGAATATGAGATCACTTCTATTTAAAGGGACCTTTTGGTAGGTTTGTGAATGGACAATGAAGGACCATTTTGCAGAGATCACCATTTTCAAGGCACTTACAGTCTGAATTTTGCAATGGTGTAAAAATAAAATTTGTTCATAATTATGAGATATTTCCATAAATGTAAATTTTGTTATATGGTGAATTCTTCCTGTAGGTGTTTTTCTATCACAGTTTCACATGTCAGGCACGAGGAGCAAGAAGAGATCTGCATTTTCCAACCACTTCTGGTCTGAATTAGGCCATGGAGTAAAAAGGGAAGTTTTTCATAATTTCCTATAGTTTCCAAAAAATGTAAACATATTTTATGTAGGTTTTGTATATTTCAAGTTGTAGACATTTTTCGAACGTAATTTCACAGGAAACTATCAGTGAAAATACTGTAGGGGCATAGATGGACTTGGGAACATTTCTGGTAAATTGAAGAGTTCCAAGAGGTCTGAATCAGACTCATTTGTAGGTATAAAGGTCTATTAAGTCATTAGTGAAGGGATATTGTATTTCATTAGATGTTTAATAGATCGATTCACTTTCTGTGAATTCGGAGACGTAGCCTTTGGGTGAACTCCGTTATCAAGTTCTTGTGTTGTGGATTTGATTTCAGTTTTTAGAATATTTTGATCAGATAAAAATATTCAAGTTAGTTTATTTGATTAATTATTAAAGCAATCACAAACTGGTTTAATTGGAAGGAAGTAAATTTCAGTATCCATAACCCACAACAGATCTGAATACACTTATGAACTTGGATTTAAATATCAGATTGAGTGCATTCTAAATCAACTGTGATTATTTTATTTGGATTTGTGATAGATTCAGATATTTCACTTAAGTTTAAAATTAAGGATTAATTTGATCTTTTGGAAGAGTTTAAGTTTGGGGCTTTCAAGAACACCCATAATTGATTAAAAAAAGGAACTCTTGATCAAGTTGAAATATTTTAAAGTTAAGAATCAAAGAATTTTCTAAGTATGGAAAATTTTCAAGTACCATTTTCAGATCAGTCATTTGGCAATGAACTGATTTCAAATTTTCCCAGGTCAAAAGATAAGGTATTCAAGTTCTACAATGTAAAAATATGGTGTACAAAGAGATAGAATGAATGAAATTGGTCTAAGAAGGACTTGGGAATCAAGGATAGATCTTCATATTTCAAAGAGAGTCTGATGATGATGGAAGAAAAGGTGTGTTACAAAGATCATATCAGAAAGGAAGAAGAAAGTGGAGTTGGGAAAGTACCTAAGGTGGCTTGGGACCTCCTCAAGACCTAATTTTAGGTCTCCATGGAGTCTATATGCCTTCACTATGCTTCTTGAAGGTGTATCAATGCAAATGAAAGAATCTAAGCGAGAGAGGGAACAATCTATGTCAAATTGTGATCTCATCCACTAAGGTCAAGGTAAAGTCTATTTGTGATCTGTGTTTGTTTCATCATCCTCTTAGTCTTTTTGTATCATTTTCTTGATGTTCTCTCTCATGATATATAGAGTATTTATGGTCTATGAGTCTTCATGGTGTTTAGTCTGATTTTCAGTACTGAGTTGGGTATGTCTTGAGCTCTATATGTTAGAAACTTTGAGTTCACAAGTATCTTATGCACTGTCACGAGTCTTTATAAGCTTGCATATAAGATTCCTTAAGGTGAAATAGTCTTGTAAAGGTACCAAAATCATCAATGTGTGTTCCTACATCAAGTATCCTTGAATTCAATAGTAAGTTTACGTGGTCTACCATTAAAGTGCTGTGAGTATAAGAAAGGGAGTCCTTTGTCACTATGAGTTCAAAGTTGTGTCAGGTCTATTCTGTAGGTCAGAATGTGTGATAATAACTTGTCTCAGTATGCCTTATGTGTCTCATGAACTATGAGAAGAAAATCTTCATGTAAAATGTGTGTCAAATTTCTCTACAAGGTTCTTTCGTTTCTCCATGTTGTCTTGGGAAAGTGTTATAAATCTCTCTGTTAGCTTGTTAAGGTATTATGTCTTAGGACTCTTGTCATAAAGTGTGAAATTGTGTTGCCAATATCTATCAAAATCTCTTTAATGACCAGTACTAAATTTATGGGGTTTCCCTGGTCTACTGAATCAAGCTATTGTAGTCCTCTGAGCTCAAGGTGGTGGTCACATGCTAGAATTAAATGTGTAAAAAAATTTAAGGTCTATACTTCATGTCTTAAACCAGTGTATTAGTACATAGGTAAGTTTGAGCTATTGTAAAGATTATGTGAGTCTGTGTTGTCCTAGAGTCCATACAGGTTCAACTCATGTCATAACGAGTTCGTGTTACTTAAGAAAGTTGCTCATGAACCATGATTATCACTAATTATAGGAGTTAATACATGTGCAAGTACTTCCAGAATTTTTGAGTCCATGTGTGTCAAAGTGTGTGAAGTTATCTAATAACAATGATGTACATAAAGCCCTTGATACAAGTGATGTTAGACTTGTTCTCATTTCATAGCTCTTAGTCATTCCATAAGTGTCATGAAGTAAAATCTATAAGAAATATGAAGCTCATGATGATCTCTCAACAAATAATGAAGGACAAGGGATGAACATGCATCAAAATGTGTATTGTTGGATGACTACATGATATTGAAGCAATGGTATGGACTAAAACTTTGATCCTAGAAGGACTGTAAGAAGAAATTTCAGTGCTAGTGAGGACTCTGAGTTGCAACATGTGAAGATCCTTAAGTATGTAGCTATAGAATCTGAGTCTTAAATGAATACTTGGTCTATGAGAGATCCTTCATAACTGGGTTATGGTTTCTTCAACATGACCCTTAGATTTCAGAGGACTACCTATGAATGATTGATACCTGGTGAAGGACTATTGTTGGCTTACCAATATCTTGATAGAGACTCTCTTGAAAACAAGAAGTGATGATTGTAAGAGTGTGCACATATAGTGACAACATAAAAGTTTTGATATATTCCTAACTACACCTAGCTAAGTTGAGAAAATGAAATATGATTTTTATTTTGAGATCAGTACAATTGTACAAGGACATCTTGAAGTAGCTCAAGTTTCTGCAGGGTCATAAGTGATTTAAGGATCTAGACAAGATTGTGAAGGGTTTACAATATCATTGAAAGGTATCATGAAGGTATGTAAGACTCCAAATGCTAAGTTCTTTATCGACAATCTATGAACTCCATGTACATGGTATGATATATGCTTCTATAAGCATCATAAGACCTGATGATGAGTAGGGACAAAGAGCTACAGATGTCTATGACAAGGGTTTATTAGAATGATGGTAACCTATGCTGTGTAAGTATAGTAAAGGTGAAGTTCATTATCACAAAGAAGCTGCATGTGATCTTGGCCTGGTATACGAGGTATATGACTCATAGAAGGAAAATTCTAGTTTTTCAAGGTACATTTTCTCATAAGAAGGATAGATGTGATGCTTCTTCACATGTGTCAAATGATTGAGGTAAGAAGGATGATCTTTGAATACTATAAGTAAATGTGAAAGTACAGGGTGTAATCCATGAAGGGAATCAGTTGTAATTCATGTTATTTGTCATTTTGAAGGACTTAAACATTGAGAAAATGTTATTGGAAGTGTCCTATATAACTGAGGTAAGTTTGTAAAATATATTGTGATCCAGTCATGCTATAGGCCTGAATTGGGATCCTTTGAATGTTAGAAAATGGTGGATCTAATCTAGTGCTCCCAAATAATGTCTGAGGCTTGACAGTGTCATCTAAAATAAGGTGCTTTCCTTAGTTCTAAAGCATCAAGTGAAGCTTGCACGATAATATGTGTGGTGAATCATGATTTGACTGAGCATGATAGCTCTATGCAAAGTCTAAGATGGCAACCTCAAGAAGATTGAGGTAATATATACAGTGTCAGAGGCAGGGATGAATGGCATGGATCATAAGGTATGTGCTCAGGACTGGAAGAACCTAAAATTACATGGAAAGGCTACAGGCAGAACATGACCTACCTACAAATGTATAGAAGAGGTGAATTTCTATATCTTTGATAGGTTTCTTGAAGGTAACATTTGACACTTTCCCAAGGTGTTTTAATGATGATTTGAAAGATCAAATAAGTCTGATGAACTACAGACTTGATGTCACGCTTAACATAATGACTAATTTTGTCTTCTTGAAAAAGGTCTTCAAAATGACCTATAGGCTTCAAGTGTGATGGTCCTTGAAGAAAAGGGAGACACTGAGTTAAAGTTTCTCAAAGATACCTGACGTAGGAATATGAGATCATTTTCTTTACCTTCAGAAGGTATGAAGAATGAGATCCAGATGTAGTATCATTGTTTGAAGGTATGATTTTTTTCATCCATTCATTATTGATTTGCATACTGGTTGGTGCACGAAGATCAGAATGTTCACAAGATTGAAGAAATTGTGTTTTGGCTAAAAAACTACCACCTACAAGCATTATAGGTGTACATAGTAAGAAGTTTGACAAGTGCCTGGTGATGATTAAGGTTCATGTTTCAATGTCTCTAGCAATATGAGAATAAATATCATGTTATACTTGTGATGTAGCAAGTGATTATAGAGTTGAAGATGATCATTTTTGAACAATTTTTTTATTCTTGTCTCCAGTATATAACATTGACTGCTATAGTACCTAAATGATTTTCAAGATGTTTCTCAAGTTTGATTGGTCTATAAGAGTGAGGGAGAGCTCAAATTCATGCTAATATAAGATGATAATGTTCTTCCCAAATACCTAGAGAGGTTTGAGGACATATATTTGTCGCTAAAAATTGCTTCTATTAATGCTGCTACAGTACCTAAAGTGCTCCTATAGGTATGTTTATGTTGACTCAAGGTGTGTATGAGATTAAATAACAGGGGGAGGAAGTGATTTGTCTTCTTAATGATGATATAACTGTCCTCGAGGCTACAAAGGTATGTTTTATTCAAGTTTTTCTTTTCAATGACTAAGTATTTTCTTTTCTAAGTCAAATCAGGACTGTTATAGACTGAGTAAGTTGTTCAAGACCTAGCAAATGAGGTCAAGTTGTTTTCTAGCCAAGTGAACAAGCCTAAGAGGTAGGTTTTTGCACTAAGAAGCTAGAAGTATGTATGTTAAACCCAGGTGGAGTATTTTTTGGACTTGAGTCAAATCTTTGTTGACTGTTGTAGAATGTTGAAAATGGTCAATTTGGCACTAAGAAGTCTATTTTGGTCTCATTATATTGGTGCATGGTGTGAAGAGTGGAAACATGCATTGTATATGACAAATCTAGGCCTAGACAAAGGTGGGTTTTAGTCAAAAATGAATAGTTGAGGCCTAATCAAGATAATACGTACATTGTTGGCATGGATCAAAGGTGGTATGGTACAAATATCCATTATTGTAGTACTCTTGAAGAGCTCAAAATAGGGGTATAGAAGAAACTTGGTGATTTTTGCATGCTTAAGAGATGGGAAATGGTGTTTTTTTGCCCTATTAAGATGAGATTATGTTTTTTTATGATGTACTAATAATTTTTAGATGTTTGAAGTGCTCTTTCCATGGGGAGCTTGGCATTTGCATGCTTTAAATGAGGCCTAGAATCATATTTTTGGAGAAAATCAAGAAGATGGGATAGTTTGAGACAATTGGTGGATGTTTCCAACCAAAGCATGGAGGTATGATCTTGAAAAAGGTGAATGAGGTGAGTAACACGTTAGCCTTTGTCATTAATGTAAAAAGGGGGAGAAGTTTAAGGTGTTTTCTATCAATGACAAAGGGGGAGATTTTTGGCATGGTGTCCTAGTAGGTGTTTTAATTAATGAAAAACCAGATTAATGACAATGTGAGTTTTATAGGATTATGTCATGATGATATATGTGGTGCTAACATGATGGTTTAGATGTTTATCAATTGTTACATTGGGATTCAATGATCCATGCTTGCTCTAGCAAGCCCATACAACTACCTAGGAGGTGTTGCTTCATAGTGTGAGCTTCTTGATTTCTTGAGAAGCATGTTGAAATGTTATCTAGTATGATTTAAGGGTGCTTGAGCACTCATAGCAGTGGCATAGTGCAGGAACAGGTGGTTCACCATGTTATAGGTACTCATTGGGAGCATATATGTTTTCTTGAAGGTGTGATAGTGTGGATTGGAGCTAGATTAGCTCATGGAAGCATGAAATTAGGTATATTATGGCATATTAGGTATTATTGTGTCATTTTCAGAGGTTATATGTTCATTTATTACATTAATTTAGTTGGCCCTAGTTGTTAAATGAGAATTCTTATGGTGAGGCTATGCAAATGAGATAAGATGGAAATATTGAGCAATGGTAATTTACTTTTTGATGATTTTAGATGTTATTGTGATGTTTCATAGTTATTTGAGAAAAAATTTAGGTTCCCATGATGTGTATTTTGCAAGTTATGTTAGTTTATGTGAGACAAGGTCAAGAACAAGTGAAAATCCAGCTCGAAATGCAACTTCAGATGCTCGTTGTGAATAATGTGATTTACATGGGTACTTTTGGTTTTAAAGTATGGTTCTAAGGTGATTTAATAAGGTTTCACAAAAATAATTAGTTTGTTTGATCGTCATGTTTTTATGAACAAATGTTAAGAAGGCAAAGAAGTCAAAAACCATAGCTAAACCCTAGCTAGGAGAAGTTTGCAAAAGGTGAAGTATACTAACCCATTGTTGATTGTAAGTAAAATTTTTATGATTGGATATTTTAGAGGACTCTTCTAAATTTCCAAAAAGGTGTGTTTGAGCTTGTGACCATATGTGGGCCCCACCCAAAAAGGGTAGTTTTTGAAGAATTTCAGTTTAAGGCAAAGTTATCCAAAGAAGATGATGGTTAAATTGGCATTATGTGATTAATGGGAGTTTTTCTTGATTTACATATAGGTTTTAGGACATGTTAATGTAGTTTCATGGTGTTTTGAGGCTAAAACAGGTTAACTGGTCAAAGGGCAGTTTTGGGGTCTCAAATAGCATGGTCTAGTGTTTTGGTCATAACTTGAGCTACATGTGGAATTTTTTGGTGTTTTAAATTTTGTTAGAAATAAGAGTCAGATATATTTCCATTGATATATGTTTTTACTCATGATGATGTGATTTAACATGGTTTCTAGGGCATTCTTTCAGCAAGAAGAACATTTATTTTGGTGCATGTTTGATATTATTTGAAGCATGAGATAGATTTGGTGATGCTTCCTATCACTTAGAAAGTGAATAGATATTTATTTATCTTCAAATAAATTAATATTGAGGTATTTAATTCATGTTTATTTTATTTTATGAGCTAATATTTGGAAACAAAGGTTTTGGCATGATGATTTGGTGAAGGAAAAACTTGTTTTGGTTTGAATTGAAAGATATTTCATGACTTCTAACATGCTTATAAGTTTTATAAAGGTTATTCCATTTATTTTTAGTTTTCACATGGCATGTTCTAGTTTAGTAAAAGATATTTTTTGACCAGATGAAGTTTCCAAGGTGATGAAGGGTGTAGGAAACAATTATTTTTAGAATTGTAAAGGGACTGGGCCTACTAAATGAAATAATTTGATTGGTTGATATTAATTGTGACCATGTATGAATTTTTTATGATGTATTACTCATATGTAAATATTTTTGGGTCATGAAAAATTATGGTACTCATGTTAGGGAAATTTTAAGATTGTGCCCATGGGGTTTTGAGCCAGTAATAAGGATTTTTGCTAGGCCTACCTATATGGGTCATATGTGACTATTGTAATTCAAATTTATGAATTTTATAGAGTTATTTGTGTCAAATTTATCATGAATGAGTGACCTATTTTAATTTGGAAGGAAGAAAAGTATATTTAAGTGTTTGTTTAGTTTTTTTTTGAACTAGTGCTCTTGGAGGGAAGGTGTGCGGCCTAGAGAGAGATATTTTTCAGGTATGAGAGCATTTTATAAAGGATAAGAAATATAATTGAAGTTTGAGGAAATTCGTACAACATGAAAGAAAAATGATAGATAAAATAAAGAAGGAGAAAGAGCAAATTTGATGCCCTAGGGTATGAGCTAGGGTTTGTGAGCTAGTGATATCCATCAGTTGTGGTAGCAGAAATATTAGAAATAAAACATATTTATGTGGATGAGTTTGTTCTTGGTCATCCTTAGGGGGTTGTATCCTCCTTGTGGAGTGGGTGCTTCACTAAATTAGGGGTTGGTGTTCCTTATAGAGATGATGCTCTACTAAACTAGGGGTTGATGCTCCTTGTGGGGTTGGTTCCTCAATAAATTTAAAGTATTGAAAATATAATGTTTATGTTTTAGTGGGTTTTCTTCCCCATGAGGCTTTTCCACTTAAATATTGTGTCTATGAGCTTTCTTACATGTGTTGTGGTTCTTTATTGATATTGCGCACATTTATTATGTTATGGTTAAATGTGTTTGAATGAATGAATTATGTTACATGTTGAATCTAATTGTAAATAAATTAAGAAATTTGTATTACGTATTCACCCCCCCCCCCCCATCTCAATCCATTGTGCTTATAACAATTGGTATCAGACTAGGTCGTTTTACAGAAATTTGACAACTTGAGAGGAGATCCTTGAAGCATAATATGGAGAAGAAAATTAGAAAAGAGAATCAGGAATTGAAGGCCATGTCTAAGAAGGATGAAGAAATCATTAAATATATCAAGATTCAATTGGAGAAGGCTATTTCAGATTTGAGCACAAAGGAAGAGGAATGTGAAAGATTGAGAAGAAATCCTTATGAGGTGTGTGTACATGGACAAGTGGACTTCAAGGAGGTAACGTGTAATTTATATATAGATCTAACATTCCATAGCATGGATAACATCAAATTAAAGTTAGAAATCAAATATATGTTTATTTCCCTTAAGACTAAGGAAGAAGAATGTGATAATTTCAAAGAAGAATTCCAAACCCTAAGGATGAAAGAGGATGCAAAGCCTATTCTTGCAGATCCAAAAACTAGTCCTAGTTCCAAAGCAAGTGAAGATGATGGTATTCATGGAAAGAAGGTCTATTCAAGACCCAATCCTATTAGACAACCTAATGCATTAAGGTATGAAAGATCATTCAATGGATATTGTTTCTTATGTCATGTTTTTGGTCATAAAGCTAAATAATGCAAGAGAATGTATTCTAAGAATGGTGTAGGATCCTTTATTGGTGAATGCAATTCATTTTCTGAATTCAGTCACAAAGCCTAGGATTGTGGATGGAATCTAGGAATGTTTGAGTCTAGAAAAGTAAGAAGGGATTTGTAAAAATATCTGATCCTAGAGACGTTCAACTATGGAAAGGAAATAGAAATGAGTTTCCAAGAAGATAGTGTGCTACAAGTGCAATAAACAAGGTCACATTGCAAGGTATTGTGTATATGGATTACAAAGAGCTAGAATGCATGAAATTGGACCAAGAAGGACTTGGGAATCAATGATAGATCTTCATATTTCAAAGAGAGCTGGTGATGATGGAAGAAAAGGTGTGTTACAGAGATCAGATCAGAAAGGAGAAGAAATTAGAATTGGTCAAACACCCAAGGGGGATTGGGACCTCCTCAAGACCTTCTTTTAGGTCCCCATGGAGTCTATATGCCTTTATTATGCTTCTTGAAGGTGTATCAATTAACATGAAGCATCTAGGAGAGGGGGAGCTGTCTAAGTCAACTTGTGTCTCCTCCATAAGATCAAGGTATGTCTTTTTGTGATCTATGTTTATTTCATCATGTTTTGAGTTTGATGTATATGTTCTTAAAGTTATCTATCATGATATATGGAGTATATATGGTCTATGATGCTTCATCATGTTTAGTCTAAGTTATGTATCCTTGGTCTCTATTTGTTTGGTCTGAGCTCACAAGAATCATGTGTAGCCTTGGTTGAGCTTGTATATCTTCCTTGAGATGTCTTGTAAACTCCATACTAATCAATGTGTGTTCCTGCATCAAGAAAACAAATCAAAGTTAGTTGACTTAGTCTAACATTAAAGTGTTGTGAGTGTAAGAAAGGGAGTCCTTCGTAACTATAATTTCAAAGTTGTGTCAAGTCTGTCTGTAGGTAAACTTCGTAGTAATAACTTACTATTGTATGTGTCTCAAAAATATGAGAAGAAATAAGGTGTGTCAAATTACTCTACATGGTACTATCATTAGTCATGTTGTCTTTGGAAAGTGTTATAAATGTCTCTATCAACTTATTAACGTATCATGTCCAGGACTCTTGTCATAAACTAGACACTTTGTTGCCAGTACTACAAAATCCTTAATGAAGCATAAAGTTATCATCCTCACAGAAGAAGCTCTATGGTGCATGAAATGTGTTATACACAAAATGATTTTAAATATGGTTTTTTTCTATACTTCATGTCTTAAACCAATGTATCAGTACATGGTAAATCTGAGGCTTTGTAAATATTTGTGTGTCTATGTTTTCCTAATTACAAAGGTTGTTTGTGTCTTTGGGTTCTTATTACTTGAGAATGTTTCTCTTAAAGGATTATCTAATTTAATATGCCAAAAAATTGAGTTTTGGAATCTAAGTGTGTCCAAGTCTGTGAAGTTGTTTAATAACATTGACGTATGTAATGCCAAAGAAAATATGACACTTGGTCTCTTGAATATCTCAAAGTCATTCCATAAGTTTCATGAAGTGAGTCTGTGATTATCAAGCTTAAGGATGTCTCTGAACAAGTAATGAAGGGCAAGGGATGAAGATCATCAAGGTATGTTGGATGGCTACATGTAGTAAATCATTGGTTTGTAATTGAAGCTTGCTTAAGGAGTGTAAGATGGTATATTAGTGCTAATTAGGACTCTGAATTGAAAAATGTGAAGAGCCTCGGGTATGTAGTATAGGCTCTGTGTTTCAAGGTTTACATTGTTATTATTTTCTACGTACATTTGTCACATATTATCCCATCTTCATTCATACATACAATCCAATTTTTCAAGAATTAAGTATCTATTTCCTATCAACATCATCATCCATTTATCAACATCAAAATTTACACAATGTAAATCAAAAATCTATATATGAGCGAAAATCATTGCATAAGATATCAAATAACATCAACACAACACAATAATACTAATCATCCATATCTATATATATATATCAGCAAAAATCATAGTTACAAAAATATAATCACTGGGGGGAGGGCCGCCATGCATTGATACATCAATATGTGTCATACATAATCATCATTGTCACTATATACAATTGTGAGATATCTAGAACTAGATTCTTCACTACTCAATCGACATTATTGGTCACCCCCCTATATCTCTCCACCCATCTGCATAATATAGCCACCTCGATTGAATTCTCTACGAATCATTCTTGTAAATCTACATTCTTTATGAACACATCTTATGCTAGGGATCCTCCTCCTACAGTCTCCCTAGCTTACCCAGTCTCCACATGTGCCTCATCTCACTCACTCAATATAATAGTACATATGGCCACTTCTATCGCTTCTAGCTCAAATAAATGGACATACTTTCCCACAATAACATCTACTCACTTATGCATCCCACCTCCCATGAGCACATTTGGAGGTACATTCTGTGTCAACATGTGGACTGATGAATCCATAATCAAGGACCAATAAGCATCACCTATAATCCCCTAAGCATCACATTAGTTACTACACATGATGACCAGCATATTTCAACTAAGTGATGATAAAAAACATCAGCGAACAAATACTCATGCTCTGCTATCACTGTTGTTATAACATCACCATCAGGGGCATGTTCCCTACCCTCCCCTCCTTCAACTGGTGGTGAACTCACTGCATCCACAACAAATGGAAACAATATAACCCATCGGTACATTTCCCACCATGCATCATAGGCCTTGTAACATCTTGTATCATCCACATGTATGGGCTCGATATCCTTATCCACCTCATATGCACCAAGATGCACTAGTTGTGATCCTTTCGAGCCTAGCCTTGCTCTCAGTATCCTTGGTTCCCTCATGGATTGCACCCATACATACGGCTCATGGGGCACATCTTGAGCCATACCAAATTATCGCAACACTTTCTTTTCCTGAAATAGCTCTTTCACCCTTGGGATCCCATCCTCCAACTACATAGTACATCGAATACACCATAACTCTATTCCATCCTCTGGTCATCCACCATAGTCTCGATACGGACTCTATATGATAGCCCCTATGCCCATGTGATAAAGCATAGATCTATAAGTAGTAGTGTCCAATCTCCTACTCCAAGTACTAACCCATCATGTCCTAAATATATCTGGTTCACCCACTCCACATGTGTCCCACCAAGGAGCCTCAATATAATAATGTGCTCATAATCCCACACATGTAACAATATGTTGGCTGCAAGTCCACCATCATGGTCCTCCTGTGTAAACCTATATAGGTCCATGTATAAATGCACCAATATAAATCATGCCCATGTAAACCTCTCCATGTGATCTTATATACATTGACAAATGTCATGCATCTTTTACAAGATGCCCACACCACCACCCTCTACTTCCACTAGTGAAGAAATAATCACTACAATGAAATTACATAATCTCGGAACACATAATCTCAGTATAACATCTAGAATGATATGGGTCTCTGACTATACCCATATGTATGTAAAGTAAAATCTAGCTACCCTCATATGCCTCTATGCGTCCACTATGACCATCACCTGTACTCTCTCACCCACAACTAGTAGTAGCAATATGTGATATACATCCTCTAGGGTCATTGTCAGCTTCTTAGAAGGAAACCAAAAAGTATAAGTATTTACACACTACCTCTCACACACCACACTAATCATCAGAATATTATGAGGTACCTCCCCTAGTCTCTCTATGTGTCACAGGCTGGCATGATCTAGTATATCTCACTCCACATTAGATAGACCTAAGGTCAAGAGTGTACTCAAATGGTGACCCCCACAAAACTCCTTGAAATGAATATCCCTTGACACAAACACAAACACCAAAAAAATATGATATTAATACCTTATATATATGCCAAAACAACCACTCATACCATAAAAATTCATCAAAATCCACATATTTCACATTCTACTATCAAAATAGCCTTCTGGGTTGCCAATTCCTAGAAGTTGGACGCGGGTGCCTAGGAGTAGGTCACCAACACCTGGTTTTGGGTGTTGTAGTCCTGAAGGACGTTAGCACCTTGGCCACTCTCTCCCAAGATAGAAATGCTTTGAACTCAAAAATACAAATTTTGTAAAAATTTGAGCCAATTTCATCATTTTTTTTGAAAATACTCGTACTTACTAACTCATTTGTCCTCCATGGCTTCTGCCACCATCTCAAACCTTATCAACCTTGTTGCCCTAATTTACGGAATCCTCGCAAGCTCAAAGCTCGAATTCCCAATAAATCAAGGTTTAAATTTATTTATTATTCACTTTTTACATTTACTATATAGAACACTTTCTAATTTACTATAGTTATTATTCACGCTCATTCTTCCAACTAATACATGACACATGGTTTTGTTCATATCTTGAGTTTTGCTACTCTATTTTCTTCCCCATTTGTAGCATTTAGATCATAATTTCTCCTATCATCTTACTATACACATTCCACAATGCTATATTCCAATCTGGCACATTTTCAACTCAACATACACATAATTTTGGGACATCTACTATAACACACTAATCCATCATTTCACATCTAATTTCGTCTCAACATTTTTTTTACCATCCCTCCTCTTTTTCCGAAAGGGGGCATACAATGGTGATCACCCTATGATCCCCCTTAGACTACTATGTGATCATTAGAAACTTCTAATACGTTATCAAAAAATTTCTCATACAACATTCAACATTTTTTACTACTTTCTATCCATTCCTTATAATGACCTATTATGGATGAAAAAAGTGAAAATATCACCATGAGTAATCTATAACATACATTCAATTTCAAAACAAGCATTTAATACTCAAATCAATTCAATCGATCGGTACAATATCACTTCATTATCTTTCCTAGATGACCTAGCTTGGGTGTTGCATCACCACTTTCCTAGATGACCTAACATGGGAATCAATTTTACATTACTTCCAAATTACCTAATGTGGAATCCATCTAGCACTATACATATCGTGGAACCTATGGGGTGGGTTAAATGAGATGTCATGGCCTTTCCTATACTACTCCTATATTGGTTATTACATGCAAAACCAAATACAAAAGTAAAGATGGATTGAAATGGAAAAAAAATGGTCTTTATTCATCTATAGCGGTTGGACCTTTTGAGGATGTAGTTATAGCTGGAGGGTAAAACTAGACCTATCTCCTTATTACTATTCCTATGTTGGAAGGATGCCCAAATCCTTTAATTTTTCAAACATAAAAAATCGGGTTGGGAACTGATCACTCTCTACCCCTTCAAATATCCATTAACAACAAATTCAAAATCTCAAAATTACTTGAATTAAATCGTCAATTTCTCCAACTTCTCCTTACAATGGCTATCCGTCTCTATTTATGCCACATGGATCAACACACTAATCCATGGTTCACCACGCTATATGTTCTTATATTATGTGTGTACTTCTACAACAAGGCTTCTTCAGACTTCTCACTAGTATGTTCCTTACTTCCTTTACACTACTTTAATTTCATTCAAATAACATAAAGGGGGGAAATGTAGACATAAAATCACACACATATTACTATTTTACTACACCACCAAGTATGTTGTTATATGTATGGATCTTGAGTAAGGAAAGTATTCATTGGTGATACACTTCCTAATTCATCTGCTTGTTTTGGTTGTTTTTATTGTCTTTCTCTCTCACTTTTGTCACTCATGTACCCATTTCTAGTTAGGTCATAGGGATCCATCTCCATCAGTATTCTTACATTTTTCATTAGTTGTCCTAGGACACCAATGCCTAGGTTTTGACACTAGTGCCTAGGCACTCCTGTTCACCTTAGGCACTCTTGTCCTCTTTGTTCTTGTTCACATTTTAGACATTTGTGGTCAGTTTTTTTGGTTTTATTACTCTTATCCCTAGGTCCTAGTCAGAATTTCATGTCACTAGTGTCAAAATTCAAGCAATATATCCCTATATATACACAACATACATACCATTATAAGGGCGGATAATTATTCCAACGGTTATCTTATCTACATACTATCAAAAGGGACTACATTTTTGGGCTGCTTACTCTACATACACTATAGAGGAAGGGAAAGTTATGAATTCCATCCACACATTTTCATTCTATCTAGTTATATCTTGTTATCCTAATGTCATTGGTGTGAGAGAAACCTAATGACATGATTCTACACACACATATAGAACTACACGGAATCAGAAATGTAGTGCAACGCCCGATCGTATGTTCACTTTGTCAGGTGATCGTCAGGATTAGTCTGACTCCCCATTTACATATTTTTATTTTAGGATTTGATGTAGTTTTGGGGTTTTGTTGGATATCATCTATTTTTTAGGTTGTCAGTGAATTAGGTGATCATCCATAGATATACAAGCAACCAATAATGAAGGATAGTGAAACCCTAAAGACACTAGAAAAATCAGGTTCCAACCCTCTACAGTCACAAGTGTATACTAGAGGTCTCTAGTGCCCAAAAACCCTTGCCCTCACCTACGCTCTTGTCTTCGCCAATCTGGAAGTCCCAGAATTTCTATCAAGCATTTATGACACTCTACCCATCCTATCCATCATTTTCTTAAGTTCAAATATGCTTCAAGATAAGTGAAAATCAGATAATTACTCTATCTCTCTCTTTTTTCCTATACGGTTACATATTTAGAGTGATTAGCATTCGTATTTTGTTGTATATCATTATAGTGACTCTAAAATTAGATTTAATATTTAGATTTTAGTAAATCAAAACCTTCCTTTGGTTGTAAGTTCATTGCTTTGTTTGATTCTCTTTTTCATTTGACCTTCAATCCAGTTTGGATAATTCCTTCCACATACTCTTTTTGATATGGTGTAGTGTACCTCATGCATGCAAGGTAATATCTTTCAGAGTGACATCTTATCTATCTAAATTGATTCATCTCATCCATATTTATCCATATTCATCCATCTAATTTTTCACATCATGTCTTGTTTAATCTAAATTCATTATCATTTTCTATCTCTAACATCCATTATCGTCCATCACATCTAATCTAAAACATGTTATATCATTTCTATCTAATCAAAATCCATACATCACATCATTTAAATCAATTCCATAACCATAATTAAACATCAACATATATCAAAACATAGTCATAAGCCATCACATCTATCTATTATGATCATCAACACACATATATAAAAACACCGAAAAAACAATCATCATATATATATTCATCAATCAAAATGTTTTATACATCCATGACAAGCATCTACTAGGCTTTATCTCAAAAATCTATACATCATACATATCATGTTCACCCATTACTCTTTGAATGGTAAATCAGATAGTTTAAACCCTCCATATATAGGCTTCTACCCACTCTCCACGCATCCCTTTGCACCTCCATCTTGCCTCAACTGCGCCATGCTCACAGTACACCTTGAAGCTACCAGTCATACTGCTCTCCTCCCAGTTATGTATGTCGCATATCGAGGTACCTCATAAAATCTCATGGTCATAATACGCTCATAGTAGTGCACCTCCTCTCATAGTTCCTGGCATTGATCTAGCGTCACTGTCCTCAAAGGTGTCATTTTCTTGTCTCCTTGTATGGCTCCCTAAGCATCATCCCCTGTCGCTCCTTATGTGGTACCCAGATATCAATATCTTTCCTTATAAACCTATTTCTTCCTGTGGTATCTATCCCGCTACTGTATTGTGAGATCCCTCTCCTGCCATGTCGTATCTCTCTCTTGGTGAGTCACATCTAACTCTACCTATAGGCAGGCTATCTCAGCTATTTATGTTGCTCCATCTCCACCCTCCTCTCCCACAGGCTCTGCCTCCTCTTCTCCAGGTGCTACTGTCTCCCCTCCGACTGGAATCACTACATCCAATCCTTCCCATGCTCTCTCCTCGGCTTCCTAGGTTGCACGTACCCCCACCCACCACTCTAAAAACCCCTATCCGACTCCCACATCATCGTCATCATCCCTTGGAGTCCTTACCTCCTCTAGTGGGTCTGCAATCACCATAGTAGGTAGATCACTCTTTGTCTCCTCTTGTCTATATGTTATAGGTGCCCCTACCACCATTTGAACATGTTCAAACTGTCTCATAACCCATGGAAACTGGACAACCTCCACCATCTCTGGCCTC
This sequence comes from Taxus chinensis, assembly GCA_019776745.2. NCBI lineage: Eukaryota > Viridiplantae > Streptophyta > Pinopsida > Cupressales > Taxaceae > Taxus > Taxus chinensis. Next base: position 649,458,553 of record CM034147.1, on the reverse strand, counting down.
CGCCCCTATATCCATTTGATCCTCCTCATACCATGTAGCTCTATGTCTGAGTCGGGTCATGTTAGAAACCTTTGTATGGCTTCCATCTAACATCCTCCACATCCAAACTCCCAAATTTGTCTCTATACCAGTCCTCATCTCGTACATCCCTATCATCATGAGCCTCATCGGTTCTCCATCTCAAAAATCTGACTGCCATCTCGATGTGGTCTCTTGTGACCCATAGAAGCCCAAGTAGCCTCACCAGTGTTATGTGATCATATGCCCAAAAATGTAATAAAAATCCCACATCCAGCCCAAACCGTCTCTTTGTCATGTACATCCACAACTCGTGATAGACCTGAGCTAGAAATGTGGTCTTGAATGGAAATATTGTTTTGTGCTCCACCACATCTACTAATACACCTTCTAGCACCCATAGAAATCTAGCTCCCCCTGAATCTGGTAGAGCATAGCATGAGATAGCCATCATAATCAAGCATATCAATCTGCTCCTTGGCATACCTTCCTCATATCAGGCCTATATATGGAAGTCCCTTGAACTAAAATCAATCCACTGAGCCTCATCCCAAAACAACCACCTTGGTGCATCCATCCTCCTATTTGTTGTGATATGCTCTATAGGCTCCCCTTATATCAGTAGCCTCAAGATGTGATACCATTCTCTAGAGTGACCGTCATCTCCCCAATCCTAAACTAGAATATGTCTGTCCACACATCCCATCTGTCAATCAATGTAATCATCAATCCAACATATTTTGGTATCCTTTGGTAGTGGCATAATCCACCCAACTCCACTACAACTAAGTGATCCCACTCTTCATCAGTCACATCTCCCCTGATCTAATCATACAAAATCGGGACTCTATCTCTAAGGTACATGAAAGAGGGTGTGTGAAAACCTAAAGCGCAAGGATCATAAGGGATGACATGATTATCCATGGACCTACAAATGATGACATGATGAGATCTTGAGAGGAGAGAGCATCAATCGGAAATGTGTATGTAAATATTAAGCAAACATTCAGAACCTCGTTACAATCCATAAACTCTCACTAATATCATATATTGGAAATGGTGTACATATAGAGGGTGTCGAGTAACCCCCAGTGCCATAATGATTACCTCTCTAGTGGAGAGGGGGATTTACATTCCCAAAGTAGAAAAGTAACTCCCAATGATGCATATGATGCACTGATGCGTAAGATAATCTCGTAATGACCCCTAAATGACACGCAGACCTACGATCTCACCTAAGTGAGACGACTCACCTGATGATGTGGAATGGTGACTCACACCAACACCCCCCTTCATCAAAACTTAAGATGAGGTGGTAATTTAGAAAAGAGAAATGGGTCTTGACACAAAATCCTGATGATGTACCCATGCACAACAAGAAGTCCCAAGAAGTGAAGGAAAATTGAGTGGGAAAAACATCCACCACAAGAGAGAAAACATGATCTCTAATCTAAGAAAGATGCCAAAGATGGCACCTGACCACAAATAAGATAGATAAGGTACTTATGTACAAAGGGAAAATCTCTCGAAGAGTAGAAGAATAAGAGAGAAGAAGAGGGAGATGAGAGGAATGTAAAATATTCCATGGATGGATCAGAACTCTGATACTCTAGGAATTCTCCCAAAAGAGTGTTGATGATGTGGTCCTCTGCCTCTAGAATGAAGAAGATCCACTCGCACCGAACTATGTTCCTTCCCTTAAGAAGGATAGAAATATAGTGTTGGAAGTCTACCCACTCTGCAAAGGAAACCGAAGGCAACACCATGAAGAACTCTAAGTTTGGTCCACATAAGTGTGACATAGGTCTAGCAAGTGAGCACCAAGGAACCAAAGGTAATGTGATGATCATAGAACTGTTAGAATGTGAAGAGGGAAAGGATGTCCAAGTGATGTGAAGGTAAAAAAAAAACCCTCACAAAAAAAAGGATCCACAAGAAAGAGTGGATCAATGAAGAACTCCAAAAATGTGGAAGTGATAAGAGTCCCAAAAGGGGAACTCCCACAATGGAGATGATGAACTCCTTCAAGACACCTGTAAAAAAATGAAGAACCTATAGTGCATCACAAGTGGACTCCAAAAAAAGACTACCAAGGTTGGGCATATACTTGTCCCAATGAGGGGGCTCGAAAAAGAGAAGAGTAATGTTGTACAGGTATAAGGCATCCATACATGAAGGAAGAGGAGTGAAAGGGGCCTCACACACTAGAAGTGAAAAGCAAGTCAGTGCAATGATGGTATGAGGTTGAGTAGGAGACTCCAAAGTGTTTGATGAGATGTGTGATATGTCAACACTCTCTAGAAAGGTGAGAGGAGGAAAGAAGACCTCTATGGTACTCTTAGCATCAAAACTGGGTGTACAATCCTCGTCATCAGAAGAAGAACCAAATGATTCTATGTCAACACAATTTCTATCACACGAAGAAGAAGAGGAGAAAATTGGATCAACAACAGTAATAATGGCAGTAATATGTGAAGGGCCTCCAAGGAGGGACTGAAAGAAGCTTCATATGTGGTGGGGAGGATCTAAGAATTCCACGTGGTCTGGTGACCAAACACATCAAGTGACCAACAACATGGTCGTGAGTGTCAAGAAAGTTCTCAAGACAACTGTAATTAGTGGGTGCAAGAATCGGCCCAAGCAAGAAGTGTTAAAGACCCGTGTGGGCAAAGTAATGTTCCATAGAAGCACACCAAGATGAATAATTCTATCTCCCAATAAGAAGTGGTGGATTCTATAATCCAATCCTATGATTCTCAATTCTAGAAATAACACCCTCCATTATGTGAAATAAGGAAGTGCAAGGTGCACAAGAAGAAGGGTGAAAAAATGCAAGACGTCAGTCTCAGCCGATAATGTGTCTACAAACAATACAACACCCAAGAAGAGAAATGATAACCCCCTTGTCTATGACACTAGATAAGATAGTGTATGACTACAACAAGGTGCATTCATGTGACGTTGTATAGTTGACCACTCACCTCATAGTAGGTGATAAGTCATGCGAGATTGAATACCACAATTGAGTCTTGAGTCAGAAGCAGAGGAACACACACAACCAAGCACAAAGGGCACAAAGAAACAACAAGGTACGCAACACTACTCAATGTGAGAAAATAGGTGTCTCACAGTGAAAAAGAGAAGGCTTTCTTGTTGTAGGTTGTGGAAAATGCGTCCACTAGCTGCAAGTGAAGAAGAGCGCTACAATGATGAGCTAGAAAAATAGCCCAGAAATCCTAGTAACGATATATGCAGAGCCCAAAAAAATACTCCACCTCTGTATATAATGATTTTTTATGTTTTCCACTTTCACAATATCAAGGAAATGATTAAAAGCAGAAAAAAAACAAGAACAATAAAAATTAGGGTCAATGAGGGTGTCAAGGAGCTCTGGAACAAGGAAGGGTAGGAGGATCTTGGACAACTCGGTGAACTACTCGCTGAGCTGAGCTAGGTGAGGGGCAAGTGGGCTTAAAGGGGCACTGGTGAGTGCAAAGGTGGGCAGCTTGAAGGTTGCGATGAGTGGCTCACTGGGAGAGGTACTTCGAGTAGATCGGGTAAAATATTGAGCTAATAAATTTGCATAAAGAAGTCACCGATGGAGTGAGTGGTTGGGTCCCAAGGTGGTCAAGTATCAACGTAGAGCTCTTCGGGGTATTGGTTACCATTGTAATACGGTTAGACCTTCAAGTTGTCGCCGAGAGAATGACATGTGGAGGGAGTTGTGTGGTGAGTGTCAATCAGGTGGGACACTTGAGTTGGCTTAGGGAGTCGAGCTCTTCACTATGTGGAGCCAGGTTACAAGACCATTGAGCCGACGAGTAAGGTGTCGAGATGTCATGGTTGTGTAGAGACCGCAATAATAGTGTGTTAGAGAATGGGTCCGCACTGAGTTAGGTATCAGGTTGGATTGTTGAGCAGTGGGCTGAGACGTAATGGACTAGGAGCCAAATAGACCGTTGAGCGAAATTAGGTAGCGCAACACACTGAATGAAAGGGGAAACCAAACTACAAGCCAACGAGTGAACTAGAGATTCTAGATTGGAATACAAATGTAATGGCCATTCAAAAACATAGATCAAGGTTGGAGAAAACCAACTTGAGAAATAAGATCAATGCAAAATTTCAAACGAAAGATCTCGACCAGAGCAAGCAAAGAGGAGACCAAATGACACGTAAATCTAGGTCGAGTCACATGCATGGTCATGATAGCTTGAGCTCAGAGAAGCTAATGATCAAGGTATAAGGAATCAATGCAAGCAGGGTGGGTTGATCTAGGAATCAACAAGCAAGGGGATGATGCGAGAGAGATTTAGGAGCCAAGGCTTTTGAAGTAGAGGACAAAACAACTAGGGTAGGTCAAATTTTAACCTTGCAAGCTAAGGAAAAACTGAAAACCAAACACATGGCCAAAGATAAACTCACACAGGTTGAAGAAAAACCAAGAAAAACATGCAGGGTGAGTTAGGGAACGCAGCGAGTTGGGGAAGCTTGGTTCCCAGCATGGTGAGCCGGGGCCTAGTTGGCCCTTAAAGGTAACTGTAAAAACCTAAAACTATCAAAACCCACATAGAAAATTGATCTACAACCTAAACATGCAACCCAAAACTGTGGAAACACCTTAAACACACATGCAACCCCAGAAAAAACACAAACACCTGAAAAATGAACTGAGGTATAAACCCCAAAATCAATACACTAAAACACATGATGGAATAACCATCACAACGTTACATCAAGAAATTGTATAGTACGAATGAATCCGGAAACACGTGAAAATTCACATAGTTGCATGGAACCATAATGCCTAGCTCTGATACCATGAAAGAGGGTGTAGAAAATCTCAAAGTGGGAGGATCATGAGGGACGACGTGAACATCCACGGATGTGCAAACGATGATGTGAAGAGATCTCGAGAGGAGCGAGCATCAACTAAAAATGTGCATGCAAAGATTAAGAAAATGGGCAGAACCTTGTTATAATCCACAAACTCTCACTAATCTCATAGATCTGAAATGGTGTACATTTAAAGAGTGTTGAGTAACCCCTAGTGCCATAATGATGACCTCTCAAGTGGAGAGGGGGAGTTACATTCCCAGAGTAGAAAAGTAACTCCTAATTACGCATATGATGTACTAACACGTAAGAGAATCTCATAATGACCCCTAAATGACACGCATGCCTACGATCTCACCTAAGTGAGATGACTCACCCAATGATGTGGAATGGTAACTCACACCAATAATACAATGTACCTTTGGCCTACAAAATCCAATAAAAAATCCCCTATTAGCAATCAATGATCAAAATCATCATTTTCAATCATTTAAATCATCTATTTGCCTAATTGATGTTGACCCAAAACAGTTTGATGCCCCCTTTCCCCCATTCAATGCCTCCCTAGTTGGCTTGAAAAAAAAAAATTCAAGTCGACAAAGACCATACCTAGTCACCGTTGACCTCCCTCAGGGTGCCCATCAAAATCTAGAAAATTTATAAAAAAAAAACAAAAATCAACTAAAATTTTAAAAAAAGCTAGGGATTCGATACTTACCATCCTCTAAGTCCTCTAATGCTTCCTCACTACTCTTCCAGCCTCCATCACTCTAAAATCTTAAATTGTATCCCTCTCTCTCTCTTAGAGTACTTGATCGTCACAAGTCACATTGTTCAGATGAGCCACTTTGGTGCACTTCGACGTTTATGTAGAGGTCATTGCCCTAGTCACCGTCAACTTTCCCTAGTCACTTTCGACCCATGCTTACTCATCGTCGACCCATCCATTCATCATCGACCCAACCCTACTTTTCATATTTTATCTCGCCTTATCCAGTGTCCTTATCATGTCCTATTTCTTTCTTTTTAGGCTTGTCTGTCAACCATAACACACTTTCCCTTATCCCACATCACTCATCTTGTCATCTTTTTTCTATCTACCTACCATCTCTCGTCTTAAATCACATTTTCCACCCACTCTATGGCCATTTTTGTTTCCTTGTCACACCTAGATGCATATTCTTGCTTCATCGTGCTTGAAAGACAACACATATATTTTCCCCCGCTTTGTTTCCTGACCATCTTACTTGATCATCCTTGCATTCGTTTGCACATATTTTGATTTTTTCCTTTGAAAAATTGGTCCCATGGTTTGTGCATCCATCCATGTGGAAACCTATTAGATTCCCTTAATCTTATAGTGATCTTTGCCGACTCACAGGGTCCGTAGGCCATTCACGTTACCTCCATCGTAGGCTATGATATGTCCCTTCTGATGTGTTTCCAAGCTCATAACTATACTTTTTACTTTTGTTTTGTTTTTTTATCATATCAATGGTCACCCCTTCTCGTAGGGAATATTTCTCTTTCATCGTCCTTCCTTCTTTTTACCCTCCCTATATCCATCTCTCCCTTTAAAACTCGTAAATGATTCCCCTTCATGTCATTAATGCCCATTTTGAGGGGGAGAACCTCAACCATCATATTTCATCACTTCTATTTTTTATCTCGTAGTTTTTGTTAGCACAAACCACTCAAAAAAAAGTGGCAAGTATAGACACCCATTTTTTGTACCTCTTGTACCCTCATCTCGCATTCTAGCCCTATCATCGCCTTACGCGTTCTTCCTACCCTTCCCTATTTTAAATATCCACTTTCCCTCCCAAAATCCTATTTCCCTCACATCCCACCCAGTCTTCAAATTTCCCACTTATTCCCCATAATTCCCCATTTTTTCCATATTAATCCTTATTATTATCTAGTTGTCATGTAAATGTGTAACAGGGAAATTGACAATTTCCAAGCATGACAACAATACCCCTGTACTAAAATTTTCATGTTTTACCATTCCGAGCACACTAGTTATACCCAGTCAATTCCAATGACCTCATAGTTTATGTTAATATAGTCCCCTAGGTGAATTAGGAAAGCCAAGTCAATCCCCCTAGGTGATTTTAGGTGTTCTTGAAAATTGTTATTTTTGGGTAGTATTGGGAAGGGCTACCACTGGCCTTCCTGAGACCGATGCACACCCCTGGAACATAAAATAGGAGCCAAATCCAACATGGATGTGAATTTAAAGTCTATTAACATCATGAAATTGATTTTGGAAGATTCAGGAAAGGTTTGGAGGAGTTGGAGCAGTTTCATCAAAAACAGGGTTCTCAGGCCTAGTCAATGCACATGGTCAAAAGAGTTACCGAGCTTCGGGAAGTGATTCTGGGAGCTTTGGATGGAGTTAGGAATCAAAAAATACATCATCAGAAAGGGAATTGAAATCCATTTAAGATGGTGTAATAAAAATTTTTAAAACACCTTGGCACAATATGTCTGCAATCAGGTTTCTCACAGTCCTAGGTAGTGCACAGCCAAAACAATTGTTGAGCTTTGAATGGTGATTATGGGAGCTCTAGATGGAGTTAGAAGAAAAATAAGTCATTTTTAGAAAGGTAATTCCAAGACCTAAAATATGGTGAAATTATTTTCCTCGCAATTTTTTTTCGAAATAGGTATGAAATCTGTTTATCTCAAGCCTAGGGCTGAAAAAGCAAATGAACTTAGGGAAGTAATTCCAGGAGTTATGGATGGAGTTAATAGCTAAAAAAAATCATTGGAAAGAGTATTAAAATCCCTACAATATTTTAAAACTAGTTTTTTCACAACACTTTAGTGCAATGGGTCTGTAATCAGTTTTTTCAAGGTTTAGTAATGGAACCAAAATAAAAATACACTTTTTAGGGCATAAATGGAAAAATAAAGAGCTAAGACCCCCACCATTGGATTTAGGAGACAAATTCTAGTCAAATTCATATAATATTTCATAAAAATATTCCATCAGGAGCTCAAGTTATTGTCATTTCAAGTTCTCTCTCAAGACCTCATACTTAGTCAAATTTTGAACAGGACACATGTCAACACCAGGAGCCTGGCACATTTTTGTGTCCCTTGCGTACCTCAATATTAGGGACATGAGGGTAAAGAAATTTTTACCAGCCCCTAAAATCCCTTTGGACCCACATACAACCTCTAGGATCGCCACTTCAGCCCTCAGGTGCTTACGAGAGCTCAAAGCCTTCATCGTTGGATCACTGCCACATGTCATTGCCTGGCACGCCGTGAAAACTAATGTCCCTCGTGTACCTTTGAGGTGGGGGAAATTAGTGTCAATAAAATTCAACCAGCCCCCAAGGAGACTCCTGGTCACCCATGTGACCTCTTCAAGCCCAATTTTTCATCCCTGGGAGCTAATGGAGCCTTCATCCCCTACTGTTGGATCAAGTGCCACATGTCATAGTGAGGTGCCGAGTGCAATTTGATTTCCCTAACATCCCTTTGAGTTTGGGGACATAAAGAACAAGAAAATGCACCCAATCCCCCCTTGGAATGTAATTTTTGAATGTATTTAAATCTTAGCACTTATCCATTTTCCCCCCATTTCTTCTTCACAACTTCACCCCTGCCATGGCTCTGTTCATGCTTGTCGAGACACCTGATCCACCATTGTTGCTCCAAAATAGATCCACTATGGATAAAAATCCTCTACTCCATGAAAATACATAGGTATTGGAAAAAAAATGGATTGAAAAAATGAAAAATGGTAGAGAAATGAAGAAAACATAAAGATTTTTTGCCAAATAACCACGAAGTCACCCAATCGAAAAATATTCATATCTTGCAAAATACATGTCTGATTGAGGTGCCATATTTTGCAGAATTCCACATTTTTCAATACAATCAAGATGCAACAAACCGAAGGTCAAATGGTGCCCTGAAACATTTGTTCCAACAAAATCCCCATTTTGTGCCCTAGCTCACGTTTTTTGGATTTCTCAACAATCTGACAGTCGGATCAAGCTAAAAACTTGTACACAAACTCCAAATGAAAAACCTAGAATATTGGAGCTGATTTAGTCATGATCAGAGACAAAAACTAGACCTGTAAATTTCAAGCTCTATTAATGGTTGCCATGGCAATGTCATGCTTCAAGCCACTGCCAAGTGAAAAAATTATTTTTATTTCCAAGCATTCTAGTGAGCGAAATCATGTGAAATTTTGAGGATGTGATCATGATGATGAGCCGAGTCCAAAAAATATGTTCCATCACAAACCGAGCACTTGAAATCCACTTTCCAAAAATAGTAAGCTTTCTTACACATGTTTGCTATCTTCGGTAAATCTTTGTCAAAAGTGACTACAGCACCTGTGGCGAAGGAAATGTGCACCAAAGGTCACTGAGAAGTTAGAATGAGTGTTCAGAGCATAAAACAGTTAAAATGACCACTTACTAAAAATAGTAAGCTCCTTATATGGGTGTTTACTAAAAATAGTAAGTCACTCCAAGAAGCAGCTGATGTGAAGGTAGTGTGCATAGGAGTGAATGAGGGAGTTCATGGCATCAAGATGGTTAAGAAGAAGAAAAAATCACCTCTTACCAAAAATAGTAAGTATGTCATCTGGGCTCTTGCTATTAATAGTAAGTCGCACTCAAAGGGCATTTTTGGCACAACAGGACATAGAGGGATGATCATTCAAGTCAATATCTTCATTTGAGATCATCATAGGCATTTCTCACAGGGCATTTGAGATCCATCTCAGGTAACTTGATATTGATTTTTGACACTCACTACATGGTTCAGGTCGCAGGTATATCATACATAAGATGAAGTTGCGATCATCGGAGGAACAATTCATTCAACTTGGAAAGCATTCATGAGCTAATTTGAAGGAGTTTCTTAGTGTGCAAGGAGTTCAAAGATTTAGAGTTTCACTACATTTGGAGCTTTCCATCGACAAGGATGAATGGAATTCATTGGGAACGACATCTCCTCTTCTTCTTCTCTCTCTCTTTCTCTCTACTCTTCCCCCAACGTTCTCTCACTATCCAATATTCTAATTTCGCATTGGGGTTGCACTTTTTCATATGTCTAAATGTTCCTAATGTAATAAGTCACCTTTATGTTATAAAAATGGAATTAATGATTTCCTAGGAAGGTGAAGAGTCTTAAGTCATGTTGAGACATACGAAGAGTCATTGGGGAGTATGTGAAGAGTCAGTTCTCTTCCTTTAAATTATACAACAATTCCCATTTCAAAGGGTTGGTGATTGATTTTGTAAACTCAAGAGTGCATTGAGATAACAAAGGAGATAACCAAATTCTTCCATTCCCATCATTCTCAAATTTCCTTCATTTTCCCACTATGTACAACTTTGGTTTAAGCAATCAATACGAGAAGGAGTTTCTAGATTTCTTTGACAAAGGGATTTCTTGATACTTTGTGCTCATAAAATTCTATTTGGTCTTATTGCTACTTGGAGAGTTGTTTCCACTTAATTTAGCACATGTGATGAAGTTTCTAACTAGCATGTGCAGGAATATGATTTTCTACCTGTAACATTAGTTCCCCCACCCCATATTATCACTCCATTTCTCAATTCTAGACAAAGTCCTTTCTAGCAAGAAATTGCTAGCTTTGCCACAGGGTCAGTGGAGTGCCCTTGTTGGATCCTTAGCCGCAAGGCCACTAAGAAAAATCTACTTTTTTACTAACGCAAGCATATACGAAAGCTACACCTATTAATTAAAGGGACTTAGATTCCGAGAACGTTGGTAAGAAACCCACAAATTTTTCCCCCGACAAATTTTCTTGCTAATAGTTTTTGGCACCCGCCGTGGGGCAGATTTATCAACATCTGCACCCAAAATACGACTACAAGGTCCAAAATACAAAAAACAAATCCAAAAGTTCAAAAAATCAAAAAGATAAAAAATTGGAGTTGATGGAAATCCATTGCTAAAAGACATGAGGTTGATTCTTGCAAGTGACTTTTTGTATTCCACAGTGTCTTTTCATATTCCCACTACAAAAATTTCCAAAAGTTGGTTGAACGAAGATACACCAGTTTGAGAGGTGTTGTTGATTCCAATTTTGACGCTTTGAAAAATCAGCAAGAATAAATTAGAGATAATCCATACTTCTTATCTCAAGCCTCTTCTCCATCTGGCTCTTCAATAATTTCACATGGAAATCCTATCCAAACTCTTGTTGATACTCCCCCTTCAAAATCCCCCATTTTTCAATTGTCATTGAACATTGAGTTCCCAGAGGAAGAAGAATTTGAAGAAGAATTCGTAGAAGCAAGAGCTGAAGTAGAAGTATAAACGACAATGGAAGATGAAGCAGAAAGACCCCAGCCCATTGTTCCATGGGGAAGAAATACAGACCCACTTTCTCTTGAACCCCCTCTTAATGATCTACCAATAGGTTCCCACAATAAATTTCCAAAGTTCAAAGGCAATGGCACAATGATTCCTAAAGAACACATCGCTTCTTTCATGACATCATGTGGATTCCTTGGTGTTGAACATGAAGATGTTTTTGTGAGAGTGTTCGTGGAGTCCCTCCAAGAAAAAGTAGCAGAATGGTTCTACCTCCTGCTTACTCGATCCATCACTTGTTGGAATGACATCAAAAGTAAGTTCAAAAGAAGATTAAAATTTACTGAGGACTATTAGGACCTCTTGGTTCAGTTGGATCAAATGAAGAAAGAATAAAGTGAAACTATAAGAAAATTCATGGCTCATTTCAAATGGTTTCATCCCAAGATACTGGAAGAAGATTCGCCATTTGAAAACAATGTCAAGAGATTCTTCATCAATAATCAATCATCAAAGGTGGGATTTTTCCCGTGAAGATTTCAACTAAGGGATATTGCAAAAGCACAAAGATTAGCCATTAAACTAGATGACAATCTCATCCTATCTGGAAAGATCAAGAATCCCTCAAAGGGTAAAGCTTAATGTTCGGGAGATGAAAGAATAGATCCGTTGCTGCAAAAACTGGTGAATGAGATGGCATCATTGAAGAGGGAATTTTTTGAATGAGCATCTTCCCAAAGAAGTAACACAAATCAAATTACATAAGCACCCTGAATGCTTTCCTTGGAGGCCCCACTTGTCAATGCAAGTTGTAGGAGTAAGGGAAATGAAGAAGAACTTGAACAAGAAAGTAAAGGTGATGATCTCCTAGAAGTTGATGATCTTGAGAATGATACACAAATCAGATTATGTGAGTGTTCTAGAGGTGATGAAGATGATAAAGAAGATACACCCAAATTCTCATGTGTGGTATTCACTCGTTCTCAGTCTGAGAAAGGAGCCTCTTCCTCCACTACTGCTAAAAACAAGAAGACTAATGATTCTCCTATGATGACTCTATAAGACAGTAATTAGTTGAGTATCTCCGCTCCTACTATCCATGGAGTTTGCATTGTTGAAACCTGATCCTATAGCAAATAAGAAGGCTCTTGCAATTCTAAGTAAGTCTTCTAATGACTCTCCTAAATCTAAAACTCCTCCTGTAAAATCTAGTACTTTGAAATCTCCTAGGTACCTTTCAAAATTCCATCTATTACCCAAAAATATACTCCTACTTCCAAACCTGTCCTAAATCCAAAAGTATTCCCTTAAACACCCTCACTGACATCTGCTCCTTTTGACTTCATAGAATATGCGAACAAAGCCAAAGTGTAGATTACTGAAACTGAATACATGCGGGCTCACCCAGAACAATTCTAGATATTTTTTCAACAAATCTTTAGTGGTAGTTTAACACCCAATGTTGTAGCTCCTAGTTCTACAGAAATACTACCAAACCCACCTACACCTCCCTCATAGAACATGATTTCTTTGATTGCATCCAAGATTGATAAGGTTGAACCTTTTTATGTCTCCCTTCTTGTTGGAGAATATGTATTGAACAATTACATAATAGAATCAGGTGCCTCAGATAATGTCATGCCTATGAAGGTTGAAAAATCTCTCAAACTCGCCATGACTCCACCCAATGGCTCTTTTTACTCCTTGGAGTCAAAAGAGGTCCCACTTGTAGGGAAGGTTAAAGATGCATAGTTGGATCTCAAAATATTTTCTAACAAGAAAGTTTCAGTGATGATTTTGGTAGCAGATATTCCGGGGTCATTTGGAATGTTGCTAAGAAGGGGTTTTTTACAGCAGTTGGGGGGTAAAATTCAAATGAATTGGTCTTCCGCAACCATAACATTGAAGGGGGACATGAAGAAATTACTTCCAAAGAAGAAGATGAGGTACACGGTGCAAAATTCCGGAAGTCCGGGAGCCAATCTTATATAAAGATAGCATGAGAATGAATCTATTCATAATGACTGAAGAAGAAGATGATATTCCCATCTTTATAGGTCCAGACATGCCTTCTTGGAGAGGTATGGAACTTAAAGAAGCAATGAGGAGATTCAAGTTACAAGAGGGCAGCCCCAAATTGCCGGATGATGCAAACCAAGAAAGGAGGAAAGGATTCTAAGCGAATCTCAAATGGAAAAATCAGCGTATCTGTTTATCCGTGATGAGGAGATATGTTAGTGTAGGTTATTATTTATCCTTTTATTTATTATTATGATAATTATTACACTTGTGTTATCCCTACACTTGTTGGGTTAGTTTGCCTAGGTGTACTAGTTGTGTGGAGTTAGCTTACTAGTTCTATTGAGTTAGCTTCTAAGTTATGTGGAGTTAGCTTACTAGTCGTCTGGAGTTAGCTTAAATACTAGTATCAGTTAGTGGAAGTTTTTCACTACTGATTTAGGTAGTAGTACTTCCCTCCTCCTATATGTACATCTTTCTTATTGAGTAGTTCAAGTCATTGTATTGTAATGTATTGAACATTATGGATTATGATGGATTTCCATATATGGTATTTTAGCTCTTCTGTTTTACAAAATCTAATGTGGTGTGCTATTATCATATGAGATCGTGGCTTGGAACAATATTCTTATCATTCCTTTCATGGTATAAAAGTGATAGATGAAGTAGACATCCAAATCTAAGTTTTTCTTTACAAGCAAGGGTTTATTATTTTCATGTATTCATAATTTGTTAGCACTTTTCTGCAACATGAATTTTTATGCAAAACGGAGTGCACCATTAGATATGGAAGGTGCCAAAACGTTAGAATCGACTGTAAACTCGACCATGTTCTGATACAGTCAAATCTAGACGCAGATATGTACCCTCTGGGTGCATTCTTTTATCCATTGGATATAAGTGTGTACTTTCCAGATGCATTATTTTACCCTCTGGATATTTATCTTTTCGATGCAGTATTTTATCCATTGGATATAAGTGTGTACCTTTCAAATGCATTATTTTACCCTCTGAATATTTTTGTTTTGGATGCAATCTTTTATCTATTGGACACATATTTGTACCCTCTAGGTGCATTTTTTAATCCATTCGATATAAGTGTGTACTTTCTGGGTGCATTCTTTTATCCTTTGGATATTTCTGTTTTGGATTCAGTCTTTTATCCACTAAACATATATTTGTACCATATGGGTGCATTCTTTTATCCATTGGATATAGACGTGTACCCTCCACATGCAATGATTTACACTCTGGACATTTAGGTTTTGAGCGTAGGCTTTTATCCTTTGTTCGTAAGCCTGTATCATGTGGATGCATTCTTTTACACTTTGGACATTTGGGTGTCACGTGTACTTTTTAAAAAAAATATCAGCATTAAAATATTATTTTAATAACAAAACCTTCTAGAGCTCAAAACTTTTTATCTGTAGCTCATATTAAGGTGATTATTTTTTGAAATTGTGTATTTTTTTATACCTATGCTTTAATGAAATTTTTATACGCATATTTAAAATGTAAAATGTACTTTTACTCATTGTAATATTTACATGCAGTCAATTATAAAGTGTCAAATTTGGGAGGGTGTTGTAATCACTTTTGGACGTAATTTCGGTTGAGCCCGACGTCCTAAACTTTTGGATGTTACATTCTTGTATCCATGGGTGTATACATTTATATCTCTCTTGTTTGTTGAGATATTTTGGATCTGTATTTTCAACACTTTTTTTTGGTACGTTGACAGTCTCTCTTATGAGGGAGCTATTTTGGTGAAGCTCAGTGTTAGTTTGTCAGTGTTCGAGTAGTTAATTTCAGAAACTCGTACAAATCTATTGTGTCACTATAAATATTTAATGATATTGGAGGGTGTGGTGTTGATACTTATTCTTTGGGTTCCGTGTCTTTTCCCTGTTACGTGTTGATACTACTTCTTTGAGTTTCGTGTCCTTGCCTTGTTACCTTGGCTTTTTTTTGGATCATGAAAATCCTATTTATTTGGATCTCATGTCCTTACCTTATTGCCTTTGTTATTATTTTTTGATCATGACACACCTATTTGTAGCAGTTGATCTTGCTTCTTCAGATTTTGTGTCCTTGCCTTGTTACCTTGGCTTTTCTTGGATTACGGATCTCCTATTTATTTGCATCTCGTGTCCTTTCCTTGTTGCCTTGGTTGATCTTGGATCATGGCACACCTATTTGTAGTAGTTGATCAAATTATGTTTGGTGTTTTTTTTACACTTTCAACATCATTCCATTGACAGTATCCTTGAATGTAGTGATTCTAGTGAAGCACAATGGCAGTTGTTTTTTAGTTCTATGATTGAGTAGTGGATTCAAACCACAGTCCACACCAAACTTCTTCAACATTGTACAAATTTTTTAGACGAACTTCTTAGGATATCTTACAGTGGGATTTTTCTCTCTCTACATTTTTATTACTAGTTTTGGGTACCTTGCGGTGTCTAATTTTACCAGTTATTGTACATGGGTACCTCATTAGGCCTTGTTGTTAGGACCCACCTTCTTTTTCACCCACCTAAGTTATTCTTACAAGAGGGTTTTAGTGTAGGTTATTATTTATCCTTTTATTTATTTATTAGGATAATTCTTACACTTGTGTTATCCCTACACTTGTTGGGTTAGCTTGTTTAGATGTACAGGTTGTTTGGAGTTAGCTTACTAATTTTGTTGAGTTAGTTTCTCAGTTATGTGGAGTTAACTTACTAGTCTTTTGGAGTTAACTTAACTGTCAGTATCAATTAGTGGAATTTATTCACCATTGATTTAGGTAGTAGTTGCACTTCCCTCCGCATATATGTACATCTTTTTTATTAAGTATTTCAAATCATTGTATTGTAATATATTGTGCATTATGGATTATGATGGATTTCCATATATGGCATTTTAACTCTTTTGTTTTACAAAATCTAATGTGGTGTGATATTATCATCTGAGATCGTGGCTTGGAATATTATTCTTATCATTTATTTCATGGTATCAAAGTGATAGATGATAAAGACATCCATCTGTAAGTTTTTCTTTACAAGTAAGGGTTTATTATTTTCATGTATTCAGAATTTGTTAGCACTTTTCTGGAGCATGAATTTTTATGTAAAACAGAGTGTGCCATTATATATGTAAGATGTCAAAACCCAAGAATCGACTGTAACCTCAACCATGTTTTGAGAAAATCAAATCTGGATGCAAATTTGTACCCTCTGAGTACGGTCTTTTATCCATTTGATATAAGTGTGTACTTTCCAGATACATTATTTTACCCTCTGGATATTTTTGTTTTAGATGCAGTATTTTATCCACTAGATGCATATTTGTAGCATCTCGGTGTAAGATTTTATCCATTGGATATAAGAGTGTACCTTTTGGATGCATTCTTTTACCCTCTAAATATTTTTGTTTTGGATGCAATCTTTTATCCTCTAGACACATATTTGTACCCTCTGGGTGCATTCTTTTATCCATTAGATATAAGCGTGTACCTTCCAGATGCATTATTTTACCCTTTGGATCTTTCTAATTTGGATGTAGTCTTTTAGCCACTAGATGTAGATCTGTACCCTATGGGTGCATTCTTTTATCCATTGGATATAGACATGTACCCTCCAGATGCAATGATTTACACTCTGGGAATTTAGGTTTTGGGTGTAGGCTTTTATCCTTTGGTTGCAAGAATGTATCGTGTGGATGCATTCTTGTACACTTTGGACATTTGGGTGTCACATGTACCTTTTAAAAAAACATCATAGCAAAACCTTCTAGAGCTCAAAACATTTTATCTATAGCTCATATTAAGGTGATTGTTTTTTGAAATTGTGTATTTTTTTGATATCTACACATTGGTGAAATTTTTATACACATTTCAAATATAAAAGGCACTTTTACTCATTATAATATTTACATGCATTCAATTATAAAGTGTTAAATTTGAGAGGGTGTTGTAATCACTTGTGGACACAATTTCGGTTAAGCCCGACGTCTTAAACTTTTGGATGTTACATTCTTGTATCCATGGGTGTATACATTTATATTTCTTTTGTTTTTTGATATATTTTGGATCTGTATTTTAGACATTTTTTTTTCATGTTTACAGTCTCTCTTGTGGGGGAGCTATTCTGGTGAAGCTCAGTGTTAGTTTGTCAGTGTTCGAGTAGTTGATTTTGGAAACTCATACAGATCTATGGTGTCACTCTATCCATTCAATAGTATGGGAGGGTGCGGTGTTTATACTTACTCTTTGGGTTCCATGTCATTGCCTTGTTATGTGTTGATACTACTTCGGGTTTCGTGTCCTTGCCTTGTTACCTTGGATTTTTTTGCATTGTGGCACTCCTATTTATTTGGATATCGTGTCCTTACCTTGTTTCCTTGGTTATTTTTTTTCGATCATGACACACCTATTTGTAGCAGTTGATCTTACTTATTCAGATTTTTTATCCTTGCCTTGTTGCCTTGGATTTTCTTGGATCGTTGCATTCCTATTTATTTACATCTCATGTCCTTGCCTCGTTTCCTTGGTTGATCTTGGATCGTGGCACACCTATTTGTAGCAGTTGATCAAATTATATTTGGTGTTTTTTTTACACTTTCGACATCACTCCATTTATAGTCTCCTTGCATAGAGCTATTATGGTGAAGCCCAGTGTCAGTTTTTTTTTAGTTCTATGATCGAGGAGTGGATTCAGACCACAGTGCACACCAAACTTATTCAACATTGTATGAGTTTTTTGAGCCGAACTTCTTAGGATATCTTATAGTGGGATTTTGATCTCTCTACTTTTTTATTACTAGTTTTGGGTACCTTGCAGTGTCTAACTTTCCCAGTTATTGTACATGGGTACCTCATTAGGCCTTGTTGTCAGGACCCGCCTTATTTTTCATCCACCTAAGCTATGCTTACATGAGGGTTTTAATGTAGGTTATTATTTATCTTTTTATTTATTTATAAGGATAATTATTACACTTGTGTTATCCCTACACTTGTTGGGTTAGCTTGCTTAGGTGTATTAGTTGTGTGGAATTAGCTTACTAGTTGTGTTGAGTTAGCTTCTCAGTTATATGGAGTGAGTTTACTAGTCTTTTAGAGTTAACTTAACTACTAGTATCAGTTAGTGGAAGTTCTTCACCACTGATTTAGGTAGTAGTTGCACTTCCCTCCTCCTATATGTACATCTTTCTTATTGATTAATTCAAGTCATTGTATTGTAATGTATTGAACATTATGGATTATGATGAATTTCCATATATGGTATTTAAGCTCTTTTATTTTAAAAAATCTAATGTGGTTTGCTATTATCATCTGAAATCTTGGATTGGAATAATATATCTTATCATTCCTTTTAAGATATTCTCATTCCCATTCAAAGATGAAGACTCCCTTTACCATGTCAACTGGGAAGAGACCAAGCTAGCTTGTGATGAGCCCGCAAGAGTTTTGAAAGAATTGTTTATACAAGAAATGCTTCGAGGCGTTGAAGAAACAGAAGACCCTGAGCTATGTCTCGAACTCCTAACACAAGCCATGAATCTACAAGACAAATGTGAATCTAATCTGTAAGCCTCAGCTAGTGTGCAGATCAGCCATGTTAAAATAAAACAAGAGGAGAAATATGATGCCCCTCTTGAGCCAATGGTTGATGGATACAATGATGAAATGGAGATATTTTCTTTCCCATTTGAAGAGGAATAATCTTTCCATGATGAAGAAATTGAAGCAAGGATTTTCCAAGACTTTAAAGCCAAAGCACCTCTTGATGAAGGAGTGATAAAATGCAGTGATTCCTAAGAAGATGAATCAATCCGTCCAGATAGTTGTGTTGAGCTGCAAAATAAAGATTCTTTGAAGGCATACAAAGATGAGATACATTAAGTAACAATGGAGATATCCATGCAAGAACTATTGGATGAAGTAGAAGGTGCGGAAGACCCCGAGCTGATTCTTGATCTCTTAACGCATGTTATGGCCATACAAGACAAGTATGAGGTCTCTTCCAATCCTCCTGTTAGTACTCAAGCACCTCATAGTGGAGTAGAGAAAAGGGATAAGTCTAAGGTTTCTCATGGAAAAGAGGTCAATGAGAATATACCTGGGAAAGAAAATAATCTGGAATGTTCAAGTAATTTGAATGAAAAGCATACCTTGGGAAGTGGTAGGATGGTCAATAAGGAATCAACTACGTGGATAAATTTGGAATGAAATTGACACTATGAAAGTGATTTCAAATAGGATGAAGGTAGTGGAATTTCCAAGCGAAGGTCTGAGCATCAAGAAAATCACATGGACTTACTCCTACAAAAAACACATATGGTCATGAAAGCGCCTAACTTTCATAAACAGTTAAGGAGAGGAGGCTATTTTGTGGAACCATTAAATGGTTTTGCAGAATAACATCACTCAGTATTTCCCACTCATGGGTAACTTTTGAGGAATGAAAAGTACTTTAGTGAAAGCGGGTTGTCCCCTGCCTTGTACCATAGGTGATTTTTAGGTGTGTTTCCCTTTATTTTGTGTGTGTATTTTCCTTTCTGTGTGTTTTATGTGTTTCCTTTCATGGTTTTTGGTGTGTGTGTGTGTGTGTGTTTCCTTCTTTGTTCTCTCCCTCTCTCTTGTCAAGCTGTACATGACTCTACAGGGCCCAATGGATAAGGAACTAGTCAATGGATTATATGGTCTAAGGTTGAGATTATTGATTCTCCATGTCATGTCTTTGCTTCCCTCAATCCAAGTCATGTCCCCAAGCTAGAGTCATTTGTTTTCATACAAATGTGTAACAGGGAAATTGACAATTTCTGAGCATGACAACAATACCCCTATGCCAAATTTTTCATGTTTTACCATTCCAAGCACCCCAAGTCTACCCATTCAGTTCCAATGACCTCCCAGTTGATGTTAACATATTACCCTAGGTGAATTAGGAAATACAAGTCAATCCCCCAAGGTGATTTTAGGTGTTCTTGAAAATAACTATTTTTGGGTAGTATTGGGAAGGGCTACCATTGGCCTTCCCGAGAACGATGCACACCATGGAGAAGAACATAGGATCCAAATAAAACATAGAGGTGAATTGAAGGTCCAGTAACATCATGAAATTTATTTTGGAATATTCAAGAAAGGTTTGGAGGAGTTGGATCAGTTTCATAAAAAATACGGTACTCAAGCCTAGTCGGTGCACAGGGTCAAAAGAGTTATCAAGCTTCGGGAAGTGATTCCGGTAGCTCTGTATAGAGTTAGGAACCAAAAGAGACATCGTTGGAAAGGTAATTAAAATCTATACAATATGGTGAAATAAATTTGTTTCAACACCTTTTTGAAATAGGTCTTCAATCTGGTTCTTCACATTCCTAAGTAGTGCACATGCCAAAAAAGTTGTTGAGCTTCAGAAGCTAATTCTAGGAGCTTCGGATGGAGTAAGAACAAAAAAAAGACATCATCGGAAAGGGAATTCCAAGAAATAAAATATGGTGAAATTATTTTCCTCATAAAACTTTGACGCAATAAGTATGAAATTAGTGTTTTTCTCAAGCCTAGGTAGTGCACAGGGCCGAAAAAGCAACTGAACTTCCGGAAGTGATTCCAAGAGTTTTGGATGGAGTTAAGAGATTTAAAAAAATAATTTTAAAGGTAATAAAAATCCAAAGAATATGGTGAAAATGTTTTTTTCACAACACTTTGGCACAATAGGTCTGCAATCAGTTTTTTCAAGGCTCAGTTATGGAACCATAACAAAAATCCAACTTTTAAAGCATAAATGAAAGAGTAAAGAGCTTATACCCCCACCATTGGATTAAAAATACCAATTTCATTCAAATTAGTATAAAATTTCACCAAAAAATTCCATCAGGAGCTCAAGTTATTGTCGTTTCAACTTCTCTCTCAAGACCTCATACTTAGTCAAATTTTGAACAAGACAAGTGTCAGCACCAGGAGCCTAGCGCATTTTGATGTCACTTACATCCCTAAATATTAGGTAAATGAGGGTAAATAAATTTTATCCAACCCCTCAAATCCCTTTGGACCCACCTATGATCTCCAGGATCGCCATTTCAACCCCCAGGTGCTTGCGGGAGCTCAAAGCCTTCACCGTCAGAACGCTACCACATGTCATCCCCTGACGCACCATGCAAACTGATGTCCCTCATGTCCCTTTTGAGGTGGGGGAAATAATGGTCAATAAAATTTTCCCATCCCCCAAGGAGATTCCTGGTCATCCATGTGACCTCTTACAGACCAATTTTTCAGCCCTGGGAGTTAGTGGAGCCTTCATCCCCTACTGTCGGAACAAGAGCCACATGTCATTATGAGCTGTCACGTGAAATTTGATGTCCCTCATATCCCTTTGAGATGGGGGGACATCAAGTACAATAAAATGTTCCCAGCCCCCCCTTGGAATGTAATTTTTGAATGTATTTAAATCTTAGCACTTAGTCATTTTCCCCCCATTTCTTCTTCACAACTTCACCCCTGTCATGGCTCCGTTCATGCTTGTCCAGACACCTGGTCCACCATTGTTGCTCCAAAATAGATTCTCCATGGCCAAAAATCCTCCACTCCATGAAGATACATAGGTATTGGAGAAAAATTGGATCAAAAAAATGAAAAATGGCAGAGAAATGAAGAAAAATGAATATTTTTTGCCAGATAACCACGAAATCACCCAATCAAAAAATCTTCATATCTTACAAAATACATGTCAGATTGAGGTGTCACCTTTTGTAGACTTACAATTTTTTCAATACAATCAAGATGCAACAAATCGAAGGTCAAATGGTGCCTTGAAACATTTGTTCCAATAAAATCCCCATTTTGTGCCCTAATTCACATTTGTTGGATTTCTCAACAATCTGACAATCAGATATGGCTAAAAAATTACACACAGACACCAAATGAAAAACCTATCACAATGGAATTGATTTCTTCATGATCGGAGACAAAAACTAGACCTATAAATTTCAAGCTCCATTAATGGCCACCATGGTAGCTTCGTGCTCGAAGCCACTGCCGAGTGAAAATTTTTAATTTTATTTCCAAGAATTCTAGTGAGAGAAATCATATGAAATTCAAAGGACGTGATAGTGATGATGAGCCAAGCCCAAAAAAATATATTCCGTCACAAAATGAGCACCGGAAAGCCACTTTCCCAAAATAGTAAGCTTTCCTACACATGTTTGCTATCTTCGTTAAGTCTTCATCAAAAGTGACTGCAACACCTGTGGCGAAGGCAATGTGCACCAAAGGTCACTGAGAAGTCAGAATGAGTGTTCAGAGCGTAAAACAATTAAAATTACCACTTACTAAAAATATTAATCTCCCTATATGGGTGCTTACTAAAAATAGTAAGCCACCCCAAAAAGCAGTTGTTGTGAAGGTAGTGTGCACAAGAGTGAATGATGGAGTTCATCGCATCATGATGGTTAAGAAGAAGAAAAAATCACCTCTTACCAAAAAAAGTAAGCCTCCCATATGGGAACTTGCTATTAATAGTAATTCACACTCAAAGGGTAGTTTTGACACAATAGGACATAGAGGGATGATCATTCAAGTCAACATCATCATTCGAGATCATCATAGGCATTTCTCACAGGGCATTCTTGATCCATCTTAGGTAACTTGACAATGTTTTCTAACACTCACTACATGGTTCAGGTCACAGGTATATCATACATAGGTTGAAGTTACGCTCATCAAAGGAATAGTTCATTCAACTTGGAAAGCATTCATAAGCTAATTTGAAGGAGTTTCTAAGGGTGTAAGGAGTTTAGAGATTCATAGTTTCACCACATTTGGAGCTTTCCATCAACAAGGATCAATGGACTTCATCGAGAATGACATCACCTCTTCTTCTTCTCCCTCTCTTTCTCTCTCCTCTTCCCCTAATGTTCTCTCACTATGCAATATTATAATTTCACGTTGGGGTTGCACTTTTTCATATGTCTTAATGTTCCTAATGTAATAAGTCAGCTTTATGTTATAAAAAGGGACCTAATATTTTCCTACGAAGGTGAAGAGTCTTAATTCAAGTCGAGACATATGAAGAGTCATTGGGGAGTATGTGAAGAGTCATTTCTCTTCCTTTAAATTGTAAATCCATTCCCATTTCAAAGGGTTGGTGATTAATTTTGTAAAATTAAGAGTGCATTGAGATAACAAAGGAGATAGCCAAATTCTTTCATTCTCAAATTTCCTCCATTTCCCCACTATGTACAACTTTGGTTTGAGTAATCAATACAAAGAGTTTCTAGCTTTCTTTGACTAAGGGATTTCTTGATACTTTGTGCTCATCAAATTCTATTTGGTCTTATTGCTACTAGCAGAGTTGTTTCCTCTTAATTTAGTACATGTGGTGAAGTTTCTAACTAGTGTGTGCAGGAATCTGATTTTCTACCTACAACATTAGTTCCCCTACCTCATAGTATCACTCCCTTTCCCACTTCCAAAGAAAGTCCTCTCTAGCAAGTAATTTATAGCTTTTCCGCAAGGTCAGTGGAGTGCCCTTGTTGGATCCCTGACCACAAGGACACCAATAAAAAGGTACCCTTTTACTTGTGCATGCATATATGGCAATTGCATAGGTTAAGTAGAGGGAATTAGATTCCCATAGCATTAGGAAGAAACCCAAAAAAAATTCCCCCAACAATTTTTCTCACCAACATATCCATATTACCTAAACCTATTTAATTTATTCATAATCCTATCACTTACCCTAATTCTATCCTAAATCCCTCATTTCATACCCTTCATTTATCTCCACTACCTTTAATCATTTCCCCCTCATTTAATCCTTCATAGGATCCCCACTAGCTTCATTAACCCCCTCATCCTTCCACCCTCCTTTATTCCCCTCCTTGCCTCATTAACTCACCTAAAAATGGTCAAATGCCACCCCTTAATCCATTTTTAGCCTCTTTTGCATCAAAATCCACATCTTCTCCATAAATCTTCCCTTGTCTGCTGCATTCGTCAGTGACTCACTCGAGTTTCCGTCAACCCTATATGACCACATTCACTCCTCCTTTCTCAGTGCTGAAAATTTGATATTTCTCATATTTTTTCGTGATTACTACCTCCTGTATCATCTTTAGAGCTCTCGTCATCTGTTGGAATCCATATTGGTTCCTTTTTCATGTTGTCTTTGGAGCATAGAGTATTTTGAGGATTGTTTGGATATCTCTTTCATGCATGTTCATTTTTGTTTTACAGGGTTCCCTGGAGATTTTACAAACCCTTCAGCCATTCCTGGTCATCCTTAGATCCATATTTTCATTTTATCATTTTTTCAAGCTCCCATATCCTGCTTCGATCATCGTCGGCCCAGCCTAATCACCATCAACCTAGCCCTCTATCATCAACAAATCAGTCATCATTTACATCCTATTCATTCCATCAGCATCCCACAATTAGTACTCATTCCTTATTTCTACATCCTTTTATCAACCCTACATAGGTCACCATTGACTGTGTTAATCTTCCTCAAGTCACAATTGACCCGCTCCTTATCCCTGTCAGATCTACCATTTACTGCATCCTTTTTGTCTCATCAGCATCCTGAAATCAATCTGAGCATCCCAAAATCAGCCTTTAGCTTTGTTTTAGGATATTTGGATCATCTCTTCTTCAGTCGCCATCAACCATACCAGTCACACCCTAATCGTCACCAACCCGCATAGGTTTGGTTTACTTTCAGCATATTTTCATTCTCATATCGACATTTCAGTATCTCCTAGCTTATCATATCTTCGTTTCTATTTATCACTTACATCCTTCCATTCATTGTCACTTATCGACATCTTTCTATCACGAGGGTTGACATCAATCCTAGGAAGTTTTCAATTCTTGAGATTGGCTTCATCGGGAAATCCTCCATATTTATTACTAATATTTTTTTGTGTTTAGTTCTCTTTATTATGCAGGTCATCAAAGCTCACAATAGAGAGGATCTCTTCATTCGCACCCATACCATCTTCATCGTCATATATATCAGGAGGTCACTTAAACCCACTCATATTTTAAGGTTTCTCGATTTCTTGTTTAGTTTTCACTAATATGAAATAGGAAGTGTAGAAATCCTATTAAATTGAAGGTTAGAATATAAATAGCTCTAGTAAACGAAGGAGATGGGAAAGGGCTAGAAATGTCACTATGAACAAGATCCAAAAGATGCGTAACTCTCCAGGATTTTCCTTTGCCAAAAATTTCTTTTGGGTGCTTCTCGAGGGAAAAACCCTCACAAAGACCCTTATAAAATTTGATGTGAGGTAATCCATTGACCATTTCATTTTGGCTCAATTTTTCAAGGTAACGATAGTTAAGATGGTCAAAACACTTATGTCATAGCTTACTAACCTCATCTGTATGAGTAAGCAAGGCATTAGGAGTCGAATCAAAAGTGGAAGAAGGTATACAATCATAAATGATAATCTTCCTTTCCCTTAGACATGGTGGATTCAAAGTGAATCTCATGAATATCATCGAGTTAGGACCAAATTCCAGTTGTATTACTTCACTAAGGTAATTGATTTTGTAAATCGATAGGATATTGGTAGAGATATTTGAAACACTCAACACTTAGTTAAATGATACATCGTCTATCTCTACCAATCCACTACCAGAAACTAACATTATAGTATCATCACCTAATGTGATTTGGGACATACCACATGGTTCAATGTTTGAAAATGTAACATGTAAAGAGGACATGTGGTATGAGGCACCAAAATCGATAATCCACGTCAATGAAGGAACAACTCTAGCTACAAGGACCTTTCCTTTATTCTTCTCATATTTACACTTCTTTGTTGTGGAAGACTCAACTTTCGAAGCATTGTGTTTGATATACTTAAGAACACCTATTTTATTCTTCTCAAGTCAATAAATTATGTGAACAATTTATTTTCTCATACACTGATGTTCTTCATGGCTATTCTTCTTGTAATAGGAACACTTATACTTTTCCTTCTTTGTTTTGGGCTCAAAAGTAGAAGCATTTGTATTAGGTTTGGTTTGGACTTGGTTGGTCTTATTTTCCTTCTTCTGTTGATCCTTTTTCTCTTTTTTCTTTTCAGTTTTATTTCCCTTACTAGTACTTGCTATAATAACATGTGACTTGGATTTGAGAGTCCCCATTTGAATGAGTTTTTTCCTGTTCTCGAATGAGTTAGGAAAAAAAATTGTCAAATGAGGGAATTTTCCAAGTACTTCCCATAGTGACTTTTGTGGCGTAGAAATTCAAAAAAAATAAGAAGTATTCGGGATGTAACTTAGAAATAATTGACAAGATCAATTGAGAAACATTCTTCTCCACTTTACATTTCTTTAGAAGTAATCTAGTGTGGATGAACTTTGAGAAGAAGGAATGTAGGTTTTCAAAGTCACTAGGATTTGATCCTAGTAGTTTGTTTTTCAACTCATGTTCTCTCGTGTCATCTTGTTGTCTAAACATAGTGTTTAACATTTTCCACACTTCATAAGGTGTTTCAGATGGCTCAATGTGAAAGAACAAGTTAGGAGAAATAAACATACAGATAATACCTAAGGCTTCATCACATCAGTTTAACCACTTGGATTTTTGAGCTCATCATCAGGTTCAGTTTCAGCTCCCATGGTGATGTGAAATAACCCTTTACCCTTTATTTTCATTATTATTTTTGATCTCCTTTCAAAAAATTTAAACGTCGTGAGAAAAGGAGTTGAAAGAGCATCCATCGTGAAGAAAGAGAAAGAAGAAATGCAAAAAGGAAAAATAAACACAACCCTAGAACAATATTATCACCCCATGATTTGGCACATTATATTTTAGTACGTTGATTACAATCATGTGTAAATGCACATCGTGAAATAGTCGGTCACTCACCTTATAATCAGCATAATAATGTGCAAGTGTGGAGACCACAATCAATTTCTAGCGATCATGATAGTTTTTCATTGTAAGAAAGCACAAAATGAGCTAAAATCAAGAGAAGGGGAGAAAAAATAAGTCATGTGTGAGAAAAATCATCTCACATTGCAGCAGAAACCCCCTTGCTACAAGATTGTGGCAAACACGCTCACTAGTCCACAAGTAATAACAAGGGCGATACAAAGCTAAAAATGACTCTAAACGAGTTTAGAGGATCTTGAGGACGTAAAAATGGCACCCTGGAAGGAAAACAGATGTTAGGAGGGGTGCTACACATTCCAACAAATAACTAGTGATTAAAAAAACATCTAGTAACAATTTAAAATGCACTTTCAGTTTCCCAATTAATCTAATTTTAAAGATTTAAAATATTTAAAACAATACGATTAGAATAAACATTAAAGGAAACAATTAATTACCACTAATTTAATTTAAATTAAAGATCTAATTAAAAATTAATTAATTAACCCCTAAATTAATTTAACTCCTTAGATTAATCTAGATAAACCTACCTTTTAATTAAAAAAGATCCCACTTTAGAAAAAATTTAGGTTTAAAATTTTATAAAATACCTAAGCTAAAAAGGAGGGTGGGATTTTTGAAAAGCGATCGCGAGGAATGAGCCCGGTAAAGGATTGAGGGAGGTGGCCAAGGTGCTCCACATGGAACAAGGGGAAGGTAGATATTCTTGAAGCACCTTGACCAAAGTTGGCTCGAAGAGTGAGCCATTGAAGGGCTCAAGGCCAAGATGCAAAGTGGGTCATGCAAAGGGATAAGCTTTTCAGGAAAGTGAAGTTGGCTCAGTCAAAAATGAGGGAAACATTTTGCATGCAAGAGTGGGAAATTTCTGAGTTGACTGAGTTAGGCAGATGACGGCATGCGAGGTTACAACAATTGAGTGAGATACAATGGCCAGATCAACAGAGTCACGATGGAGAAGCCAAACGTAGGCCAAATAAATCATGAGCCAATGTAAATGAGTGAGGGTGAGGTGAGCAGCAAGGTTTAAAGATTGAGGCATGAACGACGAGAAGGGTTCATGGAATAGGTAACCAATATGCAACCAAGGCAGAACCAACACTTCAGGCAAAGAACCAGCTCGACTAGTCCATGACAAGACAACTCACTGCCAAATCCAAACAACTCGAGAATGCAAAAGACGAATCTTGCATTCAAAAATATCTCTCGTAATGTAATACAAAGCAGTTCAATTCGCATTGTAACTCATCAGGGAAAGGTAACCCATAGAGAAACTCATAGAAAAAGATCCCAACTTTTCAGAGTCTGCAAGACAACTCGACCTGAATACAACACTTAAAACACAACCCAACTCGCCTTTCAAAGTCCTAGCTCACCTGGGAAATCGATCGAGCTGGGCAGGAGAAAAATAGACAGGGATGGAAAAAAATAGTAAGGAGGATGCCCAAAATAGTCCAAACCAAAAATATTTTTCCATAAAAATTATAAATTTAATGAAAAAATTAAATCTGATAAAACCAAAAATACAGAACCTACCTCAAATTTTAGCTTTCCCTCCAAAGTTAGTTACATCTAGATAGATCTGGAAGAGAAAGTGCTAAAACCTTCACATGCACAAAATGAAAACCAACATAAAATCCAAAATAATACTGTTAAACCAGATTAGCAAGATCCTAAAAAAATGATCGAAAACTTACATGAGAAGCATGGAAAATAAAACTGGAATTAATTAACAACCAAAATAAATGATTGCATGTTTACCGAACAATCACTTTGATACCATGTGAGATTTTTCTACGATGATCAATACGGAACCTCGTGCACATCAAAGAGGTTGCACTCCAATGGTGACTAGTCCAAGTAATCAACAAGAAATCAAACACTAAGGAAAATGAAACATGAAAGAATAGGTCTACTCATTCACATGGCTCAAATAAAAAGGGTACATATATATGAGTGTTGTGTAATTCCCGTGCATGAAACATGGAACCCTAATTACACATAATGACCTATGATATCGCTAAGCGATAAGAATCACCATGGGAGGTGGACAAGACGTCGAGTGACGACGAGGCAAGTCACATACACCAACAGTTTTGGGGTGTGACAAATATGTTTTCTTAACAAAATTTATTTTAGATATTAATTTACCCATATTAGAGTTTGGGACTTTAATTAGGGTAGATACATTAGAAATAAATGTATAGCCATATTAATATATAAACTCTTCAATATTCAGTTTTGACAGTGCATGTAAAATGATACTGGGAATTTGCATTCAATTAGGGAACATGTTAAATATAATAAAACATAAGAATATGGTTACACTTATATTTTTTACTAGTCTATACATTGATTTGGGTGTGAGAGTGGATGAAATGACTATAAATATTTTGTAGATGTTTCATCTCTAGTTTTAGAATTGTATTATTCTTAGGGATGAAACTGTTTTCATAGGACTAAACCATTTAATGGTTTGGTCCTATTGAAAGGTTTGATATGGGTTATAACTAAAGCTCTGCAACTTGTAATATCTCTACAAACAACTTCTATATGCATCACTATAAAATATTAGGTCTCGATCATGTGTGAAACCCTTTAAAATCAACCACATTAACTAGAAACCATAATCCTTATGCCACCTATGTTGGTACTTATCCAAATATTCCTCAAACTACACGTAGATCTCCACTTAGAGATGTGACATAATAATGTATGGATACGACTATATTTGATAACTTAAACACTTGCTAATTTTTTGTATTGAATTGTCTTACTTCGTGTGTTTGACTTGACTTTATAGATTTTTGATTTAGTAAGCTTGACTCTTGGACATGGTTTGTATTTATTCAAACATATATAACGGTTTATCCTAATGTCTTTTATTGTTTTATGGAAGATTAGGAGAAATTTTCTTGCCTTTTGAGTGATTTGTAATTGGAGAGCTCTTGAGAATGCAAGGTGAGTGTTAAGTGATTAAATGAGTTTCGTAGGCTTTCTTATATAGGGTTTCATATCAATGTAATTCACATTAAGGATAATCTATAATAGAGATGATGGTCCGTAATGGAAAGGGTGAACCATAAAAGATATACAAATTAGAAAACTAATTGTTGGGTACCTTAGGATGAAACCGTTCTTTCCATAACCATACTATTTAATTTTTTTTTCTATTGAACGATTTGGTCCAACAAGGAGGGATGGTGTTACAGATATTTATGCATGAAAATAATGAGTATTAGACTGATTGTGATAGATATTAAAATTTATTTAAGTGTTTGAATAGTGAAATGAAGAGAAAAAGTCTTGTAATAAGACTATGCAAAAGTCATTCATACTAAAGCCATTAAGTCCATTATGACATTATGAAGTAATAAATTACTAAATTTATGTGTCTACCAATATGTGCAATGATGTGAGAGGTTGTTTTAATGCTTTCTCCTCTCTTGTAACCATAATAAGATTTTGAAAAAAAAAAAAAATGAAATTCCCTAAGTTCTATTGGGTAGGACATACGTCATCATTCCCCAATGCATATAAGTTACATATTACATAATATGCTATGAGGGGGAATCAAGGAGAAAAACTTTCTCCAAATACATGAATGTTAGATGAAACTAAACATGTTTTACTTAGGCATGCATTTGGTACATGAAACTTAGGAAAATACTTTGAGCTTTACAAACCTTAAGTACATATTGGTAGGGGATATTTGAATAATTTAATTGTTAACGGTCTCTCTGATTTCTTGTTGTTAAAATAACCTTAGGGGATATTTATATATGTATTCTTATCAAATTTGAATTACGGACCTATTGGTGGGCAAGTCAACCAAATTTTCAAATAAAATAACAACAATGCCAACACAAGAAAGCTAAACTCCAAAGATTTGATTAAAAATCATCAAGGGACAATTTTGTAGGTCTATAGACGGTTTTATTTATGAAACTAACTATGATGTCATATACATAATGGTATATGATTTCTAAATACATCTAAGAATTAGAGGAAATGACATAAAATGATAATAAAGAGTAGGGATCCCTAATCAATAATAATAAAGTGTATAATAGAAGATCATTTAGTAATGTAAGAGTTAACCACGAAGATTAAAGAGTTGAAATCAGAGATAAATATGATAATATATTACTAATATGATTTAATAAAGCATATGTAAAAAATCATGCCAAAACATTTTTAAAAATAAGGCTTACACCGAATTAGGATATCTAAAGAGTGCACCCCCTTTAATAGAGTATAATTTTAAATAATAAGTTAAAAGGATAAATATGTTTTACCTATGTTCACTTGAATGGTTGTTAAAGCATATGTTCTGAAATGGATGCCCCAATGTCTCAAAATGCACCAAGTTTGTCTTTAAGAAAATAAGACATGAATTTTTTTTATGTTCCAATAGATAATAATATATTTTTTTACGAAATAGTTTTAAGATAAAATACTAAATATTGAATCTTAAGTAAATAAAATGCAATGAAAATAATTGAAGCATAAAACAAATGATAAAATATTTGAGACAATATTTTTCAAGCGAGGAAAATGGTACACCAGAAGAAAACCAAGCTAAAATTGAAAAATGGCCCAAAGTATTTACAAGATAGCACAATGTGCATATAATTTCTTCTAAGAAATTTAAAAATGGAGAGAGAATAAAATCTCGAGAAAAACTAGAAGAATCTTTAAGAAGATATCTAAGAGAAGAGATTGAAGAAGTGAAAGTGAGTGTAGGAAGATAACCAAACACTCTTGAAATAAAGTGAAGATAAAATGAGTTATAAAGTAACTCCAATTGTTATATTAGCTAACCTTTCGAGTGTGTGCCTAGTGTCACTATTTCCATGAGATGAAGGGAAGTGGGTGTAAAGTGGTAAATAAATTACATTTGAAATATAACTCTAATGTTCCTTATAAGGAGGAATATCTCTAATAAAATAAAATAAAATGGGTACATTATCCGGATTATTTGAATTAATAATTTACATGATAATATTAATACATAATATTACGATAACTAAACTACTCAAATAAAGATTAAACTCAAACACTCCACCTTAATATGTATTCGGGGGTTACAAAAAAGAAGAACCAAAACATAAAAGGAATGTGTCATTACACAACGCTCCCCCTTGATGTCAACTTCTACCAAAAGAAAAACATACAATATTTCAATGATTTGATTAGAGAAAAAGAAAGAGGAGTGTTGATTTCTTCAAAAAACTTTTAAATATATAGGTGAAATCATAAAAATATCCCAATAATTCTCTTCGAATGAGAAGGTCGCTCCTCTTTAAAATTATGATCAACAAAAGGAGGATGGCGAGAAAAATTCTACCTAACTTATAAAACACAAAAAAAACACCAATACTTAGTTTTAAAAATGTTATTTTATAAAAAGTAAGATCTACATATTGTTTTAAGTAATACAAGTAGATCTACTAACAAATAAAAGGAGAAAAAACTGACAAAAAATGTTAATCATTTAATGGATAATGCACAGTGTAGACATGCAAAATGTCAACATGGTCATTTAGCAAAATAATATGCTTATAATATATAATAATGCATCCCCATTATCAACCATATAATAATTAATTATAAAATTAATTAATTATTATATGAAACCAAACTTCAATTATTTTCTCTCATCTATTCCACAATCCCATTACATCTTTAGAAATATTAATACTTCATTAATATTTTATTTACCATACTAACTAATCCTCATTAACTATTTTCTACCAATTTAAAAATACTCACTCACCTACCACTTACCCTACACCTACTCTATGCGTAGCTTCTCCATCTAATCACTCCATTAAACACAATTAACCTCACCTAACCACAAGCTAAATGCCCCTCCAAATTTAGAGGCTTCTATTTTTAGAAGCCTCTCCATTCTTCCCTCCCATTTTCAAATATTCAAAAAAAAAATACACTATTCCATTGAATTTTTAATTCAATTGAGAGTTCTTAAGAAATCTAGAATTCTCCACATCTAGAAACTTCTTCACTCTCATGCATCCTTAACCATTGATCTTATCCAACATGAAAAGATCTCAACCATTGATTTTTACCTCCTCTAGCTATAAATAGAGGTCTCACCCTCCATGGAAAGCACCTTAGAACAATAACACGTATATGCTGCCAAATTCTAAAGCAAGCTAAGCATTCTTCATAGCATTCCATCAATTCAAAAACATCACTTGATCAAGGGGAGGTGTTGCTTAATTTAGTCCACAAATCTAAAGCATTCTCATACCATCTTACAAAAAAATCAAGGAGCAAATCAAACTCGTCAAATGAGAAGGATTTCACTTGTAGGTAAGTATAGGTATATCACTTTCTCCCCCTTTTTATCTCTGCTCAATCTGAGGTAGTTGAACTATTGTGTTAGACTTTGTGTTGAATTGGTTCCATAGTCATTTCATATTTGCATGCTAACACAATTTTTCCTCTACATTTTGGTGCCCATTGTGGGGCTTACCCCCCTAAATTTTTATTGGAATTAGTAGCATTTAGCA
This sequence comes from Taxus chinensis, assembly GCA_019776745.2. Taxonomy (NCBI): domain Eukaryota; kingdom Viridiplantae; phylum Streptophyta; class Pinopsida; order Cupressales; family Taxaceae; genus Taxus; species Taxus chinensis. The sequence continues at coordinate 649,424,937 of CM034147.1, read as the reverse complement.
CTAATAAGGAACTGTCAAAATTTTAGAAATTTTTGGTGATATTTAAACTCAAAAATTTTTGAATTTTTATGACATTGTGTTGTTTCAGTGCGTTTAACCTGTAATAGCACATTTTTCATCTGAAACATCACTTATATTCTAAAACAACGTGTTTGCACAAAGTTCTAACCTATGTGGTTGTAGGGACACACTTTAATGCGTTTTTGAAACCTGTGGTGTGTTTACTTACCTTTCAATGCATTTACCAAAATATCATCGCATTTGTATATTGACCTCTGTACGTGTAGGTTTTAGCGTGTTTGTAAACACATTCGCGCGTTTGTGACTGTTTTAGTGCATTTGCAACTGAAATAGCGCTTTATATTTTTGACTCATTGTTGTGTAGGATTAGCACGTTTGCTATTGATTTAGTGTGTTTGTCCTGAAATGACGCACTTGCATCCTGAAACAGTGTGTTTGACATGTAATAACACATTTATTATTTTGACATTTTACATAATTTTTGACCAGCTAATCACACTTTTTTTACTTTTTAGTGGTGCTTTTGTAGGTTCTTACATTCTATTTTTGCAGGAAAATTACATAAACAAGGGGAAACTCTGTCAATTTTAGCATTTGATCAATAATAATAATAATAATAATAATAATAATAAATATTTCCTAACGTTTGTGGTTGCATGACATTAAGTAAACTAAAACTACTAACCTTTGTTTTGCATCACAAATGGTCCAAGTACATTGGGGTTTCTATTAAAATTGCTAACATTTTGTGTTATAGATCCCTTTTTCGAAGGCCCCCATCATATGAATTTTGGTTTTCATTATTTTGTGTGTTATATTTTTGTAATTAGTGTGTTGCTTGTTTTAAATCTCGAAGACGACGTCATGTATGCTCTCCTCTCGCGTCCTAAGACAATCTTGAGGATCAAAAGTGGTTAGTCTTCCCTCCCTTTTTATTTTTTAAGGGGTAACATGACGTGGAAGTGACATCCATGCACTTATGGTAGTCTTAGGGGTCTCGTGATCGTGGGATTCACCTTCACGCACGTAGACACACCTTGTGTTCTAGTGGGGTGTATAAATTCTTGGACAGTTTTCATAATTGGCTAAGTGTTTGCTTGTTTTAAGAGTGGCGTGAAGTGAGGGGCTTCCACGTCCCAAAACCCAAACCTTAGACAACATCCTTACAACATGGACTTGGGCCCCACATACTGCAAGGTATATCAGGGACACCCCTAGAGAGCTCGTCGACCTAAACTAGGTAGCCCCTTTTGGTCGCATATCAAACTATAGTGCAAGGAGTCCACACTTACCAACATCACTCGCTAGCTGATCACACATTGGCACATAGGTGGAGAACTAGTTTATGGCATTGCCGTCAGTGTGTGGTATTGAAAGTGAGTTATAGTTTGGTTCTAATCCCACTTGACTAGTTAGGGTTTTTCTTGCATGATTGTACTTGTTTGAGTGTTTTGTCAAAACCAGTAAATAAACCTCACACTAATCCACATAATTAAATCATACATTTACCATTCACTCATTTTGACCACAACCTTTTAACCTCGATTTTCTGAATATACATCATCAACCTTTGACCATATCTTTCTCATCGCGTACTGTTAAACATACTTACCGTAATTATCCTATAAAACCAAAATAATCCTCCTTTTTCATGTAATATATAAATTTTGACCATACATTATCCCCTTGCCATTACACATATCCTTTGTAAATAACAAACCAAATTTTGCCACCATAAACTTTAGACATACGCTACCCTTGTAAAAATACTTTTATTTAAACTTTTCACATTACCACAAAAATACAAAAATAAAAATTGACATTTCCATCTTATTAAATATATTTCATAATATCCATCCCATACTATTTACCTTTCAAGAAAAATCACATAAATAATAATCCTCCTCATTAAAAATATGACATAAACACCTCCTTCCATCTTCCAAACTAAGTATTATCCTTCATCTTAAACCACATAAGTCATACCATATTAATCACTTAGTGTTTCTTATTGGCATCTTAATTAACCTAGGCCTATAAGACTCCAAAAATTTATCCCAATTATATACTTATATCATCACACAATTTCTCATAACCTTACATCCTCATACACACTTTCAATCCCAAATACCCCATTTATGATCCCTTTTTGATACAGCTAACCTAATCTTATTAATCAACATCTTGCTAATAGAAAAAATACCCTTATCATCTATCATGTTCTTCTAAGCCTTTATAACAAGGCACATCCTAAGCCCTCTACTAACAAGGTAAATCCTTTTTTTATTCTCTCCCTCAAATTTCTTCCATCATATAAGAAAGAGTATATCATTGAGATTATACATCAATTAACTAATCGTAACCTTTTCATCCAACATCCTTCATTCATTACAAACATCTTCATCTCATCAATACATCTCATTAACATCAGAATCTAATGGCACCTAGGAGAATATTAACTCAATCCCAATTCAGAAACGACGAAGAAAACAATCACCACGATGTAGAACACAATATATTCAACCACAGTTATTAGGATGCCAATGCCAAAGAAAATTGACCTAGAGGAGAAGACGAGGAGACCATGGTCAACACTAGCAGTGACAATGATTCAAGTACCTACTTTATGGAAGGAAGAAGAAGATAAATTCTAAAACATTTCATCGAGAAAAATAAAGACGCCCTCTTGCTCCATCTATATCATATGGGGGAAAAACTACCTTCTGATTACACTCATTACCAACTCCATAGTATCCTCCAGGATGACAATGATAACATTGGCCAATGACCACCATCCACACACCGTCCTAATCCGAATCACCATTGCATTGTATACGGACGGGGTGGTAGAGAGAACAACCCCCACATATCCAAAGAAGTCATATTATCCCAACTACAACAAATGAGTAACCAAATCACTTAGTTAGCCTCTCAAATTGGCCTACAACCATCCAATGATCACGGATCCCAACACACTCAACCCAACTTCAATCCACCACCTCCCAATCCTCTAGGACCAACCTTGGAGCAAGAAGTGAAATTTATGAAGGAAACACTTCAAGGGTTGTAACTTGGCACACAGGGACAAAAATATAAATTTGAGGAAAATTTTCCCTATCCTTTTGACCATGACATCTTAAGGGTTCCTTTCCCACCATATTTTGAACCACCCAAATTAAAAAAATACAAGGGATAATGATATCCATGTGAACATCATAAATAGTTCTATATGTTATGTCAAGAACTAGCCTACGACAACTCCTATTTACTAATACTCTTTTCTAGAAGTCTAGGTGGTCACACTTTATAATGGTTCCTTAAATTACCCAAAGGCTCTGTTACAACATTTGCCGACTTATCAGAAAATTTTACAAAACACTTCTCATATAATGTAGAACATGATGTCACAATGATTGACTTATGCAATACCAAACAACGGAGTGGTGAAATTTTCTCATCCTTCTTACAATGATGGCGAGCCCTTCCTAATCATGGTCAAAACAATGCTTCTAACCAGGGTCAGCAAAAGTCTGGAAGTAAACCCAAATCATCTAGTCATCTTTCCAACCACATCAATTACCATCGTGTACCCCCTCCTTACACATCATTTGTTGGCCATATCCACCATTTTCCCCACCAATTAGCCACCATTAAAATAAAAAGCCCCTTGCAAAACCCTTAGTGTGTTGTCACTACCCAAAGGAGTTGTGTGGTGGTTTAAGGTCTTGTTCCATCCTCTTCAAACCCAACACCACAAGCACAATATAACATCATCAAACAACTTGAGAATACTATCGCGCATATATCCATCATGGACCTTCTCAAGACTTCATCTGTCCACAAGGACATTTTATACCATGCCTTATAAGAGACACGCATCCCCGCTGACATTGATCCTACATAATTTCAGGCCTTTGTTTCTCATCTCTATCCTTATCCAACACTCCCACTCACCTTCACCCAATAGGACTTTCCACAACATGGTCCTACCCATAATCTTCCTCTCTACATCGAAATCCATTTTGAAAATATTCGTATTAAATGAGTGCTAATAGACAATGGATCAACTCTTAATATATGTACCCTAAATCTCATCCGTCGGTTGGGATACAACAACTTGGATCTTAAACAATATATTATTACTATTAAAGCATATGAAAATATAGAGCACAAATTAGTAGACACTATCTATATGTCTATCAACATCAAACATGTTGTGTTTCCCAACCTCGTCCACGTTATAGACATCTAGTTCCCACATAATCTCTTGCTTGGTTGGCCTTGGATTCATGAGATGCATGTCATACCATCCACACTACACCAATGTCTCAAATTTGAACATACTAGTATAGAAGTCACTATCCATGGTGACCCCCAGCCCTTCCAATATTTTCAAGCTTTGGAAGCCAAAATTTATCGGGAACCTTACAACCCTATCATTGAGCCGACAAATTCATCACCACAACCATTATCCACCTCATCATATATCTCTCTGAATATTCTTCCATCTACATTAAACAACACTTCATCATCATTTGCACACCTTTTTCCCACTCCATCCATACCCACTCCTATATTACCCACTCCACCACTTAAGCTAAAATCGACAGGGTGTGGAGAATATCAAACTTTCGACATCAACTAGTTGTCATTATCACCCAAATAACTTGGGAGACCCGATGTCTATCCAAAAAAAGGAAAACATGTGTTGGGCTCATCCACTTTTATCTTTTTTTGGTGTCTTGTTGATGAGTAAATCAAACCATCCAATTCCATATGGCTTATTGATGATTTTATACCCTATTATTACTCCGATAATAAATATATGATTCCCAAAATGATGATATCTCATATGGGTTATTACAGATGAGGACTAGCCCCCACTGAACAAGGCATCCCTGAACCCCCAGGTGTTATCCCCAACCTTAATAGCCACGGACTTGGGTACTTACCACTTGGTGAAAGTATCTGTGATAACGTTAGTGATACTTTTAACATAGCTGAGGAGGCCATCGACAATATCGATACAAGTTCCGTTTGTAGCTGATATAAATACCTCACCACCACTAATATTTTCCATGATACCATTGTTCTCGCCAACAACATCGCCCTCACCTATCCACAATTCATTCAATGGGACCAACAATCAGAGCATGCCCCTCTTAAATCATTTCAAAATGATGAAGCAATTCTTGAGTTCATGGGAACTCATAACAATATTCCTGTTGGGGATCATAGAAAGGGTTTCCAAATATGCTTAAACTCTAAAGCTTACTCTAGGGCACATGACCCTCCCATTTCCCTTCAATCCCAATCTAATATCCCTCATCCCAACTTCTCTTATCACCTTGACGAGGAAGATCCCCTTCCTAAATTCTTCCAAGAATCCCCAAATCCCGAAAATGATCTAGTTATGGATCAACTCCTCCCAACTCTTGAAACGCTACAAGATGGATTTGCATCACTAATTGAGGAAACCATTGACATCAACATCAGCATAGAAGAAGAACTATAGATTCTCAAATCGGGGGCATCCTTGTCTATAGAGAAACAAGATATCTTTACCACTCTCCTAAAATAATTCTCATATGTATCTGCATGATCTTATGCAGATAGGCATGGTTTGGATCCTTCTCTTGTGGTCCACAATCTCTTAGTGTGTAAATATGTGGAAACAATCAAACAAAAGCTTTGAAAAATGCATCCAAAAGTCACCATGCTTGTCATAGAAGAATTACAAAGGCCATTTGATGTTAGTTTCATCTAACCCATTGATTATTTGGAATGGATCTCTAATATCGTCCCAGTAGGCAAGAAAAATGGGGGCATATGTATTTGTACCGATTTCCGCAACATCAATAAAGCTTGTCATAAAGATGATTTCCCACTGCCAAATATTGATATGATTGTCGATTCTATAGTTGGGCATGAGATGTTGTCTCTCATGGATGGTTTCTCTAGCTATAACCAGATTAAAATTGCCGAAGAAGATCAACATAAAACAAGTTTCACTACACTTTGGGGCATGTTTTAATATCAAGTCATGCCCTTCAAATTCAATAACGTTGGAGCCACCTACCAATGTGTGATAACTACCATTTTTAATGATATGATGCATGATATAGTTGAAGACTACGTCGACGACACCCTGGGAAAATATAAAACTCATGAGGAAAATCCTATGGTCCTTCGTCTAATCTTCAAACAACTCCAGGAATATAAAGTCCGTCTAAATCCCAAGAAATGTGTTTTTAGTGTAACATCTAGCAAGCTTCTAGAATTTATTGTCTTCTGGTGTAGAATTTAAATAGATCTAGATAAATTCAAAGTTGTCATCGAAATTCCTCCACCTAAAAATATCAAACAACTACGAAGCCTACAGGGAAAGATTCAAGCCATCAGAAGATTTATATCATAGCTAGTAGAGAAATGCAATCCATTCCACCATTTTCTCAAAAAGGGAACAACATTTCATTGAAACAAGGAGTACCAAACATCTTTTGATAAACTAAAGGAATATCTAATGCATCCTCCTGTTCTAGTACCTCCTACTCCAGGAATGCCTATTATCCATTATATATTAGCTACACAACAAGCCTTGGGAGCTCTCCTCACACAACATGATGATCACGGAAAGGAATGCGCCATTTACTATCTAAGTCAAACCTTAATTGTTTATGAGATCAATTATAATCCTATGGAAATAGTGTGTCTTGTTATAGTCTTTACCTCTCAAAAGCTACAAATTACATGCTCAATAATATTGTTAAGCTCATAGAAAAATTGGATCTAGTCAAATATCTACTTTCTAAATCAGCTCTCATACTTTATATGGCTAAATGGATCATGCTTCTCAGTGAGTTTGACATTGATTATGTTAATCAAAAATTTATCAAAGGACAAGTTCTAGTTGACCAGTTGGTAGAAGTTCCAGTCTCTAACTCTACACCACTCACCACATGGTTCCTATTATCCAATTTTCCCCCTCGAGAGAAATTGGACAAACACGACCTTGCACATAGAGAAAATGGAGGGATTGATTCAGTCATTAGAGCTTACATTTTGAGGTTGGTTGAATAGGTTAAAGCAGGCTGAGAAAATTGTAGAGGAATTCAAGAAATGAAGAAACTCTTAAAGTCTAAAATTTTGGATTCCAGAGGTAGAGTCATTCAGAGGTAGGCTAGGGCCAAATTTGGGGATTGGGTGGAAAGAAGTACTTGAAGTCTGAAACCCCGAAGTCTGAAATTCAAACTTCAGGATTTTAGAGGTTCGGAGGTTTTGGTGAGTGCGAGTAGGTGAATAGTGTAAAAATCCCTGAAATCCCAAAAGTCTAAATTTCAGACTTCAGGATTTCAGAAGTTCAGAGTTAGAAGCATGGTCAAACATCAACAAAAACCTGAACACCAAAGTCCCGAAAACCCCGAAAATGTAAAGGTCTGAAATTTGAATTTCGAATTTTGGACTTCAGGGTTTCAGAATTTTAGAACCTTCAATCCCCCAATTCAAAAAATCACAACTCGAAGTCCAAAACCCAAAGTTTGAATTTCAGACTTCAGGATTTTGGTGTTTTGAAGGTTTTGTTGACTTAAGCTGAATGAACAGTAACATCAACCTCCAAAGTCAAAATTCCTGAAAGTCTAAAATTTCAGACTTCAGAGTTTGTGAGGAAATTTCAGAGTTTGAAAAGAGAAGACCAACCACCTGCATTTATTGCAGAATGGCACCCCCATCTTTATATGGCCATAACTTTTGACTGGGAGCTCGGATTCACGCAAAATTATACTTTTTAAGTGAGACTAAGTATTTCAAAATGAAGAAATACAGTCCGTCATTTTAGAGGGTGTTTCCAAATTTCTCACCTACCCAAATGATGAAGGTATGGGCTTCCTTTCTTCTCCAACAATCCAAATTGCATGGAGGCATGAGTTTTGTAGTGGCAACCCATCATTGTTGCAGGTGATTTTAATGCATTTTGGGGTGGTTGAAACAAGATTTCAAACTCTCTCTCTCTCTCTCTCTCTCTCTCTCTCTCTCTCTCTCTCTCTCTCTCTCTCTCTCTCTCTCTCTCTCTTCTTTGATTCTTCCTATATATTATAAGGAGGGGCTCCTTTCAAAAGGTTGGATAAGTTTTCTTTGCACCCTCCCTTCTTCTCTTTCTTGTAAGTGAATTTTTGGATTACAAACCTCCCATTTAAGTTGTAATGCAATTATGTGCCTCTTGGCCATTGTAATGCAATGTATCAAATTTGTGGAGCAATAATATAAGTCTATGGATGAATTTCAACCCTCTCTTGTGTTCATTTATTTCTTCTTATCTCTCATTGCAATCTTGGTTATATGTGCATGGTTATTGTATTACATGTTTAATGGTTAGTGTTTCCATCCTTCTTAATCTGATTTTGGTTTCCATCTCCATGAAAAACAAGTGTTCAACATTCATTTTGGTGCATTACCTCTGTTAGTTTAGGTTTAATTTCTTGTAATCTTCTTAACCATGTCTCCTTGGCAAGTTAGATAGATTTTAGAGTAGATTCTCTGCAATTTGGATGTGTGCATCAGAATAGAGGAATAGAAACTGGCCTTCATCTAAAGGGTTATCCCGATTGCAAAGTCCCACACTTTAGGACAACTCCATGTTTGGCGAATCACACTGACTGCCTCAACCATCCACTTGCAAACAATCAGGGGTGTTGTGATTTCGCCATAATAGTTCCCAGATGAATCAATATGTACCTTTAAACAATCAGATACGTGGACATTATAATTTGATGGCTCCTTCACACATCATGGCTCGAGAGTAGGCATCATGTTAATCACTCCTTAAGGCGACTTGATTCCTAAGGATTTATGGCTTGTTTTTCCTTGTACCAATAATATAGTTGAATATGAAGCACTTATTTCTAGTTTAAAAATGGCTATTCAATGGAACATCAAGCATCTCAATGTATTTGGTGACTCCCGGTTAATCATTAAATAGGTTAATGATGAATATGCCACCAAGGATGATAAATTAATTCCTTATAAAATAATGGTCAAAATTTTTAAGGTGTATTTCCAACATATTCGGTATGAACAAATCCCTCGTAAAAGCAAAAAATCAGTGGATGTTATGGCTACCATCGCCTTACTTCTATACATGCCCTCTAATGCATCTCAATCACAATTTCTGGTTGAGCAACTAATTATCCCAACTTATGATACTTATAAGTTAGAGATGGTTTATGAGATTATTGGTCCTAATTCCCCTTGGTACCACAACATCTACACATATCTACATGATCATACCCTTCCACCAAATCTCCCTCGTAGTCATCATAAATCATTCATCCAATGAGCCTCCTAATTCACTATCCTTGGTGATACCCTTTATCGTAGAATCTTTTACGGAATTCTATTGCGATGCTTAAATCCCCAAGAGGCCAAATCAATACTTCAGGAATTTCACGTAAAAATTTACGGTGGCCACACCAGTGGTATGGCCCTAGCCAAAAATATGTTGTGAACAGGTTATTATTAGCTAAACATGGAAAAATATGCATGCTCATATGTCCACAAATGTGCCCCATGTTAAAATCATACTGACTACATCCATACACCATCACAAGCCTTACAACCCATCACTACCCCATGGCCCTTTTCCACCTGGGGTCTCGATATCAAGGGAAAAATAAATCCCACTTCATCTGATGGCCATAAGTTCATTATCAATGCCACAGAATACTTCACTAAGTGGGTCGAAGCCGTGTCACTCACCTATGTCACCAACAAACAAATATCCAAATTTATCCTTAATCACATCATCTGCCGCTACGGTAATCCATCCACACTCATCACGAACAATGGTAAATCCTTCAAAAATCAAGATGTCTATGAAATTTTTGACAAATTCCATATCAAGCTCAATTTTTCCACCCCCTATTATCCACAACGCAATGGCCAATCTAAAGCATCTAACAAGATGCAAAAATACATCCTTGGCAAAATAGTGAATCAAATAGGATATATCCTTCCTATAGCACCTCCATTCGTACTCCCACCGGTACCACCCCATATTCCCTTGTTTTTGGTACTAAAGTAATTTTTCCCATCAAGATCGAAATCCCATCCCTACATGTTTCCCTCCAACACCTCATTGATGATGAAGATTATCGTGTCCATCATCTTCAAGAACTCAAGCTCCTCGATGAGAAACACCTTCAGGACATGGATTATCTAAAAGCCTATCAAATTCACCTTTTCCATCATTATAGACAGCACACAAAGGACCGTGAGTTTGAATTCGATGACCTATTCCTCAAATAAAATCAGTGCAACACTAACACCAATCAAGAAAAGAAGGGCAAGTTCAAACCAAACTAGATTGGACCCTATGTCATCATAACTAACTTCGACTCAGGTTCTTATAAGCTTGCCACTCCAAATGGATATGAGATGGATGAGCCCATAAATATCATGCATCTTCATCACTTCTATGTTTAAGTTCCTGACGCTCCATAAAGAAACCCATCCAAAAGTGAAAACTACTTCAGTGGTGCCTTGGGAAAATACTATGGTGAAAAGCGGTTTCCAACGCTATGTTAAATCAGATCATTCGTCTACTAGCACTCTATGACACTAGCACATGCACACTGGGGGGAAAATACACCTCTATCCCTACATCCCTTGTCTCCCTATTTACAATTTTCATCCTAATATATCTTATTCATCCTCTAAATACAAACTTCTTTTGATCCTTCCTATGCCTCATAGGATCTTTCATGATTAGGAATATCTACCTCGATCACAACTCAGGTCACATTTTCCATGCTATTTTCCCAAGAAATAGATTTCTAGGAGTCTCAGTAAAATATTGAGAAATGCAACCATTGTAAGATCTTGAGGACTTCATTTCTCTCCACCCCCCATTTATAGTCATTACTCCTCGTTCGCTGCCACTTTCCTTTCTCCTTGCTATTGTGTCATGTTTAACGTTATAGTTATATTTTAAATATTTTTAAATACCATATACCATGTATTGCATCAATACCATAAAAAAATTATACATCCATCCATACATCAAGATCCATGACCAAAATCCTAATCTACATCTAACACATAGTCACTATCTCATCCCTAATCTATAATCCATACTAACACCTCAGCTCAACAATCAAAAATACTGTAAATACCAACATCCATCTCTAACATAAGCCAACAATCTAACACATCACATCATACATAAACCATTTACATATCATATGCCATCACAATAAAAATGAATAATAATTATGATCTCGTTCACATTTTATCCTCATTACGAAAAACATCAAATAATACTTACAAATTAATACCGTTCATCATTAAACTACATCACCATCACTATGATCAACCACAATAAAATTAAATTTTCATCACATATATAAACATGTAAAAAAATCAACATTTTAAGTACACATCATCACATCTATACACCATCTGCAATAAAGAAAATATTCTCATCAAATCCATCATGAACCAAATCATCTAAAAAATCTCTCACTATCACATCACCCACTCATCATGATAGTCACTAAAACATTAAAATGTTATCAACATCATAATAAAGAAAAATCATCAATCATTATCACACTACATCATCAACATCAAATGAAATCACATCATCTCATCAATAAACATCATCTCCTCATATAGCATATACACATCATCACAAAAACGTCCTATAACATACACTATACATCCAAAATGATAAGCATCCATATACATATCCATAAAAAAATTGATCAACATAATCATCATACAATGACCCACTACATGTACATACCATAATACAAACATCATCAAAAATGATACTCATATATCATCAATAATCCATGCATACATCACAAATATGACCATCTTGGTCATCACAAAAATCAAGCATCCATATATACATCAAAAATATTGCTACAATACATATGATACAAAATAGTGGCACTCATCAAGGTTCCAAACTCTCAGCATCATCCCTCATTATTGGAGGCTTTGCGACACTAGCTATGCTCCCATACATTGTAGATGAACCCGGCCTCTCACCAAATCTTTGTCTAGATCCTTGACCTGCTCTCTGTCTGGCCACATAATCTACATATTTGACACGGAAGATTTTTTAAGTGTTGGAGTTTTCCTAAACCTTCCTAAACCATGACCACACTGCAGAGTGTTCTGAGACATTTTTTACGGTATGCAGAACTTCAGAAACAAAGTTCGTATGTGGATTTTATCGCTGGTCAAAGATGAGGTCCTAAACGGGTCAACACTGGTCAACAGCTGGACCAATAGCAAGGTGACATGTGGCACTGGGCAAGAAGGAAAAACAGGTTGGTTGATATTATTTCAGGCCTCTGTTCTTTGACTCACGTTGTGGCTTGATAGAACAAGAGGCTCAAATTTTGTAACGGAAGGGAGCCCAACCTCTGTGAGAGCTATATTGCGTTCGTCGACGTGATGGGCCCTCAAGCCACCACGTGGCTTGGCACCATGAGATCAGCTTTGCATTACAGGTCATTGAGCTCTGCATTTATATTGAATCTCGAAGAGCTATTATTATTAGTTTGGTGGGGTGATCAACTCCCCACCGAGTTGATCACCAAGTTATCCTCCACATTCGAGTCAATTTGCTTATATTGGTCGAAGCCTCATTGTTCGGGCTTACTTTATATTACTGGCATATTGTTCGGGATATCTTTTCAGCCATTTAACCAAACAACTTACCACCAATTTGATCACCAAGCTATCCTCCACATTTGATTCGATTTTCTTATATTGGTCGAAGCCTCATTGTTTGGGATATTTATTTTATTCAATTCAACATTGTTCGGGCTTACTTTATATTATTGGCATATTGTTTGAGCTATCTTTTTAGCCATTTAACCAAACAACTTAAACTCTGTAGATTACCCACATTGACCGGGTCAGCTTCATATTGTTTGGGTCATTTAAATATCCAACATAGCTTGGGCTACATGGTGTATTGGTGGATATAGCACAATGGATCAACATACTATATGCCTCAGCCCACGACTCGGGTGGTTCCACCAAATAATTCACATACCAACTCGCCACATAGTGGCTTTTTCAAATGGATCGGTAGTCAAACAAACCTTACAAACCTTATAAATGGGGGGAAAATTCCATATGTGGCCGAAGCCACGTGTAGTTTGGGTTTATTTACCCAATAAAAACCATAACAATCACCCCTCTCTGATGCATATGGGATAGTTGTCCTTAACAGCATGTAAAATTATCAGTGGCATAAGTGAAGGTGGGTTTTGAACATAGGACCTCTCACCCCCAAGTTGTACCCCCATAACTAACTTTCCCAATGGGCTCAACGGAGTATACAATGAACTCACTTATATTTAAAGAGCTCTGAGACAGGGTTTGTAAGGAGAATAATAGGGCAGCAGACTTCAAGCTCAAATTGGAGGCCCTTCTGGTCCGAATTAGGACTTGGTGTAAAAATGAAAATTGCTCAGAATTTCCTCTAATTTCTAGAAATGTAAAAATTTTTCATGGAGGTTTTGTACATTTCAATTTTTATGCATTTTTCGGATGCATTTGCATAGTAAACTCACCAGGAAGGCATTGTAGGAGCCACAGATCGACACAGGGACAATTTCTACTATTTTTCAGTGTTCCTTGAGTCTTATATCAACTTATTTGTAGGTATAAATGTCTATTAGTCATTATTGAAGGGTTAATTATACTTCATTGTATGTTAAATAGATTGATTCTCTTTTTGAGAATCCAGAGACGTAGCCTTCAGATGAAATCCGTTATCAATCTCATGTTGTGGGTTTGATTTCAGTTCGTGGATGTTTAATTCTATTGTGAATAAAGTTTTTGATTAGATAAAAATAAATTAAAATGTATTTTAATTATTTAATCAAGCAATCATCATTACAAATGGGAAAATGGACTTAAGATAATTTCAATATCCATAATCCGCATTTACAGTTGAATGCACATTTCAATGTTATGATTGATAATCAGAATGAGGTGCACGTATTAAAAGGAATTAATCAATTTGGGAGTTTAAGAGCCTTAAAATTGATGTTGAGTTCCTCAAATCCTTGGAAATGTTATTAATTGAAAATTTACTTCACCCATTTTCAGATCAAGTTTGGTATCAAAGCTGGTTCTAGTTCGATATTTACGTCCAGTTTTAATCTAATTAACAGTGACTGCTTCATTTGGTGTAGTTGAGTTCAGTGGTTGAATAGGTACAGGTGCACTATGGGCAGTTGCAGATGTGTCGGATGAGACATCAGGTTGATAACTGATGGAAACTTTTTCTAACAATCCATCCAGTGTATGGTAAGACAAGTTGGATATTTTGGTAAAGAAGTTTTAAACTACAATTTTTAAACCAATATTTTTAGCTATCCATTTTGGGAATCATGTATGAGTCCGTTCAGTTGATACAAAGAATGTAGGCTCATGGAAGTTGGAAAGACTTAATTTGGCAATGCAGTAATTTGTTGAAAAGCTTGCAAAATTTCAAAAGAATTTTTGGATTTCTGCAGTATATTAAAGGATGTATTTCACAAGTTTTTTTAATTACTTTTAAATTAGAAATTGGGTTCACCTGTAAGAGGATATGGGAGACAGGTTTTAAAATGCTCAGATTTAACTTCTTACTTTTTAAAAGGATGACAATATACCACTTTGTATTTTTAGCAGCAGTATGGAATTTCATTGGGCATGTGGTGAATGGTGTCCTATTTTTGGAATGCATTTTTTAATACTATTGTTGAATGTCATTGTGCAAGTCTGTTGACACCTTCTTGATTTTTTAGTTAATATATAAATCAACTATGTCTTCACAGGGTAATTGCACATTCATGACTACCCTTATTTTTAGGGCAGGTATTGGTGACTACTCTATGTAGTCACAATTGAAGAGTGCATTATTTACACTACCAAGACGGTGTGAAGGTATGCCTGGTGATCATTTGCAGCATTGAGAAGTTCACTGTTTTGGGTAAGCACAGTTATAGTTTGAACTATCCTTTTATAGTTCAATGTGTATGGATAGAATTTGTAGATTCATGTTGATTCAGATTTTGACTATAGCCATTTTGGGCGTTGATGGTTTAATTATTCTGGATAGTGAATATTTACAGTTGTAATCGGAATAATCACAAGTGTCAGTCGAACACTAGCTTCCGTTATGGATGGGTGTTATTATCAGACTTACTAATAGTGATGGAACTACAATGTTTATCACAAATTCACATAGATTTAGTTTTATGACTATAGCTATTTTGGCATTGATGGTCTAAATATATTGGATAGTGAATATTTACATTTTTATAGTTTCAGATAGACAGTGAACACTAGCCTAATTAGGGGAAATTTATATGTTTGATATACTGATATGTGTTATGGAATTGTAACTTTAAGTAATTGGCCATATCACAAAGTGATAGTTGAATACTAGCTTAATTAAGTGTTATTATCTGGTCAGTTTTTTGTGATGACATTACAGGGGATTTGACAGTTCACATGTGTGTGCAGAGTTAACAGGGTTGAAAGCATTTCAATTGAACACTAGCTTAATTAGGTGTTATTATCTGATCAGTTATGTAATTAGATAATCAAATATTTATATTTGATTAACCTATAGTGCTTTTTTGGGTTCGTGTATGTGTTTGTGCAATTGCATGAAGACTTAGCATGTCGATAGCTTGATACATAAATTTTTGTGGCCAAAAAGCATTCCCAATTGGGAGGAGTGATCCGGAGGATTTTTTGGGTTTTGGAGTTTTCCTAAACCTCCCTAAACCATGACAACACTACAAAGTGTTCAAAGACCTTTATGACAGTATGGAGAACTTAAGAAATAGAGTCCGTATGCATATTTTATCATCGGTCAAAGATGAGGTCCTAAACGGGTCAATAGGTCAACAACTAGACCAATAGCAAGGTGGCACATGGCACTGGGCAAGAAAGCAAAAAAAAGGTTTTTCGACACTGTTTCAGGCCTCCGGTATTTGACTAACGTTGTGGCTTGACAGAACAAGAGGCTCAAATTTTGTAACAGAAAGGAGCCCCAGCTACCGTGAGAGCTATATTATGCTCACCGACGTGGTGGGCCCTCAAGCCACCACGTGGCTTGCCACCACGAGATCAATTTTTCATTGCAGGTCATTGAGCTCCACATTTATATTGCAGCTTAAAGATCTATTTATAATAGCTCGGTGGGGGTGATCAACTCCCCACTGAGTTGATCACCGAGCTATCCTCCACATTTGGTTTAATTTGCTTATATTGTTCGAAGCCCTCATTGTTTGGGATATTTATTTTTGTCAATTCAACATTGTTCGGGCTTACCTTATATTATTGGCATATTGTTTAGGCTATCATTTTAGCCATTTAACCAAATAACTTAATACTCAGTGGATTACCCACATTGACTGGGTTGGCTTCATATTGTTTGGGTTGTTTAAATATCCAACATAGCTCGGGTTACACGGTGGATATAGCACAATGGATCAGCATACCATATGCCTCGGCCCATGAATCGAGCGGTTCCACCAAATAACTCACATGCCAACTCACCACGTAGTGGCCTTTTCAAATGGATCGGCAGCCAAACAAACCCCGCAAACCTTGTAAATGGGGGGAAAATTCCATATGTGGCCGAAGCTACGTGTAGTTTGGGTTTATTTACCCAATATAAACCACAACAATCACCCCTCTCCTATGCATATGGATATAATTATCCCCAAAGGCATCCAAAATGGTCAGCGGCATAGGTGGAGACGGGTTTTGAACACGAGACCTCTCACCCCCAAGTCACACCCGCCTGACCAACTCAATAGAGTATAGAATGAGCTCACTTGTATTTAAAGAGCTCTGAGATAGGGTTTGTAAGGAGAATAACAGGGCAGTAGACTTTAATCTCAAATTGGAGGCACTTCTGGTCCAAATTAGGACTTGGTGTAAAAAAGTGAAAGTTTCTCAAAATTTCCTCTAGTTTTCTAGAAATGTAATCCTTTTTCATGTAGGTGTCGTACATTTCAAGTTGTAGGAATTTTTCTCATGCATTTGCACAAGAAACTTGCCAGGGAGGCACTGTAGGAGCCACAGATTGACATAGGGATAGTTTTTTGCTATTTTTTAGAGTTCCTTGAGTCTTAGATCAGCTCATTTGTAGGTATAAAGGTCTATTAGTCATTATTGAAGGGTTAATTGTACTTATTTGGATGTTGAATAAATCAATTCTCTTTTCGAGAATCCAGAGACGTAGCCTTCGGGTGAACTCCATTATCAATCTCATGTTATGGATTTGATTTTAGTTTGTGGATGTTTAGTTTTGTTGTGAATGAAGATTTTGATCAGATAAAAATAAATTAAAATGGATTTTAATTATTTGATTAAGCAATCATCATTACAAACGGGAAAATGGACTTAATATAATTTCAGTATCCACAATCCACAATTTGCAGTTGAATGCACATTTCAGTGTTGTGGTTGATAATCGGATGGAGGTGCATGTATTAAAAGGAATTAATCAATTTTGGAGTTTAAGAGCTGTAAAAAAATGATGTTGAGTTCCTCAGATCCTTGGAAATGTTATTAAGTGAAAATTTACCTCACCCATTTTTGGATCAATAACGTACATAATCTGACCACTCATGTATCACAATATCCTCTTAGTATCGCATCTCAACCATCAAGGCCTAATACTATTGTAATGATATTGTCCCAAGAGGCCCCATCTTCCTTGATTTCTATGAAGTGCTCAGTGTTGCTCTTGTCCCTACATCCTGTGATCAACTCTGAGTAACACTCCCCCTCAATCCTCCATCCAACACATTGTACCTCACCCTGTAAGCCTCCCAATCTGCATAATATCTACTTCAGTGGCATATAGCATGGTCTCGCTCCTGCTCTATCTGAGACATCTCCCTCTACAGTCATGCAATATTTCCCTCCCTCTATCTCACTACCACTGTCAATCCATGTATATCTCTCATATGCACTGCATCCCCTCACCCGTAGGCCAGCTATCTCCATTGCTCGTGCTTTCCCCTCCCTCTCTAAGATGTCTATTAGTGCCTATAAATTGGCGCCTCCCGACCCTGACCCTTCTACTCCTCCATCTCCTCCTACTCCTGATCCACTCCCACCTTAATACCCTAATACATCTTCCTATGATGGAAGCACTGTATGTAGTGGCACCGAAGTATCATCTACCTCCATCACATCTATGTCCTTCATCTCTAGGATCTACACTGGTGATTGTACCACTGGCTACTATACTGGTGGACCACCCAAAATAATAACAAGGTGGTGCTCTCTGTGCCTTCTCCTCCTCTTATCCCTGGGGTTGTGGTTGATGAACCACTAATTCCTATCCATGGGCCATCCCCCTCTATACCTATCATCGGTCACGTACAAACCTCATACCCCCTTGAGGACGTGTCAACCATACTGGTCTAATCTCTGTCCACCACTCTTCATATCCCTACATTGTTCTCTCATACTTTACCGCTAGTAATGGTGCCCATGCAATAATCGGTACATCATCCAAACTGGCTCTGGCTACTGCCTCTCAGGAATCACTCCACTCTAGGCATGTGTCTCTTGTGTAGTCCAGGAAAACAAGTGACGACTTGCAGGAATACTCTGCACTATCCCAAACTATTGTAGAACTCGATTTGGCCTATATTGCTCTACCGTGTATGACCGACTCCCAACCAAATAATATGGAGTTTGGTTCCTCCCCAAATGCCTATGATCTCCCTCCCACAGCTCATACTGATGATAAGGCCGCCAAGTAATATCTCTTGCCTTCAACTCATCCACCCGTCAACAATAGTAAATGCTTCCATCTATCCTTAGTCATCCCACCAACCATAAATAGAAGGCTCCCTCACTCATCGCTGCTCCCTAATACCAATCATAATCTCCCCATAAAAATATGATCATAACTCCATACCTATAACAATATCCCTGCTCCAATACTTCCCACCCTCTCGGTACGCCACTCTATGAAGATCACAATACAATCGAGCCAATATAACTAGAGCCCATGCAAATATTGTCTCCTCCTGCCACATAGCATGTATCACCTCTACCAATCCAATGCTAAACCATCGAATTCCACCATCTGGGAATAACACACAGCTGATCAACAAACACAATAATAGTGGAACTCGCTCCATGTATCCCTCTCTGAAGTATACTACCAGATCTATCTGCATCCCATCCCAAGGCGCATCCACCACATCTGTCAATAACCTCAGTCTGTCCCTTGGCCTCGATCTCTGCCACACCATGGGCTCTCCCTCTATTGGAAAATGATAGATACAATATATGTCCTCTAAGGTCACCATCATCTCCCCTGTCGGTAACCAGAAAGTACTCGTCTCTGAGTGCCAATGCTCCGCCAATGCAATCAATAAACTGCAATTTACCCGCAATACAAGGCATCCTCGCTATATGAAGTAAACCTAACATGTGCAACAGAGACACCTCATCCTCCTCCACATCTATATCCTCCCCTCCTAACAAATGTTGTAAATCTTTCAAGCATCGATGCCTAACCTGGACAAGAGGCAACACATCCTGCACACATTCACATGAAAATATGTCAATCCCTACATCTAATCATCAACAACCCCCTTCCTTCCCCCCATTCCTCCCTCTCTCCCTTCCCCTTTCTTCTGCATAACAATCCATTTATAACTAAAATAAATGTGTTATTTGATGCTTCAAACACGTGCCACTTATACCCCCATATGCACCACTTCATCCTAAACGCACTACCATATTCAACCCTGCTTATATCAGCTAAATGCGCTACTTTATACCCTAAACACGCTAAACCTAAACATATGTGTTAATACATATCCCCGCCCACCTCCAAATGTGCCACAATGAACTACTTGCACTATTCTTCATACCCCTTCCCATGACACACTAAAGGCGCTAATATATGCCCCATACGCGCTACTTTATAACATATACGCACTTAAACCGATTAAACGCGCTAAACTTGATCCCATACTCCGATAAACACACCATTTTATATCCGAATACCCTGTTGACGCTAAACGTGCTACTATTTAGCATGTACGCACTATTTTAAGGCTTGTACATGCTGAAAAGTGCACTTTAGCGCCGATTTTAACCTAAAAACCTCAAAAAACGCAAAAATAATCCACAAAATAAAATGTAAAACCACTCACTTGGTTGTCCCTCCTCTACTGGTCACTGATACTCTCTGACGATGTGCTCAATGATCCACAATCCTCTCATATGCCATTTTTTCCTCTCTTGAGCTCTCGTTTTCAAACTATGCACGATGAAAATGACCCTCTCGTGGACCCCGAAACCCTTTTATACCCGTCACGATGCCCTACAACCTTTCAAGAGCCCGTTCTCTCACCCTGTGTATCTGTTTTTCCTCACGTTTCTTCCTACCTTCGTCAAATTTCCTCCTCTATCACCTAAAAAGATAAAAAGAAAAAAATTCAAAAAAATTGTAAAAATTCCAACAACAAATCGTAAAAAATTCAAAAACTCGTCAAAAATTCAAAAAATTGTAAAAATTCAAACAAATAAAAAATTATAAAATATTCAAACAAATCAAAAAATTCAAACAAATAAAAAAATTGTAAAAAATAAAAAAAATCGTAAAAAAATGCAAACAAATAAAAAAATCGTAAAAATTTCAAACAAATTCAAAAAATCGTAAAAAAATTCAAAAAAAACTAAAAAATTCAAACAAATAAAAAAATCGTAAAAAAAATTAAAAACTTATTAAAAATTCTTAAAAATTCAAACAAATAAAAAAAATCGTAAAAAATTCAAACAATTCAAAAAATGTAAAAAAATTGAAAACTCATAAGTACAATTTTGTCATACACAATCCCAATATTTATTACATTTTCAAACAAATGTGTGTTTTTTATCTTGTTTGTTGCATTTACATCTTGGTCGATGATATGAGGCCTCTTTTTATTTTCTTTCACATAGCCGATCATATGAGGCCCTCTCTTTTTATTTTCTTTCACATGGCTGATGATATCAGACCCCTTTTGTTCGGACTCCAATGATACAAGGACCATCTTTTTTATATTAATATGTCCAATGATATGAGGACATGGTCATTTGACAATCTAGTTACCAAGGTTTTCATACCTTAGCATCTTTTTCTCTATGCCACATTAATCATAACAGTTAATGATAATACAATGGACACCCTTCCTGGTAGCACACCCCCATCTAAATCATCATCTTTAATGGCTTCATTATCATCCCAACTAACTATCTAACTCTTATCATCTCTGCATCCAATATCCAAAATCTTCACCCCTTAGTCTGGGGCATCATCTAAACATCCTCTCATCAATCAAACCCAATCGTTATCCTAAAATCCAACAACTTCAACTCTTCAAATCTCACATCTTCAAATCTAACATAATCAAATCCAATATCCTATAATCCACAGACCCAAAATCCTCACCCCTTGACCGGGGGATCCTCGAATTTAACATCGTAAATTTTCACTTTTGTCATACATTGTTGACTTACATCCAATATCTCCAAACTCCTCTATCCTCTCCTCTACATCTTCTACTTCTTCTAATCCTCCCTCCTCTCCTTTAATCCCCTCCTTTATCTTCTACTTCTTCTAATCCTCTCTCCTCATCTATCCTCTCTTGTACTTCTTCTAATCATCCAATCCTCTCTCCTCTCTAATTCTTCTACCCTCTCTCATTCCTCTAATCTTCTATCCTCTAATCCTCAAATCTTCTATAATCCTGCATCCTCATCATCCTCAAAATCTCCTCAATTCCTTGTAATCCTCATCTCTAAATCCACTAACTTACGGTCTCATCCTCTTTTCGAGCTTTGTTACCCGACTCGTTTATCTCCTCACCTAACCCCTTAAAGGGGAATCACCTCACCATCTAATCATATCTTCTCTTCTTTTCTTTGAACTATCATTGCTCCTTGCAATAACAACTTCAAAGAGGGGCAAAATGTAGACATCTAAAATGTCAACATGGTCATTTAGCAAAATAATATGCTTATAATATAAAATAATCCATACCCATTATCAACCATATAATAATTAATTAATTATTATATGATAATACATACTTCAATTATTTTCTCTCATTTATTCCACAATCCCATTTACATCTTTAGAAATATTAATACCCATCATTAATATTTCATATTTACCATATTAACTAATAATCCTCATTAACTATTTTCTACCAATTTAAAAATACTCACCTCACCTACCCACCTACCCTACACCTACTCTATGCCTAGCTTCTCCATCTAATCACTCCATTAAACACAATTAACCTCACCTAACCACAAGCTAAATTTTCCCCCTCCAAATCTAGATGCTTCTATTTCTAGAAGCCTCTCCATTCTTCCCCTCCCATTGTCAAATATTCAAATAAAAAATACACTTCTTCCATTGAATTTTTAATTCAATGGAGAGTTCTTAAGAAATCTAGAATTCTCCACATCTAGAAAATTTTCCACTCTCATGCATCCTCAGCCATTGATCTTATCCAACATGGCAAGATCTCAACCATTGATTTTTGCCTCCTATAGTTATAAATAGAGGTGCCACCCTCCATGGCAAGCACCTTAGAACAATAGCAAGTATATGCTGCCAAATTCTCAAGCAAGCTAAGCATTCTTCATAGCATTCTATCAAGCCAAAAACATCATTTGATCAAGGGGAGGTGTTGCTGAAATTGGTCCACAAATTTGAAGCATTCTCATACCATCTCACAAGCAAATCAAGGAGCAAATCAAACTCATCAAAGGAGGAGTATTTCACGTGTAGGTAAGTACAGGTATGTCACTTTATCCCCCTTTTTATCTCTGCTTAATCTGAGGTAGATGAACTATTGTGTTAGACTTTATGTTGGATTGGTTTCATATTCATTTCATATTTGCTTGTTAACATAATTTTTCCTCTACACATGGTTAAAAAGAATTTGGTTAGAATAAAGAGATACTATTTAAAAATCCTACCTAAAAGATTTATGAATCACCATGAAGAGCAAAAGGTAATACAAGATTGTGCAAAAACGTTATTCTTAATAAATTGGCTCTAATTTTTGTTTTTACAACTTACAATAAAATAATTAAGCACAAAAATCAAGAAATACATAGTTGTAGCAATGTATCAAAAGCTCCAAATAATCAAAAAAACCAAGGAGTTCATAAAACATCATAGATATAAATGAAAACATAATAAATGTTAGCTTAAAAATATACTAAGTAAGGAAATTATACTAACATAATGTTTGGTCATTCATAAAAGATGTCTTGCATATGTCACTTGAGTACATATAAGAAAAGGAAACACCATTGTCCTTTGAAGATACAAAAACTTTAAGGTTCCATATTTGGTTAACCTTGAGTTTAATGAGTGTAGTTTTTTTTCTAACAGTGAAATGAGTCATGATTTGTTCTACCACAAGTTTAATAAGGATGTAATGTCTCAACATATTGCATATATCATGCCCATTTATACCATAATGTTCACAATTTTTAGCATTTTTCAACTAAAATAGTATTAAAAGAAATATTATATTGACTCTTAGATCTAGAATAACCAAGACACAAATTCCAACAATGAGGAGGGAAATAAGACTTCACATTAAAGTTGGGTTCATTAAAAACCAATCCCTTTAAAGCTTAGAAGTAGGTTTAAAATAAAGAGACTCAACAATTCCATTTTCATCTTTGCCAAGACCACCTCTATCCTAAAAACTAATTTTATTATTTTTATAAACCATGGTTAGAAATATTTGGTATAAATAAATATTCATTATACAGAATCATCCATTTGTCATATTTTTATTAATATGTTTTCTTGTTAGATATGTTCTTTGTACATGATGGTTTTAGGTGCAGCACATCCATAACACATACTATTACAAGTATATATGACATCTCGGACATTCAACAACCTTTCATGTGGAAGCAGTTTGACATTATCCATGAGCTCATCCTATGCGAAATTTCCCTCACACCTGAAATTGAAGACATTGAGGAGTAACTTGAGATCATACTAGAAGAGTGAGAAGCCACGGGACATTTCTGGTTCGACTATTTCAAAGAGATTGAACTTGATGTAGCCCTAGCCTGGGCCACCTACAATGTGGAACAAGATCTCTCTATCCCTCTTGAATTTTAATCATATTGTCATGATCTTATTTCATTATCATATCACTTGATTGTAAAACACGAGTTGATACCCTTCAAGGAAGCCCTTTGGATTCCTATGATCGGCCTTCATCGAGCAACTCGTTTAATCATTATTTGATATATGTCTTGTCCAGCTTTCTTTGTACATATGTCCTCTCTCTTGGTGAAAGGAGGAGTCTTCCACATCATTGGTGTATCTACTCATCCTGAAATTGCATTTTTCGGTGTAGGTATTAGTAAACCCTACTTTATTTAGAGTTTTTGGTATTTCAGCATAATAACAACAAAACCAAAATTCGCCATAAACACCAAGTGGACAAATCTAGGCTCACTAAGCCCACCGATATCATCTCGGTATTTGTTGAACACTACTAGTTAGTTTTTCAATCATATGAGAACTTAGTGGAACAATAATATGCCCTATAACAATGCCTGGATGTGGTTCCTTCTCGAATTTCACCTACTACTCATGCCCAATGCGACGTTCCTCTCTCCCTCGAGGAGCTTCATAAAGCAGTGGTTTTCATGGATAATGATAAATTTCTAGGGCTAGATGGCTTTCCTTGTGAATTTTATAAGTATACCTAGCATTTTGATGGACTAGATTTGTTGGTTGTTTAAAATGAAGCCCTTGCAAACAACTCAATTGGTTTTATTATCAATAAAGGAAAAAATAAACTGACAACATTACTCTTCTAAATGTATCATACAAAATCATAGCCAAATCCTTGGCTCTGCACTCATAACACCTTTCTCCACGCTCATAACATGAAATAAAGCTTTCTTTCTGGCTTTCCAAACCCCTCTCCTTGGTAGGCAAGTTTCAGGTTTGCACTAAAGTTCTGGCTACCACCCATGTGTATTACTCTTCTTATTGGTGCCCTTCTAAAACATCCTATAACAAATTAGCCACACTGCTCTGAGATTTTTTATGGGTTGATTCCAACCAGACTCAATGTTTCCATCATGTCTCTTGGGAAGTCTATTGTCTTCCACACCAAAAAGGTGGCATGAGAATCATTGACATGTACAAATAGAGTATTGCCCTTTACGCCAAGTGGGTGGTTAAGTTTGTTGAAGGGTAAGAAGCTTGGAATATTTTGCTCCATCATTGCATTTCAGATGGTGCCCCTTATGGGGAAAAATGCTGGAATAACATAAGTTTTTAAACCCTTCTAGTCACTACGACTCCAGTCCAAACTACTGGATCTTTCATTTCCAAAAGCATTTGGAAAGAATTTGAGGTTGTTAAGCCTTTCCATAAATGGATTAGTGATGGATTTCACATTGGCCTTTTTTCAACAACCACAACCTCTAGTGGTCTCCGGGTTACTCAAGATTTTATCCCTCTGACTGAGATCCTCAACATCAAAACTCTTCAACTTCTTCACAAAGGAATCTTTACTATCCAGGATTTAGTTACTTCTAGAGATTGAACTCCTTGGCTTGGCCTAAAGTGAAAGTTTCAACTACTCAATTTAGATTTTCTTTCAATTGTCAAGATTCAAAATCTCATGCCTGATGCTATATTGTAAAAATTTTGATTGAAGCCCTTTCCAGGTTGGTGGGGAGATTGGAGATGAAATTATGATGCTTCCTTTAAAGTTTTCAGCCCCGACTTGGTTTATTTCTTACTTAGCTCAATATCCTCGACTTTGGATAAATTGAATTCATGTTGGAATTTACATTCACCCACCACCTTGTAGCTTTCTAGACTCAATTGAGTTTGGAACAACCACATGGAACCCAATATTTGTCATTTTTGTGGTGATTTGTGTATCAAGGGATTCTTCTGGGAGAACGACTTGCCCATATTGGTATTCCTAATCCCAATTATCGTAGTTGTTCTCGACTAGAGTCTTTCAAGAAAACATTTTGATTTTTCTTGCATGCCTAATCTGTTTGGAAATGGATTCATAGCCTCTTCCATACTTTCCACCCGAAACCCTTTACTTGGTGAATAGCTATTTTGGTGACCACTCCAATTGGCCGGCACACATAGCTGAAATTTGGATTTTTTTGGAGCTATCATTTGATTTCAATTATGGAAAGCTAAAAAAGGAGTGTTTCTTGCATTCACCTTACGACATTGTCATCTTACTCAAGCATATGTGAAGGAAACATGAAATTCATACCATTCACCTATGTTTTGGTTCACATTTACAATCCCAAACACTGTCTCAGTATTCATACAATATCAATATTTTGGCAAGGTCTATAAGAATGTTATAAGGCCTATATGAACTCTACCGAAGGTTTCAATAAGAACAATCATAAAAATATTCAGATTTTTTTGGTATGGAACAAGAATTCTTAGCATTTGCTTTACTTCCAATTGCAAACGCGGGGACACTCTAATTAATTGGATCAAACTTTCATAGCCAAGAGTCATTTGTGATGTCATTAAAACATTTCTCAATTGATAATTAGCTTTAAAACACCCAATTTAACCAAAATTGACATCAAAATTTTACTTCCGAGACGTTGTTTTGTCTCCCCTATAGCTCGAATTTTCTATCATTAATATCTTCATCTGAACATGGAATTAGAATCTGAATTTTTTTGTACTTGGGCGTCTATATAGGACATAGATTTTCTGAAAAATTCAGCCAATTTCATCAAGTAGAAAAAAATATATCACTTGCCCAAGTTTGGGCCCTAAAACACTAAATTACTCATAAAATCGATAATCCTCACTTTCAAAGCTTACAAAAAAATTGTACATGCTAAAAAACACGTGCTCTTTAACTGTTTCTTATCAGCGAGGAAGAAAAATGCCTCCATTCGTGACTGTGCAAAACCACCTTGTTGTCGAGAATAGGGTAGGTTGAAGACACCCAAATAAGGACACAAAATATGCAACAATTATATATTAAATCACACTAAAACTGTAAATCAAACCTTTATTTTCTGTTATTTTATTCCTTACACCATATTATTTGTGCTTCACCACTCTTCTCTACGTATATCATCCTCTTATAATGTAAATTTCAACTATGCCTTTAGTTGAAACAACTTCCTAAAATCTTGCCATTAAATCTTATTTTGTGCTTGACAGATCTCAGCTCAACTAAATATGAAACAAGGAGTTTCAACAACCCCTACAAATGTTTACCGCTAGCTCACACCTCATGACATGGCATATTAATCCTTATTTTGATCAAAACAACTATTTACTCCTCCAATTACTCAATTACATAACAAATTTACCTTGAGAATGGAGTTTACATACACTTAGCTATTTAAAAACAACAATTGGAGGAAAAATGACATCACACTACTACTAGACCTCATGACACGCATTTCAAACATCCTTGATGCTCATGCATCATTGTGGTATATGTTGTTTGCTTTCAAATTTAGACACAAGCTCAAAAGGTGGCCCTAGAGTTCCAATATTTGTAAGAGATTTTAGATCATTGGGGGAGCGCACCATGTTCTGCTTTGCCACCTTGATGGGATTATTGGAGTGTGTCACCTTGGTAGAATGGTTGAAATCCTTCTCCTTGCGGTGATAAAATTGTTGAAACCTCTAGTTGGCTACCTTTAACAACTACTCTTGGTCCCTTGACTTTACTCGCTTCTCTCCCATGGTTTAAGTAGTATGGTTCCACGGAATCTAACTAACACGACCTAGCCTGCCTAAAAAGAATATTGGTGGGAGTCATTAGAGGCATCGACGAATGAGCTTGCCAATATGGGCTCTGTACCACCACGCCGTGATCTACCTCTACCCCTAGGTGATGTGATAATTTGTGCCTAAGTGTTCCTTTGTATTTGTCCTATGTTGTTTTTGTCGTGTTTTCTCCAGATTTTTTGAAACTTTGGTTGCCTTTGGGCGGTTTTGTATATTGTCTTATAACCATATGATCTTTTTTTATTAATATAGATGTATTCCAATATAAGAAAACAATAAACAAAATAGAAGTATAAAATATTCTATATTTTTAAAGCACCTTGTTTTTAGCTTTTGTTGCTATAATCTCTTTTACATACACTTATTATTTTTATTTCTTTGTTTTGTGGTTTATAGTCAGATGAGATTTTTTTTTTTTTTGGATTGAGGGTAAATTGAGGGTGTTTGAAAGGACCCACATCCTTGTACAACTTGAGAGGAACCACAACCTGGTTACAATGAAGGGGACCACTATTTAGGAACCCAATTGGAGCAACCATGAAACCATAGTGAAGATGCAGTGACCAACGACAATGGCCGCAGCGAGTGGGACAACTATCAGTGAATGGAGTGAGAGGAACATCCACCAACATCAGCAGTGAGAGGCGCAACCACCAAAATCAGCAGCAAGCAGAACAGCCACCAGTGACAACAACGAGAGCATCAATAGTGAGCGGAGCAGCCACCGGCGTTAGCAGCGAGAGGAGAAGCAAGCGTCAACAACGAGAGGAGCAACCACCAGCATCAGCAGTGAGAGGATAGCCACTAGTGTCAGCAGCGAGAGTCAGATGGATTTTTATTATGGAAATCAATGTTGGATTTTGTAAGGCGTTTAGAGCATTTTTAGTTATTTTAGATGTTATATATATATACATATACATATACATACATATATATACATATACATATACATACATATATATACATATATGTATACACATATACATGTAGATATGTATAGATATATATATACATATACATATACATATACATATACATATACTATACATATATATATATATATTATATATATATAGATATATATATATATTATATATATTATATATACATATACATATATGTATATATATATACATATACAATATGTATATAGATATATATCTACAGTTACATAATATATGTATATAATATATACATATACATATATATATACATATATATGTATATGTATCTATACATATATACATATACATATATGTATATGTATATATACATATATACATATATACATATACATATATGTATATGTATATATGTATATATACATATACATATATGTATATGTATATATGTATATATACATATACATATATGTATATATATATATACATATACATATATGTATATGTATATATATATATATATATATACATATATGTATATGTATATATGTATATATACATATACATATACATATATACATATATCTATATATATACATATAGATATATATATATATATATATATATCTATATATATCTATATATATGTATATATTTGTGAGATTCATTGCAAAATAGTATAAATGATAATGGAAAGTTTGGAATGTAAATAAAATAAAAATAAAGAAATAGAAACATCCATTAAATTTGTTTTTTAATTAGTTTTGTTTGATTTCCTTTTTAGTTTTATTTGATTTCTTGTTTAGTTTTATTTTAATGATTTTGATTTCTAATTGTTTTTTTTAATTTGTTTGTTTTGTTAAAAATACAAATTGGATAGTGGATTAATGCATTCGATTTAGGATTTTGTAAGAAAAATGAAATTTGAAGATTGAATTTGCGTCTTTCGAAGTTGGAAGCTAGAACTCATTTCATACATAATTGCAAGTAGTAATTTTGACTGAGTCATTTCTATCAATTTTTTCAATAATTTTTTTGAAATTGTAATTTAATATTCTCATAAACTTTAATGATGTTTATGGATATTCAAATTAATTAGTGCAACATCAATATTTATGGGAAAAAAATGAATATGTGAAAAACTAAAAAAATAATTAATCTAATTTATCATCTAGAACGAAATAAAAGTCACAAAACTATGAGAGAAAATTACAAATAACAATAAATCCATATAAAATTTAACTCAATTTATGTATTTTATGATAATTATTATACAAAAAATTGACATGCATATTAAATTTTGAACACCAAATGACATCCAAATAATTTTTTAGACCGTCAAATAATTTAATTATGACTTGTAACATGGAACGTCAAAATCCAGCATTGGTGGGAATTGCAATCCCACAATTACCCGATAAACCTATCTCAAACCCGTTAACTGCTTTCCATTTCAGGTCGTCCAAAAACTACTACAATCTCAGAAAAGTTACGAGTTGCTTGCAGGTAGAGAGGTTTATCAGACATTAGGTTGTGCATGCCGACTAATTAGAGGTCTTCTTCGCATATGTTCTATAGAAAATTATGAATTTGTGTCATCCTCATTATTTATAGGTATAGAATATTCTCATATAATACTATTTAATTTTCTTAGTACTTAACCAATTATAATAGAGAAATTGAGGTCTTTTACATTATTATTTAGATCCCAATCCAATAAATATCTTACATCCTCTTGTTGAAATCAACCAACCCATCAATAACATAGAACTAAATTAATGTGGGCTAGCAACAGTCGGGCACGTGCAGTTCGAACAGGTGGTTCTATGTAAAGTCACTTAACTCAGAATGAATGACTGGCGGGAAGGCAGGATTCAGCCCATCATTCGATCTCTTAGCTGGGGGATTTTCTTTCCTTGTAGGGGGCTTGACTTTCATAATAACCTTAGTTGGGAGACATGCAGGGTAAAAAGAATCCAAGGGGGATGGAAGGCCTTATACTCATTGCAGAATAGGTGTAGGAATGCAAAATTATGGGATTGGAAAACTAAAAATACCTTGTTTGGCCTGCTAGTCACATCAGTGATTCTATATGGGTGCGAAGTTTGGGGAAGTAATGTTTCTAACTTAAACTAGAGACAGATAAAAAGGGTCCGAAAGTGCTTAATAACTAGTAGCATCAAAGTTAAAGCTTTGGTTTCATATGAGAATATTTTTGCCGAATCTGATACCTTTCCATTGGAAGCATCGGTAATGATTTGAACTCTAATTTATTTTTAAAAGATATAGGGAATGGAGAATCATCGATGACCCAAAATAGTAGCTAAAGAAGAACTAAGTAGAAGGAAAAGCACGTGGATGAAGTAAAACAACAAGTGGATGGGTAAATGGGACATCAACATGCAAGAATGTCCAAATACCAATGAGGAAATAAAAAATTATGTGAAAGAGAAAGTCAAGACATCCATGCGGACAAGGTAGATATGACGGAAGAAAGCATATTGTTATCACAAAAAAGTAGCACCCTGAGATTGGGCAATGCAGATCTCTAACTTTTGCTAACATGGGTACCACCTCTCAAGTTGTGGAACTTTTGTGCTTGAGGTGGACCTCCGGAGAAGGTCGACTTATCTTCTTAAACTAGTGCAACAGCTAACTCTAATGGAATGAAAACTACTAACTACTCCTAATATATTACTTCCAACGAGAAAGAAAGAAGGAGAAGGGCTGAAAAGGAGACATCCTACACTACAGAGGTGATAGCACCAAGAGAAGGGGTTGCTAGAAAAAAATCCCAATGCTTGAAACAGAGAGAGGTGAGCATGAAGAGGATGGACAAGCATCACAAACCAAGGAGATTCACATAGTGCACCATTTCATTCCCCAAGTAAATAAAACTCCCACAAACTTGCAATGAGCACCAAGAATATGCACGATACACCACAGTAATGAAGAGAGGCAAGTTAGAGACAACAAATCATGTAGAGGATGGACAAAATGCATCATAGAACACAGATATATTACTCCATTAAAGTATGCAAAATACACCATTGGTGGACAAGAGGCAAGGATGCCACTACAAAATTAGATAGGAAGCTTGAAACTCCCCTATTCAATCCAAAAGAGAGAAGAAAGGAGGGGGACAGAGAGAAAAATTTCCAACTCCTTTACAAATATGCACCCCTTTACAATTTATAGAATGGAGGAGAAGAAAGAGGAGTGAAACTCATATTTGCCTTTCCAACCACTTTCTAGGTACCAAAAGTAGGTGCAAATGTGATGTGTAGCTTGAAAAAGCCATCCCATACTGATTTGTAACTTGCAGCAAAAGAAAAATGGTTGCCCATGCTTATTTATTGCCATTTTAACCACCTAGAAGTTGTTATTTTGAATTAGAATCATTTTCTACAATTTTTTCCATCAAAACTCTGTCAATCCTTGAATTTTTTATATTTATGCATAGAACTCAGAGCCACAATTCCAACAACTCCAATTTTGCGCAATTCCATTGAGAAATGCAAAAGTTATGAGCATCTGAGTGAAGGCAGTTACTTATGATTTTCGAGTTTGGCTTCCTCCTTACGGGACTGTGCATTAATTTTTATTGTTGGAAGTGATCATTTCATTTCCTTGTGTGGCCAATGTGGCCACATTGGGCCCTTCAAGCACACCCAACCCGCGTTCAATGCGGGCTCGCTAAAGCCGACTTCCCCATACTATACCTCACTGATCCCTCATCGATCGAGTCAAGGCCTCCATGCCCGCGTTGGGCCTACTGAGGTTCCCGAGAACACCATTGACCCCCGCATGGGCCATTGACCACCCAAACCTCTACACTATATTCTACGGCCAACTCAGGCCTTTGACGCACACAAGTCTGAAGCTTGTTTAGGCCTTTCGGGACGTGCATACTTGTATCAGTCGAAATGGCCTCGTCGTAAACCTATCTCATCTCGCCAAGTTGGCTCAGCAAGCCTACTCCCCAAACTTTAGCATTTCTTTGTATAAGTCCTTTGCCTCACCCTCTAAAAGTTGAATCCTCCTCCATGCGCTCGACTCCAGAAATTTCTTCTTTGCAACCATGAGTTCGGTGAGGACCCTCTTCTGCAATGTCTCGTCGTAGGTCCGAGTCACCACTAGAACCACTCGTTCACCTTTTCCATTTCGTTAAGTTGCAGCCACTTCGTTGTGAACTCGGCTCGTCGTGTTACCTTCACATCGACCTGGATTGGCTCTTAGCCACTGAATTGCTCCTGAATATTTCATTATGCATCAATTTCCTATGAGCTCGACTAGTGTTCATTGGGCCCCTCGATAATGCATTCCCCATCGCCTCGCAATATCTCTGCATGGCCAAGCTCAAGGAGCTCGGCCCTAACTCTACTATCATCCAGTCAACTTGGCTTGCTGAGTAGCTTGGTGAGCCCCCCCTTTTCACGGCTCAACCACCAACTTTTCCATCTCGGTGACGCATTGGCCAGCTCGCTCCATAGCTCAACGAGCTAGCTAGGGAGCTGCAAGCTACTCTAGGATCCTTTCTTCTTTCTTTTGAGCATTTTTGAATTCTTCCAGGAATTTCTTAGACTTTTTAAGAGAGAATGGAACTCATTATGATGCCCCGGGACCATTTTTACATTCTCCCCCCAATTTTCTCCCTTCTTGGCTACAGGCGGGCCCCCGCCTAGGCTTCTTTTTCTTCTTTCCAACTGAGTACTCAAGCTCCAAAACCCATAAGAGGAAAAAATCCTCTTATGGTCACAACACTTCTAAAACACTAAAATGCTCCTGGAATGTGGAAATCTGCCCACAACTCAGATGAATCCCCTTGGTGGCCTAGTAAGTGCTCATTCCAAGGCCTCCTTGTTGTCTTTTTCACCTTGGGGTGAAAATGGATAACACATACTACATCAATCATTTTAACTCCACTTGGGAGCACGAAGAAAAGGCATACATAGGAGCGAAAATTAAATGGAAAGAAAATATGTTAATTGCCCAACTCATAACTAGCTCACATCATCTTAGGTGTGAAATTAGTAGGTGGACAATACCCAAAAGAAAAATGGGAAACAAGAACCTGTTTATTCTGTGTCAAGGGGGTAGTGGAGATAGATTGACACTTCATTATGGAATGTGCAGCATATAATGACATTCGGATCAGCTATATGGATAGTTTAAAGCGTTGTCAAGTTAACGGACTTGTTTCAAGATGAAAGGCTAACCAAAATATCAAGTTTTTTAATCAAGATACTTAGTAGAAGAGCTGACATCAAGAAAGGAGTTAAATTTTTTGCAATATGAGCAGGTGACCTCTATGATTTGATGTTTTTTTTTTAATATGGACATGCTTTTTTTTGCAGCTTTTGGTCCCATAGACTATTTGGTCTTGTGGACATTAATAAAATCCTTCATTCATTCACTGCCTCTCTCGAGGTAAACTTTTTTGTTTTTTTGGTGGATAAACCATCTCTATATTTTGTTTTTCCAAATTTTGAGCAGTAGCACATCATGAGTTCAATTCCTAGGGACAAACCCTTTTGGGTTTATTGTCTTGATTTTAAAGGATTTGGTCACAATGTAGCTCATAGTGTAACTCATCCGGAGCTCAGTCAAAACACTTGTCATCTAGATTTGGATGTAAAAAATATTCAGAGCTCAAAGGATTAGTGTCTTCTCGTATGGAGCTAGAAGTATAAATCGTCTGGAGCTACAAGTTTTTCCAAATTTTGAGCAATAACATGTCACGAATTCAATTCCTAGGGGTGGAAACCCTTTTGGGTTTATCGTATTGATTTCAAAGGATTTGGTCACAATGTAGCTTGTCCAGAGCTCGTAGTGCAACTCGTCTGGATCTTGGTCACAACACTTGTCATCTAGAGCTAGAAGTAAAAATGATCCAGAGCTCAGAGGATTAGTGTCTTCTCGTATGGAGCTAGAAGTATAAATCGTCTGGAGCTAGAAATATAAATAGTCCGGAGATGGAAGTATAAATCGTCTAGAGCTAGAAATATAAATAGTCAAGAGATACAAGTATAAATGGTCTGAAGCTTGGAGGACAGTGTATCTCATCTAGAGCTAGAAGCATAAATGGTTCAGAGCTTAGAGGGTAGTGTTGCTTGTCTGAAGCTAGAAGTATAAATGGTTCGGAGCTAGAAGTACATTTGTTTCGGAGTTCTCCTACAATGTAGCTCGTTTAAAGCTTGTGTGCAACATTGGCCGTCCGAAGCTAAGAGTAGAATTGATTTGGGGATTTTGGTATGAATGGTTCAAAGCCAACTGTAATTGAATAAATCTGGACCTATACTTATGAATGGTTTAGAGTCTGTACGGATGAAAATGAACACATGACCTTCAACCGCATGTACGGATGAAAGTGAACATGTGACCTTCAACCGCACTCGACCCCCCAAGGTTGTGCTGGAGCAGCTGATGTTTGAATGTGTGTGGCTAACTATAAGAGGATCAGTGACTAAGATCTAGTAGTGTGATCTCCTAGTATCTGAGTTGATAAAGGGGAGATTTAGAGGATATGAATAGGTAGCGTAAATTCCCTATGGCTTGTTTGCCTAACTTGGATCTAAGCGCTAAACTAATTTGAAGTGTCCATGTAAACTGAATGAAATTAACAATCTATGCTATTGCTGAAAGGAAAACTAATATAAACAAATCACAAAACTGAAACATTACAATCACAAACAACAATTCGATTCTATTCTAAATAATTAAATCTATTTATACACTAAAACTAAACAAGCGAGATAACCCAGTGTGGTTATTCACCTAGGCTGAGTGTATTGAAACTAAACTAACTTAAAACACACACTTTTCCAAATGATCTATGATATCTAGACAACCTCCTACAGATATTCCCTCCTTCAGATCCACAGGGATGGGAAGAAGAGGATCCATCATTAGGGGTTGCAATGAAAGATTCAAACCCTCTTGGAAATTAACTTACTTGCAAATGAAAATAAATTGATTTCTACTCTATTTGATATGATGTAACAATGATAAATTGTAAGAATGAAGGAAATCAAACAACAAATCCAACCTGGTATTCACAAAAAAGAGGTAAATCCAATTGTGTAGTAATTTGTGCCCTCAGTATGTTCCTTTCTTTCTCTGAGTGTTCATGTGAGTCCAAGAGATTGGGAATGCAAGAACAACAACAAGAGGATGGCACTTGAGTAATGGCAACTTGGAAGCAATCTGAACGCAATGCAAGTAGAAGAGAGATAGCACAAGAGATCTGAGCTTGGCTATGCAATTCCTAGCAAGATTATGGAAAGACAACAATGCAAGATACACAAAAATCTCAAGCCTTTTGCTTGAATACAAGCATATAATATATAAGAATGGAGGATAGGAGGTTACTTCATGAACAAGGCAAGAAGAGGCAGTTCTAACTAATTGAATCTTATTAAAAATAGAAGGAGTGAGGAGAACCAAACAAACAAATCTATTTTTGGCCAATTCGGCTCACGGATGCATGCAAAAAGAAAACTTAAGTGAATCGTCGTATGTTTAAAACACGTGTGAAGATTCTGGAAAAAGTGGGTAGGACCGCCACCCTGCGCAAGGCGGCGGTCCTGGCACTGAAGGCCAAAACAAGCACAGAAAGAAACAGGGAGATGGAAAAATGCATGGAAAATTTAAGTAAGGCTATCTAGGCTACAAATATATACTGTGAATGGGTATTTGGAGCTCGAACACCTTCTTGAAAGGAATTTGAATCATCACTAGGGACTTTTATAACTGTTTTCCCAACAATGTAGCATGTGTAATTTTGGGTGCATACAGAGCCGCATTGATACATATGGATGGACATGTTTATCGTGTTTTAGCGAATATATGTCTTGGTTAAGTGAAAAACACCCGATCACAAGGATTACGAATAATGTATGGACTGTAGTTACTAGTTGTGTGGTGACAGAAATCCAAAGGCTAATTGTTAACATGATTATTTGATTGTGTGGAAGACTAAAGGCCATTAATCATTGGTGGGCAATTAACAGGATATTGGTTGAGCTCTCCTCTATTTTAACATTGATTTGTTTTAGCATCCATATTCACAGAATGGGCTGACCTATATCTAGTCATGACACCCAATGTTTGAGAGATGATCATGATATAAAAGAGATTAAAATAGAAAAGTTTAAAGTGTTCTTGCTTGGATAAAACAATGAACCGTACTTGTGAGAAGAAAGTGTGAACTATTGAGGATAAGTATGAAGTGACTAATGAAGACATCATTTCGAGTCTCAAGCAGATTTATGAGTGTAGAGTAATGGGGATTTGTTGAAGAGAAGGAAGAGAAAAATCAAGCAGACTGAAATGGCGAATTGATGAAGATGATGGAGGAGCAAGCAACACATTAGTGAATAAGGGCAAGCGAAGTATGAAAAGTGCGGGTGGAGGAATGAAGTAAGAATAGTTAGAGTGAGTGGTGAAAGTAAACTTGAGGAGCAACAAAAGATACATTAGAAGTAGAGTTCTGGAAGAGAGTTAATTCATTTATTGAAGAAGTTTATTTGGGGATTGGTGTCTCCAGTGAGTTTGTGCTCACAAATAGGCTGAGTTGGTGCTTGACATGGGGATTGGTGCCTCTAATGAGTCGGTGCTCACTAATTGGCTAAGTTGGCACTTAACATTAGGGATTGGTATCTCTAGTGAGTTGGTGCTCATGAATTGGTTGAGTTGGTGCTTGACATTGGGGATTGGTGTCTCTAGTAGGTTGGTGCCTACAAATTTATATTGAGATATTTTAGGGCTAGATTTGAACATTAGTTTCAAGCAGTCTTTTCTATGTGATTTTCTTTCTAAAATATTTCAACATTAATCATGTGTTTCATAATTGTTGGATCTTATATGATTGATGTTATTGTAGATGTTAAAGCTTTAAATAAGTAAAAGATTGTATAATATTGATTCAACCCTCAAAATATTAATGTGTGCTCTTCAAACCCCATATTTTCATTTTGCACAAGGCTTACGAAAGGGCTGACATAAAAGCTGGAGTGTTCGCGGAGACTGTCCGTAGGTTAACACTCATCTACATGCAAAAGTGCTAAATAATCAGGTTTTTTAAGCATCGACTGTTGAATAACGTGGAAAAGAGTGTGAAACGCATCGGCTGGATTACGAAAGTTGGTTCCCACTCCCTGCTTTTGTAACCTACATGATTATAATTTTTGCTAAGAATCCATCTCAAAGTGTTTGGGGATGGGCATGCCATCTAATTTAAGGAATTTATTCCAAATATTTTACTATTTAATGTATTTTTTTATTTAGGCAAGCAATTCAAAACCGTGGCTTTTTTTTCCCTTTCCTTCACTAAATGACTTTTTGCTTATTTTAGCATCGTCTTATTTATTTTCTTTTATATATTGAGTATCAGTTTTATTTAGAATTTTTTTAAAAGATTAAAAGTATTAAAAATTTACCTCAATAAGAATTTGTCTCATAAATTTACAAAATTTACTGAATATATACTTTTTATGTAAAGAATTTATCTAATTTATGTATTAAAGAATTTTATTTTCTTAAAAGAATTTATCAAATAATGAATGACATCTTATTTTGTTTGACACATTTAATTTATTGTGAGAAAAAGTATTTTGGTAATGACTAAATCTCTATAAGTCATTAAAATTACATATGGTTATTTCTAAACAAAAAGAAAAAAGATTTGTCTCATCATATAAAATGTGGAAGTTTTAGGAATTAAGTTTATAACATTTGATCATCCTTTCTTGTTGGGAATCTTTAACTTATATATAATAATATGTTAGAATTTAGTTCTGACAAATATTTGAAAAAATTATCTCACATAAATTAAATGTCAAAAAATAATTGGAAAAATTATTTCATGTTGCAAAACCATTTTTCATTTCTCAAAAAATATGTCTTTAGGAATAGTGAATCCCTTAACCCCTTAGAATGCAAGTGCTAGTTATATATCCAACATTGAATTTGACACTTCCATTGTAATTTCTTATATATGTAAATTTGAAAAAAATCAATATTTACATCTAGATTTGTACACTTCCTGCACTCTCTATTTGATTTTTCAAGATTGAATACTTTTCTAAGTGCCCTTTCTTTTTCTTTTTTATTTAAATTCAAAACTTTGTGATACCCGGCTTCTATCCTCTTTATTTATTTTGAATGTATTAAGAGAAATTTTTTTAATCCTTTAATAGGATTGCAATGCAAAGTTGCTACAAGAGAGGATATGTTAAAGATTTTGTAGGAGAGTTATGTTTGTAAGCAAAATGTGTAGTACCTCCTTCCAATGACACTTATACATAATTTTGTGAGATAAAGATTGATATTGGTGATGGGTAGCTTTCATATAATTTTGTGACATAGAGATTGATATTGGCAGGAGACAACATTAATACTAACAATCGTATGTGTACAATGCAATGTGAACACCGAATGGTATATGTTATTATATTTAGAAAGACAATTATTACTTTTGTAGTTGATGTTGATAAGGGGTGTGATTGACAATATTGATTTTCTATTAAAGCCAGAACAAATGTTGCGAAATACATTAGAACAGGGATGTTAGATAACAGTTAGTTGTGTAATAATTGAATACAAATGCAAGTGAGACATGTAAGTTTGATAATACTCACTCTCAAGAATGTAGTGAATGTGAAGTGTTGTTTGTCAAAGTAGATTGAAAGAATGACTAAGTGCTTTAACATATTATCTCTCCATGAAACTAAAATGAGACAAAATATGCAATTATATATAAATAAATCTGAAATGGTTATGGTACATTCCAAATTTCTTTATTACCTCAACGAGTTTGAGAGCATCATTGTTAGAGCTATTTTGTGCATATCTTACAATCATAACATTTCATGAGACCACATTTCTTTGAGGCATTTTACAAACAAAAAAAGGGTATATGTTATTTGTGTTATAGGGATAATTTTTTTCACAGTTGTGTTTGTTTAAACTATGGGTGATTGATTTTGTATGTGTAGAAATATAGATGAGTCACTTCATTTAAAAAGCGCAAACATGAGGTTTTACCCTTAAAACTATTCAAAATGCAAAAAAGTGATATAATGTACAAAGCTTTGGATGGAAACAACTATAATTTGTATGGTCCTTTCTCAGCATTTTAAATTTCTAGGTATTTGTGTGCAGATGAAGACATTAAAAATGTGTTGTTGTTGGTTAACATAAAGAAACAAGCAACAATAAAAAGGAAAAATTGAACATGTATGTTGAAACATGTAATTTTGTAATTATAGATATATAGACGAACCACTTCATTTAAAGGTTTCATCTCTTCATTTCAAAGTTGTTACAAATTTGTACATATACATTACAAATCTCATATCATAAGTGGTATAATTTTGGGAGTACTATTTTATTTGAATCTTAACATGAGATGAAACTTATCATGAATGGTAGCTTTTGAGGGTAATTTTAATTTTTGTGTAAGCATGCAATGGAGTTCATATTTGATTTTTTTGTTACAAATGGCGTGCTAAATTTGGAGGGTAAAAGTGATGAGTAAAAATGTATCCCAGCGAAAGGTCAACAAATGTTGAGCTGTAGTGTTGATGAAGGGACCTTGAGTGACAGTAGTCTTGCTTCTAAAATGTTCAATAATAGAACTTTATCAATCAAGTGTTGCCTACGTGTGCCATTATTTCCATGGAAACTAAAAGATGTTGGAGATAGTCGGATTCTACAAATGTATGGTGGAAAAGGAAAACTTGTAGTGCAGTCAAAGATGAAATGAATGTCTGGATGTGTTCTGGAAAGCATGCATTTGTAAGCAATGAGAACCTTTAAAGTTTGCTTCCCTTTTCATTTATTTAAAGGCAATATGTTCCATATGTTTCGCCACAATATAGCATGCATTTATTTGAAACAAGTTAGAGCATTATTATGTTAAGCAAATAGATGGAAAACAATAAGAATAATATGTACACTTGAAGTGATAAAACTATGTATAGGTATTTGTATGGAGGGATCCATACAA
Source organism: Taxus chinensis (assembly GCA_019776745.2). Classification (NCBI taxonomy): domain Eukaryota; kingdom Viridiplantae; phylum Streptophyta; class Pinopsida; order Cupressales; family Taxaceae; genus Taxus; species Taxus chinensis. Next base: position 649,384,145 of record CM034147.1, on the reverse strand, counting down.
TGATAAAGAAATTAGGAATGCATAGTAGTTAGATAACAAAAACTAAACATGTGTTTAATAAGTTTAATTCTCTGTCGAATATTTATTGTTGTACAACACATACATGAGTTATTTGGAATGAGTTACAATTTGCAAAAACACTTATAGGCAAACACTTATAAATTAACCACTACAAACTATTGTGCAAAAAATCATAATTTCTTGTTTTTTGCTTATGCAATTTTCTTTGCACGTTTTCTTGTATTTTTATCCAGTTGCAGATGCCTCGATTGGTATTCCCATTCTCCTCAATTTGTGGGGTGGTTCATATTTTAGTGCATCTTCGTTAGAATCATAAATCAAGCAAAATCCTCAACATTTGAATGATCTCCAATCATTCGAATTTTGGAGAGAAAAATTGGGGATGTTGCCATCAGGTGGAGTCGATCTCTGATCATTTTGGCTATCACTGTTTTAGGTGGTTTCTGTGTTTCCTACAATGCAAAACATTAACAACACATTGAAGTGTTTAAAAAGATTCCTCCCTCTGTAAGTGAGGCATATTTGATGTCAATCCCGTTGTAAGGAGGGGAATTGTGTTTCTAGTCTGCATCATATTAAGCTGGAGAGGGAAAAGAAGTATGTTAGTTATAGAAGATGTTTTTAGGTATGATGGGCAACTTAAAAAGCCTTATCAATGATCAATCTAACATCTAACTTGGGACACTTAAAAATGGACTCATTGGGGAACAAGCCCCTCAGCACATAATGAATCATGTCATTGACGAAGGCACATGCCCCCACATGTCACTTCAAAAAAAGGATTGTAGTCAACTAAAATATAAATGTAACAATCAAAAGTAAATAACATGAAAGCACTCTACAATAATTTTTTAATCCATAACATGCAATAAACAAAACAAATAAATAAATACTTCAATCAATATTGAAACCCACCTGAAGTTTGTTTAGAGACGATACTCTCTTCTTTACTGGGAGAATGAGAATCACAAATACCCTACAAAAAAGTGAAAAAAGAAGTTAATAAAACTAAATATATCTATACTTATTCAATTAGTTACATAAAAAACAACCCTATTTTCGACGAGATTATAAATTGATCAATGAATAGCTGAGCACCAATTTTCAAAGGTACAAATTAATATAGAGGTAATTTTACAATATTTTAAATGAATTATATATGCAGTGCAGTTCAAAACACTTCTAGAACATAAACAAGGGCACATTTAATACACTGAAGATGAACTCCATGAAGTTTTTGGAACAAGGACAACAAAGAGGTGGTGGGGGTGGGGGGGAAGATGAAAAAGTGACCAAGTAATAATATTTAGACAAATTTGTGTACACTTGATATCTATTTGTATATGGGCTTGATAGGTGAAGGTCCTTAATAATGTCATGTTTCTACTGAGCTACCTTGATTTAACACTAGTCCATAGTTGTTGCTCCTTTAAAGTTGTACATAACTGTAGTTTTTTCTTCTGCCAATATATAATGTAGTATACAAATTGAGTGATGAAATGGATACTATCAGATGTGTCTATCTACATATTCTGGCTTTGCATGTTTCTATGCAAATCAAACAATTTGTTTGAGTAGGAGAAGCTTCGAAATGCTTGGTGAGATTAAGATAGATATACAGTAAAATATCCAATATCAAAAAGGGTTGTAAAGTTTGTAAGATTGATAATTTTCATGGCAGCCCCTGATTCCATAGACTGTTTTATAGATTGTAGATGTTATTAAAATCTTATCTTTCTTTCATTCATTCCATACTAGCAAAACAAAGGTATAATTGTTTTTTGCATTATATAGATACTTAAGCTCATTCTCAATATTTATTTCTTTAGCATTCTAATTCACTTATCCAAAAATGTTCGAAGACAACTAAACATAATACAAATTTGAAAACAAATTATTGAAGGAAAAACCTACTAAAACCCCTTGTGATCGACAAAAGGGGATAAAATTATGAGGGGCTTGCTGTTAAGTTGATAGATGTCTAAAACTAGTGGTATTTGTACCAAAGCAATTTGTATGGTTGATCCATACACATGAATATTGAATGTACATCTTTCAAGAAAACAATTATCTCAAGTTGTGCCTAAATTGAAAGGGAGGAATGTAAAAATCCAGAAATGAGCAATGATGTTGAGCATTTTTTGGGCTACCATGGAATTTGAAACTATGTTATCTATCAAAAAATGTTCTTTCATTATGTTTTGATGCATTTGCATATCCTGTTTCAAAGGTGGATTGTTTGTCTTTAGCCATTTTCAATTTCCCCAAAGCTTCTGTTCATGCTCCGAAATACCAGTTTTTATCTTCACATGTAGACTGGTTGCCTAACTTGGGGCCTAATGATTCATTGTCAGTGAATAGAAACAACATTCAGAGCTCCAACCTTATGATTCCCAATGATTTCTTGAGACTGAGGCACAAAGGAGTTGACAAATACCTTGCTTTTGTAACTAACTACACCTCCTCTCATTGACTTTGATAATATTCTCACTACACTACACTCTATACATATATTGCACCCATACACCGCAGTCACTGACATACTTGCCTTCTAGAATAGTGTGACCAAAAAAGATGTCTTTAGGTGTGATTTTGAAGAAGCTTTTGATTATGCACAAGAGAAAAGAAACATAACAAACAATTATGGTCTTAAACCTTGCACCATTGGCTGGAATGATTTATGGACATGGCTCTTCACATGTATGATGACATAATGAGAATCAGAGAAAATATAAATGAGAAATATATAATTGGCTATGGTGTTACAAGCACTATTTATAAATGTGTTCTAAAGAATTGTAATTGAATTGCTATAAAGAGACTGCACAGTCACTACCCACAAAGCTTGCGTGAAGTTGGAACTGATCTCGAAACAGTTGGAAGCATCAAGCATACGAATCTTGTGAGTTTGCATGGATATTTGCTTTCTCCACCTGGAAACCTTGTTGTTTTATGATTACATGGTAAACATAATTTCTATGGGACATCCTACACGATGAGTAAAATGATTATGGCTATGAAGAAACAATGGATCTGTACATTGTAGATCCATATTTTGAAATAGAATTGTAATCCAATCAATCTGTTAACCTACAATATCAAATGCAAATCAAATCAAATTTACCCCGTATCATCTTGCTTAAATTTTCCCATTATTTTTGCTTGCACCTCTTTTCCTCGCAATCATCCTTAACATAAGGAATCTTGATGAGTCTAAATTAGAATAATCAAATGTGCCCACAATCCACTGGGGCATCAACACATGCTGTCTAAAGATTACAACTAACCCCGTATTCAAATTTGCTTTAATTGCCTGTGAAACTTATCCTACACTCTTTTGCAAATTTTTATCGATGGTTGTGTAGAATAGCAATTTATTGTACATTTAGATTCATGATTTCATGAAAAGAGTTTGAATTACTACAAGGCTTGTTTAACCTACAAGGATCAAACCAATAATTCATAATAGAGAAGGACCATTATATATTGGAAGGTTAAGGTCTTTAAAATAAAATTTGGGCAGAGGTTTACACGGTGCAATTCATTTGTTAAATGCACCCTATGGTCTTCGCAGAGGAGAAACTTGAAGAAGGTTGGTCAGGTTTAGAAACAACAAGTAATCAACATCTGCCCACAATCTTTTCGGGCATCTAAAGAGTATGTTTTAATTTCTTAAGATTGAATGATTAAGTGAACTCATTTTCCGTATTCAGATATAGTAATAATATAAAAGCCTATAGATTGCTTCATTTACAATCTTTTCAAAAAATAAAAAATCTATGAGCAGAGTGCTAGATGAAAAATCAGACTCAAATCAAGTTGATTCTTGATAGAACAAGGTGAGGTGCACAAAAAGTGATCAATTAGGAGCCAAAATAGATGGAACCTCATTCTGAATCTATGAATGCTTAGGCTGATAATATTAAGCTCATAGTTGAGAATTCAGTGAACTTGGGAACTTCTCAGTGAACTAAAGTAATAGGAGATGTTCAAATTTAAGCAAAGATATGGATAACATTCTGATTTGGACATTTAATAATTCAAATTTGTTAATCCCTCACTGGTAAACCTCACTCCATGTAGCCCTCCAAGCTAATGTAGTCCTCCAAGCTAATGTTTTCTTGAGTAGGCTAAGAATTATTTTATTGCAAATCTTTCACATGTGTCTGTCCTTTGACCTTGGAAATCATGGTGCTAAAAATGGAGTGAGCAGATATGACTACCCTCCTAATTATTATCTTTCGTGTTTAGAACAATGATTATGTCATATATCAAACACGAAACATGTATCATTCTAGTTGTTTCGCCCGTCAATGTATACCTGAAAAATTCTAATGTACTTCAGATGGTAAAAGTTGTCGATGTTGATGGTAAATTCCTTTTTGAGGATATTTTGATAGTTAATTCAGAATTTGATTTTTTGTGGATGTTGTAGGTGTTTTCAACTATTGTGTTTCACTGACTCTTATTACCTTTTACTAATCTGAGGTATCCTAATCTATGTATAATTGTACAAAATACATGAACTGTAATACAGAAACAATGCCAACAATTCTTCCTGCCCTCTTCACAATTAAATTTATCAAGACCAACTTAAACCTATCTAACAAATTAATTTAGAATAAAAAAGTGTAGGACAAAGGAAAGCCTAACAAGGGTAAGAAACAACTACTGGTAAGAGGAATTAGTGCAAGAAATAAAGATGAGGCAATCCAATAGTAAACACGTTGGAGGACACTTGATCAAGGGCTAAATCTATGTAGGGTAGTTGAGAAAATATCATCTTGTAACTTTAAACATTTATAAGAAAACACAGGTCTTCGTTACAATTTCCATGACACTTGAATGGTGCAATATAGAAAATGAATTAAAAAGTTACAGAAGAAAAAAGGTCATTCAAGGTCCATCATCAAATCTTACAGTTTAAGGTATTTGTGTTTGAAGCGTGAGGAGATATCGTAAAAAATGGCTCAAAAGCTAAACAGGCACAACACAAAATAGAACCTCATTGACTAAGAACGACGTTGTAGAACTGGTCATAAGAGGAGGCTAAAAAATATAGTTCTATTGCTACATACAAGTATAAACAAAATATAAATACATATCTACAGAATTCAATTTAATGCAGGGGATTAACTGGAACTTGGAGAGTCTAAATAATGAAATTATAATATTAGTGACCAGTATTTAAAGGTTAATGCATGCAAAAGCTATAAAATAAAATTTAAAAATAGTAAAGCCAAAGCAACATGCAAAATCAGAAAAGCAAAATTGTTAAAAATCATAAAAGCAAAATTGTTAAAAACAACAAAAGTAAAATTGTTAAAAATAGCAAAACTGTCATTTAAGCCGTCAAATTTGACTTAGTCCCATGAATGTTTGCAAAGCCTTTTCCCATTGGGGTAACGCCTTCGGCGTAATTATATGATATTTTAGAGTTGTGCAAATGAGTGTGTGTTCTTCTTATCAACATTAATGAAGGATTTCGTTGAATGTTTAACGTTAATAAATATAATTTTTAGAGTATTTTATAGAAAGTTATGCACATTATTCATTGTGTGAATGACTTTTTTATTAAATAAATAAATTACATTTTAAATGAAGAGGGTCTATCAACGACATTCAAATATTTGATTATAGAGTACTAACTATTAGCAAAGATTAAAAATATCTAACATTAAATCATATTAGTGAAGTAGTGTTATATATATCAATTAAGTCTTAATTCTTAATTGAAAGAAAGACACAAATAATTAAAATTATAAATATATTACCAAACATTCTGATTTTATGTTTGGCTAAAGATTTATATTTGCAAAATTATAAAATACTAGCAATCACATGTGTACAATGCAATGTGAATGTTGAATGGTATTTGTTATTCGACTTAGAAAGATAGTTATTACTTTTGTAGAAAACTATTAGCTGTCCTCCAAATTTGACCCGGTCTCTAAGCTTTCCAATTATTAGTAGTTGATGTGGTTTGCAATTATTTCGGAGTAATTGGGTTAGTATTGCATCTATTGTTTGGTTGGTCTTTTGTTGACAAAAACTCTGGAGAAGTGTGAAAAGTTTTTAATTTCGGATTATTTTCTACATGAAGACTTTTGTTTATAGAAAGAAACTATATACAAGCAAACTCGTTAAGGGACATGTTAATTAGAGAGAAATGGTAGGCCATTTAGGGAGGAAAAAGACTTTAGCAGCAATAACATAACGGTATTATTGGCCAACTTAAAGGAAAGATAATAGCAGAAGAGTGAAAGGGTGAAGAAGTGGCCAGGTGGTAAAGCGCAGAAGTCAAAACACGCGAATGTAGACCCTATTGCATGTTCCTATTTGACTATGAGATAATATTTCAATGGATTTTATTTTGAATCTACCTATAACACAATGGGTGACTCGATCCTTGTTATTGTTGATAGATTTTTTAAAATGGATTGTTTCCTACCTTGTAGAAAGACTAAGGATGCTTGACAAATTGCGAATATGTTTTTTAAAGAATTTGTTTGCCAATTTGTTTTTTAAAGAATTTGTAAGGATGCACGAACAAAAAAGAAGCATTACTTCTGAATCAAACACAAAATTTCTAAGCTATTTTTTGAAAACTCTTCTGAAAAAAATGAATACCATGTTACAATTTAATTATGTTGTGCATATCATCGACAAACTGATGGGCGAACAAAAATATTTACAGGTCACTTAGCAATCTATTGAAGTGTCTAGCTGGAGAGAAACCACAACAATTGTATAGAGTGATACTCAAATAGAATTTGCATAAATAAAACTAAAGAGTTCACGCTATTCCAAATTGTATATGGTAGCAATCCTTTAGGAATTGCAGATTTGGTAAATCTACCAAATGAAGCAATACAAAATCATTAAACAATGTCATATGATGCCCCACTTTTCCTCAATTTGAAAACAAAAATTGAATAAGTAAATTAAATTATTTGGCAAGCACTTTTAAGATATAAATATAATCCAGGGCCTTAGAAACTCTCTGAACGATGTGAAGCTCTCCTTAACCAAAACAATTTTATTATGCAATGTAAATGAGTTAATTTGCTATGAAGCTCATATTTTGTAATCAATCCATCAATCAACACCAAAGCCTAAGAAGAACACAAAGCAAAAGAAGATGATGGAGGGTAGAAAAGAGAGGATGACAAAGGACAGAGTTGTTTGAGTCACAAAACTTACTGCGAATTTGAAAAGAAATTGCTGAAGGAATTGTTGGATGAATGTTTTGTGCCCTGTGCGAAGATTGTTGGATAAATTTTCGTGCACTGTGCGAAGAATTTGTTTGCTTCTACAAATCTCTTGCAAATAAGAATATTGAAATTCAAAGAGAGAATATATATATAACATGCAGTATTGCTAAATATACCTGGTATTCAGCGTGCTAAACTAAAAATAGTAAACCTGCATTCAGCATGCAAAAACGAAAAGGGAAAAACTGCTGAAAATAGTCAGGAAAAACGTAAACGTCAAAAACGCCGTCATAAACCGTCATTATTAGAACTTCTGAGAAATCTGAACAACCAACGAAGCACGCTACAAAGACAAAATGGATATGGACAAGATTTGTTCGAGCGTTTGACGATCAACGTTACAAATGGAATTACTCCTCATCAAACCAGAAACAGACCAAAGAAAATCAATCATGGGCCTGCAAATTGACAGTCGGGAGGCGGTAATAAAGTAAGGCGGGCGTAGACAATTACATGGCTAAAAAATAAGAAACCCGTATATTTTTTTTTTAATATTTTTTCGTTAATTAGTTTGTCTAAAAAATGGAATTTTTTTATATAAAAAAAATAGAATTCCTAGTCACCTTAGCGATCTAAGCCGTCAACAAATTTTGATTTGAGAGGCACCAATAATTTGAATGTCATGTAGTATGATTTCTTTAAAATTGGACCCTGCTCTCTTCTTCAATTGAAATAATCCTAATTTTAAAAGAAATTGTAGCAATTATAACTTAAATACTTTGTTGTGGTTGGTAGTGTGGTAGTGAGGTACTTAAATACTATATATATATATGTAGCATTCACCATCCAATTGTTAAAAACGAAAAAACTAAAAAAATCTTTTAAAAAATTAAAAAAATAAAAACAAAATTGTTAGAAAAACAAAAAATAAAATTGTTAAAAATAGCAAAAACCGTCATTTAGGCTGTCAAATTTGACACAGGGCCATGAATGTCCGCAAAGCCTTTTCCCATAAGGGTAACGCCTTCGATTCGGCGTAATAATTAGATAGAAAATCCGGTATAATTTCATCGTGGGCAACCCAAAATCCCATGAGTGTTTAATTTATAAATTGTTTAATAATAATAAAAGAATAGAAATTAAAAGGCAGATCGCCGTATAAATCACATGATGTGAGTTGTTTTTCGTCATGGTTATGTTCCCCACGTAATATAGCCTTAAAATATTAAAAAATCCTGCACACCATAATCGATACTATCGTTGATCTATGGCTGTGTGCAATGGTTGTAGATATTGACTAGGAAGTATCAAGTATGTAATTACATCTTATCCAGAGCAAGCAAATCAAAGCAAAAGAAGAATGGGGAACACAGCATCCATGCTCACCTCGATATGAAGTAGAGGAGGTCCAACGCCACTGCAATCACATGTTTTCACACCAACAAATACATTCCATCTATCACCATTTCTGTGCACTTGATACAAATTGCAAGGGCTTCATAACACCAGATGAGCTCTTATCTCATTTCCCTCAGCTTGCAGGGAATCCACAATACCAGAGATTCATGCTCACAATCTCAGATGGCCTTAACTTCAAAGATTTTGTATTTCTTTTGTCACTGCCTTCTTCCTTTGTTTCTCAACACCAGTCTCATATAATTATGCATTAAAGTGATACTGTTGTGGAAGATCGGCAAAGTTTTCCAGTAATTTTATGTATCAGTAAATTTTATGGTTGTCACGAAAGTTTTCCGGCACATATATTTTCCTCGCTCTTATAACGTTAATGTAATCATGTTGTAATGTTAGTATTTCAATTTCCATTTGGGATGTTTGGGTGGTTTAATATTTCACGAGCTTTCTGGCTATGGTTTTAGTATATAAACTTATATATTCGCATAATTTTTGATTGATAGGCTTTTATAAGAACACATTCTTGAACCATCGTTGTAGTCTCTAATTAAATTAATTTTACTATTGGAACTTGCACCTTAATTATGTCGAAGGCGTTACCCCTATGTGAAAAGGCTTTGCGGATATTCATGGGACTGTGTCAAATTTGACGGCCTAAATGATGGTTTTGCTATTTTTAACAATTTTACTTTTGTTTTTTTTAACAATTTTGTTTTTTGCTTTTCTAACAATTTTACTTTTCGTGCTTTAGCTTTACTATTTTTAAATTTTATTTATAGCTTTTGCATATTTTTAACAATTTTACTTTTGCTATTTTTAACAATTTTACTTTTTGTTTTTCTAACAATTTTGTTTTTTTTTAATTTTACTTGAGAAATTAGTATTACAGATCACATGACCATTGATTTTTATGGTCTCAAATAGTTAAAATTTGGTTAGAGAAACAATTTTATGAAGATGAAGATATAACTTCTCTCTTCTTACTTGTTACATGTTTTACATGCAAAGAATTTAAGTTACAACATAGGAATTTTCCATATACTAGAACTGATACATATCCCATATTGTGATCTACTTCAAAATTTGTCCTTCCCTATTATGTCTACTCGAGTTTTCTCCCTCCCCTGGCCTTGGTAGATGTTACCAAAATAAATATTGAAATTTGCAGAGAACAATAGGTGCCTCAAGGGGGTGTCTAGGCATCCCCAACAATGTTTAGCAATGAAACATATAAAATTAAAGAAAAAAAAACATCTCATTTATAAACAAACCACTCATCCTCCATAGATTGTGGAGGCAACTAGACAACATTGTTTGAAATTTTATTTTTGTTTTGAATATTTATGTTAGGCTCTTTTGATTTAGCTACTTGACATCTATCTCACTTAGTGGCAACACCTATATTTAATCCTGTAACAGTGCCTATATTTAATCTTGTAAAAATGATTTCACTGTCAGAAAGTGATTTTCTGTATATGTCTCGTCTACATTATTGGAAGGAGATTGCATTGAATTAGAATCCTATAGAAATGAAATTCTATGGTAGTCAGTGAGAATTTTTTTATATTTTAAATTTCCATCCAAAGTGATTATTTTGACTTGGATATCTATGTTATGATAGTTTCCAATCACAAATTCCTGAAAATTGTTGAAAATCTACTTCCTGCTTTCTTGTCTGCTTCTTCCCTTACACTCAGTAAACTTGGAGATGCCATAAATGTAAGATTTACATCTAGATACGATTTTGTGCATTTATTTGGTATGAGAGTGTGTCAATGTAAGTTAAATATGCATCACAATAGATTTTTTATTTCATGGATCATGGATGTATTTGCATGTTTTTAGTGATTCAGTTATAACTTTTCAGACTTTCGAAAGTTTGTTGATGTGAAAATCTATAGTTATGCATATTTTTCTTTATCTATTTCTATTCTATAATTTTTTTTATTCATGTTCCCTTATGACAACTGAAATTTAGTTTTCTAGACACCACCACCATCTCACCCCTCATTCTTTAAAATTGGCTTTCTGTCTGCCACTGCCCCTACCCCCCCCCCACTGTCTCCTCTTCCTCACCCCCACCCCACCACCTCTTTGTTGTCCCTGTTCCAAAAACTTCATGGAGTTCATCTTCAGTGTATTAAATGTGCCCTTGTTTATGTTCTAGTAGTGTTTTGAACTGCACTGCATATATAATTCATTTAAAATATTATAAAATTACCTCTATATTAATTTGTACCCATCACACAAAGGACATAGATGACAGATTAACGAGCTTGTGAATAATTGAAAAATGGATGCATACATATCTGTACAAACATATTCAACCATATATATATATATATAAGGCTATATGCATAACATTGATATATGAGTATATATATGTATATATATATTATGTCGCGCTCCCATATATATATATATATATGTTCATCCCACCAAAGTATAACACATAAAAGTTTCAACGCTAATATACAAATATCTATATATAACTAATGTCAACACTATAAAAAATCATTTTGATTCCACTAAATCAAAACACATAAAAGTTACAACACTTGTATACAAATATCTATATATATTTCATATGCTCTTTAAATTTTTTGGAAGCCCCTTGTGAACTTTTGGAAGGCACATCAGTTGAATATGGACCTCTTAATTGTTTGTCTAAGTCTTCTTTGTCAAGGAATGATCATCTTTCATGCTCTAATATAAAATCACAAACTATAATATGATGTTAGCAAAAGTCTTGAGTTAAAACTATTTGAGAAGTTGTATTGCTATAAAGACATGAACATCATCTATTCTTCTAAATCCACTAAATGATTGATTATTTGCTTATAAGTATCAAATATGGCATTCTTTGATATTTTATCCAAATTACACATAATCCATGCTCTAAGATCAAATTTGTTAGATGGTAAAAATTGTCATGCATACAAAGCATATAGTTTTCTATCTCACAATTATTATGCACTAAATGATGAAGATTATTGCTTCTATATGTTATCACTATTAAATTTGGTCTACATCTCTATTTCCTTAATTTCTTGAGGTCAATTGATTACCACATACATTTAGTTTTATTAACTTCTTTTGTTTTTTTGTAGGACATTTGTGATTCTCTTTCTCCTACAGTAAATAAGAGAGTGTCGTCTCTAAACGAACTTTAGGTGGGTTTCAATATTGATTGAAGTATTTATTCATTTGTTCTTTTTATTGCATGTTATGGACTAAAAAATTATTGTAGAGTGCTTTCATGTTATTTATTTATTATTGCTACATTTATATTTATATTTGACTCCGATCCTTTTTTAGAAGTGACATGTGGGGGCATGTGCCTTCGTCAATAACATGATTCGTTATGTGCTGAGGGGCTTGTTCCCCAATGAGGCCATTTTAAAGCGTCCCAAGTTGGACATTAGACTGATAAGCAACAAGGCTTTTTAAGTTGCCCGTCATACCTAAGAACATCTTCTAGGACTAACATATTTCTTTTCCCTCTCCAGTTTAATATGATGCAGACTAGAAACACAATTCCCCTCCCTATAACGAGATTGACATTAACTACGCCTTGCTTGAAGAGGGAGGAAGAGTTTAAACGTCTTCAATGTGTTGTTAATGTTTTGCATTATAGGCAACTGAAACCACCTAAAACAATGATAGCCGAAATGATCAGAGATCACCTCCACCTGATGGCAACATCCCCAATTTTTCTCTCTAAAATACGAACGATTGGAGATCATTCACGGGGCTTCTTCTTGATTTATGATTCTAACAAAGATGCACTGAAATATGAACCACCCCACAAATTGAGGAGAATAGGAATACCAATCGAGGTATCTGCAATTGGACAAAAATAATTTCTAATAAAGAAAATATGGAATTCATTTGCAGCAACATCAACCACATCTCCCTTGCCTCTCCTTCTGCTTGCCCCTACCGGTGTTTCAGCATTCAACATTTCCTCACCCACAATCCATGCATCCCTCTGTATTCCAATCAAAGAATTAAAATGTAATATCCCCTTTTGGGATATTATCCAAATATGCAAAATTACTTTACTGAATCAACTCTAGAAGGACTAAACCCTCCTAGTTCGACCTCAAATAATCCAATGTTAGCTTCAATACAACCCTAAAAGGGTTAGAGTGAGCCAAGGTGGTGGATTAGATGGGAGAAATAGTTAGGAAATTAATCACTTCAAATCGAAAATTAATTACAACAATAATTAATTTATAAATGCACTAAACTGCTACAAACTTAAAAAATTAATAACTCCTTCACCATCCATTATTTTTCTATCAAACTCATGCCAAATATTCTTAATATTTTTAGTTTTCCAACAAGCTATAGATCACTATTTTTGGATAAGTAGAAGGCATGCAAATCAACCCACGAAATCTGACCCTGGCACAAACAGCTAAAACTTGAAAAATTCATAACTTGTTATATACTTCATCTTTTTCCATGAAATAAAGTGTAGATTAATCTATAATTCAAGAGCTTTCCAAATATATTAAAATCTGAATTTTATGATAACCGAAACCCCTTCAAAACAGCCCCCGAAATCCCAAACTCAGTCGCTAGGGTTAGAATAAATTGTACAACTAATTTCCAGCACTTAATAATCCTTCAAGCATGCTAAAAGATACCCTAATCAAGCTGCCATAGTTAGAATAAAACTAGCAATAACCAACAGATCTAAAACACCATAAAACCTTTCATAATATTCAATAACATGCGGATTTTACTCTCAATAAAAGGCGGCAAAGCTAGAAAGAGAATCACCAACAAGTAGATTTGCAAATCTCATGAAAATACTTCAATTGAATATCAAACCAACACAATAACTCCCACGCAAGAGAGAGAACATTAATGAGCATGCATCCTAACTCCAAGCATGGAGTGAACATCAAATGATCAATCAATAGCCCCTATAAGGAAATGCGACCTCCCTTTTATAGAACTAAGGGGTGCAATATCCAATAAAGATCGACCTTTCCCTTTTGGAGGGAAAACATAAACTCTCATTAAAATATTTAATACTAAGATTGTGTGCACTTTATTTATTTTTTAATTAAATAAATAAAATTATCTAACCTATGTGCACATTAAACTAACTAAAGAGACTCCCACTTGTAGCGCTAGGCATGTCAAGGAGTACAAATGCAAATGAAAAATAAATATTAATAATGTCCCGAAAAGGGGGACATTACAAATTGAGAAGAATGGGAATACCAATCGAGGCATCTGCAATTGGACAAAAATCATTTCTGATAAATAAAATATGGAATTCATTTACAACAACATCAACCACATCTCCCTCGCCTCTCCTTCTGCTCGCCCCTACTAGTGTTTCAACATTCAAAATCTCCTCACCCACAATCCATGCATCCCTCTGTATTCCAATCAAAGAATTAAAACCCCTTGAAGGCCATGCATTATTGTCTTTTCAAGAGTCGCTAAAACACATATAATATGTTCTTATTGATGAAATGAGTTTCATCAGCCCAAAGTTGCTAGGAAAAATTGACAGTAGGGTATGCGAGGCTTTCCCACACTCAAAAAACATCTGAATTTGGAAACAAATCAGTCATCCTCCTCAGCGACCTCGGGAAATTACCACCGGTTACAGACAGACCTCTTTATGCATTGTAAATCCTATGGAGCCACCCCTAACATTACTTTTATTTTTTAGTTGTCAAATTTGATAGATACAACGACCCATGTTGGGATCCCTCCAACCCGTTACATATTTTGTTGCCCCCTATTTCGAGAGGGAATCGAAGGCAATTGCCACTTAAAATGGCCTGGGGATTAACTATCCACAAGTCCCAAGGGGCTTACTATGCATAGAGCAACTATCGACATTGGAACCAATGAAAGGAAAGTTTCTGACATTCATAGCTTTCTCCAGAGTTCCCCCGCTTGCAAATCTACGCATTTTGCCTCCTTTTTCATTTGAAAGGTACTAAAAAATGGCGCACGTAGCAACACTTGGAGCAAGAAGAAAGGAGGAAGCAAGACTACTATCACTCAACCCTTTGTAAAGACTACACTCTACTTTGATAGCTCCTCCGCTACTACTTTACTCAACACTTTTTCTATCCTAGATGGCATTTATGTTCAAAGGGTATCAAATGTACTCATTTTTACCGGAAATAAAATTACCCTCAAAAGGCTACCATTCATGATATAATTATTCTCATGTTAAGTTAAAATAAAACAATCCACAAAATGATGCCACTCATGATATGAGATTTGTAAATGTATATGTAAAAATTTGTAACAAGTTTGAAATGAAGAGATGAAACCTGTAAATGAAGTGGTTTGTCTACAATTACAAAATTACACTTTTCAACATACATGTTTGATTTTTCCTTTTTATTGTTGCTTGTTTCTTTATGTTAACCAACAACAACACATTTTTAATGTCTTCATCTGCACACAAATACCTACAATTTTAAAATGCCGAGAAAGAACAATGCAATTTATAGTTGTTTCCATCCAAAGCTTTGTACATTATATCACTTTTTTGCATTTTGAATAGTTTTAAGGGTTAGACCTCATGTTTGCGCTTTTTAAATGAAGTGACTTATCTATATTTCTACACATACAAAATAAATTACCCATAGTTTAAACAAACACAACTACACAAGTAAAAACTATCTCTATAACACAAATAACATATGCCGTTTTTTGTTTGCAAAATTCCTCAAAGAGATGTGGTCTCATGGAATGCTATGATTGTAGGATATGCACAAAATAGATCTAACAATTAGGGCTCTGATGTTACTTCTTAATTTTTTACAATATTACTATGAGAGTATCCACCCTACTTTTGTTGCCAGAATGAATGATAAATTGGCGAGAGGATGGGCTTATGATTTTTCAATCAAATATCCAAAAAATCTTTTGACCAGCTTTGGAGCAACTATAAGGAAAAATATGCATCTTACACTTTTATTTCACGAAGAAATGTTTTAGAGAGGCGGATAATCCCAAGAACGAAACCTGCATTTACAACATCAAATGAAAGCAAATTCCAACCCCAACTTTATAAATAGTGTCAACACAATGCATTGTATTTATTTATAATAAATGTTATGACATCATGTTTTTCTTGAAACTTCTAAATGCTGGAGTAACATCTTAATTTATAGGCTAATCAGATTGAAGATAAATGCATTTTTTATAATTATTTAGTTAAAAAATCTGCATGTTTAATAATGTTTATTAATGTGAAAATTGTATTTTTTAATGAAATTAATAACAATCTCTGATTGGTTCAAAATTTGAAGACTATAATATAATCTTCAACTTGGGTTAGGGCCCTGTAATAGAAGGGAGAGACGTAATTTGTCTCACGGAAACTCGTGAACATGATGGTTGTAAGACTCCTTCGTTTGAAGGTTATAGGACGTTTGTAGTTTGGAATGAGGTAGCTAGCAATGGGAAAAGTTTTGGAGGTATAATTGTTTTAGTTAGAGAAGTGGAGAGTAGAAAGATTCAACTAGTAAGAGAGGACATAAACAAACAGTTCATTTGGTTTAGAATATCATAAAACGAGAGTAACATTAAAATAACAATGTGTTACTTTGCGCCTCAGGTCTCAAAAAACATACATAAAAAGTGGGCGAGATGGGAAAGATCCTTATGCAGCCCTAAAGAAATATATTTCAAAGTAATCCCAGTAAGGGGGAAGTTCTTTTAGGTGATTTCAATGCGAGGACTGCAAATGAGAAGGCTAACACTTGGAGTAATAAGGAGAACCATAATCCGATATGGCTCACAGAAGAAGATAATCAGAAGTGGGCAAGATGGTCGAAAAGATAACTAGGACATTAATCATTTGGGCAAATAATTATTAACTCTTTTGTGGCATGTTTGATTTGATTATTTGCAATGGCATGGAAAACTGACATAAATATGGAAATTTTACTTATAAAACCTACAATGGGGAAAATGTTGTTGATTATGCAATTTGCTCACAAAGTTTAATCAATAAGATAAAAGAGGTAGAGATTGATGACTCTATCAGGGACCTAAAGTTGGATCAAAATCAAATTTCCATAGTGGTAGCTTGGTCGAGCAAGAATCAACTCACAAGGAAAGAACAATCTCAACATCTTCCGGAAAAAAGGAAGGATTTTGGTAACACAAGAAAATTGTGATATCTTCAGAGTGGTGTTGAGTCACTTTATCCAAGAGGGGAAAGCAAAATCACAAGGCCTTAAAAAGCTACGAGTTAACAAACATAATTAAGAAAGCCTTTACAACTTGTAAAAGAACAAAAATAAGAAGAAGCAAACAAATTGTTTTCCGATAAATAGATGGTTTGATGAGGATTGTAAAGCGGCAATGAGAGCTATTAAAGAAACAGGTAGAGAGAAGTTGAACACAAAGTTTTACAAGCAGATCATAAGGAAAAAAATGAGGTTATATACTTAGGGAAACATAACCCAAAAGTATTTTGGAAGGAGCTTCAATCAAAGAAAAAACATACAGATGACA
This sequence comes from Taxus chinensis, assembly GCA_019776745.2. Lineage (NCBI taxonomy): Eukaryota > Viridiplantae > Streptophyta > Pinopsida > Cupressales > Taxaceae > Taxus > Taxus chinensis. The sequence goes on along the minus strand of CM034147.1, from coordinate 649,366,980 downwards.
ACAATATCACAACCAATCAATGGTTTGAGTTTACAAAACAACTTTACAAACAAGATCCAAAAGTTAAAGGACCCCCTTTGGTCAACACGACAACAAAGCTTTTTACTGTGCAAAAATTTGAGGAGGGTATTATGAAATTGGGGGTTGGAAAAGCCAAAGAATTGGATGAGTTTTAGGTGGAATATTTAAAATGGGGGAAAAAATTTCTTGCTCCTCACATTGTCGACATATTGAACAACATCATTGAGCAAGGTTTTCTTGTAGGTTGGACTACTAGTCTTGCGATACCTCTTTTTAAGAGTGAAGATGTTAACAATCCTTCTAATTATAGAACCATTGTGATCAACCCATTGTTTGCAAAGTTGTTTGGTAGCATGGTGGAATGTAAAATCAACAAGTGGGTAGAAGAAAAAAGGTAAGAGAGCAAAAGGGTAAGCAAGGTTCAGGCCTAAGTATTCGACAATAGGCCATGGGATCACTTTGAGACACATTATTGAAATTTTTTGGAATGATAAAGATGAAGACTTCAAGAAGGCTTTTGACATAGTTCCTAAGAACAAGCTATGGGATATAATGAAGGAGCACGGTATTCCAGTGCATCACAAAACAACTGTTCATAGAATTTATGAAAAGGCATGAGTCAAAATTAGAACTCAAACTGGTATCTCAGAAAGTTTTAGGAATGATATTGGGGTTAAACAAGGATGCCCATTATCACCTACTTTATTCAGCCTATATTTCAACAAAATTGAGGAATAGTTAAATTTGTAGAGTGAAGATGGTGTCCGCGTAGGAGAGTATGTTGTAAGACTTCTCCTTTATGCTGATGATTTTATCTTGATTGCTAGATCCGCCCAAGGCCTTCAAAATCATTTATGTGCGCTTGAGCACTTTTGCAAAGAAGTGGGGATGCAAGTCAACACCAATAAGACCAAAATTATGATGTTCCCCAATAGAAAGAAAAGACCTCAGTATGATTTCTATTTAGATGCAAACATTTTAGAGGAAGTAATCAAGTATAAATATCTTGGGTTTGACTTTAATAACAAGCTCAATTGAGAGAATTGTAGCAAAAAGAGAACTTTAGGGGGGTGGAGAGCTTTTTATTCTTTCCAAAACAAATGCAGAGAGACGAAATTATGGGATCAAAAAACTATGCAGACTTTGTTTGGGCTTTTAGTAACTCCACTGATGTTTTACAGATGTGAGGTTTGGGCTAGCAACATTTCAAACTCAACGTGGAAACTATTTGAGAGGATTCAAAAAAGCATGATTACTAGCAAGTTCAAATTAAAGATCTCGGTCCCATATGAGATTCTTCTTGCTGAAACTGGGGTTGTACATCTAGAAGTTATCGCTATGATTCGTCTCATAAAATATTTAAAAAGGATTGAGCAAATGGACGGTAGTAGATGGCCTAAGGTTTTCCTCAATGAATTCTTGGAAAGTCGATAGGGAGAAAGAATAGGTATTATTCGGAGGAATTTAACTCCAAAAGGCTTTTACATGGGGTGAATTAGATCTTCAAAGTTCAACTGAGAACTAATTCATATCATCTTCAATGTAAAACATGAAGATGGAAAAGACCTAAAAAGATATGGGTAGAGAGAATCTGTGTCTTTTACATGTTTGGTGTAGTGGGGTCAGATAAACATTCACCATATTCTAACTCTGAGCACCATATTCTAAGTGTTCATACCCATAAACTCCATACTCCTCCACATACAAAATTTGGGATAAACCACAAAACTGTAAGGATCGAATCTTGGAGGCATCGAAACTACAAGAATCGAAGTTGTGGAGTATTCACATTGTCATTCTTCACATTGCGAAATTTCGCTGCTTAATTTTCCCCCTTTTTAAAACTCAACTGCTTTCGTACGAAAACCATCCAAACCCTTGCAGGTACAAATTTCTGCATTGCATATAATATTCTTATGCCTGCATCTCTGGCTAGATTAACAAAGAGAACATATTATCTTAAAATTATTGTTTTCTCCTTTGTTGGATCGGTTAAACAAATTTTTTTATTACTGAGTCACGTAGGACTAGGAAGGGCGTATTATGTCAAAATATTGCAGCCACTTAATGAACATACATCCATATATTCAATGTTATGAACGCCTCTGCTCTCCACGAAGCAATTTACAAAGCAGCCAAAGCTCAGCTGCGGACAGTTTTTTTTAACAGAGGTTATGCATCAGTCGCTGAAGACCAGGAAAACCTGATGATATCGGGACTAAACTTAATTGTTGGGGGAATCACGCCAGATTTATAAATGGCAAAAACCCAATATCACCCACCTCTGCATATCTAGCAAGAAGGTTTGCTCCTGATCAGGCATTTCTTCAAAGTCGCCTATAATTAGCCTCCGGGAGGCTCTCACACCCAAATTTCTCAAGTTAATTGCTTTCCAGATGATGTTCCATTCATGGAGGAGAAGATATATGCCCTAAATTTCTGCTGACTAGTCCGTTCTGTTTTTGTCTCATATTGGAATGACTTCCTCGATTGTCAACATTTCCATTGATCTAAAAGTGAAGTCCCATCACGGGCAATATTGAATGGTCGCCAAACTTCACTTCAAAGTTCATTCTTACAATCCACAATTGGATCGTCATTTCCATTTATCTGCCGTGCTAAATCATGATTACACACATTAATAAAATGGAGAACGATCCTCCTTATTTATCTTTCTCAATATCAATGCCTGCCTTTGTGCAAGTTTAGTCCTTTATTCGTCCTAAAACCGAAATCTTTGTTAAAACATCTTAAGCACTGTTTCAAAACAGTCGTATTAAACTTATGTTCAACAGGGCAGGCTCTTCTCGGCCTTTCAAATTGCATCACCATCGTTGCCAAGGCTGAATCTCCGTCCACCTCATTATCTGTAATGTTCATGTCAGTTGCCAGCATAAGTACAATCATTAATCCCCTCTTCTCACGTCTGCGTTGTTGGAACAACTCCATAGTTTCATCAAAGTAGAACTTGATACTTTTGGAAGGTTATTCGGGCAGCACCCCCCTTGTACGACGTTTAGAGCTTGCACTTTTATTGGGGGATGATAGCGGAATTGTATTGTCTTTTATTTCTTTGAGAGCCTGGTGAGAACACATGGATGTGACTCAACGACCAGTATGTACAATATATGTGTGATGAGGAGTTTTTTCAAAATTTTTAGATTATTTCATCAATATTCAAGAACATCATTAGACAGAATAAGCAAACCCCATCAAGGAGCTAACCAAGACAAACTAACATTGAGAAAATTACATATTATCCCTGATTAAGGTGGAGATGAAGTTCTCGCATTTAAAACATATTTGGGGAAGAATTCACTAAAACCCTTGCTTCTGGTACTATGAAGTGCTTCAGATGATTGAGTTGCCACTTAAGAGCATCACCGTCCATGAACAATAATGTGGAAATGAGTTCATAGTCTAGTCTCCTCTGGACTCACTATGTTGTGACTAATCCCTGAGAAGCAAGCATACTGATTCAAGCTCACCACTAGTTCACAATGCAGGGAGTCAAAATAGTGTTTCCTTTGGCATTCATAAACAACCTCCTTATTTGCTGGAAATGGGAAGGAAAGGTTCTTATGAGGTCCATTATGCTGGGTGCCTTGTTTTGGGGCTGCAGGGTAGCTTATAGTATATGAGACCACCTCATATTCCTAGTATGCAAGGGGCACTTAACTGTACTTCAAATACAAGGCATACATGGCCTACCCCGTGGAGGATTTAAACTTGTGACCTTTCTTTCAAAAGCACAAGGTCTTTACCATTAAGCTAGTTGCTTGCTTGTTGTGCTAGTCATATGTTCAAGAAGAACCTTCTACGTGGAGATGAATATCTATTGCCATAAAAACCTTCTCCCAATCACCACAACGAACATCCAACTAGCACACCTGGTATTCCATTTCATAATTCATTGTAGCCACTAGCCATAAACAAAAGACAAAAATAGCAACCTAACCATAACGATTGGAAATCAAAATAACCTCGATAGTAGGGTACCGTAGTGGTTCCATTCAGATTAGATCTGCTTTATGTCTATGTTGTGGGGCTCCTTTGCATCTGAAGATCACCCACATCCAATGACGAGTACACTATAAATTCAAATTTGATGAGATGTTTAATGCTATGCCCTTTCCCTATTGGATGTCCTTGGATATGTATAGCCGACTTGTGGCGCTCATAAGCTTTGGCTTAGTCATTTGATAATTTCTAGGTTTCATAATATTAGTAGTCGGCTTACTTGGGATTATATTAGTAGTCGGCTTACTTGGGATTATGGAGTCCCCTAACTCATTTATGCTGTATAGACAGGAGGTTATGTTGAAGCATAGGGAATAATATTATGAATTCTGTTTTTATTGCAAGAATTGTGGAGGATTCCGTATTTTGCTCTTCAATTCACTTATATTGCATGGATCTGCTCTATTATAATCTTATTTGCAAGTTCTTGTTGTTATTATGTTCACGCCATATGTTTAATTGTGATCTATTTTTGTGAATCTTCTCTTGTGATACAAGTAGTACCAGAGTTGGGATCTGGGAAAAGTAGGAGAAATGTTTTTTTTGGGAAGATTGTGTAATAGTGTAGTATATTTTTTCAAGGAGAAATAGTCTGTCTGTAGAGAAGTGTTTTTCCTGCAAAATTGCCTAATTGAGGCGATTCCTTCGTTGTTGGAAAGAGATTTTTGAGGGCTTTCTGAAATACAGTCACGATAAATATTTTGAGCAATATCGAGGGAGATATGGTTGTGTAAATTTGACATTGTGTATCTTCTTTTTGGGCAAAATTTTCTGGTGTGGATCAGGGCAAAAGAAGTGAACTTCAAAGTCGTCGTTCTCCTTGCCATATTTTATGATGTAGACAATTCTTGCACTGCCAGGAAGAGGTTTTTAAGAGCTCTCCAGAAAGTGGTCACATTAATTTTTTTTTTTTTGAATAGTATTTATGAAGCTGTGGCTATCCAAATATGGCCCTCGAAACTACAGATCTGTCATTATTTTTTTAAGGCACGACCCTAGTAAAATATTCAGATCTTGCATTCCGGATCTAACGTAGGAAAGAAGATCCAGTTAGTCTCCGCATCATGGTGGGTCATTCTATTAGAGGCGGATGTAAGAATCAAGCCACACTAGGGAAGACTCCGTCCAAGGAGGATCTAGAGTTAGAGGTTGACACAAGCCAACAAGGGGATGAAGTTACGATATTTGATCATCTAGAAGGAAGACTGACTAGCATGCTGGAAAACCTGAACAATATAGAAGCAAGCTTGACAGACATACTTACCAAAGGGGAACTGAAGAAGATGGCAATGCAGGGGGATCTAGCAATGGTCGAAGCAAGATTAGAGGACATGGCAACTAAGGAGGATCTGAAACAGATAGTTTATAAGTCAGATCTAGTTGAGATATTTGCACAAGCAAGATTAGAGGGTATGGCAACTAAGGAGGATTTTAAACAGATAGTTTAGAAGTCAGATCGACTTGAAATCTTTGCACGATTGATGCTTGAGGTAGGAGAAAAAATTAACTGGTTTCAGCAACACAAGTCGTTGAAGCCAATTGATTCTGGTAGATCGTGGGATCAGTACCTTGCTGATTCTGATAGAGCTCCTGATCAATGCATGGAAGATTATAATTTATAATAAAGCTCTAGACCAGCCCATTGCAGACTAATAGAGCTCCAGATCAGTACACAACCTATTCTAATGCGGGTTTACGATACTTTATACCGAGTATGGACATGCACAAATTCAATGGTAAGGACTTGTTCAACTAGATTGCCAAAGGGAGTATTTATTTGAGTTATGCAAACTCCCATGCCTATAGAAGGTCACATTGACATCCCTCTATTTGGAACCCGATCAATTTATTTGGTATTACCGGCATTTGTGATGATGTAATGTCCCCTTTTCCTGCGCCAAAGGCCTAAGGGTCAAGCGAGTCCAAGCCGTGGTCATATCCAAGGGGTGGGGGATGCTGGGGGCCACTAAGAAGGGGGCCGCATGGTACTAATAGTCGTGTTTGGTGTTTGGGGGTCACTTTGGACCTTGGTGACTTAAACGGGAAAAAATAACTTTAGTTACTTTTATTTTATTGACCCCTCCATGGAATGAAACACTACTTGGTCTATTGGGGCTCTTTTGCCTTGGAATGTATATAAGGAGCTAGGAGAGAAAGGAGAGCACTTTTGATATATATTTTTATTGACCCCTTCTTGTACAACTGCTGCTGTTGCATTTCTACAGCTTGTGGAGTCAAATCCCACAGGGACCCTAGCTTCAGTGGTGAGAGACCCGTTCTTAGCTAGCAGGACATTCTTCGGTAGTGAGAGATTTACCCTAGTCTGTCATTTTGAAGCCGCTTTCTGGGCTATGTCACAGAGATAATAACAGAGGGTTTCAGAGAAAGGATTTTGCAGGTTTTGGGGGCATTTGGAGGAAGATAATCAGAGGGGCTCCAGATCAGATTCACAACAGCCTTTTGGGCTAGGCGTGGCAACACGTTGAAGGCGTCTCCATTGTTTTCCGACTCTTTTCCTGAGTGTGGCGACTTACAGCCCATACGTGGAGGGTTTTCCAGTTTTGGGGGCATTTGGGGGAGATAAGCAGAGGGGCTCCAGATCAGATTCATGGCAGCCATTTGGGCTGGGCGTGGCAAGCTCGTTGAAGGCGCCTCCATCATTTTCCGACCCCATTCCAAGCGTTTTCAGATATGAAGGTGCAACCTCTATTTGGGGGGTTTTTCCAGTCAGCCGTTTCAGATCTGAAGGTGGAAACGTTATTCCCTGTATCTATTATTGTTATTTTCAAAGACCCTTAATTGCTGCTCCGGTATTTGGAGAGTTACGAGCCTCTGTAGTATTCCCGCTGTCTAGGGCATGCTGTGCTTTTTTCTGGGAGCATTATAATATTCCAAAAAATGTTTTCATAGTGTTTATTATTACTGTTGCAAGCGTCCCTCAAATTTTCATGCATTGTGGGCAAATATTTTGTGTGATATCAATTTAATACCATTCGCTGTCCTAGCTGGACATTTTCAATAAAATCAGTAATTTATTTGGCTGCAAGTTTTCATATATTTGGTGCATTTTAAGTGGTATCCCATTCGGGATATTTCAGATGAAAAGAAAAAGAAGAGCTCTATCATCACATGCTCGATTTTAGTGGAGTTGACATCGTTATATATTGTGGATAAATACTCTAGCCAATTGGATAAATACTTTAGCCAATTGGACAAGCTAAGACAAATAAGTACGGTCAATGATTATATTCAGCAATTGCAGACCCTGTCTTTGAGAGCGGACAATATTACATAGAACTTTTTAGATTGTTTATAAGAGGATTGGAGAACCACATTCAACATGAAGTATGCATGTTTGACCCACCTTTGTTATTTGAATCTCTTTCTAGGGCAAGAAGAATTGAGGAAAAGGGTTTTAATTACCCAGGAGACGTGCGTTCACTGGCATCAAAGATTGCAGCACCCTGATAAAGTTCTTCCCTCAAACCAACCAGATTAACTCCTCAACAAATTGAAGAAAAAAGGGAAAAAGGATTTTGTTTTAATTGTGACAGAAATTACAGTTGAGGACATAAATGTGCAAAGAAGAAATTATTCTACATTGAAGGAGAAACCAAAAATGAGGAAGAAGAAGAAAATAAGGCCGCAACAGGAACATGAGGAAAGCATCGGAGGATCCATGACCGACCATCTGTTTTTTTGCACTATCATGGATTAGTACCACCACAACCCCTCAAGGTATGGGATTTTCGAAGAAACGAGTTTAGCGTTAATTGATGTGGGAAGTACCCTCAATTTCATCAACAAATTGGTCACGCATCTGTACTGCTTTGTCTTTTTGGATCCGAAATTTCAAGTTATGATTGCTGACGGTGGTTTACTTAGTTGTTTAGCAAAATGCCATTAATAAAACCTAGCAATGGGGAGCTACTTTTTGATGAGCTCCCATGTTTGCCATGCCCATGGGCAGAGCTGATATAGTTTTGGAAGTCCAATGCCTCGCTACTTTGTACACAGTAAAATGAACTTTAAGAGTTCTTCATCCAATTTTTCTCTAAGGGTATGGCATTTGAACTGCCAAGATTGCAAGCAAAGGCTCTACATATGTTGAGTTCTAGTCAAATGCAAAAGCTACTCAAAAAAGGATGGTTAGATTTGTGGCACAATACCGAAAATCACAAGTATTAATCAACACACTCAGATCTTCAGTCTATTATTGACAAACAATTAGTTGTATTTGGACATATGCTATAAGGACTTCCACCCAAAAGAGATCATGGTTCAATTAGTATTGGGGAGCCAACTGCCCAATATTAGACCTTACATGTATGTGCAAAAGAGTGAGATTGAGCGAATGGTATAAGAGATGCTGGAAACAAGTAATACTTGTCACAATCAAAGTACATATTCTTCTCCAGTGGTGGTTGTGTGCAAGAAGGATGTTAATTGACTCGTGCTCGGATTACAAAGAGCTAATTAAGTTCACAATCAAACATGAATTTCCTATTCCTTTAATTGATGATTTGCCTACATTAGTTAAATGGAGTTGTATTTTGTACCAAACAAGATCTTAGTTAAAGATATCATTAAATTAGAATTAGGGAGGATATTTTCAAAAACAACATTAAAAATATGTAGGCCATTATGAGTTTCTTTTTATGCCCCTTTGGTCTCACAAATGCTCCTTCCACATTTCAAAGTTTGACAAATTCTATATGCAAGACATTTTTGCAGAGGTTTGTCTTGGTGTTCTTTGATGATATATTTGTCTACAACAAAACATGGGAAGACCATTTTTCACCGTGTTGCTTAGGTCTTACATCTTTTCAAGCAACATCAACTTTATGCGAAATCTTTTAAGTGTGCTTTAAGAGTCAAAGATGCAGGGTACTTGGGTCACATAGTCTCTCATTAAGGCATAATAGTGGATCCTAACAAGATTAAGACCATGGTGGAGAGGAAAATTCCTAAAATACTCAATGTAATATCCCCCTTGTGGGATATTAATTAAATTTTATTAAACTACTTGCAAATGAAGTAACTTAGAAGAGAAACCCTTCCAGGTTCACCTCAATTAACCCAGTGTCGGCTTCAATATAACCCAAATGGGGTTGGAGTGAGCTAAGGTAAGGGTTTAGATGGGCTTACTAGTCGGGAATTAACACTTCTTTAACCAAATAACTTGCAATAGTAATAAAATAAATTAAAAATGCTGAAAATGACTGCAAACTTAAAAAATTAATCTCCCACAAATTTAACTCTTTTTTGCCTGAAATAAATTGTAGTTGGAAGATAAAATTATAATCTTTCAGATGAACCCACAATCAGAATTGTTAATCAATTGTAACCCACTCAAATCAGCCCCCGAATCTGCAGATCAAGTAGCTAGGGTTAAGGGGAAAATCATAAAATTAATTCTAGCTATAATATTCACTTCCCCACACTCAAAATCATCACTTTCAGATCTGCATTAATTAATTTATAACAACAGATCAATAAGCCCTTCAAATCCTTCCAAAATATGATAGAAATTCACCCAAACCAGTTGATTTAATTAACATAAATTCCAACAAGGTTAGCAGCTCCAAATATCATGAAAACAAGTGTATTATGAGTAGAATAATGAGCAAAAATAGTACAGATTTTATTTTTGCAAAATACCATTCCAAAACACCATAAATCTCTCTCCACAAGTCGATTTGTATCATGACAAAATCAATAGCAATTTCCAGAATTTATTGATCAAATGATAGTCCAATTTTTTTAAAAATAAGCTCTCACGCTCCCTCAATAATGGCGACTTCACATTTATTGAATAAAAATGTAAATAATTTATCAATTCAAGCTCTCAAGGGCACACACACTTCACAATGGGGTGGTGTTGATGAACACCTTTTGTTTTTTTGATTACAAGTGGGCATACATCCCCTCTTCAAGCATGAAGATAAGTTATAATAACCGGTCAAATGCGAAAATGAGTGCCCATCATCTTCTTTTATATCTTCTCCTTACGCAATCTCCAAAGTTCCTTCTCTATTTTTAGCGCCAAAATCCAGGAGAGAATTTTATTTTAAAAAGTGCCTGAAAATCACATTCAAAACAAATATTAAATACATGGGGAAATTAAATTAAATTAAATGATGCCCATATGAATCAACCCATGTTTATAATAAATCAATTTATTCTAATATTGATTATTAAATAATCCCAAGAAAATGTGATTTGCTTGGTTACTTTATTTACTTCAAAAAACAAATAATTATCATCCCAAGGAAATCGATTTTCTCTCCTATTTTTGATTTGCACAAAAAATATATTTTGATTTTTAAATTCATATTTACAAATCAATTTTCGCTTATTTTAATTTTTATTTGAAAAGGGGGACATTACACTCAAGGACCTATGAGAATTTTTAGGACTTACAAGCCAAGTCACATAATTTACTACATTTAGTTCGTATGGCTAGATTTTCGTAATCAACATGTGAAATTTTATAACAAATAATAAACATAAATTTATATATTCTCACCTTGCATTTTTTCATTTTGGATTTTCTGTTTTTCCTTTAGGGTTTGTAGACGGTTTACAATTGGAATTCGAGACAATTTGCAGCTGGTTTGCTGTGAGAGATATTTTGCGACAAAAATTCCGTTGTTGTTAAGGAGGCTATAAAATGAGATGTGAGTATTGTTGAATATAGAATGCCTTCTATTGGATTCTGAGTGCAAATTCAAGTTTGAGGAAAAGGGCTGATGTCCATTGGAGTCTCTATGTGTAAATACAGAACACAAGGAAAGATGTTGATTGTTGTTGAATCTGTTAAACTATTGTATTCGTTCGATTTTTTTGTTTCCCTCTCCATAGTTGTTGTGTCTAGTTATTGCCTTTAGTTCATTATTTTTTATTAGGCTTAGGTTTTAGCCTTTAGTACAAATTTAGGCTTTACGTAGGTTTTTTTATTAATAGGATTTAGGTTTTATTGGTGCAATATTGTAATGTCCCTTCTTGGGGACTCTTAGGAAACTGTGCAAAGATGAGCACAAAATACAATTTTCAGATTTATGAGCAGGCTGTTAGTGATTGAAATTGAATGAGTGAAACCCTCCTAAGATGCTAGAAAACTCTCCTAAGGCAGCGACCTCTTTTGGAGGTTCAACTTTGCTTTTGCACCCTTAAACACCTCATAAACAACTATTAAATAGTCTCCAAAATTATTATAAATTACCAGCAATCATATATTGCAATAAAATAGGAGTTTGCAAGCTTGGAAATAGGAGAACTGATTTTTAGACGAAACCCTCAGACTGCAGAAATTAATTTTTATTTTCAGATCTGAAATAAACATCAAACGAGCTTGGAAAAATAGCAAATCACCACCAAAATTCATGAAACTTCATAACTTGGCTCTTAAAAATATGGAGAATGTTATTCCAATCTTAAAACCACGAAATTATTGCAAGAAAGTACCGAATTGCTCCCCTAAGTGGGTCGCTCCCACCTTGGAAAGACCAATAAACATGCCAAAACACGCCACAAGTAGGTCGCTCCCACCCGTAAAATGGTCAAATATGCATTAACAACCAGAAGTAGGGAAAAATATCTTCAATTGATGACCAAATAGCACCTTAGGAAAATTCGTCTAGGGCTGGAAATAAAGATAACGAAAGATCCCCTCAAGGGGATGGAGACTCGTGTGTTGAAGTCTTCCCTAGACTTGGTGAAGGGTTTTGTCCTCACCACAAGGCTCTCCAAGGATTTTTGTCCTTAGGAGAGGAAGAAAGATGCTTCACAAGCAATCCTTACAAAAGAAATAATAGAGTTCACATAATTATTAATTGGCCAAGCAATCTCCTTTTATATCATAAGGGGTGTTAACAATTCAATGATGACCGACCTCATAAAGTACTCTAATAATCTTTTTAAACTTGAGCCTACATGCTTACCAAATTAACTAACTACTTAATTAATTAAGTCCCTCTATTGGAGTGCTTGGCTTCCCAATAGGACATAATAAAATAAAAACAAACATCAAAGATATCATGAGAAACATTCCTCTTTCTCCATTCCTTAATCCCACGAGGAAGAAATGGTCTTGAGAATGTTGGTCCTTCAAGAAGGGACATGACAAATATTCAATGTGCACTAATTTAACTTAGGTTAACTTATCCACACTAAGTGTGCTTTGTGCACATCTCTAGGATTAGAATAGGATAAGTGAACTTTTAATGCCACCAAATGCCAACTCTATATGGGATAATGACACATGCCTAATATGTGGCCAGTAGGGAAAGGGGGGCTTGCCCTTGTACAAGCTATTTATACTACTCATCTCTTTGTATATTGTAGAATGTATGACATGGTGGCATGTAAGCATTATGATATGGAGTTAATATACTTTTATCCTTACCTCATACCTTTGCAGTGTGTTTCATGTCTATTGGAGTGAATCCATTCCAAGGAGTTCCCTAGCCATCATGCTCTTAGATTATTTCCTAGATGATGATCAAAGCTATTTTCCAAACATGTCACTAGTTTTGGCATTGTCTTCAGCCTTCCTTGTGTGGACTTTACTAGTGTGGTTCCTTTACCTTTCAGCTGCACACTTTTTAGACTGCATAGCAATGCTCCCTTTTTTGGAGCAAATTTCACATTAATGATGGCCTTTTTCAACAGAGTGATAACCTCCTTGATGGAGCTATTCTGGTGCATACAATGTCTCTTTGTTTTCTTTGGTGCCTTTTGAGATGTATATATTAATAAAGTCCCATGGAAGTGTGATTTTTTAGCCTTGTCTACCCTTGTGTGAGGTTGTGTTTTGTCGTACACCCTTTTCCTATATCATTTGCTTGGTACTGTCTCTCCCATCACTATTAGTGCCATTCTTGATAGCTTTTAGTTATTTGTAAGTTTTTTTTTTGTATTTTCGACACTACTTGACAATGTTATCATTTGGCATCCCAACGTTTGTCAGGTCTTCATCGATAGAGTAGTGGATTTGAACCACTTGTACATATATGTTCATCCACTCCACCTATTCAACATTATATGAGCTTTGTGTGGTTATACTGCTTTCTTTAGGTGTTGTGTATAACTTCCTTATCCTTGTGGTGGCACATTCAACATCTACTTTTGGCAGCATGTTTAGTTGATGGCATTCATTTGGTGAATTCTTTTGTACTTTTGACCATATGGGCTATTCTCATACAATGTCTCTTTGTCTTCTTTGGTGTTCGAGTAGTGGATTCAAACCACTTGTGCAGTTTTGAGTTCTTCACTAGGTTGCCATTCACTTGCATTTTGTGTGGTGGATCAACCCACCTAGTGCGTTCTTTAGTGGTGTATCGGCCCACCGAGTGTAGTTTGTGTGATGGTTTCAGTCCATCCAGTGCATCTCTCTTCAGTGGTCGATCAACCCATCCTCATTCAACATTCTGTCGTAGTACTTTTAAGTGTTGTACTACCTTCTTGGGACACCTTGTTGCATATCTTAATATTTCTAGTCATTTATGCTGATCAACTAGTTTTTTGAGAGACCCTTGCGACGTCTCATTTTTTCTACTGCACTTTATTGTACATGGGTAACTTATCAGGCCTAGTTCCCAGGACCCATTTCTAGATGAGTCTTAGCCTTTTTGCTGTATATAGGCTTCCCTAAGTCGCACTTAAGGGGATTGTTGGTGCAATATTCAATGTGCATTAATATTAAGTTAACTTAGGTGAGCATATTTGTACGAAGTGTGATTTGTGCACATCTTTAGGCTTGGAATATGATAAGTGAGCATTTAATGCCACCAACATTAAATGCCACCACCATTAATAAATGCCACCTCTACATGGGCCGATCACCCATGCCTATTATGTGGCCAATAGGTAAAGAGGAGCTTGCTCTTACACAAACTATTTATACCCCCCATCTCTTTATATAGTGTAAAATGTATGACATGGTGTATGTAAACATTATGCTATGGAATAATATACTTTTATCCTTTCCTTAAACCTTTGCAGAATGTTTCATGTCTATTGGGACGAGTCCATTCTAAGGAGTTAATTGGCCTTCATGCTCTTAGATCATTTCCTACATGATGATCATAGTTATTTTCCAACATGTTTCACCCTTTAAAGTTTAGACATAGAATTTCAAGTTAGTTTTTGTTTTATTTTGTTTTTAATGTAATTTTAAATTATTTTTATTCAAAGATTTTTATGCTCAAGTTTCTTAATTGGATTTTGTTTTGATTTTAATTTTTTTATCATTTAAAAACATAAATATTTTTATGAATACTAATAAAATATTTAATTAATTATTTATGGATTTTGTTGTAATTTAATATTTTTAATTACAAATTAATAATAATTGATAAATATATATAAAATTAAAAAATGTTTACGGACATTGAATATTATTAATAATAACTCAACAAGTATTATAGTAAAATAAAAATAATAAAAAATATAGATTTGTATTAATCGAACTTAATCATGATTTTATTTCCAATTCTTATTTGTTGGCAAACTTCTTTTGAATTTTCAATTTTATCTTCATTGAACACAAACATGAATCTCGTGACTTGGTTTACAGGATGCTACGGCACGTTTGTTAACAATTATATAAGCATAGCAACACCAATCACAACTCTCTTGAAAAAGGATTCCTTACATTGGATCAAGGCAAAAACTAGTGCATTCGAGAAGCTTAAGGAGGCTACGTGCACCACCCCAATTCTAGCCACACTAGACCTTACCAAAACCTTCATCGTGGAGTGTGATGCCATGGGGCATGGCATGGGGTGTGGTTCTAATGTAAGAAGGTAGATCAATTACCTTTGAAAGGCATTGACTCAAAGGTAAGAATCTATTGAAGCTCATTTATGAAAAGGAAATGTTTTCTATTCTTCATGCAGCCAACTAATAGTGACCTTATCTAATGGGGAGACACTTCAAAGTGAAGATGGATTACGATAGTCTAAAATATTTCTTGGAGCAAAGGCTATCATCAAAAGAGCAACAACAATGGGATACTAAGAATCTACGTATGATTTTGAGATTATCTACAAGAAAGGGAATGACAATGTAGTGGCAAACACATTCTCTGTAAGAGATGAAAAAAATAGAGGCTTGTTATGTGCTATGTCCATAATTTAGGGAGATTGGGTGGATAAGGCAAGATTGAAGTGTCAATAGGATATAGATATGTGACATCTCATTCGAAACTTCAGCAAGATCCAAGCACTTTGGATAAATTTGTGTGGAAGGGTGACTCTCTTTGGTACAAGAGTAGGCTATATCTATACAGGAACTTGAGCCTCAAGAATCAGGTTTTGGAGGAGCTCCTTGCATCTCCTATTGAAGGACACTTAGGGTTCTTGAAGAACTATCACAAGAGCAAGTAGCATTTGTTTTGGGATGGGCTCAAAACTGACTCACATAAATTTGTGGCAGAATGCTCAACGTGTCAACAAAACAAGGGTAAGAAAATTAAGATTCCAGGTCTTCTACAACCCTTATATATCTCTAGCCAGCAATTAGAGGAGGTTTTCATGGATTTTATGATTATCACAAGGTTGCCAAAGTCCAAAGGGAAAAATGTCATTATCGAAATGGTGGATAGAATCACAAATACACCTTTTTTTCTGACCTACTGCGTCCTTTAGTCACAAGCATAGTGGTGTTTACATTCATGGAGACATTTTAGTGGCTACATGATACCCCAAAGATTATAATAATTGGCCATGATCATGTATTCACTAGTAATTTTTGGATTGATTTGTTTACTTATTTGGGTACTGAACTAGCTCACATATTTTCTTATTATCCCCAATTGGATGGGAATGCTAAGGTTGTAACAAGTGCTTGGTGGGTTATCAGCATGGGTTAACTGGCTGCCACTAGCAGATTGGTGGTATAACACTTCTTTATATACTTATTAAAAAATGTCACCGTTTATGGCATTGTATAGATACCACTCACCTTCCATCACACCATTCTTGAAAGTACAATCAAGGGTTCGCAAAGTAGAAGAGCACATTCAACACCAATGAGAGGTGCTTTTTAGTCTCAAAGAGAACTTGGCCATCACATGAAACAGAATGAAATGACAGGCTGACAATCACAAGAGCAAAATACATTTTGAAATAGGAGATTGGGTATTTTTGAGGCTACAACCATACAAAAAGATGTCTTTGAAGTAGCAAAAGAAAGATTACAAATTGTCGCCTAATTCTTATGGTCCCTATCAGATGTTGTAGAGGATTGGTAGCATGGCATACAAATTGGTGATACCTCAGTCAGCAAAAATACATCCGGTCTTAAATGCTTCTTGTTTGAAGAAAGTAATTGGCAATAAGATTCCAGCCTAGATAGAATTACCAAAGCCTAATGAAGAGGGAAGAATCATTTTGGTATTTGAAGTGATTCTACTGACACGAATAAAGCGGCTGTGGACAAGGGTGATCACGAAATAATTCATCAAGTGAAAGAGCCTTCCTAAGGAAGATGCAACATGGAAAGATAAAATCTTCATGCAACAGCATTCACAAGTGGTTAGCATCGAGGACAACACTTGTTTGAAAAGATGGGGCATGCTAGGGCCCTTAGCCTGTTAGATGTCTCAGGATATGTGTGGCTGACTTGTATGCATAATCTTTGACTTCTAGTCATTTGATAATTTTTATATTTTATACTAGTAGGAGAAGTCGGCCTAATTTGAAATATGGAGTTCCCATAGCCTTAGTATGTGATATATCTAGGAGGTGGTGTTTTGAGCAAAGGGAATAGTATTAGAAATTTATGTCTTATTTTAATGATTGTGGAGACTGCCGCCTTGAAGTGGCTCAGTCATGTATTCAGCATTCTGCTCTGTATTTCACTTATATTGCATGGATCTGCTCCATTATGCTCATATGTAGACAAAGTGACCTTAAAGCTTAATTTGGAAGTCAAACCCTCCGTGAGAATGATTAGGTTACCCATTGCCATCTCTTATTTTGGGTCAATTTTGTGAATTGTATTATCAATAATGAGTAAGAATGCCATTGTCATCTCTTATGTTGGGCCAATTTTGTGAAATTTACTATCAAAAATGACTAAGAATGCCATTTGTCATCTCTTATGTTGGGTCAATTTTGTGAAATTTACTATCAATAATGACTAAGAATGGATGAATTACAATTAAATAAGAGGCCATATTAAGGTAGAATGAAATGGCCACACAGAGAAAATGGTCAAGTAGCCAATTAGATGATAAAGTCGGAGAAGTTGCACTGAATGTCCAGATAAATATGCATATCAGGGAAAACCTTAGTGGTCATTGTTTTTTTATGATTTTTTTAGCGAATTTCAATAAAAATAGATTTGCCAAATCATGAAAAAGTAGAGTTAAAAAGTTACAAAAATGCTACAGAACAGTACCCTCATTTTATGAAAATTTGGTAGGCAAAAACATACTCATTACACCTTAACTAAGATAGAACAAGAAAACTACAAAGAATTCTAATTAATATGAACTTGAAGGCATGCCAATGCAAAGGTCACAAGGAAAAATCCAAGGTTATGTTATTCTTTGTGATCCCAATTTTTAATAATCTGGGATTGGATACTAGATCTGACTAATTATTTAGCCTACTTCTGCAATGCTAATGACTTCGGATTTCTTCTCTCCTCTCATGGAAAGATGATTTCTAAGATTTTTTTTCTTAATTCTTAGTGGTCTCCCGTTACTTTCTTTTATCCCTTTCTCTACTATTTTTCTTCCTTTTCCTCGTCCATTTCAAGGTAAGTTTGTTTGTTGGCTAGATTTTCTGCATAGCACAAAACCTAGGTAGTCATGAGATAAATCTCCCTCATTTAACCGGTGAGGCTCCCGTGTCAGATTTGTCAATTTAAGTATGCTAATATCTAAATGGGGTTTTACTTTAACTATTCAGTTCATGAACCATAACTGAATACTTCTGCAGCAAGTAAGCCGCTGTTTTAAAAAAAGGAAAAGTTATAGAAGAAGGTAATTACATAAACATATAGAAGAAATGGGGAAGATGTGCATCCCAATCAGTAGATGGCAGAGCTGATTGCATGCACATAGAAGAAACCAATAGATATAAACACAGAATTCTAAAACAAAGGCAGCTCTAGATCCAAATCTAAAATAACATAACGTTTATTAAAAGATCTAAGATTAAAAGCAAGAAACACAGTACACCGTAACACAAAGTTCTCCGGAAACCTGCTCCTTTGTATTCCTTTGCTCCAAGTGGCTCTTAAGGGTTTAACACAAAGTCTAGAACACAAGATTGCTGCTTACAAATTCTGATAATTAACCCGAAGGTTCTTCCTCTACTTATAGAATGTAGAGGAGCAATTACAAGTTGGAAGCTTTTAGTTGAACTGGCACATGTGGAAGTCGGAGGAAAGAAACAACTGACAATCTTCCTCCTGGAATTCCTCTTTGCATGACATGTATGATTTGCAACTGAAAATAGAACCTTCTATTTTGCATGTCTGCCACCTATCTCCAAGTAGTTGACTTCTTCAAGCAATGGGTTTTAAACCAATTACTTAAGTTGTATAATTTAATTGATTGCTCAATTACTAGACAGTCTGGATACGGGTACGGGTACGGTACGGGTACGGGTACGGTACGCCGATACGGCAAATTTTTAAAAATCTTGGGTACGGTACGCTTTTGGGTACGTTTTATATATATATATATATTTTTTTATATATACATGTATATAAATGTATAAATATGCATATAAATTATAAATTTAAAGAAGCATTTGCATACTTATTGAAATTTAATTCTCATACATTGCATGCAGCATACTTATTGAAATTTTAATTTAATACTCGTGAGTCATAGAGTTATACAACTTAAAATCATTCATAGAACATGAAAACAAAATTGAAATTTCCAATACTTTGAGAATTGAGACTTGAGTTTGTATTGATAATTGATTCAGAATGACATAATGTTCAAAGAATCAAAACATGATAGTACATTCAAGTTCTCAACTTCTAGAGCATATCATCTAGATGATCGTCAAAATCATCTTCATGGATGCCACTTGCAGCTCCACTCCCACTAGCTCCACTTTCGAACACTTGTGAAGGGCTCCCTGGAAGTTCCTCATCAATGCCAAGAAGTGAAGCTTCAAAGTCTGTGTTTTCAGGTTGGAGGTCCCAAAGCTTGTTAGGACCACTAGTATACTCTTGCGTCTTGTGGGTTAAGAGGCGCAAGTTGGAATGAACGTATACTAGATCTTCAGCCTTCTTCGATGACAACATGCTGCGTTTGGCTGAGTGGATGAAGCCATAAGTACTCCAGTTGCGCTCTGCAGAAGAATTACTAGCCACCTGTCACAAAAAGCAAAGTATTAATATTATAAATATTAAATTATTAATTAAAAAAAGAATGATATCATTTTGAATTTTAATTCGTAATTGGTAATTAAAATATCAAATAACAAGTTACAAACTTTATACCTACCTGTGAGAGCAATTTGATTGCAACTGGTCGTAAGAACTTGGCATCATGGCCATGACAAGTCCACCACGTGATTGGATCCGTGGTGGGTTTGTCACAAATAGCCTCTACCTCTCCCATGCTACCTTGTCCATTTACAAACATTGACATCTCCTGGCGGACTGCAAGTGATGTAGTTGGATCTGGAAACAACCTCCTGAATGCTGCCCTCGTCCCATTTGCAACCTCGTGGTCATCATATGGTCGTTGTCTACCAGCTCTCCCAACTATTTCACTACTGTAATATTTGGGATTTAAAGCATAAGCAAGGAGATGCAATGGGGTGGTCATTTTGTTCCACCTTTTCACGATCACATTTTTAACTTCATTATAAAAATTTTCCTCAGGATCCTGCTCTTTGGCCTGTATGATATCATGGATTTTTTCAAGCATGGAGTCAATGCCATCATATATATCTCCAATGCAAGCATTATCTTTGTCAACAAATCGTATCATACTCAAAATAGGCTCTGTGAAACTCAACAAATATTCAACTCTTCCCCACCAATGCTCATCAAGGATCCATGCTTTTATTTTTTGAGCTCTTTCTGTGTTTGCTTGCCTCCAGACGGTCCAAACATTATCAATCACCATTATGCCCAAAGCACGTCTCACCTTCACAAGTCGTCTCAAGACGAGTGTGTGAGAGGCAAACCTAGTCTCTGCAACCTATTAAAAAAGAATGGAAACAATTCAATAACAACACAATTTGAAATTGATTTAAAAGTTTAAAATCAAATATTAAATTTAAAATGAATTGTTCATTTACCTTCAACAGCTCCAACTTTGAAAATCTTCTGAATATGGCTTGAGACATGTGATGGTTGGTGACAAACATCTGAATCTCGTTTGCCTCCGTGTATATTTGCTCAATCCATGCAATTTTTCCAATCTTTTGCATCATTAGATTCAGGGAGTGTATTGCACATGGTGTCCAAAATATGTGCTCATACCTACCCTCAACTATCAATCCCGCTGCCTTGCAATTTTTGGCGTTGTCCGTGATGACTTGGACAACCCTCTGCGGACCCACTGACTCAATAGCCTCAATAAGAATATTTGCAATGAATTGGGCATCTTTTACTTCCCCCTCACAATCAACAGCCTTCAGAAACATTGGCCCTTTAGGGCATACTGCAATAATGTTGATGAGAGGTCTATTTCTGGCATCTTTCCATCCATCTGATATAATAGAGACTCCTGAAGTAGTCCAAGAATCTCTAATTGGCTGTAGAGATGTCTGAATGTGTTGCACTTCTTTTGTCAAAAGAGAAGTGCGAACCTTATTATAGGTGGGGCTTGTATACCCCTGTGGTGCCTCATTAATGCCTTTCACCATCTGCTGCCAATAAGGTGATCTCAAGATATTGAATGGCAGTCCACATGCAAATATACACCGAGACACCAATTCATCTGCAATATCCCTCTTCTCGTTGTTAAATGCTTTTTCTAATGGGCCTTTTGTTCTCTTGTTTGATGGCCCTGAGGTATCTGCATCAAAAGGGTCATCAACTGGAATAGTTTCAGCACGAGCCTCAATGAAAGGATGAAATGATGGTGTTGATGTTGGTGGTTTTCCCATGGACCTCTGCTGTAAAGAAACAGTTCTAGAGCGAGCTCTTGCTGCTTCAATGTTTGCATCCTCTTGCTCTTTTAGGTACATGGCTATGGTTTTCTTTTCCACCTTCTTACATGGTCTAATACCCGTCCCCGATACCCCAGTCAAATGAGCTCTCAAACGGGTATATGAGGATTTAAATGAGGCGGCACAATGGGGACACGTCCAAACACGGACACCACCACCGGCAACTAACTCTGTCACTTCCACATGTCTCCATAAAGGATAATTCGGATCCATTTTCACTGCAATACCACCCGAAACATTTTCCCCCTCTTGCCCCACTGAAGCTGAACTGGATGCCATGATTGTAGGATTAATTCAATAACCTACAATAAGAGATTTTTTAAAACATTGCTAAATAATAAATATTAAAATAATTTGTTGACCCATACACGTCATTCTCTGATTCTGATCACCAAGTTCGCCACGAATGGTGCGAGGTGAGAGCATACACAGAGGGTAGACGTTTAAATTTTTAACAAATTCAATTTTAAACTTTAAAATTTCAAAAAAACGAACACATAACTAACTAAAAAAATTAAACAGTTAGTCCTACACGTCAATCTCTGATTCTGATCACCAAGTTCGCCATAAATGGTGCGAGGTGAGAGCATACACAGAGGGTAGACGTTTAATTAAATAAAACTTCACTATCAAACTTAAAATACGGAAAAATTAATAATATATTATATTTTAATAACTGTAAAATAAATAAATTATTAAATATTAAAAATAAATTTAGATCATGATCAATAATCATGAATGATGTGTTTGAAACACATCATTCATGATATTGATCATATTCATAAATCATATACAAAACAATGCTCAAAAAATTAAAAAAAAAAAATGCCTGAATGCATGTAAAATACCTGGAAAAATCCTCCTTGATGTTTGTAAACTTGCTTCTCCTTCTCTCTTCCTCCTTCAAGTTCAATCACTCTCTCCTCCAAGCTCTTTTTCTCTCCTCCAAGCTCTTCCTTACTCCTTCAACCTCTCTTTCTCTCTCTCCTTCAAGCTCAAGCAAAATATCAAATATAATGAAATATTGAGTGTGAGAATAAAGTAGAGGGGTTGGCTGTTTTTATAAGTGTTTGGGGGGGTCGGTTAGGGTTAGGGTAGATTTAGAAAGTAAAAAAATAAAAAAAAATGCTTTTTTTATGAGTTTTTATGAAAATCGCGTCAAAAAACGCGTGAAAAAAACGCGGGTACGGTCGGAAACGTACCCGCAGGCGACAGGGTACGGCCCGGGTACCCGGTTTTCCGTACCCGAGGCCCGTACCCTGTCGCCTGTACGGGTACGTTTCCGACAGTCCGTACCCGCAGCTCCGGAAATACCTTTGCACTCTCAAGTACCAGTACCTGGTACGTTTCCAGGCTGGTACAATTACAAGTTGAGTGCCCTAGGGCGTTTCCTGACAGTCTAGAACCTTCTATTTTGCACGTCCACCACCTATCTCGAAGTAGTTGACTTTTTCAAGTAATGACTTTTAAACCAATCACTTAAGTTTTATAATTTAATTGATCGCTCAATTACTTTGTTGGAGGAAAGAAGCAAGAAGAGGAAAGTTGTAGTCTTGTCCTTTTTCATGTCTGCATGCAGCTGATTCTTTTGCCTTTGATTCTCACCAAACTGAACCTGGGAGCAGCTGGATCTGGAAACAAGCTGGAATTGGAAACGGCTAGATCTGGAAACAAGCTGGATCTGGAAGTGGTTGGAATTTTGCCTTCACCTTGTCTTCTCTTTTATCCTTGAAGCTTTTGTAGTTCTTCTCCAGTACATGCATCAATGCAATGTTTGCCGTAGATAACTCATCATACCTATTTTTAATTGCATATGAGCAATTAAAATTTTTGGAAAGCACTCCAGATGAACGAAAATTCAATGAAGGCTTCAATTGGAAGATGGGAGCATTTGCACAAGATCTTGGAAGGAATTTTCGACGCACTGACTTCTTCACAGGCTGCATTCAAAACAAGAGGATGAAGCCTTTGTGCTGGAAGCTTTTGCAACTATGAGATCTGGATCTGGATCTGCATATGGATTTGCATCTGCATCTGCATCTGTATTTAGATATGGATCTGCACCTTCATAACAAATTCTGGCAACTGGGCTGTGGATGGAAAAGCTGCAGCTCGAATAATTCCACTGCTTTTAATCTGCATGCATGAGTGAAGTCTTTCCTGCACGCATGAGTGAAGTCTTTCCTGCTCCGGATTTGTTTATCAATTCAGCAAGAGGTTCCGAGCCTAGATCCGTGTCTCCAATATCTACAAATTTAGAAGTGATGCACGACTCTGTTGTGCTTTCTTTTTCATCTCTCTTCGCCATAGCTTTGTCTATCTTTGTCTGAACAATTCTTTTTCTTCTTATTTGACTGGAATTCTTCAAAACTGGTGCAGATCTGGATAATCCTTTAGATTCGGAGGAAATATTCATTGTATTGGACATTGATATAAGTTCCTTTTCTTTATAAAAGTACCTGTATCTAACTCCTACAATTAATTCAGACAAAGATGGCAACCGGAGCATGCACAGTGAATTTTTTAATCACAAAAATCTGCATAATTCAAACCTGATGCCCCAAAATTTGATGTTTTATTTGCATGCAAAGCAAGTATGAATTTTACTAACATCACTTGAGCACCTGTATCACCTATGCAAACAATTATGCAAACACGAATCAACCTCCTTCAATGTATGCGCCAAAATTGGAAGCTTTTAGCCTTGATTTGATCTTCTTTTAAGCAAAATCCTCTTCAATATGGGGCGCACTTTTCCTCTGGGCTGCACTTCTTCACCTGTGAATTAATTAATTCACCCTCATGGCAGCCCATGCTTATATAACTCTCATAATTTTATAATTAATAATTGCACTTCCTATTCCTGGCAATTAATTAATTAAAAATCATGCTCTTCTCTTTAACTGGTGTGCTAAAATTGCATATTTAAGGACAACCATCCATTAAATTAAATTTAATCAATTGAATCCTCTCTTCACTTCACTTAAGCTTCACAGTGTGCTTTGACCATAGCCACTGAAAATAGGAATTAATATAATCATTTAATACTTTAAAAAGTATTATTTCCTTCTCAAAAGGGGCTGCATTAAATAAATTAAATTTATTTATTTTTGGAATTCTATTTTTAAATTCCTTTTGTCCACTTCCCTTTGTTGACTTTTTCACAAGCTTGGGTGCCAAAATTGGGTGAATAAATATTAACAAATATTTATTTAATGCATTATTATTCACCCAAGGTGGGTTGCACTTTTTGACAAAGAATTCTATTTTTAAGAATCACATGACAATGGGATTTTTTACCCTACAAAGCAGCCCCGGAAATCCCATGATTCACTTAAGTGATTTGACTGACAATGGGATTATTTACCCTACATGGCAGACAATAAAATCCCATGATTTCACTTAAGTCACTTTTCTTTTATTTCACCATGGGAATTTTTATCCTGCAAGGTAGGCAATAAATTCCCGCCTGCCTGCTGCCTCTAATTTTTTCACTGCAACTCAAGTGACTTTTCTATCATGGGAAAAGGTACCCTGCAAGGCAGGCAATAAAATCCCACCTGCTTGCTGCTTCTATTTTTTCCAATCCACTTAAATCCTTTGTTTTCCAAAAATGCGCCCAACCCCGCAGGGGCTTTTTAGTGCACGACTTCGTCTTTTCCCAGTGAACCAGACCTTCGATGGCGACTTCCTTTTGGCACAACGTGCATATGTGATCCCTAGTTACTCCAAGCCAAGAATCAGGCCAAACAGGCAAATGAATTGATCGAGAGAAATTTCATAGAAAACGAAACGAGAAAACACAAAAAACACAAAAAGTTGCCAAAAGTCACAAATAAAGCCCAGAACTTATTCCTAGTTAAAACCCTTCTGGTATATAGGAATAATGATATGGTCGATCACAACAGGGTTAAATCAGAGCGCAAATTGCCTCAAACGGGGCTCAAAATAATTAAATACAAATTTTCCGCAGACAAATCCCGATGATAGAATATAACAATTTTGGGCATCTGGGTATTTGGTGAAAAAGCCTAATATGGCTCTTTGGGAATATCCTGACACAATACAATAACTTTTAGGCAATAAAAACACAAAACAACCCATTATTTTAAAAGTACGAATTTTTTTCGAATAGGGTAGTCACAGATTTCAGGATGAAATCTGGGTACACCATTGTTGATAACAAGGGTGATAATGTTCCCTTTCCATCTCCCAAATATTTTATCCTCAGGTTTGGCTTTCTCTAATGGCTAGTAAGGGTTTGTTTTAAACTCTAGTAGTTGTGGCCCATTCTTTTGTTTCCTTTGTAGGATAAGTTTTACTCTTGATTAACTCCATCCCCTCTTTTCTAATTGCCTTCCATGCTTCATCAAGCTTCTAGTTCCTTAGACTGCTTCTGTTTTGAGCTTTACACTTTGGGACATGATTGCTCGAACTATTCATTGTGAAAACAATGTTGAATGTTTCCATTTAGATAGTAGGTGTTGGCCGACTGAGATGTGCACCTGTAGAGCACCAATTGAGAGTTTGGTGTCTCAACAACAACAATGAGAATGCCTCCAAGGTGTGGGAACTTTGCTCCTTGAGGCAGACCTCCACAGAAAGTTGGCTCTTATCCTAAGTACTCTACTCTAATCTACCAGTTGTAGGAGAAAAGGGGGGAGAAAACATGAAAAAGAAACATGGTGATGCACCAAGAAGTAAGGGGATCACCCTCCCTATACGAGTTGACAAGAGAGAGGACAAAACACAGATCCGAAAGGACAGACATAAGCCACAATAAACCTGTATTTCAATCTAACTCTCCATCTCAGCTTGTATAAGACAGTGAATAAAAATCTTGCAAATGCTACACAATAAACCACAAAAATATTGGAGAGGTAAGAAACAACGATACAAAAACAAAGGGCAGATCTGAGCCACAAAGATAGATGTATTAATATCTGGAAAATACGCAGTTCATTACACTCATAATACAAGGCATAAATGCATTTGCAAAACTAAAAACTAGAGGTCCAAGACACTCAGAAGTTCAACACTCAAAAGAGTAG
Source organism: Taxus chinensis (assembly GCA_019776745.2). Classification (NCBI taxonomy): domain Eukaryota; kingdom Viridiplantae; phylum Streptophyta; class Pinopsida; order Cupressales; family Taxaceae; genus Taxus; species Taxus chinensis. The sequence continues at coordinate 649,340,726 of CM034147.1, read as the reverse complement.
AGTAACTTTGCATTCAAGGAAGAGGAACCGTTTTCTACGAGAGTGCTTTGACACATATAGAAAATGGAAGAGAAAAGAGAGAAGAGGATCAAGATTATGCTAGAAAATTTCTCCTTTCTCATGCTTATCTCTTCCACACAGATCATAGGAGTCTAAAAAGATCTAAAAAGATGTCCAACTGAAAAGATCTGTGCAAAAACACCTCCAGGCATATTCTGGGATCTCGCTGGCACAATGACGATGCACTACCATTGAATCATAGCTGAGAATGGCTTGAAACAAACTTTATCCACAAAGCTTGCATGGCTTTCAAGCAAATCTGATTTTTAATGATTTGATGCCTTCATTTGCTAGAAGCAAGCAAATATTTTGTTTTCAATGTGATCCTTGAGAAAGCACAAATGCATGCCCACGAGATCACGAGGATGAGTGTAGATGAAACTGCCATTTGTTCAATAGATCATGATTTAACCCTTGAGACCACTGTGAAAACCTCATTTTTTTGATCTGCAACTTGTTCAACTTTTTAATTTGCGTTTGGTTGGGGTCATGAGGGGAATATTAGCTTTAAAAACGTCTTCACAAGAGAACATTTCAGGAGCGTCTGTGAGTGATTTTGACGAAGCATTTGAAATTGGTACAAGGATAAGGAGAATGCAGGTGCAAATGGACGCTTTCTGGTCTGCACACTTGCACGAATATAAATGGTGATGCAACTGGTGAAGACTTGCATGCCACAAGCCACTACAAAGAGAAGGATGCACGGTGGTGAGTAAGAGGAAATGATTGCTCACTGCGTAATCTTCAACAGAGAACCACCATAGATACGCTTTGCAAAGGTGAAACACTTCATTCTTTTCATACACATGGCGGTACAAAATTCTTACACAACAATACTACTTTAATAATTGCAATGTATTATCACAATCTTACACGGAAAAACTCCACAGGATTCTCATTGAATTTTTCTCGCTCTGATACCAAATGAAGATTTGGATAGAGTTTTACATAGCTGCAATAATAAACCTTCATTATCATATTATGCAGAGAACAACCCATATATGCAGGCTTGTGTATCTCCTTAATAATAGGAATCCAGTGCTACAAATGTGGAGCCACTACTATTGTTATGTGAGTTGTTATAACTCACATAACACCATACGAATTACTAAACACAAATAACTCACCCATGTGAGTAATAATAGGAATATTTCTAATGCCATTCGATTTGATTATGTGAGCAATAGATACCAGAGAACGCTGTCATAAACAACTCACAAATCCCTCAACCATTCTTCTCAAAACCAAGATCATAGCGAAGCTCTTTGAATTACCTTTCCAATGGTGGCAACCATTTGTCATTTGGAGCTCTCAGTCAAAATATATCAGTGAAAAACCAGAGCCATCGCCTTTGTCTTAATTGTGGCATCCCCGTGCTTCATTTTCCATTAAGTGAAACCGTCAAATTTAACCTTGCGAGCAAACACTTTAGCGGATTTCAGACTTTAGTGATCTGCGTCATGTGTTGCTTATGCCACTCGTCAACCATCGGTGTTTCGGCATTCGGCAGGGAGAGGAAGCGGAGGAGCAGACCTTGAGATAGTGCAGGGCACTAATGGCTGCCAAGTGTCCTCCATCGACACTGTAGATTATGGGAGCATGAGTCTAAGTCTTGACACAACCCTGTACATTGATGCTTGCCACAAGTCTTCAATTGACGATCTGCAAAATTTGGACACCAAAACCTAAGTTCTCGGATGTGCAGGACACCGATGATTGCCACGTGTTGCAGATCCAACATATAAACGTGTTTATAGTCTCCCAAAACACAAGTGCTGATGAGTGCCACTTGATGATTAGTGGCATTAAAAACATTAGAAAGTGAACAAGTTTGAAAATTCTGACGCATGGGGTGAAGCTGATAGCCGCCACGCGTTTCCCATCCATCACATGTGCTGAAAGCAATGAAAAATGACTAAGTTCGAAAACCCTATAGGTAAATAAGTTTAAAAGTTGCCAAGTGTCCTACACCCATTGCATAGAGATTTCACGGGAATTAAACGGTGCCAAAGCTTTTCAAATTCAAAAATAAATAGAGCAAAGATAATTTGAACCAAATTTGCATGCCCGAACTTAGCGAAATCTGCAAGCTGCGAAAACATAGGATAAGGGGCAAGATGAAGCCAGTTTAAGGCTTGTTACAAGGTTAAATTTGACACCATTTTTGGCGATTCACATAAGGCATTTTCCTGCTAAATGTAAGGATCAACGGCCTTTGCATCCGTTGGGCATGGAGTTTGCTCTTGCTAAACATTTGAAGCACCACATTTCGCCTGAAAATCTGAAGGTATTGACCATAGTTGGAATACTTGCACTCGGCAAATACTCAGTAGACCCCCAAAAAAAACACTCAGCAATATTCGGCCAATACTCGGGAATACTCGGCAACTTAAAAAATACTCAAATTTCTGTTAAAAACATAAATTTGCAGCCAAAACCGTGTATTTGCAGTGTTTTCTTCTTCTAATTCCCTTACATACGAGTTTTTCCTGTGTATTGGCGAGTATTCGCAAAAACTCGGTGAGTTTTTTGGCGATTTATTCGTTTGCATGGAAGTTTGGCAATTACTCGAGGATTCGGCGAGTAACCTGCGAGTTTTCGAACTATGGTATTGACTATGAATAATCTCAAGAGTGACCCACAAAACTGAAAAACGGAAACACATACACTTCTAAATGTTGTGCAACAACACTTATTTTGTAACAAGCAAGGCCTTTTGACAAACTCTAATTTAGAAGAATTGGGCAAAACAATTGGATTTGGCAAGTTTAGATGTAGGATGCACCCATAGCTTAGAGTCATAGCAAGAAGACACCAAACAAGAAGGAAAACGAGGAAAGCAAAGAATAAAGGGCAAAAAAGAGAACTATATAGCCATGTACACGAGAGAACATTAACTCAAAAGTAGTGTTTGAGGAAAATCCCATTGATTGGGATAGGCAATAGCTCGCCATCAATTTTTGCCAACTCAAAGGCATTGTTTTCTTTGCACTTTGTGATCTAGTATGGGTCACTCCAAATGGTGTCAAACTTTTTGTTCTCCCAGGCATAGCTCTATCTTCATCCCATTTGAGGACTAGTTCTCCCCTCTTGAATTGTTGTGGATTAGACTTCTTGTCAAACCATTTCTTCACAGTCTGTTGTTGATTTTGGAGATTACTTTTGGCTTCTTCTCTTACTACTTCCAACTTAGCTAACTCTACAATCTTGATGCTTTTGGCATCACGGTGTTCTAACTCTAGCCTAGGAGCTAACTCAAGGACTAGGAGTTCTAGTGAGATTGGAAGTTTGGCCTCTTTGCCATATACAAACATGGAAGGGGAATTGCCAATGGACTTCTCGGGTGTGATCCTATTTGCCCAAAGTGTTGTCTTCATCTTTGTATGACACGACCATTAAGCCTTTGACTGTCTTCCACGATCCTTTTTATAATTCTAATTAGATTTTTGTTTGAAAATTTTACAAGGCCATTTCTTCGAGGATAGTAATTTGATGATGTTTTCAATTAGATGCCATATCTCAAGGAAAAATCAATAACCTTAGCACCAATAAAAGCTTTGGCATTATGTGAGATAATAGTGTGAGGGACTCCAGACCTTGTTACAATGTCTTCCAAGAAGTCTACTATAATGCTTTTAGTTGCTTCTTTTAATGGCATTGCCTCAACCCATATGGTGAAATAATCTGTGGTTGTAAAAACCCACTTATGACCAACACTAGAAAGAGGATTTACCTTGCCAATGAAATCTAACCCCCATGACGAGAATTGGCTGGTCTACTGAGATCAGTTGAAGAGGAAGGGATACTTTCCCCATTCTTCCTGTGAAAAATAGACATCCCTTGCAGCTTCTCATCCACTTGTGACAATCAACAAACATGGTGGACCAAAAGTAATTGGCCTTGATAATTTTTGTTGCAGTGGTTTGGGGGGCAAAATGACCTCCAAAAAAGCCTTGATGGAACTCCTTGAGTACCTTTTCAATGTTGTTTGGTTCAACACGCCTAAGCAAGACACCATCAATGTTTCTCTTGAAGAGAACCCATTAATCAGTTCATAATGAATGTCCTGCAACTTGAAATGCCTTCTTTTGGTTCTGCTGACAGTACTAGGCAGTTCTCTTGTGTGCAAATAATTCATCATGTCTTGGAACCAAGTGTTTTCTACACTTTCCGCTTTTGCAACTGTTATCCAAATGTGCCCCCTGCTCATTTTGTGGCTAACTCCCTTTCATTCTTTCCTTCTATTGTGCCTCAGTCATAAATTTTTACTTTTTAGGCTCTCAAAACCTTCTGGAAATGACACCATTGGATAGAGCTCTTTCTCAGCTTTCTAGAAAGGTAAAGATTTCCTCCTAACTCCACGTATTTTTCAAGTTATGGCTCGGCGGAGTTTTTGTGGAAAATTTTCCCTTGCAAGGTCCGCAGCCAATCAGAACTCGCCATGTGTCCAGGTCAAAAATATCAAAGTGATCCGATTTTGGCCTGTTTTTGCCGGTAAAACTTCAAATCGCCATAACTTTCGATCCAGAGCTCGGATTTTCGTGTTCTTTATATCAATGGAAAGCTGGTGAAATGCTCTACAAGATTCCATGGTCAATTTTGAATTTTGGTTCAGTTTGGAGGGAGAAAATAAAAAAACGCTTTTGGTACACGCCCTTATGGACAGAATTGATGTTTCAACAACCAATTTTAATGCAAAATGGGTCGCATTCTTCTCCAGCATGGTCAAAAATGTCAGGGCATGGGTTTGTAAGGACCTCCATGTTGTTTTTAATGCATTTTGGTCAATGGGGAATGGCTCCCACGTTTTCTCTCTCCTGGGCTCGACCTATGCATTGTAAAAGCCGGATTCGACTCATTTTTCAAAGGGGGGAACACTTTTTTTGCACAGCAAGCTTCTATTTTCACTTCAAACAAGTGATTTTGGCAAGTATTAGACCTTCCAGGGATTGTAACAGGTTTTTCTACCTCTTTGGTGTTGGAATACAAGGATTTTGATGTTGAAAATCACAATGCAGGCTCTGTGAATGCTTTCAGTCCTTTGCATGTGTTGTTTGCTTCATTTTAAACCCTTGTTTACAGCTTATCAACCTGTGCATGATGTTTTATGTTGCAATTTCTGATTTGTGTCAATTTGCATGAGCAAGAAGTGCTCACCACTCCTTTGGTGTATCACCCTTATCAGTTTAGTTTTAATTTTTGCATTTCTTATCCCTGTCTCCTTGCAAATTAAGATAAAATTAGGATCTGAACCTCTGCAGTTGTGCAAATAATAGATCTGATTAGAGGATTTTGAGGAACCAGCCTCTAATCTGGAGATTCCTCTCTCATTTTACAAGTCCCACACTTGGAGAGAGGTTTCAATGTTGTGCAATCACACTGGATGCCTGAAACATCAACTTAGAAACCTGATTTGCATCCAGGGGTGCTGCTGATTTGCAACAACAACTTTTGCTGATTGGATGCATATTGATTATGGAGAAGGCCATAAATCTTCAACCAAGTGTTGACAAAGTTCTCTGCCTCTGATCAACTTGGTGGATTTGATTTCCACATCAAACTCCATGGATTTTGTGATCTAAGCAGCTCTTTTCTCATTGATCTTTGTGCTCATAATATACTGCTTAATGCTGGGACGAGTGACCAAAAATTTGATTTTGTTATTGGACAGTAGATGCTTGAATTTCTTAAGGGCATTTAGGATTGCAAATGTTTGTTTTTCAACAAAAATGTATTCAAGTTCACAATCTTTGAGAGTCTGACTTGCGAAAGCAATAGGTTGTTGCAAACCTTGTTGGTTTTCTTGAGTTAATATGGCAGTTGTGCTAGTTGCTCCTCCAATTGCATAGAGAGTGAAATCTTTGTCAAATCTGGGTCAATCAGAGTAGGAGCTTGAGCTATTGCCTGCTTGATTTGTTCAAAACTACTCCTTCCTGTGTTCATTTGAAGTCACATCCCTTCTTCAACATTAACGTGATGGGTCTCACCAAGCCTACAAAATTAGTGATGATTTTCCTCACAAAATTTATCTTTCCCAAGAATGATTGAAGTGCTTTCTTGTTTGAAGCGAGAGATAAGGCCAAGTTGGCTGTCGTTCGGTCAGGATTTATGGCTAAATCATGATTTGACACAACATGACCCAAGAGTTTACCTTCAGGAACAACAAATGCACAATTTTTTTGGGTTCAGAGACATACCAAACTCCATATATTTGCCGAAGGTTTGTTCAAGGTGATCCTCTTGTCTCTTTAAATAAACAATAATATCATCTAGATAGACCAAGATAATGTCATTTATCAACCCTTTGAAAGCCAAGTCCATGTCTCTTTGGAAGGTGGCACCAACATTAGATAATCCAAAAGGCATTTTCAATAAGCATATGTCCCCCATTTGGTAGTGAAGGCTGTCTTATACTGGTCAAACTCTTGGACAAGGATCTGATTATACCTGAAAAACCTTCCAATAATGAGAATCTCCCATCCCTTGCTATTGTTTGCAAGATTTGATCCATAGAAGGCAAGGGATAATGATCCTTGAGAGAAGCTTTGTTCAAGTCCCTAAAATCTACACATAGCCTTGATCTTGCCATTCTTCTTCCTCACAGGGACTAGATTGGCAACCCAAGAGGAATGCTTGATAGGAAAGATGATATTAACCTCAATTAGTTTGGTCAAATTCTTTTCTCATTAGAGGCTCAATTCTAGGGTTGATTGGCCTTTGCTTTTGCCTCATAGGTTTGGCATTGGGAGACAAACCTCGATTGTGTGTCGAACAATGTCAGGGTTGTACCCTTTGAGGTTATCACATGTCCATGCAATAATGTCATCATATTTTTGACATAGTTTAACAAATTCATGTTGCTGTTTTGGAGTACAAACTTTGCCCATTTGGGTTGTTTTTCAGTAGAGATGGCTACTTCATGGTAGTCTTCATTCTTGATTTTCAGATTTCTCTTCTCTCCCTTGTGCTGATCATCAGGTGTAAATGCACCCTCCAATGTGACTAATCCCTTTGGTACTTATTAGTTTTCAGCTGGATGATCTGGTCACCATAACTTTCTTGCAATTTGGGTTGTAAGTTCTTGAGAGAATTCTACCTCTTGTTGAATAAATTTGATGATTTGCTGATCATTTAAATTTTTTTTCCAATGACAATTGTTATCAGGTATTGGTGGCTTGATTATTAGCTTCACATGTTGGTCTGTATCCTTCATGAGATATCTAGAGGATCAAATTGTCCTCCAATGAAGGCCATTCAATCACCATCAACATTTTGTTTCCTTGGTACAGCTTGAAGATTAATTGCATCAAAATATTAATCAAGAGATTTCATACCCTATGTTTATAAGCCACGAGTAGTTTTTTTTAAGTGAAGTATTGAGATCTTACTTGGTGAATAACTAGCTTGTGTCTCCAAAAATCATTAGCTTTTTGAGGCCTTTCTTTTTTGCAATTTGCAATCCTTGGATTAGGGCTTCATATTCAGCCACATTATTGGTGCAGTTGAATTGAAGCCTATGTGAAAAGAGAAGCTTCTCCCTTTTTGGTGAAATGAGGACAACCCCTGTACCAACCCTCACTTTGCATTTTGACCCATTAAAGTACATTTCCCATAAACCTTCCAATTCTTGTCTTGTTGCAACAAGCTTGGAATGTGACTATCTTCCTCTTGAATACAATATGTGCCTTAACCAGTCTCTTCAAAAGTGTCATATGGATTAAAATTCCACCTCTCTTTAGCCCTTTCATCTAGCTACTCATCTGGAAATCTAGTCTTTAATTCATGTATTTCAGGATCAATTTCTTCATCAATTTTAGAGGTTATGGCACAATTTACCTCGGTAGGCCTTCGATCATAAGTATCAACATGAAAATGTGAAATACGTTCAGCTTTGATGGTTATCTTAGTGCCATATCTAGTTTTTCAAATGCATGTGAGACCAATAAAAGGATAGGTATCCTTCAACTTTTGCAGTGAAATTCTCTAGACAAACATATTACAAAAATAGGGGAAGGTCAATGACTGAAATATGTTGGGGAATACTGATGCTAGGGCATGCATGCAATGTCAGATTTAGGTTTTTGATGACCCTACAGTTTTGACAGCAGTACCATCAAGTTGGATTATGCCTTTGTTGATGGGGCATACTCTAATCCTCAGGGTGTTTGCAATTTTTTTAGGCATGACATGATACTGCTAGCACCAGAATCAATCATGCAATTGTGAACAAGATGCTTGCTAATAATCAATGATACATAAAATGGACACAGGTTTTGGTGTACAACTTACATCAGACACATTGGATTGGTAGAGATTAGTTGGTAACAAATTCACTCTTTTTGAGCTTTTGGGAGAAGCTTGAATTGTTTCAGTGCTTCTTGGAATAGATCCATTTGACCCGGGATTGCTAGAGCATCCCACATGGAGACATTGATATTTTTTTTCTTCATTTTCTCCACAATATCCAATGGTATTGGTGATAACGTTTGCAAATGATAAGCAGTCCAATCTGTCTTTGTTTTTCAATTATGGGCTGGTACAGAATTGACTGCAAAATCTTGGTAGGGGGCTGCATATTGTGTATTTCTGATGCTTTATCTGAAATCTCCCCTAAATTTGAGTGTTTTCCCTTTTGATTAGGTGTCATTTGGTCTTTGGATGCTTGTGCCTCTGATTCTAAGAGTCCTTTCTTGGCTCTTGTATTATAACTTGACTACACTTGGGGTTTATGTAGATTCTCTTCAGTCTGATTTGTTGCACAAAAATCTCCCTCTTGACAATAGACTAAACTTTCTTCAACCATTGTTGTAAGTGGTTGTGACGGTTCCACAACTTGGCTTGGTTGCACCAAATAATTTTGAACTGTCAATGCTTGGCCTAAGGTTCCATTTGGGCAAAGTGTTAGAGTCATGAGGTTTTGCACAAGGATAACACCATCTCATGTCTTCAACTAGGTTGTTTTGCATGGGGGACCATTGCTCTATTAGGATTGGTAATAGTAGGATATGGCTGTTGAGCAAGCCTAGTAGGAGCAATTTGGCTTTGATATTGAGCTCTATTTTGCTAATATGCAGGATTGTAGGGCTGATAGAGTCTAGGAGAAAGTTGGGGTTCCTTTATTTTCATGACAGTCATGTCATCAGCCATATTTCTCAAGAGAGTTTTAACCTCATCCAATTCATTTGTAGTGGCATTAGGTATGGTCTGCTGGTGGTTGAATAACAAGTGGTTGGGGATGAGTTTCAACTGTGGATGTTAGCTTAGGAAACAAAGGCATAGGGTGTCTTGAGAATAACTTTCTTTCCTGTATTAGACTATTTTCAGCTAAAATGGCACCGTCAAAAGCATTAGGAAGGTCTGTCCCACCCATGGACTGTATCATGATTGCTATCTCTGAATTTAAAGCTCTTAGGAAGCATAGGAAAGCAAAATGAGATGATGGTCTTACTAAGAGTGGAATGATTCTTTCCCAAGTCCTTTGAAGTCTGAAGTTGAAATCAGACAATTCCTCTGTTGGTGCTCTCTTTATGGTAGTCAATTGCTCCATTAGTGACAAGTGGTCAGTCTTGTCTTGAAATTGCCTTCCTAATTTCTCCCCAAATTCATCCCAGGAATGTTTGGAGTTAGGTGAGATATTTCTATACCAGGCAAGAGCCTTGCCTTTGAGGGAAGCGAACAATAATCTCATACCAAATCAATTTGGGTCACATGGTGGATTGAGCATAGATGTGATACATCCTTGATATGATCAACAGGGTTAGCCTGATTTTCGACAAAATATGGAAGGCTTTTAAGGGCTGCAGTTGGGATATCATTCCATACATTTAAGGCCAGAGGATTACCAATGTTAAAGGAAGGGAAGGCATAATTCTTTTGGCGAGCCATGAATGTAACAGGTATGAGATTTCTATGTTGGATCTGGGTAGAAATACTAGATGGGCGAGTGGATCAAGCTCTTTGGTGATGGTGAGGTTTCTTAGATCTGCTTCTAAGTCTCTTCTTTCGGTGACAAATGCGAGAATTCAATAGGCTGTCCTTTAACAACACTTTTTCTTGTTACAATTCTTCTCATATGCTTGTAAGGTGATTGAAATTTACAAATCAGAGCATAATGGAGTTGCCAGGTGCTTGGAATGGAGGTTCAAAAACCAAATAAGCTAAGAACACACCAAATATTAGTTGTAAATTAGAAAAACATGCAATGGAACGATTGAAAAATAAGACCAAAATCTAAACAAAGTGTCCCACGGGGCATGCCATAAACTTTTGGCTAAATGAGATGTGCACCCGTAGAGCACCAATTAAGGGTTTGGTGTCTCAACAACAACAATGGGAATGCCTCCAAGGTGTGGGAACTTGGCTCCTTATTGCAAACTTCTAGAGAAAGCGCTCTTATCCTAATTATTCTATGCCATCACTACTCTACTCTAATCCACCAATTGCAGGAAAAAAGGGGGGAGAAAACATGAAAAAGAACATGGTGATGCACCAAGATGTAAGGGGATCATCCTCCCTATATGAGTTAACAAGAGAGTGGACAAAACATTTTAGAAAATATAGAGAGAAGAACAAATCGAGAGAAGGCTGATTGCACACTCAGAACAAGTGTGACAACGTTTATTTATAATATGGAGGTGGTTACAATCTGGTTACACAGTTGCAACTGCATAACTGTCGAATAGGCTATATAAGCATCGTCATTTTAACACCCCCTCTTAATGACTAACCTAGAAACTATACCAAGTTTATCCCGAAACTTGACAAACAAGAAAGCACCAAGAGGTTTAGTCATTACATCAGCAGACTGCTCCTGAGAAGGACAAAAATAAAGAGAGATTTCACCTAAGTCAACCAATTGACGAATATAGTGATGATGAATCTCAATATGTTTAGTGCGGGCATGATAGATAGGATTTTTGACCATATTCAACACACCTTGATTATCACAAAAAAGTGAAAGAGGTGTAGCAGTGACCCATGAAAACTAAAAATCAACCAAAATTTGACGAAGCCATACCGCTTCGCAACCAGCACTAATAGCAGCCTTGTATTCTGCTTCTGTGGAAGAGATAGCTATAGTGGGCTGAAGCTTACTCTGCCAAGAAACAACTCTTGAACCAAGAGAAAATATATCCAGTGGTAGATCTCTGAGTATCCACTGAACCTCCCCAATCAGAGTCTATGTAGCCAATCAACGTAAAATCTGCAACTCTCTGATACAAGATGCCAAAGTCAAGAGTTCCTTTGACATACCTTAACACACGTTTTTCTGCTCCCTAGTGAATGAGTTTTGGTTTAGACAAAAACCGAGAAAGATAACTCACAGCAAAACACAAATCCGGTCGTGTAGTGGTGAGATAGATCAAACTACCTACCAACTATCTGTACAATGTTTCATCGACCGGTGGTGAATCAGCATGAGCTGAAAGTTTCAGCCCGACCTCCATAGGTGTAGATGATGAATTACAATCGTACATCTTAAATTTTTGCAAAAGATTCGTGGCATATTTAACTTGAGAAATGAAAATCAAGTGATCTTGTTGCCAGAATTCTACACCAAGACAATAATGAAGGAGGCCTAAATCAGTCATGTCAAAAGTAGTGCACAAGTTTGATTTTACCTTATGAATCGCAGCATCTCCACTGCCTGTGATGGCAAGGTCGTCAACATAAACAATAAGAATCACAATGTCATCATTTGTGCTTTTGACATAGAGATTCGGATCAGAATGACTTCGTTTGAAGCCTGAATCTCTGAGATGTGTATCGATCTTAATGTACCAGGCTCGAGGAGCCTGCTTAAGCCCATACAAGGACTTAATCAACCTGTATACCAGATGCTCATGACCACATGCCTGAAAACCCTCAGGTTGAGTCATATATACTTCTTTCTCCAAATCGTCATTCAAGAATGCACTTTTCACATCCATCTGATATATTTTTCAACCAAATTGAGCGGAAAAGGCAAGAAGTAACCGAAAAGTGACCATCTTTGCAGTAGGAGCAAGAGTCTCCTCATAATCTATCCCCTCTTGTTCAAAAATCCTTTTGCAACAAGTCGAGCCTTGTACTTATCCAAAGTACCATCTGCTTTACACTTGATTTTGTACACCCATTTACAACCAATAGGGTGTTTACCTGGAGGTAATGGCACTAACTTCCAGGTATCATTCTTAATCAAGGCATCATACTCGATTTGCATGGCAGTGTCCCATTCTGGTATGCCTCGTGCGTCAGAGTATTTTTGTGGCTCGCGAATATGGAGAAGATCAGAAGCAAGAGCAAATTGAGCTTGCTCAGAGTAATCAATCCTCTTGCCAAGTCTGCGAGACCAGCCATCTAAGAGCGGAGACAATTCGTCTTGTGTTAGATCCTGAATAGTGGAATAATACCACTTGGGCCGTCGTTGAACTGAGGATGCGGAAGCTAGTGGGACTTCTGGAGGTGAAACCAACGCAAGTTGATTTCCAAGAGACGGAAAAGACTCAGTAGGAGAGAGCATAGACTGTACTGGAGTCTGTGGAGGAGTATGAGAATGACCAGACTCATCATCAGGCAAGGAAAGAGTACCAATCTCTGTGACCACCCCTTGCCGATCGCTGCCATGTTGCTGGTCTATTTGCTGATTACAGCCAAAGAAAGACTCTGTTTCTTTTACATCAACATCATGATTAATAATGATTTTATTAGTGGAAGTATCAATCAATCTATATGCTTTAGAATGATCACTATAACCAACAAAGAAATATCTAGAACTTTTGGAATCTAGTTTACTCCTCTTACGATCAGGAACCAAAGTATAAGCAACTGAACCAAAAATACGAAAAGCTGATACCTCTGGTTTGATTTTGGACAATGCCTCCTCTGGTGTGATATCCTGCAAGGCTTTGCAAGGACTACGATTGAGGATATAGACCACTGTATTAACTACTTCTCCCCAGTATGTGTATGACACTCCACGACTGTGCATCATACACCGGGCCATCTACATGATGGTTCTATTCCGCCTCTCAACCACCCCATTCTGTTGGGGAGTATATGGTGCTGTCAATTGACGCTGGATCCCTTCTTTCTCACAAAAAACAACGAATTGTTTAGAAGTGAATTCACCCCCATTATCGGATCTCAAAGTTTTTATCCGCCGGCTGGTCTGGTTCTCCACCAATGCCTTGAATTTGACAAAAGAAGCAAAGCAATCAGACTTCTTTTTCAAGAGATAGATCCACATCCGCCGAGAGTGATCATCCACCAATAAGAGAAAATAAGGTGCAACAAGGACTGTGGGAGTCTTCGACGATGGCTCACAAGATCTGCATGGACTAGATCTAAGAGCCCCTTTTCACGCCAAGCACCTTCATGAGGAAAACGTTTCCGTTTTTGTTTGCTTGCAAAACATCCAACCCACATATCCTGCTTTTCCTGGATAGGAGGCAAACCAACAACCATGTTGTCTTTATGAAGATGGGCCAAATACGGAAGATTGAGATGCCCATATCTTTCATGCCACAAAACACTGGTATTTTCTACCACAACTAAGGCATGCAAGTTGACCGTGGCAGGATCAACGAGTCTGGACAAACCTCCATGCCCAATTCCGAGGGCAACCACCTTATTATGCTTGACATCAGACAGAATACATTGTTTACTAGAAAAGTTTACAGAGATATGAGGATTATCAGTTAACTGACTGATGGATAACAGGTTCTTATTCATGTTAGGCACATATCTAACACTCTTCACAAGCAATTTAGTGTTATTATTTAACATGATACGAACATCCCCAATCCCTTCCACAACATGTGATCTCCCATCCCCTAAAGTAACTGAATCAGAAGAACATGAATTAGCATGAAAAGTAACATACCAATCTCGTTGACACGTGAAGTGTCGTGATGCGCCGGAATAAAAAAACCAGCACCGTGTAGGGCTGCCACCATCTGAGCAAGATGCCATGAGGGCATACTCATCTCCTAACTCGTGTTGCTCAACTGTTGCCACATGTGCTTGCCCCTTCTGCTTCTTCAGGGCACTTAGTTGCTTTCGACAATCCTTCTTCACATGACCAAGTTTGTGACAATAGTAACACTTTACTGGAAATTTAGGAGAGGAAGGCGACGCATCAGCCTGTCGCTTCCACTTTCCTTTGGACTGTGCAACAAATGCACTCTTAGATTGTCCAGAACTGGACTCTTGAACTTGTGTCTGTCTTCGTTCCTTCTGCAATAGGTAGGAACTCACCTTGTCAAACGTAAGAGTTTGACTCTCGCCCATTAAATGAAGAGCCTCCACGAACGAGTCATACGAGAAGGGTAAACTGTTTAAAATGAGAGCCACCATATCATCATCATCAATCGGCTTGTTGATGGAAGCAAGCTGATCTCGGAAATCTTTCATCCGAAGTAGGTGCTCAGACAGCGATCCACCTTGTAATTTTATGGAAAAAAACATATTTTTGAGGTATAGAACCCGACTCTTCTCCGACGTCTGATATTTATCCCTCAGACTGACCCACAATTTACTCACCTCAGTGGCATTCCGGACCTCAGGTATCAATTCATCCGATACCGACAATTTTATTAGTAGAAGAGCCTCCCGATGACGTTTGTCATAATCATCGAAATTCGCTGCAGCTCTACTCTTGACACCTGTGATTATTTTCTCAAAACCACGAAATTCTGCCAGTGTCAAGATCTTATGGCTCCACACATTAAAATTCGTGCCCATTAATTTTTGCGCATCCGGCAAAATTAAATTTGCAATGTTTGCCATTTTATTATTCCAAAAAATACAAATCGGAAATAATAAAGATTATTTTGCTTACTCAACCGACTTCAAATGTGTTTTCTGGAACTATGAATACCTTTGTTGCTGGAAATAATATTAATCTTCCGTCACGACTTTGCTTGTGCCTTCACCTTTGAACGACAAGTTGCCTTCGTTGTCTCCGCTGCCCTCACGTTTTTCCTTCTGGCGACTATGAGTGTGCTTTCGAACTGTCCTATTCTTCCTCCACGATTTTTGCAGGTTGCTGGTTTGCTGTTTGCTTCCTTTCACAAACGTCCACGATTGTTACCCACGATTACCTCTGCCACGATTTTTTTGTTTGCTGGTTTTGTTGCTCACGATTTTTGACTGTCTCCAGGAACAGGAAGCCACACAGCAATCCACAGCAAACTGGTGCGTTTTCACACGATTTGTGACTGGGACTAGGGAAAAACGCGATAGGCAAAAGAACACTGTAGTTCTTGCCCTCGGTTTCACGAAAAATGACTGCAATACGTGACAGGAGAGACTTACGACTTCAAACTTCTCTACAGTTTGTACCCATGTCGGGGCTTCCTCGAACCTCATGCGACACTCCCGTGCTCATCCAAGAGCTTCCTCGGGCAAGTCGCTCTGATACCAATGCTAGAAAATATAGAGAGAAGAATAAATTGAGAGAAGGCTGATTGCACACTCAGAACAAGTGTGACAATGTTTATTTATAATATGGAGGTGGTTACAATCTGGTTACACAGTTGCAACTGCATAACTGTCGAATAGGCTATATAAGCATCGTCATTTTAACAAAACACAGATCCAAAAGGGCAAATATAAGCCACAATAAACTTGTATTTTAATCTAATTCTCCCTCTCAACTTGTATAAGAAACAGTGAATAAAATTCTTGCAAATGCTACACGCAATAAACCACATAAATATTGGAGAGGTAAGAAACAACAATTTAACAACAAAGGGTGTATCTGAGCCACAAAGATAGATGTATTAATATTTGGAAAATACACAGTCCATTACACTCAAAATACAAGGCATAAATGCATTTGCAAAACTAAAAACCAGAGGTCCAAGAAACTCATAAGTTCAACACTGAAAAAGAGTAGAGTAACTTTGCATTGAAGGAAGAGGAACCGTTTTTTACGAGAGTGCTTGGCCACATAGAAAATGGAAGAGAAAAGAGAAGAGGATCAAGAATATATTAGAAAATTTCTCCTTTCTCATGCTTATCTCTTCCACACATATCATAGGAGTTTAAAAAGACGCCCAACTGAAAAGATCCATTCAAAACCAACTCAAGGCATATTTTGGGATCTCTGCTGGCACAATGATGATCCACTACCATTGAATCATAGCTCAGAATGGCTTGAAAAAAAACTTATCCCAAAAACTTGCATGGCTTTCAAGCAAATCCAATTTTTAATGATTTGATGTCTTCATTTGCTAGAAGCAAGCAAATATTTTGTTTTCAAAGTGATCCCTTTGTTGAAAGCACAAATGCATGCCCATGAGATCTGGAGGATGAGTGAAGATGAAGCTGCCCTTTGTTGAATAGACAATTGCCAAGTGGTCAGATGTATTGTAACCCAGTTGAAAATTGGCGGTACAAGTGTAAGTAGTAGAAATCATATTTTTTGGGTTTTAAGGCACGTTGTCATAAAAATTCATACTCCTGTTATTGACATTTGCAGTTTGCCCAACATTGTATTTGTAGCCATACAAGGAGCCTCAACCATACATGGGAGTAATCTTCAGTTTGTTGATGTTGTTGAAGCATTTTCAGTCCCCATATGGTTGATTTTTGTGAAGAATTTGAAGTATCATAGCTATTATCCTATTCTTTTTTCTGCTGTCTGCACCAGAACCAGCCCCTTAACTCCTTTTACGATAGTCACCGAAGTGTTTTCAGTCACAAAGGGGAAGGGTTTTCCACCTACCATCAATGAGGGATTGCTTGCCACTGTTTTAGAAGAGTTTCCGGCCACCATAATACAAATTTTGAGCAAGAAATTGCAATGGTACAGCTACAACCATACTTGGGACCTAAGTTGCCACATTCGAATTCGTGTTCGAATTCGCCGATGATTAAATTCGTGAAAATTCGCCGGTAAAAAAATCAGCGATTAAATTCGTGATTAAATTCGACTATGAGAAATATACATTTTTATTAAATATATAAAAACAAAAGATAAATTCACATTTCAAAAGAGAGATAATATCACATTTCATTGATTTCATTACTAATCTATCTACAGGCTATCAAAGCTCATGATTATTTCAGAAGATTGCAAGAAGTTGCTTGGTCGAAAAAGGTGCAAAAATGGATTTTATGAAAATAAGAAAAATATTGACATCAATGCGTAGAGCTCGAGAAAATATGCACTTTTGGAGAAAATGACACCTGAAACGGAGCCACAAAATGAAAGTTATGGCACATGCAAGTTTTTGCTACTACATCTTCCCGGACCCTTTCCAAAAATGGCAATTTTTTTCCTTGTGTTTTTTTCACCAAAAATCAAAAAAAAGGAAAAAATTGCCAAAAAAGGAAAAAAACGCGAATTAAATCGCGATTTTCAACGTGCTGTTAAAATTCGGCGAATTTCGAATTTTTTCCTTGAAGTTCACCCAATGCGGCAACATAGCTTGGGACAGCGTGAATGGACCTTTAAGAGTCCAACGTATGAAGGGGAATTTTGAGAAACATGCAAAGCAAAGGAAGAAATCTAGTTCACATATCTATGAGGCATGAAGAAATGATATTGAGAGCTCTTGTTTGTTTTAATGTGCTTATTCGCTGCACAGGAATAAAGAAGAAAGAATAGCTGAATGTCCTTGTGTTTGTTTTAATAGGCTGCCTTGAATTCCTACCCCCACATCACTTTCACCCATCATAGCAGAAAAACGTGCCCCATGAACCAATGGTATGACGAGGACTGTAAAGCCCTTCACCGGCAGCTTCGTTTTTCTTTAGTCCATGCTCTCCCATCCTATCCCTCTCTCAAGTTGGCTTATTGCCACCTCCTCCGCCACAAGAAACATATCTTCATATCTCGACAAAGGCGGGAGCTTCGTGAGTCCCTTTCACACTCTTCCAAGCACTTTTGGCGTACCATTCTCCCTCGGCACTCCCCTCCTTCGCAGGGTTTGGATCCCAGCTCCATGTTTGCTCATACCTCCACTCCTTACGATGTTGCTGGCCAGCCCCAAATCTGAGTGGTATCCCCACCTTCTAAGTGTCACATTTTCACCCACATGAATGTCAAAAATGCCATCTCAGCCATGAATAACAACAAAGTAGCGAATGAGGAGGGTTTCCAGGTAGAACTCTTTAAGTAGGGACTTAGCAACCTAAATAGCTACTTAGTGGATCACTTCAACTAGGCGGTTTGCACAGGTTTTCAGGAGTCTTGGTCCCACCACATTATTCACCCCATCCACAAATCGGGTCTTACCTCTGATCCCAACAACTATTGAACGATCACGGTGGGTCACACATTCGCTAAGCTTTATGGTACTGTGCTTCACATGCGACTTTCAGAGTTCTTGGACCAGAATCACTGCAGAGCTAGAGGACAGGTGGGATTTTGACCAACCTACCAAACCATTGACCACATCCTCACTCTTCGGGCCATTATGAAGAGGCACGACATTGCTCTTCCAAAGTCTTCTGTTGCTTTGTTGACCTTTGGAAAGCCTTTGACTCTGTTCCGCGGGAAGCTGTCTTCCAGAGGCTCAGAGAGATTGGTATTTCCGAGACTCTTTTAGCTACCATTGTGCGCCTTTATGAGGAGGTTCTGGGCCGTCTCCGCACTGCTACTGGGTGCTCTGACTTCATCAGGAGTATCATTGGGGTCAAACAAGGTTGCCCTTTGTCTCCTACATTGTTCAACATCTACATAGACGAGATGGAGGATTTTCTCAAAGATCACATCCAGGAAGGTGATGGCTGTCTTCTCCACCAGGTTTTGATCTATATTCTCCTCTTTGCGGAAGATGTGGTCCTTCTTGCCTCCTCTTAGAAGGTTTATAGAGACAGCTGGATGCTTTAGCCCTCTTTTGCGACCATAGGCAGTTGACCGTTAACCGGGGTAAGATCAAAGTTATGATATTCAATACCTTGAAGACGTCTGATTTTCATCTTTTCTACAAGGGAGAGGAGCTTGAGATCACCAACTCTTACACTTATATGGGAGTGCTCTTTTTTGGACCTCGCTTCAACTTACGGTCTGCACTCCAGCCTCAGGTTAATAAGGGCTATGGCTCCCTGGCAATCTTGGAGAGACAGTGATTCTGCTATCACTTCCGGGACATCCTATCCAAGTTATCCCTCTTGGACTCTCTTGTTAGGCCCACGGTTCTTTATGGCTCAGAGGTTTGGGGGCCTTCCCTCGTTGAGTCCGACTGGGCTATTGTGGAGAGAGTTCAGATCCTTCTTCTTAGACGTAACATCAGATGCAAGGAGACGGTTCCCCATAATATCGTCCTGGAAGAGTTCGATGCTCATCCCTTTAGGTTGGAAGCAATTTTTGACATTGTTTCCCTCATACATCGCATTCAAAGGCTAGCTGATTCCCCTGTTGGAAGGGACAGGTACCCTTACCTTGCTTACCGCTCATCGAAGGCCATTGCTTCAAGTGATCACCTTAGTCGCTCTCGCTGTTGGTATGCCTGAGTTTCACAACTGCTTGAGTCTATTAGTATTCAGATAGGTCACCTCCCACCATACAATTATTCCTTGGACGCCACCACTCATCTCCTTTCGAGCAAGAAGGATCTGAACTGAATCATCAGAGACGATATCTACAGGCAGTTCATTTAGTACACCTGGACCAATTCCCAGGGTGGGTTGTGTGCGAAGATGGCCTTCTACGCTTCACACTTTCTGGAGGTCAATAATGGTTTTATTTCTCGGCCCCAGTATATCTCCTGGCATCAGATGCATGCTCTTCGCATCTTCCTAGGTCAGTTCAGGGTTGTATCTCATAGACTTCGAGTCAAATGTGATCATTAGATTGACCGTTCCAAGTAGATTTGCAAGCTCTGTTCCCTCCAGGAGGTCGAAACGAAGGAACACTTCATCTTTAGGTGCCCCATCTACTACGAGATCAGAGGGAGATTCCACCGTCTGTTCAGAGAGCGTCCTACTTTTACTGAATTCTTCAGATACCATGACTAGAGGTGCCTTGCTCTTTATCTGCATGAGACTTTTAGACTTCGGGGGGAGACCCTTCAGCCTTCTTCTAGATAGACGACTATGCCGCAGATTACTTCCTTTTTTACAGTGCTCTCCCTTGGGAGAGGCACTAAGCAACAGGGTGGTACCAATCCTAACTACTAGACGAGATCAGTTCGGGTTCAGGGGTATTATGTCATAGACTAGGGACATCCAGTCACATACGAGGTCGAGGCTAGATGGCCCTTGAGATCCACCAGACGAACACGAAGAGCTCATCCTTCCTCCAGGCATCGGTACTCCAGACCCTCCATAGTTTTAGATATCGGGCTTCAGCACATTACTAGCTTCTTTTAGTCAGCTTTGGTTATTAGTTGAAGGGTTGCCCCTTTCCCCTCTTTTTTCTTTGTTGTTTTGGGTTCTACGAGTTTCTGCAGACTTTCTTCGAGCTTCTCTCTTTGCCCGTTCTTCTCTTCTTTCTTTTCTTTTCTGTTTGTTTTCGGGGACCTTTTGGTCCTCTGGCCGGAGTCTTACTCACCTTCATTGTATGATTGCAGTCCTGTTGACCTACTTTTGTGGTCATTCGTTGGACATTTAATATATTTATCTTATCTTATCCATCCAAGCATGTGATAAAGAATATGAGGCTACAACTGAAGATGAAGATGCCATAATGGAGGATGGCAATTTTGTGAATGCAAAAGATCTCAAATTGCATAGAAATAGGGTTCCTCCAATACTTGGATTGGGAGAGAAACATAAAGGCTTTGAGGAAGGTACAACCCAACCTAGGACAACGAGAAGAGGGCAGCCTAGACCATCTTTTGGGCAGCCAAGGAGGCCACTATGGAAAGGTCACTCTAGGTGTTTGGATCAGTTTGCATGATGCTCAAGTTTGCCTTTTCCAAGTTTGTTGTTGAGTGAAGAATATAATCAAGAGTTGAGGAGTGAGGGGTTGTCTACCCCAAGTGAGAAGGAAAGTATTTCTATGGCAGCCATGAGCCAAACTACCATCTTGATATTGTTGTCATCATTTGTATCAGCCCGCACCTAATTTCAGTTGCATTTGTATTTGGAAATATGGAGTGTTCTTCCACGATCACCTTAATTGACAAGGATGGAACAAAGAATGAGTATGCCACATTTGGACATTTATTAATTTCTTGCTTTATGACTGAGATTACAGCAGTTTGGAAGGCTTTTTATCCAACTGAGTATGCAAAAGAAGAAGGTTTTGTTGTTTTCGGAGTTGAAGATGAAGGGGACTTCAATGAAAAAAGGGGCAACGGGTGTCAGAGTTTGTTTGGGCAAAAGCTCTTTCATTCAACAAGCACGTGATCTAGATTATGGGAATGCTACAACATGTTCCTTCACCTTGGTATGATGGCACTTGGGCATGAGAGCATGCAATTGCTTGAGGGCAAACATTTTTGGGAAGGGAGAATTGTAATGTCCCTTTTTTCAAAATCGCACCAATTGAAGACTTCTTGCCACTCTTTATAATGTCCCTTTTTCCCACTTGAGGATCAGAATTTGGACTTCTTGCCATTCCTTTTCCATGGCAAAGAAGTAGAGGAGTTGGAAAAGGACATTGAGCTTTTATTTGTATTTGTTTTTCTAATTTTAATGTTTGTTTTTAACCATGTGTTTGCCTTTAGCAGGTCGGCTGGGTTTTATGCACTTTAAAAGCCAATTAAAGATTAAAAGAATACTTTAAGGGGTCGGCCTTGCTATTCCAAGCTTTGGCGCCAAGAGGAGGTTATAAAAGAAGGTTAGAAGACTCATTTGGATCATCTAGATTGGCACATTTTCTCTATTTGGACATTGTGGGTTTGTTGCTCCTTGTTCTTCCACTCTTGGACGAAAACCCAAGTGTGTGGCTTCTTCCTAGAAGAACGAAACCCTTCTAGTGGCTGGTTAGAGGACGAAAACTCTCTTTCCTTGGTTGGCGTGAAGACTTATTGAAGACCTTTATGCAGATTTGAGTGTTGGAGGATCAAAGGCATCATCTACAAATATTTGCATGCATTTTAGAGCCATTCCTAGTTGGAGCGACTAGGGTTTGATGGTGTTTGAGTGCCTTCTAGGGCACCAATTACAAATCTGATTTTATATTTTGATTCAACATAATTTTTAAAGCCGGAATCTCCGTTTTGGTGATTTTTGGAATAGTTTTCAGTTTCATCTACTCATTCACAGATTTCAGGATCAATTTTGAGAGGGTTTCCATGGTTGGAAAATTATGATATTGGTCTCATTTGATTGCTGGTATTTTTATGATCATTTTGAGTATTCATTTGTGTGGAGATTCCTTGTATTCTAAGAGTTATTGAATTTACAAGTTTCAGCTGTTTTTGTGCCATAATAAATTCCAAAATTCTGAGTTTGATGATTTGATCACATTTTCTGGCTTCTAAAATCAAGGGCAATCCAAGGAATCACTTCCCATAATTTTTGAGTGTTTCTACGGTGGATTTCTCTCTCTCTCTCTCTCTCCTCTCCTAGGCGCTAGGGTTTGAGAGTGTTTTCTGGTCCTTTATTAATTGCGGTCATAAAAATCAGACTTGTTTATTTGTGAGGTTTGAGCTAATTTCCTTAATTTTCAGTTTTGTCCCCAAAAGAGATATTACAATGGTATCAAAGCTCGGATCTTCAATGGCCTAGGGTTTCAGTGAAAGAAGACAATATGATGGGTCAAAACTCTCAAGAAGCCAAAGTTGACAAGTTGATTGCCGGCCAAGAGAGACTTGTGGATACAATGGATTTTCTAGCCCTATCCCTCCAAACCTAGGGTTCAAAATGGTGATGGTAGCTCATTTGGAGCTAACAATACATGGTGACCAATGGGATCAGCCCGAGGATCCATTACAAAGCCCACTTTCCTTCCTAGAGAAGAAGCTATTCCAGGAGGAAGAAACAAGGCCTATCACTGGACGAAACTTTGCCGCAAACTATGAAGAGTATATGGCTCTTCCAAGGGAAATTCGTGAGGCTATTTCACTCGCTGAATTCATTGGAGTGAATTGAGGAAGACCTCGGCCCGAGCCTAGACATCACATGCCACACAAGGAACATGAAGAAAGCACGAAGTTTGATGAAGGGGGAGTCAAAACCCCAAGTTCGCCATGCCATAATGGAATCATTGAGGAAGAAGGATTGGTGATCAAGGGGCCTAAGGCTGCGACACTTACACCCATTCCAAAGAGTCAACAACATGAGGTAAATATTGCTCATTTCGTGGTTAATACTGAAAATGTTTTGACTTGTGATGAATCCAGAGATGAAACAAGGGGTGTGGAGCAAGAAGGGGAAGAGAAAGGGCTGGTTGGAAACCCTTCTCCAATGAAACATGATGACAATAAGCCTGCTGGTCTGTTTAGAACAACAGTCAATAAGAGGCAGATTTATGGTGTCCATGAGTACGGTAAGAGCTACAGAGATGCCCTATGTGAACACCATCAAGATATTGTTGAAGCCAAGGTGGAAAAAACTTCATTTGTTAAATCTAAGGAGAAGAAGAAGGCTGATTTCAACTCAGAAATTCTGAGTCACAAGATTGGGAAAATGGAGGATGTTTCGATCACTCCTCATCCGGCATGGGAAGCAGATATGTGGGGAACAATTCAAGGTATGATGGGAATCACATTTTATCTCCTTTTATATCGCTGCCATACTTATGTCATTATGGAAAAGTTGTTGATAAGAATCACATGTCATGTTTGGGTGATGATATGAAGAATTTGTGGGATGATAAATGACATTTAGACATTTCCTTGCAAGGGTATGTGGTTCCGGTTGACCTCTTGTATGATAGGAAGGAAGTCTTTGGCATTATTACCCCTTGCACATGGTTAAAAGAAAAATTGATGGAGAATTATTTTGAAATCATTATGTATGCTAACATGGTTATGAAGGATTCTACCCTCCAAGGACAAGGAGCCACGAGTTTGATTAATGGTGAAGACACTCATGGTTCTATTAATGAGTGCTTGGTGGCACAAGTGGGATTGAAGGTTGAAGACTTCAAAGGATTCATTGTGAAGTTAGCGGATGGTCACTCTATGCAATGTACCAAGATGTGTTCTCAACTCCAAGTTGCATTGGAACCATATGAGGTATGTGCTGATTTCTATGTGATGGCTGATTTGGGTATCATGCTTGGAGTTCAATGGTGGCATTCGTTGGGAGAGCTCACTCTCAACTATCAACGCATGGAGATAAGCTTCATGGACAAAGGTAAAAAGATCACTTTGCAAGGTATGCTTCCGGAAACACTCCAAATTAGTTATTTGGTGGAAGATATTATTTCATGGGAGTCACATTTCTGTTCTTTATCTAAAATTACAGCGGATTGGAAATCACTAATTTCAGCTGAGTATGTAAAGAACAAGTTTGCTAATGTTGTTTTTGAAGGAGAAATAAGTAAGGAAAGATACAAGGTGATGGATGGGCTTATCCTTTACAAAAACCGAGTCTATTTGGTACCTGAATCAAGGGTGAAGAACATGATCTTGAGGGTTGTTCATGATACTCCATGGGCTGATCATCCGGGCCACTTCATGAGACATGACAAGGGTGAAGGTAAAATTTCAGTTTTTCTCTTTGCTTATGGAATTTGATGAAAGAGAATGCTAGCATGACATGTTTAAGGAAGCATAAGTTTGAAGGGAATTCTGATTTTTCTCTCTATGGATTGTTAACCCATGGTTCCATGAGAGAACCAAAAGAAGTAAGGGCAAAAGGAAACAATTATGATAAACTTGCAGCTGTTCACATGGCCACCAAAGAGGAGAATGATGGTTCTATCTTTCAGTTTTATGACCCCATGATGAGGTATGGATTTTGTTTAGACTACCTTGTTTTCATTTCATCTGAGTCACACAATGTTTGGGGGTATCTAGAGATCCAAAATTTAGAGAAACTTTCCCTCAAAAGTCACATGGAGTTTGAGTTCCACTTGAAGAATGATGAAATCAAAATTCATGGGAATGCCAAGGAGGCTGAATCTCTCAGGTTTAAGGCCAAGATAACTGCTGATTTTAATTGTAGGCCTGCTGTTCCTAAATTTTCAGCATATGTAAATCAAATTTCAGTCCTCACTTTATTCATGGAGTTGCTCTTCTTTGTGAAATTTCAGTCTGGTAGTTGTTATACCATGATTATAGGACTGAATTTGCAAAAATCAGATTTGGGGCTGCCATTAGCAGCCATGAACAACAGTGTATTTTCATTTTTTGAGTGCATTCCCTCATGGAATAATGAGAAAGGAAGATTTCAGTTGAATGGAGGAATAAAATCAGATTATGATGTGTTATTTTCAGACTTGTACATTCTGATTTTTGAAAGAAAAATGCACGAGTACAACTGTTTTTGGGACAGCACTATTGAAGTTAAGGAAAGCCTAATGTGGTTGCGATGCTTTATCAAGGATGCCATCTCCTACTTCATTAGAGGATGTGGAACTTCAAAGTGAGGTGAATGAAGAGTACGGGGCAACAGATACATTGGGTTTGCAATTGCTTGGGGACAAACAATTTTGGGAAGGGAGGACTGTAATGTCCCTTTTTCCCACTTGAGGATCAGAATTTGGACTTCTTGCCATTCCTTTTCCATGGCAAAGAAGTAGAGGAGTTGGAAAAGGACATTGAGTTTTTATTCATATTTGTTTTTCTAATTTTAATGTTTCTTTTTAAGCATGTGTTTGCCTTTAACAGGTCGGCTGGGTTTTATGCACTTTAAAAGCCAATTAAAGATTAAAAGAATACTTTAAGGGGTCGACCTTGCTATTCCTAAGCTTTGGCGCCAAGAGGAGGTTATAAAAAAAGGTTAGAAGACTCATTTGGATCATCTAAATTGGCGCATTTTCTCTATTTGGACATTGTGGGCTTGTTGCTCCTTGTTCTTCCACTCTTGGACGAAAACCCAAGTGTGTGGCTTCTTCCTAGAAGGACGAAAACCCTTCTAGTGGCTGGTTAGAGGACGAAAACCCTCTTTCCTTGGTTGGCATGAAGACTTATTGAAGACCTTTATGTAGATTTGAGTGTTGGAGGATCAAAGGCATCATCTACAAATATTTGCATGCATTTTAGAGCCATTCCTAGTTGGAGCGACTAGGGTTTGATGGTGTTTGAGTGCCTTCTAGGACTCAAATTACAAATCTGATTTTATATTATGACTCGCATAATTTATAAAGCCAGAATCTCCGTTTTGGTGATTTTTGGAATAGTTTTCAGCTTCATCTACTCATTCACAAATTTCAGGATCAATTCTCAAATGGTTTCCATGGTTGGAAAATTATGATATTGGTCTCATTTGATTGTTGGTATTTTTATGATCATTTTGAGTATTCATTTGTGTGGAGATTCCTTGTATTCCAAGATTTATTGAATTTACAAGTTTCAGCTGTTTTTGTGCCATATTAAATTCCATTCTAAGTTTGATGATTTGATCACATTTTCTGGCTTTTAAAATCAAGGGCAATCCAAGGAATCACTTCCCATAATTTTTGAGTGTTTCTACGGTGGATTTCTCTCTCTCTCTCTCTCTCCTAGGGTGCCAGGGTTTGAGAGTGTTTTCTGGTCCTTTATTAATTGCTGTCATAAAAATCAGACTTGCTTATTTTGGAGGTTTGAGCTAAGATCCTTAATTTTCAGTTTTGTAACTAGAAGAGATATTACACTCTCTTTCCGTCGTCATGAAGAATAAGTGAACAAGGGAAGTAAGTGAGATTTGTTGCTGTTTTCTTTTATTATTTTTTAATATTTTTCTTTGATGTTTATCTCCCCTAGCCAGGTTGGCTGGGATTAAGAGTTTCCAAACAAAGAATTAAAAGATAAAGTGAGTTTGGAGGTCGGTCCTCATCAATTTGGCCTTTGGTGCCAAGCAAGGGGTATAAAAGAGGTTGTATGGTTTCATTTGGAAATCATCTTTTGGCGCATTTACATTTACACTTGGTTTGTTGGGTTGATTGCTCAATACCATTCCACTTGAGAACAAAAACCTTCTTGTGTGCTATCCAAGGAGGACGAAGCCCTTCCTTATGGCTTAATGGAGAACAAAAACTCTCCATGTTGGTGAATTGAAGATCTCTATTAAAGACTCTTGCAAATTTGGATCTAGGGCATCAAGAAGTAGACCTACAAAGATCTTTTACATATTTTTGGAGCCCTCTCCTAGGGGAGCAACTCGGGTAGAGGTCATTCCAAGTGCCTTCTAGGGCACGACACTCATTCATTTATTGATATTCAAATTTGATATAATTTGTAAGGCTGTAATCGCTCGTATTTGGGCATTGTTGGGGTTTGGAAACCCTCATTTTGATTATTTCTCTTCGCTGTGCTTCTGCTGTTATTAAGTAATTTTCCAGCTGAGTATTAGCTTGATTTTTGGGGTGGAAATTGTTCTAAAATATACCAAAAGGGTCTATAAATATTGTGGATGAATTTTAGGGTTATATTTGGGTGAAAACTTGTGTTTTTTGGATACTGTTATAAAAATCAATTCGCTGTTCCATATTGATTTAATTTTCAGTTTATTGGTCCAAAAATCAGATTGGGGTTTGTTCTAATTCCTTGTTTTTCAGTTTCAGCCCTAGAAAGGGACATTACAATATCCTATGATGAGGTTGCCGTTAAAACACTTGCATATTTGGCCTAGATGTCTTTGTAAACATTACACTAAAAAATTAATTGTTTTACTGTTTCCACTGCCCCATCAGTGGAAAAGACAAACTTTCTCTTCCCATGTCTCTTTTGGCCTTTTCCACCTACCCGTTTCACACCCAAGTTGATGCAAATTTGTCCTGTATTGAGCTATGAGAAATTTCGCTCTCCAAGGGATATTAGCCCCTAAATAGTCCTTTTGTTGATGATCACAATTGGAGTTAAATTCGTCAAGGTAATATTTCTTCCTCCTCCCTAACACATCATACAAATGGGTTCACAGTCTCTTAAAAAACTTAAGTACCGACGAGTGCCACTTGTTGATGATCGGTTGCACTGAAAACATTAGAAAGTGAACAACTGACAACTCTGCCACATGAGGTGAAGCCAATAGTCACCACACGTCTCCCATCCATCACATGCGCTGAAAGCAATGAAAAATGGCTAAGTTCAAAACCCTGCAAGCAAATAAGTTTAAAAGCTGCCAAATATCCTACACCCATTGCACAGAGATTTCGCTGGAATTAAATGGTGCCAAGGCTTTTCAAATTCAAAAATAAACAGAGAAGAGATAATTTAAACCAAATCTGCAAGCCCAGACTTAGCCAAATTTGAAAGCTGTGAAAACAGAGGATATGGGGCAGAACGAAGGCTGTTTAAGGCTTGCAATAGGGTTAAATTTTGCAACAGTAGGATTTCATATTCTACTTTTGCTACCATACATAAATAGCTTCAACTTGATAGATTTAAGTGAAATCTAGCTCAGATCCATTTCATTGTTAAAGTAAGTTAAACCTAGAAAAAGAAAAAGACTTTTAATAAACTGTGTGTAATGTTTTGCCTTCGACATCTCAGATCACATCTGTTTACTTCCTGATGATGGATCACAAGTTGTGATCCAAAATTTCGAAGGAAAAACATTATACAGTTTATTTAAAAGTATTTTTCTTTTTCTATTTCATGGACTGGAAATATCAAATATTTTATGTTAAACTTAGCTGTCACCCAAGATGCCATTACATAGCTGTTAAGCAAATCCCTAATTTGATGAAGCACCTCTAAATTCCAAAGCTCCGGGTGCTGAGATTCTTTTCCAGATTTGTGAGAAATGGAATAGTTCCTATGGATTAACTGACTTTTCATAGCTTCATGTGTAGCTTGACTTAGTCCATTATCCATAGTCTGGAATCAAAGATCCTCTTCTTATCCTTTGGATTAAAATATAGTGCCAAGAACCATAGCCGTTTAGGATGATGATAAGTTATTAGCAGTACTCTTTGTTAGCTTCTGGTTACTCTCTATGCAAGATTTAATAGTTTGGCCCTCAGGTAATTGCCTGTACAACTGAAGATCATTCCTCTCAAGTTTAGAGCCTGGATATGATCTAAGGCTGTCTTTGGCGACAGGTTTATCACAGGGGTCTTTTCTCTCTGAAATATCCTGTGATCCTTGGAAGAGAACAACATAACTTGCCCTTCCCTTGTTTAAATTGTGCAACAGAAGATGAAGGGGCAGGGAGATTTCCCACTCCTCATATGGTTCTCCCATTGATACCCAGACTGCTACACCACTGTTAAACACCAACCAAAACCTAAGTAAACAAAAATATACATTAAGGATAAAGTGCCGTACTTTCTAGTGACTGGAGACAGCTTTCCATCATCTTAAGCCATAGACTTTTAGACTCTGGCTCTTGAAGTCCCATGCACTGCCTTAGTTCTTGCCATCATGGGTCCAAAACTAGCAAGGATCAGTAGAACATTGTGTACTTTTGCAGACTGTGTTCATTATGATACAGATCTTGCTTCATATAGGAATAACTTACGTAGATTGTAGAATACTTTTTCAAGCTTATAGCAACATGATATGAAGGTTTGCATATGTTGCATGATTGCGGAACAATAAAATCACTACTCTTTAATCCTTTTCAGTGCTTTTCAAGTATTTTCTCGAGCTGTCTATTCTGCACCCTTGGAAAAAGACTATTCCTGCTCTAAGCCACCTTATAAACAGCTGGCATAAGAATTTTTGAAGTGGCAACTCTCTGTCACTAGCTAAGACGTCTCGCTTGTGCACCCTTTGATTCCTATGAAATTTGGATCGATACTTTTAAATAAACTTTCTTTGCCATTTATCTAGCCCCTCTTCTTTTTCATGCATAAGAAGCTGCTATTCCAATTTCTATATTGAATTGTAATTCTGGGCCTCGGTCATCATTATGGAATTGATCTCCATGCATGCTTGAATGTTAAACATCCCAACATCATTTCAATAACAAGAAGTTCTTTTTTGGATTATGGTAAAAAGTGAGGGTTTTGCTAGGACCCACATCCATGTTACATAAGGCCCCTAACGGCCAGATAGACATGATAAAACATAAGAGAAGGTAGACTAATGTCAAAAAAGTAACCATAATCCAAAAAGTACAAAAACGGCCCACAACCCGGGCTACATAGGTATAATATTCTTAAGTTCATTAACAACTTCCATCACAACAGAATCCCAACAGAATCCCAACAGAATCCCAACAGAATCCGCAGATTTGCCAGCAAGAGTTTTAGCAATACTTAACAGTTGCTTGCAACCATTTTGGAGATGGACCCATGTTTCATTAGGATACTTTCCATTTCTTAATGATATTGATAACATTGTTAATGTTACCGACAACTCCATGAATCAGCTCAACGGTAGCTTCGACACGATTGTCCAGATCAACATGGAGGTCTAAGTCAGCCTCGGGTTTGGTAGCATCCTCAACAACATCCACGGCAACGTCCTCCTCAACATCCTCTGCAATATCCACGGCAACGTCCTCCTCAACATCCTCTTCAACATCCACAACATCCTCAGCATCAGATCCTGACTCCTCGACTTCATCAGAGCAGTCCATTTTTTCACTAGTCACAGAAGTGACCGGAGAATCCGGGTAGGCATTAGTAAGACTGAGAAGAATCTCGGGAATTGGACCTTCATTCGCAGAACCCAAAGCATTCATAGTGTCATGCGAGGGAGAAACATGAGAGGAAGTGGGAGCTGCCGCCGGGGGAGAAACAACCAGGCGGTGGGACGGCGAGCGAGCAGTGGGAGAGGAAGCGGCGTCACGGTGACTTGTGATTTCAACTTCTGGATCAGAGGAAGGCAGGGGATTCAGGCGGCTACGAAGGCGGCGAAGGGTGGGACGGGGATGAGGCAGAGCAGGGGCGCGGTGGCGGGCCGAACCAACAATAGTGGGGAAAACAGTTCAGAGCACAAGCATCAGTGGCATGTTTGAAAAGTAGGTAAAGTAAACCTTGATGAAGAAAATGACCTTCACCAGTGCGAGCCTTTTGAATGGACAAAACAAGAGATTGGTGCAGAGAATTGGCTAAGTTAACCTTACCACCATTGCGGAAATGAGCCAGAATGAAGAGTTGGGGACCAAAAACCAGCTTGTGCCTACCCTCCAGCGTAAAGTAACGCATAACCTGCTTGACAACGTGATCCCAGGGTTCCTTCAGAGAAGTTCGTTTATAACCCAACTTGTAAAAGTTAACTTTCTCTTTCCTCTTAGCCAGAAAGGCCGCCATTTCCACTTTTAAGGACCTCTTAAAATAGATATGCCCCTCGTTAGGAAGCCCCATAGCGGCAACAATACTCTCCACATTGATTTCGAATTTAGTTTTGCCCACTCTCACATGGCCTTGCTTCCAGGAAGATAAAATGCTACTAGACACCATGACAAAATGCCCTGAAAGCCTTTCGATGAACGTCGTAACCCCCTTTTCCCCAAGTAAATTCCAGACAACGTCATCATTCTTAAGATCTTTGCAATTAGCAGGCTCCAATTGAACTAGAGCACCCCCCATATTTTGCAAAGCTGAATAGTTGAGAAAAAAGATGATATGAAATGAAATAAAAACACGGGCATGTATAAAAAGCCACGAATCCCTATTGCCACATGCCCTCCAACAAAAGGGCTGATTCAAATTATGATTGAAATTCTCATTTAATAACTCAAAAGTCGAGATCTCGGCTTCCCACGTGCGATGTATAAAATAAAATAAAAAAACGTTCAAATCATCATAAATGAGATCGTCACCGGGAGTGGAGGAAGGATACAACCAAGTAAATCTGAAATCCAAATAATCATTAGAAGTAATGATCCAACAATTCTAGCATCCTCCATAGAAGAGACGGGTAAGAATTATTGTGACAATAGAAGCTTCAGTTTATCAATCAGTTGAAGCTGGTGATAGCTCGCTCCATCCCAGGTGGGTATGAACCAACAAGGATACAATGAGGATTGATCAATGTAGTTAGAAACACAAGGACCACAAATTTTAATAAACCTTGATCTTATAGGATCCCAAAAGGGGTCAGCCGATAAGGCATTGTCTCCAATCCATCTATCAGTCCAAAAAACAACCTTCTTACCGTTACCAATTTTCCATTTAGTGCCTGCCTGAATCAGATTTCTGGTACTTTTGATGGAATTCCAAATAGCCGAACCATTTGGAATGTCTTCAGCGTAGAAATCATCCACTAAAGAAAGGTATTTAAAGATCATCATCTATGTCCAGGAGGCTTTTCCATTAGTAGCAATTTCCCAACCCAATTTTGCAAGCATAGCGGAATTCATATTAGCAATTCTACGCAATCCCAAACAACCAAGAGCAGTTGGTTTATACACCACATTCCATGAAACTAAGTGAATTCTCTTTCTTTCTTCTAATCCTGACCAGAGGAACTTTATTTGGTTTTGTTCAATAATAGAAGCCACAGAGGCAGGCATTTTCAGTAAAGACAAAGTAAATCGGCATATTCTGCAAATTAGCTTTGACCAATTCTAACTTTCCAGCCTGATTGAAGAGGGAACCTTTCCAGCCAGCAAGTTTCTTTTTGAATCTGTCAATAACCGGATTCCAAAGACTCTTGAGTTGTCTTCCCAAAAAAAGCGGAAGACCCAAGTAAGAAGAGGGGAGATCCATAATAGTGCAACCAAAGATGCCAACAATTTTCCGTTGCCTGCTAGTAAGGGTATTAATGAAAGCAATACCACTCTTATTAAAATTTATCTTCTAACCAGAAGTTGATTGATAGCAATCTAAAATAAGTTTAAAAAATTTAGCTCCCAGAATTGAAGCTATACCAAGCAACAAGGTATCATCAACGAATTGATTGTGTGAAGCTGAAGGAGCCCTAGATGTAGTAGTAATGCCCTTAATGCTTCCAGCTCTTTTAGTAGCTTCCAAAGCTCTGCTAAGAGTATCAGCCATGAGTGTAAACAGAAAGGGTGATAGGGGATCCCCTTGCCTGATTCCACGACTTGAGGGAAAATAACCTTGTGGGATACCATTTATGAGAATGGAGAATTTGGGAGTTGAAATACAGTTGTAAATCCAAGATCTCCATTTCTCCCCAAAACAAAATTTCTTCAAGACCTGAAGTAAGAAGGATTAGTTAACTCTATCGAACGCCTTTTGCATATCAAGTTTGATGATTATGCTAGCCGATTTTTTGAAAGAAGCAGAGTGCATCGCTTCATGAACATTAATGATGCCACCTTGGATCAATCTACACCCAATGAACCCATTTTGCTGTTATGAGAATCACTTAAGCTAGTCATACTAGCAATTTGGTTATGATCTTGTAGGAGGTGCTACAAAGGCTAATGTGCCTATAATTAGAAATCAATTTAGAACCCATAGACTTAGGTGCTCTAGGGCAACAAAGGTATTGTTCCATTCCTTTAACAGAACATCATTTTGCTGAAACTCCAAAATAACAGCATGTAGATTAAGTTCCACAATATGCCAATAGGTTGAAAAAACGTCGCAGGGAAACCATCAGGGCCAGGTGATTTATCACTTTTCATATAAAAAAAAACTTTCCTGATTTCTTCCACAGAGAGGGGCTGAATGAGTTTGGCATTCATATCATCGGTGATCAAAGTGGGTATATGCTGTAGCATTTCCTAACAATCCGTTTCACTTGGGGGAGGGCCCTCATGAACGAGACTAACATAATAGTTAATTAATTCAGCAACAATCTCATCATGGTTATTAAGATAGGAGCCCTCCGTAGTGACCAACTCTTTGATTTTATCCCTGTCCTTATGTTTCGTAGCAATCATCTGGAAGAATTTTGTATTTCGATCTCCTTGCTCTAGCCAAATAGCTCTGGATCTTTGACGCCAATAAATTTCTTCCTCAGCAAGAGTATTGTGATAGTCATTGAGAAGGGAAAGTTCCTGCTGATGGAGTTGAGGGGATCTTCCTTTCGAGTCGATCTCTTCTGAGATAGAAGCAAATTTTAGAGTGAGCAAATCCTTCCTTCTGCGGATATTCCCAAAAACCTGGATTTTCCAATTCTTGAGCTCATTCTTGACAAAACTAAGCTTCTTAGCAAACTTGTACGTAGCCGATCCCTAAATATCAGTCATCCACTAGTCCTTGATATGATTTTCTAAATTATGATTTTGCAGCCAAGCCAACTCAAAGCGAAAGGGGGGATGTTTTGAGCAGTGAGATTGCGAAGCCGTGAGTAGCAAGGAGCAATGATAAGAGGCAATCTTAGGTAGAGCCTGAAGGTAGAAATCATTATAATGAGCAATCCAATCCATAGAGACAAGGAATCTATCTAATTTGATTTGGATTTGGTTGACCCCAAGTCTGTGGTTAGACCAAGTGAAGGAAGATACATGAAGATCAATGTCAAAAAAATTCACCCAATCTGATAAAGTCAGCTAGGGCTTATGAGCTATTAGTGTTGACACTAGTACACCTTGTTTCTCAAATAAATATAATGGAGTATTGAAATCTCTAGCAATAAGCCACGACAGGTGTTTGCAAGAAGAACGAAAATCCAACTAGTCCTTCCAGATTTTTTTGCTCTGATTTTCAATGTTAGGAGCATAAATATTTACAGCAATCCACCCCAAATTAGAACCTATCTCTTGGAAAAACATGCCCAAAAAATGGGGGGTTTTAATGATACATTCCCCAAAGAGAACCTTCGGGTTCTAGAAAGTGCATAAACCATCAGAATTACCAGCAGACTCCTGTGAAACCACTAAGGCATTAGGCTAGAATTTATGAAGCATATCCTCCTCTTTCAGCTTGGTTTCTTGTAGCATCAAAATAGGAGGACAATGTTTGAGTCTAAAATCCTTGAGGATTCTTTTTTTCTGGGGCGTATTTAATCCTCGAACATTCCAAGAGAAAATCTTCATTTCTTTGATTTTGGCTTACCTCCACTTGGGATGGCAAACAGTCCCTGTGTTCCTAGAGCTATATTGATAAATGCTTCCTCCTGAAGCTTTGTTTGATTTGTGTGTCTCCCTTTGCCTTTCTTAGAGCCCACATCAAGTTTGAGCTTAATATTGTTTCTAGTATTCTTAGTAGGACTGCTATCCGCTGAAAGTGAAGAAGGAGAGAGAAGGGCATTTTCCTGAAGCGGGGAGCGAGCAGCAGCAGCAAAAGCAACAACAGGGGTAGTAGACGGACCAAGAGGAACACTACGAAGGACCGGCTCCAAAAACTCACAGAGAGAAGGGGAGGAAGGAGGGGAGGAGACTGTCGGAGAGGAGCCAAAGAGAGGAAAGGTGAGAGGAATGCCCAAAGAAGGGGAGAAGGATGGAGACGGAGCAGAAGGAGAAATCAGTTTAGAAGAGGGAAGAGGAGGAACATCTCGAGGTGACGAGGGAGGAATAGAGATACTAGAAGGCAATAGGGGAACCACAAGAGGAGAGGAGGAAGAAGGGGGAAGCGCAACTGAGACAGACGGGAGAACACTCTCCTCCGAAAGAATATCGAAGGGATTTGAAGTGCTAACAGTATTTGAAACTTTGGGGATGAACTTACCTTTGTTCTTCGGGGATCGAACTTGCTCTTTAGTCTTTGGAGCTAGCTTTGACGGACAAGCCAGAGCATGATGTCCAATGCTTTTGTAGGTGGAGCAAGCTTGAGGGATATATTCATATTCAGTGGGCTGACCCAAGTTCCCAACTCAGAGTGGAGGTCAATGGAGGATGGTAGAGGCGAACTAATGTCGGCATTGACATAGAATTTGGGATGAATAAATCTAGAACCTGCATTGGTAGCTTGATCCACTGCTATTAGAGAACCAATGGAGAGGGCAATGCCTTCAATGACAACAGAGTGCCAAAACTCCAAGGGGATCTCAGGAAGATGAACCCAGATCAGGCTTGGGACATGGGTTCAGTCTTAGCATTGAACTTGGATGTCCAATGTCGGAGATAAAAGCTTCTCCGCCCAAAGAACCAGGGACCACCCAACAAAGCACGATCAAAATCTTCTTTATGGGAAAAAGTCAATAGCATGAAAACATTAGAAAGGGCAGTAATATCAACCGGACCACAAGGAGTCCATTTAATACGTACACATTTGCAAATCTCTTCTAAGGGCGGTCTGGGTCCCATAATTTTACCGATCAACGACAATTCCCTAGAGGCTTGCATAGCTTCAGTGATCGAGGAAGGGATTTGTAAGGACAAAGTCCTTCAATGCACTGAGGGTGGAGTTTTCCAAGGACCGAAGATTTCAAAGAGCCAACAACAACGTCCTTCCAGGAACTGACAAAGACGTCAGCGGAGTCAGGGGATGGCCTAGATGGATCCGCCATCAAAGCAGGCATCAGTCACAACAGAAATTCAAACAAAATTACAGATTGGGAAAAAAGTCTTTTTTCCAATGACAAGAAGATTGAACTGATTTCATCTATTTGATTATTCATGCTGCAGCAAAATCTGAGATTCCACTTTCATGAATGCATATGTTTGCATGCTAGAATGCAAATGCACCCTATCGTATTGTTATGAAATGAAGATTCAACTGAATGTGCAGATATGGACATTGCCATGTTCTATCTGAACATTTTAAAGGTCAAGCAAGCTATCATCGAAACCATCAATATTTTCTGCACAGAGCTTAGATGAAAGTGTGGACACATGCTCTAGTGTCATCCGTTATCACAAAGATGCATTGATTTGCTTATTTTGTAAATAATTTTTCATTATTAAGTTACCTGGACAATAAACATAATTTGTATATCTGAATTTTTTTTTTACTCAGAACATAATTTTGCTGTGTTTTTTAATGATTTATGTTAAAATGACAAAAACAACGTTGTTTTTTTGTTTTTGATTATACGCTATTTTCCTCTTTCACTTCTAAGTAATTTTGTTTTGCTGCATATTACTTTGTTAACAATGGAGTGATGGGTGGTCTCCTACATTTATTTCCAGTAAGAAGATCAAATTCTTGACTGACACTTTCTTAAACAGTTGTGATAAAAAACATATGAAGGTTATGAGCAGGTTCAAATAAGCAGGAATCCAGTTAGGATGTAAGCCTTCAATCTTCACTGAAGCAGCAAAGAAAAATAATTTATTTGAGCAAAACTTTGTGTATTAACTCATTACAAAAATACCTATTAAATAGGCTTTACAATGTAATGTTCAAACAAAAGTTTGTTTCAACCAACATTCACGAGACAATCAATTTTGTTGAACAAATAACAAATTTGGTTGAAACAAATTAAACCAAATAACAAACAACTCACTAGATGAGTTTACCTAAGTGTAGATATGTAATTATATACTATTGTAAATAATTACTTACACTAACACCCTCCCTTAAACAATATGTAGGGAGAAAGGCAAAGAAGAAAGAAAAGAAAGGGTCCGGCTACTAGGCCTGATAAGGTACCCGATACAAACATGAAAGAAAAGAAGGACTCACTCAGAATCCCCCCAAGTACAACTTCCTTCACCCCAAGCAACTCTCGCAACTGAAGATAATGAAGGAGAAGCCAAGGGCTTAGTGAATATATCAGCAACCTGCTCAGTTGTAGGTACAAATTCCAAGCGAACAACTCCATCCTGAACCAACTGCCGAATGAAGTGCATGTGAATCTCTATGTGCTTGGTGCGTTGATGCTCTATAGGGATTGCGTGCTATCTCAATGGCACTCTGATTATCACACCAAATCAAGGTAGAATTATTGCTGAGGAAATCCAAACTCACCAAGTAACTGTCGAAGCCAGAGAGCCTCCTGTCCAGCCTTAACAATACCTCTATATTCTGCCTCAGTAGATGACAATGCAACAATTGTTTGCTTCTTGCATGCCCATGCAACAGGACCTGAGCCAAGATGAAAAACAAAACCAGAGGTAGAGTGACAGAGTATCCTTACATCTGCCCCAATCTGAGTCTGTGAACTCCCTCAATATCTGTGGAACCCTGTGGTGTGTACTGAATACCAAAGTCCAATGTGCCCCGAATATAGCGCAAAATACGCTTAGCTACTTGCCAATGACTCTCATGTGGCTCATGTGAAAACCAAGAGACAAGGTTCACAACAAAAGTGATGTCGGGACGAGTATGTGTCAGATAAAGAAGACTGCCTACCATCTGTCTATACAAAGTGGGATCAACCAATGGAGACTTACAATCAGCAGTCAACTCAATACCTGATTGATATGGTGTGGGAGAAGGCTTGCAATTCGCCATGGAGAACCTGTGAAGCAGATTTGTGGCATACTTCTGTTGTCCAATAGAAATCCCCTCAGGAGTCTAGTGAACCTGGAGGCCTAGAAAGTAATGCAATAGTCCCAAGATCTGTCATCTCAAATTTGGCCTTCAACTTGTGCTTGATATCCTAACCATAATGAATCTGAGCTTCCCAATGAGGATTAAATCATCAACATATAGAACCAAGATCAAAATATCCTCACCTTGTTTTAGGATGTAAACATTGTGATCAGACTCACAACGATAGAAGCCAGAACTTAGCAAAAAACTATCCATCTTCTCGTACCAAGCTCGAGGAGCTTGTTTTAGACCATAGAGAGAATGATGAAGTCTGCAAACTAATGAAGAGTCCTGCACAAAACCCTGTGGCTGCTCCATATAGATCTCCTCTTGGAGATCACCATGCAAAAATGCACTCTTCACATCCATCTGGTAAACTGGCCATCGATGTGTTGCAGCAAGGGAGAGAACAAGGCGTATTGAATCCATCTTTGCAACAGGAGCAAAAGTCTCAGAAGTAATCCACCCCTTCCATTTGTGAGAACCCCATAGCTACAAGGCGTGCCTTGTACTTATCTATTGAACCATCAGCATATTTGGTCTTATAGACCCATTTACAACGCACAAGTTTTCTTCCCTT
This sequence comes from Taxus chinensis, assembly GCA_019776745.2. NCBI lineage: Eukaryota > Viridiplantae > Streptophyta > Pinopsida > Cupressales > Taxaceae > Taxus > Taxus chinensis. The sequence goes on along the minus strand of CM034147.1, from coordinate 649,301,886 downwards.
AGGAAGAGGCACTAACTCCCACGTGTCATTCTTCATGAGATGAAGAATATTCCTTCTTGCATAGAATATCCCATTCTGGTTTCCCTGAGGCATCAGAAAAAGTCACAGGATCAGAAGAAATAACTTGACTCATAAGAGCCATACCAGAATAAGGACGATGATCTGGCAACACCAGAAGTCTCTGCTTTAGTGCGTCGAAGATCTCTTGGATCACTGGCCAGATCACCAACTGCCTGCAAAGTAGATGTTGACCCATTTAGGCATGGGTTGTGGAGGAGGAGTAGGATCCACAACAGGCGTCTCATCAACATCAACAATGTTATCCTCTTGTACAGGTACAAAAGGAGGTGGAGAAGTAACAACAGTTATGATCCATGGGAGTTTTAGTCTCTTTGACTCAAACATCTCTCTGGAATAGTACATCATTGGTAGTAGGGTCTAGAAGACGATATGCCTTCACATGCTCACAGTGTCCAACAAATATGAGCTCTTACTTTTCTTCTCCATGGATTTCCTCATGTCATCAAGAACAAATGCCCAGGCTTTGCTTCTGAACACTCAAAAATCTGAAACATCAAGTTTTTCACCTGACCATGCTTCTTCAGGAGTGACCCCTTGAACTGCCTTGTGTGGTATCCTGTTTTGAATATAGTTTGCACAGTTTATTGCTTCAGCCCAGAACTCAGGTGCAAGGTTCTTGGATTGTACCATGCAATTTGCCATATCTCTTTAGTGTCCGATTCTTTCGCTTAGCAACTCCATTTTGCTGAGGGGTGTAAGGCATTGTGTATTGGTGCAAAATACCATGATTAGTACAAAAATCACAAAATGCATTACTTATATATTCCCCCCATTGTCCCTGCGGAGCTTTTTTATGAGATGTCTGATTGTTTTTCAACAAAGGCTTTGAAAGCCTTGAATTTCTCCAGGACATCACTTTTGTACTGCAAGAAATATACCCAAGTTCTCCGAGAAAAATCATCAATGAATGTTAGTACATATTTAGCACTTGAAAATGACCTAGTTGGAAAAGTCATTATATCATTGTGTACTAACTCTAGTGGAGTCTTAGCTCTCTTAGCTTATCCCTTTGGAAAAGGATCTTGATGTTGTTTTCCAAGCATGCATCCTGGACAAACACCATCATTACATGGAGACTTTGGGTAGCCATGTCACCATTTGTTGAGAATGTAACTATTGCAAATACCTATAATTCAAGTGACCAAAACGCTCATGCCATAATTTGCTCACTGTGTCAGCATGAGCAATGAGAGAGGCACCTGTATTAGATTCAAATTTATCAAATACATATAAGCGTGAACTATGGTCCACCACATCCTGTCGCTACTACATCTTGTGGATCTTGGTTTCACAACTCTTTTCTTGATTACAACATTATGTGGAGTAAACTCCACTGTTTTCCCATCTCCTGAATTACAAATTTGGTAAATGGACAACAAATTTGAAGTAATCTTAGGAACAAAAAGTACATCATTAATACACCCATCTTGCATATCAACTGTATCGGATCCCAAAACTTCGACTAATGAAGAGTTGCCCATCACAATCTGGGAGGTGCTGCAATTAGAAAGAGAGCTCAACAGGTCACGAGAATGAGTTAGATGATGAGAAGCACCAGAATCAAAAATCCAACTATCAGATATGGAAGAACAGGCCCTGGCAGAAAGTGCTTTCCCCTTCCCTGTATTAGAAGGAGGTGGAGATGGAGTTGGTACTGAAATCTTATGTTGCTTTAAGGCCTTTTCCAATGCCTCAATTCTCAAAAAACATTTGGATTCAGGGTGGTTGGTCTTGACTGCAATATGGACAAGGATCATACACAGACTTTTTTCTGAAGAACTTTTTTGATTTACCAGAATTAAAGAATTGTTGGACTCAGTAGTGGCAGGAGGCTTGTTTGATTTTGGTGGTTTATTAAGGGACCCAGATTTTGGCTTCGGTTTCCACTTACCCTTAGGAGTGTTTGCCACCAAGGCATGACTAGAGCTAGGTAAGGCATCAAGTGACTCCAATTTTGTTTGTTCACGAGATAAGCCTTTCACAAAAAAGCTCAAAGGATGGCATTTTAAATTCATCTCCTAGGGCATCCATAATTGAATAGAAAGTAGAAGCAAATACAGTCATATGGACCTTTTAAATTAGACAGAATTAAAAAAATGCATTTTGTATCTGCTTTTGTCTTTTCCACCTACTTTTAACTGAGCTCTAATCATATTAAATCTTAGCCAAAAATTATTCAATTGATGGAAAGTCTACTGGAGAGCATGAAGTTATTTCAAACATCTAACTGCAACATTCTGAATTCATTAATTTTCCGAACAAACTATGCAAAATTTTCCCATACCTCTTTTGGGCTCTTCGCGTCAACGATATGGAACTGCAAGTTGTTGGACACATTCAGACCGATCAGGCCGAGAGCTTCATCTTGTTTGCATGCGTAAGCATACTTGTCCTTCTCTGAGGTAAATGCAAGTACATTGTCTTGAAATACACGCTTCACAAACCTCTCGAATGGAGTAGTTGCTGCATTTTCGGCTTCCATGCATGATAGTAATTCGTCGTATTCGATGGTTCGAAAAATCCGTTGATCAACGAAGGAGGTGGAAGTGGGCACCATAGAGAAAAATGATTTCGCCATTTTCAAAGAAAATCTTCGTGCTTTCACAAGTTTTCTGCCACCACAGAGATTCTCTCAAGAATAATGTTCCAATTCCCGCAAATATAATATAATGGCTATCAAATATGAATTTTTCTCCACCTAGAATATGATTCGCCTCCAAAAAATTATTCTTCTTCAAATATAAATTGCCCGCTTTGCACATAACTATGAAAATAATCCGCAACAAAAAAAGGCTCTTTTTTTTTAAATGCCCACACTCAAATATCAAGTGCTTTTAAAAATATTTCACCACCAAGAATTTGTTGGGCAAGCTAGTGGTATTTGCAACTTGTCACCACAAGATGTTGCTGAAAAAAAGCAGTGGTCTTTAATGGATTTATGCTTTTTAGAAAACCACTCAGGAAACTGTTGGCAGAGGTCCGCAGCACAGTACACAAGGTACAGAAGTGGTGTTGATGCCAATGGAGGTGATGCGGCAGGTCTGGTGGAAAATCGAGCCTTGTTTGAGCACGCGGGTTGGAGTTTTGTATGATATGCACAGTTAATAATACTTCACGCCATGTTTTCCAAAAGTCCTCAAAATAAACCAACAAAGTTTAAATGATTCACAGCATCTAACCAATTTGATTAGTAGTCAATGGATGTTTTGCTTTTATCCATGTACGCTGAGTCATGCAAGAAGGCCATTCTCGCAGAACTGCAGAGTGGTGGTGACCAAGAAACGTGGCCGTGTTGACATGTAGACCAGGTCAAATTTCAAGAATAGACTCAAGTAACTGCTATGGCAAGCTGCCTTATTCAATTTTACAAGCATATCGTGGCCAATGCCACAAAGGAAAATGTAATCCTGGGAGAGTATGGACTAGCAGCAAATAGAGCCTGTGAGAAACGCCCAATATGCTAGAATCGTGGTGAATCTGTGATCAAATCTTGCCAAGCCAGCAATGTAGATAACAGGCCGAGCTGCAACTCGATTGAACAGAGGATCACAGATTTTTCTTCTATAGGAGGAAATTTCTTACTGCAGCAAATAAATCAACCAGATTGGGCTTCTTCTGCCTCTCCGTCGCTCTGATACCATATGAAGGTTATGAGCTTGAACCTAGGATCTAGACAGGAATCCAGATGAATGGATGTAAGCCTTCAATCTGAGAATAACAGCACCTGAGAGAGCAAAATGATTTTAATTCTGATCAAAACTCCCGATAATATTAACTCATTACATGGATACCTATTAAATAGGCTTTACAATGTACTTAATGATCAAACAAAAATCTGTTTCAACCCACTTTCACGAGGGAATCAAATTTGTTGAACAAATAACAAATTTGGTTGTGATATAAATCAAGTTAAACCAAATAATATAACAACTCACTAGATGAGTTTACCTAAGTGTAGATATGGAATTATTTACTATCGTAAATAATTACTTACGCTAACAAAACATAATTATGCTTCTGTAACCATTCTCTCAATAATACAACAGAAGAAATAATTTAAATTGTTAAGCTTGAATATAGCATTCAGTATAACACCCATGCTAATGAAAATTTAAACCTTGGATGGTAACCAACAAGGACCCAAAAATTGCCCAAAACAAATAGGTTGTTGCTACGCTACTGGAACGAGGAACACAAGAAAGGTTTCTGGACCAGGGATGAGTTTTTTAACAAATGCAACTAAAAATTTGAGGAAATCAAGAAAGGGACAAACACTTTTATTCCTACCTGTAGAGTGTTTGTTGTATAATGTAGGGAAAGTTGTGTTTAATTTTGTTCAGGATATACTTGTCTGAGGGTTACTAGAACCCAGGTCTTCGTTTAGGATGAAACATCACTTGCTTCTAGAGGGCATGCTATGGTAAATGTATCGAAAGTGCTTTAGTTTGATGGCAAAGATTTTTTTTTGTGGATTCGGTAGTTTTTTTAAGTATGTCTTGGAGATGGACTCTTTTAATTCATGTTCCACTCCCTTGCCCCCCGCTACCTCCCTCCGTAATGGTGCACTCAAATACTTTGAGATTGGGGACTTCTATGATTGAATAAATTAAGCATACATGGCAAAATTGTTAGAATAAAAATGGAAATAAGTTCAAGGAAAATATATTGACATTTACACTTAGTTGTCTCCAACGTTATTTGCGAATTGCTCAAAGTTGGAATTCTTTTTGTATTTGTTTGCAGAATGTATGAAAAAGATCATTCTCCTTGAAGTAATTACAGGCTAGGGAACATTTCTTTTACCAGAACGAAGGCATGGCTGGGGCAATGGTTCACCGAATCTCGCAGGGATTCCTGAGATCGCAGTCTTCTTCAGTTGTAAGAGTCTTACTTAACTAGAATACATTTTTATCAGATATAATTGGGTGCCTTATTCATCAAATCGTTTTACTAGTTTTAGTGAAATTGTAAAAGGTCAGTGCATTGAGTTTGAGCTGCCAAATTGGCGTTGCTTTGGTGTCTAGTATTATCGAAAAGTAGTTTTTATTTTCAAGTATGAAGAAACTTGGAAGGCATTAACAAAATAAAACAAAAAAATATCTAAAATGCTTTCATGTAAAGGCTTTGATCTTGTCGATGCTATGTGAGGGTAACAATTAATGGTCGTGGCTATTCAATCTCTTGACAAAAAGTCATTAATCACCTGATACAGACATTTCTAATAATCAGAGACTTAGCTGGAATATGGATATTTGTATCCCCTTACAGAGATTAATATGGAATTTATTTTGAATGAATGAGTACTAACTAACAAGTACTGACTTGAGAATCAAATTCTGACAATGTCTATTTTTCTGTGTTGCAAATACTCTGTTTGCCACCTAAAAGGTTTTCTTTTTGAAATGGTTCAGGATCAAGTCTTAAAGCTGACTAAACACTACAACTACTGTAAAAATCAATAAAAATAAAGTAGAAAGCAATAAAGTCCAAACATTTAAGCATCTAAAGCATTGTAGAATTGCTCTTGAAAAACTTGATAAATTCCAAACATTTAGGCCTTTAAAACATATTAGCATTACTCTTGAGAAACCTGATAAATTCCAAACATTTAAGCATTTAAAGCACAGTAGCATTACTGTCAAAAAACCTGCTACCCACCGCATTTGCCATGCTGTTTTCTCGAGTTTTTCAAAAAGCTGTTATATTTTTTTTCTCTCTATATACCTGTCCTTTTTTGGCTCATATTTACACTTCGAGGCAGAAAAATATGGAATGCGGGCATACTGAAAAGTTTCAGTTTAGGGTTAGGCATTGCAATTTTTTAAACTATTACTATGAATTTATTTTACAAGCTAAATTTTAAATCCTGATAAGGTTTTTTTAATAAGTTATACCCCAATTAGGGTTTAGATTAAAAAAAATATAGGCTGCTCTAAAATAGTAGGTCATGTTCCACAAGAGTCTGACCTACTATTTTATGGCCAGGGCTTTGTTGTTCACATAAACCCTCTTAAGGTAAAAGTAGTTTTTTTTCTTAATCCTGTGATTTTTCTTTTTAATTTACATTTTTTTATGTATTATATATTTTTATATATCTACGCACTATACAGTTTAGTTGCAGGTCACTTTAGGGTGGAGAAAACAATGACAGTCTTGTAGAAGTATTTCTACCTTCCGAAGCTTTGTCATGATGTCATTAGGTACATCAAGGCTTGCATAACATGTCCAATCATGAAGCATACCAATTGGAAGCATGGTCTGTCCACACTTCTTCTACTTATAGAAAAAAATTGGGAATTTGTCTCGATGGATTTCATGTCAGGTCCCCCCACCATAAGGAAGGGACATGACAATGGTTCTATGGTGGTTGACAAGTTCTCAAAGATGGTAGTGTTGTCACTTGAAATTGCACCCTTGCTAAATCTGCCAGATTCAGTACCTTAGTGAAACATGGGATGATCTCTCAATGTGGGATTTGACTTTATGAGATCAACCTTCGGAGAAGGCTGGCCTCCTCTACCTATCTTACTAATGCTAAACTACTCCTAAACTAGGTTATACTACTAACTGCGGGGGGGAAAGGGAGAAGGAATGCATGAAAGGAAAACCAAGCTAAAGAGTGGTGATAGCACCAGAGAAAGTGGATCTCTCTTTCCTTATGTTCAGGGAAGCAAGGAAGGCTCACGCAAGTCTGAGAGGGCAAATCTTGACCACAATGCAGCTTTACGACTCCAACTTGAAACCCTGTATATATGACACAGTGAAATGAAAGCCATGCAAGTATAGTCCATACAGAACATAAAATGGAAAGAGCATAGAGGCAAGAAGGCAATAATCTAAGCAAAAGGGAAGATACGAGCCACATTCAACATATATTATTGCTTATAAGGATGCATAGTTTGTTACAGTCACTCAGAAGGCATTGGATGCATCACAAAGGCTCAAAACAGAGGTCTGCAACTTGAAGTTCAGTCAACATTTTAGCATGGTAACTTTACAAAATGAAAAGAGGATCCTTTACAAGGAAAATGAGTTGCATTATTGTTGGCTAGATTTTTTGCACAACTGAAAACCTAGGCAGTCATGAGATAAATCTCCCTCATTTACCAGTGAGGCTCCTGTGTAAGATTTTGTCAGTTTATATGTCCTAATATCTATCTGTTGGTATTACTTTAACCGTGTAGCTCATGAACCATAGCTATACGGTTCTGCAGCAAGTAAGCAACTGTAAAAGAAAGGAAAAATCTGTAGAAGAGGAAAATAATAGGAAACGGAAGAAAGTAGAGAGGATGTGCAACCCAAGCAATAGTTTACAGAGTTGATTGCATGCACATAGATTAAAACAAATAGATCATTAAGCACAAAATTCAAAGCAAAGGAAACTTTCAGATCTAGATCTAAAATAACACAAAGTTTATGAACAGATCTAGAAAGAAAGTAAGAAGCAAAATGCACCGTTGACACAAAGTTCTCCGGAAATCTCTTCTATATTCCTCTACTTGCAGAAATCAGGGGTTTCAGCTGAAAGTTTGGAACACAAGAATGCTGATTACAAATTCCGATCCTTTAACCCGTAGGTTCTTCCTCTACTTATAACATGTAGAGGGGAAATTACAAATGGGAGACTATAACTGAACTAGAACATAAACAAGAAGTAAAAAGAACATCTGGTAATCATCTTCCCCTAATTCCTCTCTTAATGACATGCATCAAGAGTTCAAGCTAAAATTGTGCACATCTGTCACTTAACTCAAAGAGTCATTCCAAATAACTTAAAGTAATGGTTTTCAAACCAATAACTTTTAAGTTTACAATTACATCCGGGGACATAAGAAATAAGAGAAGAAAGAAAAGAAGAAGGAAGATCTGCCAGCTGTAACTTCTACACTTTCTTTTTGTTTTGATACTGAATATACTTTTCGAACATATAGTTCAGCAATTTCCCATCCGCTTTAGCCACAACTTCTTTCTCTGTCTTGAACTGCAGCAATCCTTCGTTCAAAACTTCGATGCTCACTTCCACCTCCTTCAAACTAGGCCCGAACTTCTTAATGTCTGATTGCAGCGTTACCAGCTTACTGATTGAATTCATCGTGAAAGGCCTAACAACTTCATCAATCCTCTCTTGAATCATCAGAAGAGAGCCTTCCAGGGAATCAAGAACTTTGTTGGGAATGGTCCTTTTGTATGAAGAAACGTTCCCAACCACTTCCTCATTGGTGAAAGCAATTACATTGCTTGACAGTGATGATACCATACCCTTGAGCACCCGCATTTTTTTCAGCATAATTCTGAAGATCTCCAAGCGGAAAGAGATTGTGAATTCAAGCTGCTTCCCCTTTTCAACTGATCCATCGGGCACAATTCATTCTACAATCAAAACCTCCTTCGACAACTTATTTATCTCGACCAAAGTGCCTAGGTTACTTTCAGCCACTGTATTCATATCTACCGTGCTTGTCACCAGTTGCTTCAGCTGAACTAATGCATCCTTCATAACCTTTAGATGAACTGGCACCTCCCTGAGCTGTACAGAAGCTTGGCGAATGATTAGGCTCTTCCATTCGTCGATAGCTCTAACTTGGTTACCTGCATTTTCCACTTCCTGCATCAGATGATCACTCACCTGCTCATGTGCTGAAATTGGCTGAGAGAAAGGTTTGGCAACCTTAGCAATGATCTCGCACAACTGGGAAACCTGCTTTTGAAGTTCAACTTTTTCTGCCTTCTCTTTGTCAAGCTTAAGGAATAAAGCATTTATCAGTGTCTGCGTGTCTTGCTTTAATCCTTCAGTAGTGGTTTGACCTATCGGCACTTTGGTCACTATTATATCTACTACCGTAAGCTCGCTCTTCTGCTTTCCTTCTGTCGGAACTGATACCTCAGCGAACTTTTGCCCTGATTCTTTCAATAATCAACCTTGAAGTCACCTTAGCAACTTTAGGTCTTCTATCTTTTCCGCCCAAACTCAGGAGCAACTGCAAGTCATGTTCCTCCAAGTTGATCTCCTCTCTAGCTTCTGGGACTGACTGTGAGGCCAACCACTTTGAGAAATTGCTTCTCGGAGAATGAGAAGTCATTGAATGCACCACCATCTCGTGCTCTGGTTCCTCTCCATCCGAAAATTTCTACAGTGTTGTGACTGTCATCTTCTGAATTGTCCAAAGACAATGCTCTTTCAAATTCTGCCATCTGCAACTTTAGCATTTCTTCAGGAAGAGGTGAAGATCGGAGTGGCTGAGGAGAGAACACAAATGTTTCCGGATTCAACGGAGGAACGACAATATCTTGCTGAGGTTCACAGGCTGGTGAAGTGTGGTGAGTTGACGCTGGAGAAGTCGGAACTAGCACCATAGCCATAGAAGTGACCTTTTCCTGTGTATGAGACTTTTTGTGCACTTTAAGCTTTTTAGGCCTTCTGCTGCTTTCTCCCTCGTGCTTCCTTTTGATGGAGTCTCCTGCGCTGAGGTTGCCTTGTGATCTGATTCATCAAAGCTTCATCAAGGCAATATCCCTTTGTCAGCAACCAGTTCGAGGTGTTGACCAGAACCGTAGCAGATCTTTCCTCGATCGTGTGGCAGCCACCAATGTTCTCCTGAAGAGCAGCTCTATCCCCTCCCATCTGGTGGTATGAGTCAAGTAACACAGGCCCATCATCTATGAGATCCATGTAGGTATCCGTGCTAATCCATAATCAAACACTTGTCGCGCCGATAACCTGCTGAAGTTCTTTCTTTCTGACTTCGTACTCGCTTCTGCACTTCATCCAGAAGTCTTCTAACGAAGGCACATGCGAGTATTCCTGGGAGATTGTCTTCCTTGCTACCCCATATGGATCGAAGTTCAGCCGTGCTGGGAAGAACTCATGCTCACACTCAGAGAACATCTCAACTTCAATTCCTCTGGCTTTGTGAATGCTCTGGCAGCTGTAATAGCCCACTGTGATCGGAAAGAAGCCTGTAGACTTGTGCCGCTTTGATTGTAGGTCATGCATCTCCACGAGTTGTCTGCACAACTCCATGATGACCAATTTGTTGCTTGGATATCTGGGCAACTTGACTGGTTCTCCTGAAAAGCCGGTTACCCTGAGGTATGTAAAGTCTGCAAACTGGATGAAGATACAACCATGCTAAGATACAACTTCCCAAGCTTCCTTGCTCACCCTGTTGGTCTTCAGATCACTGTTCAACTTGCAAATGAATTCATAGAAGAATCCATCGTTGACCACCTTGTAATCTTTATTGCATTCAGGCACAGTCAGCTGTGGGTAGCACTCAAAAATAGGATCCTTCGAGAGTACGCCCCGTCTATCCAGCTTGGAAAAGATACCCTGCGAGGCTGCTGCATATACCAGGTAGGAAGTCATCTTGAAGCTGTATGTCCGCCTCACACTTCGGAGCTGCTCACCGATGTTATCACTGATGATCTCCGCCCAATTGATTATTGAATCTTCTTTGTTGATCTCAATGGTCCTGATGAAGGCATACATCCATGAGCGGAAGTTGTGAGTGTTAGCTTCTCCATTTATCCTGCATAGCAATTTGGTAATATCATCCACTTCCTGCACAAGATTGGATTGTGGAAGAGTCCTCGGGAACTTCGATGGAGATATGGGCTTCTTCATATACCTACTGTTCATTATGCCCACACAGTCTACTTTGTGCTTCTCCCATCTGTTGCCAACATCTAGCATGCTGATTGTAGTCACCACCGGTCATGTTGGAATCTTCAGACAATAATTGATAAATTGTGCGTCCAGCCGGATTATTGTCTTTCCCGTAACATCCCAGATTGATCTAGATAGTGGATGGTACGACCTTGCACACTCCATGATGAATTCAGGAAACTGAGCTGTGACTGGGAATGCTGAAGCTTGAATGATTCCACTGCTCTTTACTGCCCGCATGAGAGATGTCTTTCCAGCCCTGGATCTGTCAATCAATTCGTAGAGGGGTTCGGGGCCTAGATCCGTATCACTGATATCAGCAAATCTAGAAGCAATGCATAATTCCGCTGATCCTTCTCTTTCATCCCACTTTATCATGGTCGGAGCAATCTTTGTCTGAGCAACTCTTTTTCTTTTTATTCTGCCATAATTCTTTGCAATTGGTGCAGATCTGAGAATTTCTTCAGATTCAAAAGATATATTCAATGTATCTGACATTGATTTGAGCTCCCTTTCACTTATATAAGCACCTGTAATGAATACCTGCAATTAATTCAGACAAAGACGGAATCCAGAGCATGAACACTTGATTTTTATCACAAAAATCTGCATATAAAGCCCGCTGCCCTAAAATTTGAGGCTTTGCTTGCATGCAAAGCAAGCATAAATATTTTTAAATTCACCTGGGCACCTATACCAATATGCAGATAATTAACCAAGCTTAAATCAAGCTCCTCCAACCCTAGGCGCCGAAACTTTGAACCTTTCCGGCAATGAAAAACACTTTTTAATGCAAAAATCCTCCTTGCTTGGGCGCCAAAACTGTCCGGGCTGCAATCCTTTTGCTAAAAGAATTAATTACTTCTTTACTATGGCAGCCCATGCTTATATAACTCTCAACATTCTATTTTTAATAATTGCCCCTCCTATTCCTGAGCAATTAATTAATAAACAAACATGTTTATTCATCCAACTTGGGCACCTAATTTTTGCATGCTGCTGGCTGCCATTAAATAAATTTATTTTATTTATTTAAAGCATGCTTCCTTCAGTTCTCTTTGACTTAACATCATGCATTGACCTTCTATTTATCCATGGCGCCAAAATTAGGAATAAAAGCAATTAATAAATGCCATTAAAAGCATTATTTAATGCCCAAAGGGGTCGCACTTTTTAGCATGGGTGATTTCTAAATTTAAGAAGTCAACTTTGATGGGATTATTCACCCTGCACTGCAGCTCTAAAAATCCCTTCATTCACTTAAGTTGTTTGACTTCCATAATGGGAATTTTTACCCTACAAGGCAGGTAATAAATTCCCGCCTACCTGCCACTTCTAATTTTCCCCACTGTAGCTTAAGTGACTTTCCAAAAAGTGCGACTTGCATTAAAATTAGCCTCCTTTGAAAAAGTGCGACTTGTTTGGGTGAATAAAACCTTATGATGGGAAAAGTTTAGCCTACTAGGCAGACGGAAAATTCCCATCGGTGCTTTAAGTGATTTTTTCTTTATTTTATAATGGGAATTTTTACCCTGCAAGGCAGGTAAGAAATTCCTGCCTGCCTGCCACCTCTAATTTTCCCATCACAGCTTAAGTGACTTTGACTTCATGGGAATTTTCACCTTGCAAGGTAGGTAATAAATTCCCACTTGCCTTCTTGCTACCAAAAATCCCACTGCAGCTTAAACCTATTCATTCCCAAAAAGTGTGACTTGCCTGGGAGAGGCTTTTTGTGCATGACTTCATCATTTTTGGTTAGAAGCTTGCATTTTGAGGCTGATTCCTTTTGGTGTTGTGTTGGTAGATGATCTCCAGATGCTTCAGGAAATTAAACAGACTATACTGGCGAAAGAATTGACCTAGGGGAATTTCACAGAGAAACCAAGGAGAAAACTGAAGAAAAACGCAAAAGAAATAAATAAAAGCGAAAAACGTTGCCAGAAGTTGTAGACAAAGCTCAGGATTCATTTTGATGAAAACCCTATTGATATATGTGAATACTGGCATGCGAAACTTCAACAGGGTTCAACTGGAGCACAATTTACTTCAAATGGGCACTATTTATTTAATAAATAATTAAATAAAAATTTCCCGCAGACAAAACTTGGTGGAGGGATAAAACGAGTTTGGGCATCTGGGTATTTGTCAAAATTGGCTCATATGATACACTGGGAATATCCTAACATAATACAGACATCTTCTGGCAATAAAAACACAAAAAGACCCGTTATTTTAAAAAAGAATGATTTTTTTTTCAAATGGGTAGTCCCAGATTTCAGGGTGAAATCTGGGGACACCCACTTTATATAGGAAAATAATAGAAGAGAGGAAGATAGAGAAGAGGCGTTAACTTGGAGAGAGCCAACCACCCATTGCCACCAAGGACTGATCACCGTTAGTACCTGCAGATAGGTATGGGCGCCATCGCCGTGCAGGATTTAATGCTGGTGGCTGAGATTGGTTTGCACTGTTAAACTGAGACATAAATGACTTAATTATGTTTTGCGGACTTTAGGGTGATTCATGACCTTGATCCCGTCTTTCGCTGATTTTTGATGTTCTTGCCTTGTTCTGCAGCTTTTTCTTTGTTTTGTGGCTTTGCCAACTCCATGGAACACTAAGTCTCTAATGTCTGCGACTTTTCAACTTTCCTGCACTTAGCCTTCTTTTTCCGCTATGCCGCAAAGGTATTTCTCCTTGTGCATGACATTTTTTATCTACAACCACGTCCCTTTGTTCCACGACTTTTGAAATCCGTACAACACTACACTTTAAGAACCTGCAAAATCACATAGGTCTTTGTTCTGCGGCTTCCAACCTTAGTCGCATTCAACTTGCTTGCCTTTGCCTCACCGTGTCTCGCAAACAGTTGTTTCTTGCATCATGGCTTCTCTTGAGCGGACTACATGCTTTGTTGCACAGAATCAATCAACTTTGCAGAATTCCATATTTTCCAAGTCCGCGTAATACTGTATTTTCCATGCTGTGAAGCACTAAGCTTTTCACCAATGCAGCGGAAAGACTAACCTCCTGACTTCTTTGTTTCGTGGCTTCCAACCTTGTAAGTTCTGTGGAACAATAACTTTTTCCGCCGGTTTTCCACGGAACACTATGTCTTCAACTTATTCATTCTACGGGTCTTCAATCCAAAGCCGCCTAAGTTTGAAACTTGGATGAATTGTTCAAAATAGCATGGGGTGCTATTTTGGAGAATAGGTAGTTATAACACCTTGTAGAAAAGGGATCTCGATAGAGGAGATTGCCAAACTATTTTTCGAGCACGTGTGTGTTTCTTTCGCCCTACCGCAAAGCATTGTGTTAGATGGATACAACAAGTTTATTGGGATCTTCTAGTCTATATTATGGTTCATGAGGGGCACAAAATTAAACAAATCTTTGTATTTCCTTCCTCAGATTGATGGGTAGACAAAGGTGGTAAGCTACATGATTCTGCATCTGCTTCAGAGTACCATTCAAAACATCCACACACATGGGATGAGGGCCTTTTAATATGTCCAACATAGCTACAATTGAGCTTTTATTACATGGTTCCCATAGGATCCCATATCAGATATATCTTGGATTTCAACCATTGGCCCCCATTGATGTAGCTTTGCCTATTGTGATGGAGGAAGAGTTAGCCCATGCTCATAATGAAATTGATAAGGAAATCAAGTTTTTCGAACGAATTTGACACATACATCAACATGTTCATGAAAATTTGAAGAAGACTAGTCAAAAGTAGAAGCAAACATCATAATCAACATCGGTTTCCCAAGTAGGTGACAAAGTCCTGGCTGCATATTCCAGGAGTGGTCCAAGGGTCCACACATGAATCTTAGATCTCTGTGATATGGGTATACACCATGATCAAACAAGTGGGGGAAATGCATTTGAGCCGAACTTGCCAACTCTACCTTAGGTTACATCCAATATTTCAATGAAGAGTTACTCTGCCTGTACATTCCAACCAGTCTTGGACACATTAGATGTTGGTGAGAAGTTATAGAGCATAGAGCTGAACCTTGACTGTGTGGCATTGATGACTACTGATCAAATTATTGATATAGTGGACCAGAAATAAAACATTAGTATATCCCTCTTGAGCGGGTGGTGAAGCTAGGATGGTTGGCACACCAAGGAACTTGGCTCACCAGACACCAAATTTAACAAAAAAAATCCACTTGGTCCAAAGTATATAAGAATAGGGCCATTTCTTCTAAAGGACAAAGACAAATGATCCAAGTGGTTGTTTTGGAGCAGCAAAATGGCCATTTAGAGCATACTTATGATTTTTTCTGGGTTTTCGCTATCCTTTTGTAATGTCACATAGCTGGGGCACTTCGTGGTGGAATTGGACCCAAAACTTTTGTTGGGTACCCCTAGATAGGCTGCCAAAGTGATGTATGGAGGGCACCTAAACTAGTTTGCTTGATGAGATTTCTGAGCGATTTCAATTTCCGATCAACAAGCTGGGAGATATGACCCTTACAAGTGGCACCTATTAAAATAGTAATGTCATCCACCAAAAATTGGTATTTGTCCACTTATGTCAGTTCTACATTTCCACTTATAAGGTTGATACATTTCATCTTCATGTGGGGGTGACCTTTAGGATCCCATTCAGAACCCTTCATTTACTATTTTTTTGTAGCTTTTCAGTTTCTGCATTGTAAAGCTATGAATAAACAGCATGGTGTGATGAGGATTGAGTTTGAGACATACAACTCTCCTATAGAAATTGCCATTTTGTATACACTCTTATTTGCAATAAAATATTGTTGTTTTGCAATTCTTGTTCTATCAATTTCAGTTATGTCTACAACACATTAAGCACCATAGTTAATGTGTTGTCCACCGAATTGCATATTCAATTCTTATAAAAAAATCTTACATAGTACATGCAATGTCTATGTTCACCAATGTCCATGACAACATTCATCGGATTTGCTTCATAGATTGCATGATGATGAAAAAAGACGGTTTCCCCTTGCAAAACATTACATCTTGCTGATGGTGCTACATCACAAAGGACCATATTTCGAAAACACTTAATTTTGTTCACTAGGTGACACACTTCTCAGAATCTGAGTTGAACCATCTAATGGTGTATGGTTGTGGGTGAGACATCAATGAAAAATATTATCTATGAACTACTTTTGGTAAAATGAGGTTCATATGAATAACATTGTCAACAATGAGGTGTACAAGTTGTCCACTATGCACATCTGTGAATGGAACAAGTGTTACGATTTTTCTGGATCCACATTAGAAGATGGGGCAGGTAGTTGCAAATCCCTACCATGACATTAGGCTCAATTTCCACATGATTTGCATACCCTTATCTTGTGCCACAAGGTTAGAATTTGATGTCTCCATCTGTTCAAGTAGAGCTTTCCTAGTGCGGCTTTCATCAATTGAGTGACTGTTGGAGTTGTATGCAATACACGGCATGGTAGTATTGGATTGCTTAGTTTGACCATTTGATGGTGTGTCCTTATGGGAATATGACGTGGAGGTCCTTTTCCTTGATTAGAATTTTGTTTAATTCCATAACTTGGAATTCTTGGATTGCAACTTATCCTGAGATTTAGAATTTTTCTTTCTTAGACTTTTTGTTCAAATTTTCAGGAAAATATGTAGGCTTCTCTTAAGGAAGAAATATGGAGGAAATCCATGTCTCTTTGGATGAACAATCTCGAATCTGACCTATATTTCAAAACGAAATTGCTTTCTTTCTTGAACATTCAACTTAGAAACCAAGGTGTAAAAAATGTCGATGTATTCTTGAACATATTGATCATGACTTGGCAAAATTGAGAGAACTTTATGTATTGGTCATCATAGTTTCCAATAGAGTATTAGGTCTCTTTTAGGGCTTATTCAAAACCGATCCAGGTATCAATAGCTCTCTCAAGTCATTATGCTTATGGGAAGTGCAGTAATTCTTCCACCATTTCTTTAAATACAAGGAAACATTTAGAAAAGCAAAGGTTAGATTTTCTTGTTCAAAAAACTGATTAAGCACATTGTAAAAAATAAATGAGATTAAGGTCAACTATCTATTGCATGCACAACTATTTGCCTTTAAATATAGGGATATCTAGATTTATTTGTACCTTATATGGAGTTTGACCACGAAACGGTCAATGTGTTGAAGTAGATGGGTCTGAAGCAGATGATTGAACTTGTAAAAGAATCCGAACGAAGTGATCAATGATTAGATTTTTTGGTAGCATCTTTTGTTGCGTGTATTTTTGTCACTACCCAAATGACCTCTATGAGTAGTCATTACCCTAATGACATTTTTTCCTCATGTTTTTTACGGTAATAATCACAAGGCAATGAGATTTGCATAGCACGCATGCACATAAGCGTTTGTCGGAATAGTGGGGAGGAATGGTGAAAATGATTAAAATGTTAATATAACATGTGTCACCTCACAAGAAACCTATGTTAGAGCCCTACTATAAGAAGAACCATTTAATAATAGCAAAATAAAAACCTATCATTATTAAGGTAGATGGGGATTATAAAAACTTATTTTTTATGTTTACTAATAGCTGACAATCTTGAAACTTTTAAATTCTAAAGATATTTATTTTAAAAGGAAAATAAAAATGCGTAATATAGCAAGGGAAAAACGATACAAAAAGCACATTCACCATTTCTCCCTTCTACTAACAAATGTTTATGGTGCATGTGTGCCAAGTGGGTCTCCTTGCCTCTTGATTATTATCGTAAATACATGAGGGAAAAAATGTCACTAGGGTAATAAATACTCATGGAAGTCATTTGGGTAGTGATCAAAATACTTACGAGTAAAAAAAACCCACAAAAAAAAAAAAAAGTAATATAAACTATATAATTAAATTGCTCAAGGAAGCTTCAAATTAACATAAAAATAAAAATATGTGATCAATGATTCTTCCTTTTTCCCGTTCGTAATGTTGTTATAAATCATATAGTTGCCTCTGCAAAGCATATTCTATCATCTTCTAAAGTTTTTATGTCTCCCCATTTATTGAGATCGTGAAGGAAGGTATTAATAAGTGTAACGGGTTTTGAGACCAAGCTTACCATGACTTAGACTATATGTAAGTGGGCATACAAAATGCAGAGAAGGATTCAAATAGGAACTTCAATATCGAAGGGATCGATGCCAAAAATGTATGCATGATAACATTGATTAGGGGCCCATGAGGAGACCTAGGGGACAACACACTCAAAATAGATTCAAATGTGTAGATTGGGGAAAATGTATAAGGAGTGACTAGAAGGCTCGGATATAATCAAAGTGCTTAGAGATAAAGAGAAACACAAGAGGCTTCAAGACACCATGCTAGAACTGTAAATTCAAGATTGTACTATGCAAAAGGTTTTATACAATGATCCATAAGGTTGGATGTATGCTGTGAGGGTCTTTTCTACGATTCTAATGAAATATTCTCTAAAGAATGAATAGAATACATTATTATACAAGTGTGGAAGATGAAGAGACGATTATGCTGTTCCAAGAAGCACACTGGCTCATCATGTGTTGTTCAGATTCATCATTTTGTGATTTTTTGGAAACACTATAGTATAGTTGTGTGGAACATGGTTAAAAACTATCAAATTTGTGTGACATGATTGGAGAAGAGTTAGGATGTTGTGGTGTGACCATGTGTGCTTGAGAAGGTACTTAAGCTTGCAGTGTCATCAAATTATGGCGTGAAGCATTGGTGCCATACCACGGGTTGATCAAGGTGTGTAATATCCCCTTGTGGGATATTAATTAGATTTTATTAAACCATTTGCAAATGAAATAAACTTAGAAGAGAAGCCCCCTCTAGGTTCACCTCAACTAACCCAATGTCGGTTTCAATAACACCTAAATGGGGTTGGAGTGAGCCAATGTAAGGGGTTTAAATGGGCTTACTAGTCGGAATTAACACTTTTTTAACCAAATAATTTACAGCAGTAGTAAAATAAATTAGAAATGCTGAAAATGACTGCAAACTTCAAAAATTAATAGCTCCCACAAATTTAACTCTTTTTGACTGAAATAAATTGCAGCTGGAAGATAAAATTATAATCTTTTCAAATGAATCCACAATCAAAAATTTTTAATCAACTGTAACCTACTCAAATCAGACCCCGAATCTGCAGAATCAAGTCGCTAGGGTTAAGGGAAAATCATAAAATTAATTCCATCTTTAATATTCACTTCCCCACACTCAAAATCATCACTTTCAGATCTGCATTAATTAATTTATAACAACAGATCAAAAAACCCTTCAAACCTTTCCAAAATATGTCAGAAATTCACCTAAACCCGTCGATTTAATTAGCATAAATTCTAGCAAGGTTAGCAACTCCAAATATCATGAAAACAAGTGCATTTGGAGTAGAATAATGAGCAAGCATAGTTCAGATTTTTACTCTTGCAAAAAGACCATTCAAAAATACCATAAATCTCCTTCCACAAGTCAATTTGTATCATGACAAAACCAACAGGCAATTTTCTGAATTTATTGATCAAATGATGACTCAAAAACTCTCCAAATAAGCTCTCACACTCCCTCAATAATAACGAATTCACATATATTGAATAAAAATGTAAATAACTTATCAAATCAAGCTCTCAAGGGCACACACTTCACAATGGGTTGGTGTTGATGAACATCTTTTGTTTGTTTTGATCACAAGTGGGCATACATCTCTCGTCAAGCATGAAGATAAGTTATAAATAACCGTCAACATGCAAAAATGAGTGCCCATCATCTTCTTTTATATTTTTTCCTTGCTCAATCTTCAACGTTTCTTCTCCATTGTTGACGCCAAAATCTATGAGAGAATTTTATTTTAGAAAGTGCTTGAAAACCACACTCAAAACAAATTTTAAATGCACGGGGGGAAATTAAATTAAATGATGCCCATAAGAATCAACCTATGCTTAGAATAAATCAATTTATTCAAATATTAATTATTAAATAATCCCAAGAAAAATGTGACTTGATTGGTTATTTTATTTATTTCCAAAAAAAAAAAAATTATCATCCCAAGGAAATCAGTTTTCTCTCTTATTTTTGATTTGCACAAAATATATTTTGATTTTTAAATTCATGTGCAAACCAATTTTCCCTTATTTTATTTTTTATTTGAAAAGGGGGACATTACAAGATGTCAAATCTTCATGGATCACATCTAACTCTTGTTTAAGGGTGGTTGGGTGTATGGTAATATTTTCTTATTAGGCCTATGAGAGACTAGATTTGGGACCTGTTATCAGCTAATTTTGACTTCGCAAAATTAGTAAATGTAAAAATTTTAATAAAAATTTTTTCAAGTGTTATCTTGCAAGATTTTTCTCCTCCATTGCAATCGTCTTATTCTTACGGTCATTTTGGCTTTCATTTCATCCATTTTGAATAAGCCCTTCTCCCGCTACACCACAAAAACCGCATTTTAATTATTTAATTAATATTTAACTAAGATTTACCCTGTTATTTAATAAAATTAATATTTATTAAATTTTAAGGTTTTTAATTAATAAATATTAATTTTAATATTGGATGGAAGTTGTTCGACAAACTTGGGAGAACTTTTCTTCTTTTTATTAATTGCCGTAACTGCCGTGAGCAAGTGCCAGGGGGAATTTTTCTTCTGCTTCCATTCCCGTAGACAATTTTAATTATTCTTCTATCATTCGGAGATTGATGAGGAGACGGTTACAAGAGGTTGCTGAAGCAAAGGAGATTGGGAAGAAGGAGAAACAATGAAATATTGCAGATATCCAGAGCTTGGAGGAGGAAAAGTGTTGTTCTACAGACACTATCTGGCTTTCACACGGAAACCTGGCACGGGCATTAGCTAAAGCCAGGCAACCTTGAAAGTTTCAGCAGTGCCTCCCAGGGAAGAGGAATAACAGTCCATGTGCTGAGATTGGAGAAAGAATTTTCATGCACATGCATTTGCCAAAGTGAGCTTTTTATTGTTCAAACGCAGATTGAAGTAAAACAAATAGTTTTCCATTTTTTCAACGTCTAAGGAGGAATGAAGAAAGTAATTATGAGATCCCACGCATGCACTCCAGACAGAAGCAAACAGAGGAGGAAGTCCACGCAGGGGCAGTCTGGAGATCTTCAATGCCTAAGAAGGAAAAGGATTTTTATTTTTTGTTGTTGTTTTGCTTTGTTTTGATGCAGCTTTTCCAATGCCTGAACAAGAAAGAAACAACAGCAAATGAGGAGGTTCAGCGCACTGTTTTATGTTTCTGAAGGAAGTTAATGCTAAAGGCCCTGTGCTGTTTTTGTGAAGAAGATCCACCCCAGGGAAAGAGACAAATCAATCCACAGGAGCAAGTCCACGCAGCATACTTGCAAAGGATAAAAGAATTGTTTTGTTTATTATTGTTTTAATTTGTTTTGGTGCAACATAAGTCCATGCCCAAGGAGAAAGAGGAACAGCAACAAAGAGGAATCCACGCATAAAGCCACGTTTAATAAAGGGAATTCAATCAAATCAGAGCAAAGCAAGTCAGTTTTGAAGTTCTGCACATTCACCAAAGGAGCGTCACGCATACACTTTTTTTGCTCTGTTTCCAACACATGCATTGTTACTTGCCCTCACAAATCCACGTAGCCTGCACAAAGGACAAAACGGATACTTAGAAATTGGCGCATGCTGAGTGAAAGGATAGTAGATTTGTTTTTAGCACACAGTCAAAACTTGAAGTCATATTCCACGCAGCCAAGGAAGAGGAACCGGGTTAAAATACAATTCAAAATAGAGTACTTGCGCATGCTCATTATGGTGAAGTTCAACGCAAGTTTACTTGTGTTTTCTTTTGTTATTTATTATTTTTATATTCATGGTGCTACATGCAGAGAAGACAAAGGCTTTCCAGTACTCATGCACACAGTGCATATTTTTTTAAAAAATATTAAATAATAAGGAGCTTCGAAGATACGACTCATCGCTAGGAGTGTAAAGATGATCCAAAATTGTATTATTTTCGATGATGATTTGAGCTTTGCCTCAATATTATTGTATGGTCATTTTGAATTTGGCATCCGCCATATAACTTTGTATTTTAAAAAAAATAAAAATAAATAAATAATAGAAAGAGTCATATTACTTCTTGCAACAATGGTGGTCTGGAGACTTAGACCTGACACCTTCTCAGTATCTTGATTTTCTTTTCACTTCTTTGTGTTTTTTTTAATTAAAAAAAAATCATAATGGGGTGAACATTCTAATAAGTTGGCACTAAAATATGCATACCAAGGATTAGTTCCAGCATCGCCATTTAAATTCAGCATATGACAACATTTTGGATACTGATTTGGGTCACGTAGATATGGTTTAGTTCTGTGACAGGGTGAGACGGGAAGGGGGAACTATTTTCTCAAAAAGGCTTTATCGTTGCAGTTTACCTCAAGCTGCGAAACATTTCCCATGTCCATAAAGTGCCCTGAATTTGTCCTGGCTTGTGCTGAACATTATGATCCTGGAGCGTTGGGGAATTTTTTAAATGACATAAATGAACCTTTTTTGCTCAATTCTCCAGATCATATGGAAGATTTGTTGAGAGTGCCACTCCATGAAGAAAATGCTGACATCACACAAGAATCAACTCACCAGTTTTGGGATGCAGAATCCTCTGAGATGGTCAAAGATAGGTTAGTAAAAATTGGTTGGTCAAACCAAAGACTCACACTTCAAGAATTCACAAAGAGTTGTATTGCTTAGAATTTCATGAAGAAATAGGAGATATGATTACTCTCCTCAGCAGGGTTTTTGGTCTTCCTTCTGCCAAAAATTTTTACCCTTGGATGTACAAGTTCATTTGTATTATCCTTGATGCAAAGATGTTCATTGATTGGGCAAGTATTGTTAGTAATACTTTACATAAGCAATTGATTGAGGTAAGGATGACAGGTCATTTTTACATGACTTCATATTTGATTTATGTTGTAGCAAGAAGGAGGAATATTTTCAGGCTTAACAACTAGAGGTGCAATGGGTCCTGACAAGAATAGTGTGTTTCATTTTTACCCACAGCTGGAGTTCAAGAACGGTTTTCATCATTTCCAGAGGGTAAATGATGCTTTCCTGTTTTATATAATCCGGTCATTGAGAAGAAACCCAGAGGAAAGGTTTTCAGAAGATGCCAAGGCGGTGATAAAACAATGGGGAACTTGGTTTATCCAGTTTCCCTCTTACTCCTATATATGAGTTAATGGATTTGTGGTAGCTCCTTAAAGGCTTCCTAAATATGTTCAGTGATAAAATAGCATTGATGGAACTCTCACGACAAATTTTCAAAATCCATTGCCTATTGGTGGACAAACGCAAAGAAGGCATTCGTTTCCCAATTCAGATTGGGGAATACAAATGTCCAAATTCTCATAGTGCAGGACTTATGGAAAAAGAATTTTCCTGCATAACTATACATCCTTTCACAAGTAGGGCTCAATTCGATATTAAAGGATCTATGGAAAAAGCCCTAGGGGCAAGATATAAGCCCAAGGAAAACATAGAAGACTATTGGGTGGAATGTGCGGATGATAGGGAGGTAAGACGACGACAATTTTCTCGCCTCACATTGGCTCAAATAGAGAATTATGGATTGAGAGATCCTCCCTTAACCCTTGTCAATAGTGGAATTGATCTTATGGATCTTGCCTATGATCAAATAGTTTTCACCCCGCTCCCTGGTATTGATTGGAGTAGAGGAGATGAAACTTCCCTAGATGTTATAAATCAACCTGTGTTAAAAAGGACTATGAATTGGTATGAGGATCAGATAGCCAAACCTCTCCCATTTCAGGCACATATGTTAGAAATACAGAGGTTGCCAGCAAAAGGAGGAGTGACACAGAAAAAGGGGATGCAAACTTCTTCACACCAGTCACCACCAACATCGATCACATGCATCTCAGAGGCAAAGCCGGTGGTTACCCAAATCTATCCCTAATAAAGAAGCAGTGTCTCAAGGATCGGTAAAGAGTGTGCATCTTCGAGAAGGAAAAGAACGTGTTTATGGTATTTCTACCCCAAATTCATCTATTCACATCACTGAGAGTTCCAATAGACCTACCAAAGATCCAAATCACCAAAGTCATACACCAGAATCTAAGCAAATCCCAGTAGTACAGATATCTAATTCTTCTGAACATCCAGGTGTTAAGGATATTACACAAGAACATGAGGATAATCAAGAATGTGTTGCAGATGCTACTTCACCAGGGATTGAAACCACAGAACCACTACCTATTGGTTTTAGTCATGAAAAAGGCAAAGGAGGATTTTTTTTCCAGTTCTTGACATTTTTGTGTCGAATTAATGAATGAAACACCGACCTGGGTTGACTCTGAAATAAAAAGAGGAAGAGATTCGTCAAAGTGGCCAACATTGATTTGGAATCACTTTCTGCCCTCTCCAATAAAATGGTTCCCAAAAAGCCTAAGGTTTTCTCCAGAGTAGTGATTGATGATAGTGGAGATAAGTTTGCAGAAATTGCAGTTCCTACTACTGAGAAGGATCGTGGAGACATAACAATCACCGATTATGAAGTATCCAAGATAGCCCTCGGTAAGACCACTTTTGAAAGCGATGTTGCTATGGCAAAAGATTCAATGAATAGTGTGCTTAAAAGGTTGGAGAGATACAAATCTCAAATTTCCCAACTCAAGGAAGAAAAGAATCAGTTGATTTCATATGTTCAACATTTGATCAGCCCAATTGAGTCTTCTTTTCCTCTTCCAGAAATGATGGCTATCCTGGATCAAGAAATTCTCAATCAATCAAAGGATGTGATCACTCTAGGACACACTCTAAGGTCATGGGTTTCTGAAATAGAGAGTGGTAGTTCGAAAACAATTGCTGAAGTGATAAAAATATCTGAGAATATTTATGCTTACCTCAATCCAGTGTTCCCATTCAAGGAGTGCCTCATTACGGAATTAATCACACTTGATCAGATTTTTCCAACTCTTCAGGATCTCGCCTGCATGGAATCTACTTTCTTGGCTTCAGAGGGAATACTTGAGTTCGATCATCGCATGACGTGGATTTTATGGTTAAATCATGCTAAGTCCAGGAAAATGATCCTGGAAGATTTTGTAATTCAGTTTGATGGTTTGTACAACGAAGCCTATACCGCGCTCTCTTCCATTCAGGTCTTCATCGAAGAGATTCCATGCACCTTCATCAATGCAAACACAACCAAAGGAATTCAGTACAACACCTAGTGGAGCAGTTTACAAAATTGATACATGAAATGTATACTCCTGTTGATGTTTTTTCCACTTCTTCTATGGATCAATGTTTCAGAATTTAACATCTTTGTGAAGAAATCCAATCTAAAGTTACAGAGCTACATACCATACCAGGTAAGATTCTTGAAATGCAGGTACTCTATGAAGCTGGTCTTCTCCCAAGTTGTTTTCTATGAAGAAGAGAAGATGCATCAAACATTGCAAAAGCTCAAGTGTTATGAAATAGCACAAGAATCAGGATCCTTGTTTTGCCAACAACATAGTAGGATGATTTTCTATATTTCCTCAGGGGTGGGAGAGTCCATTTCTCATACAATTGTGATAGGCGGACCCCATGCTCAATGGATAAGGGACTTGTTTTGGCTTGTTTTGAAATGGTAAATAATGTTATGTTTGTTTTCACGTTTGGGTAACTTAGGTGGTTTCTATTTTTAGTTGTTGTTTAATAAAGTTGGCTGAAAAAGTCAAATCACTTAAGTTCCCTATTTAATGTGCATTTAAAACCCTAACTACTTTGTAACCAAATTTTGGGTTATAAAAGGAAATCAAGGGCTCATTTGTAAAGGGTGACTTTGAGAGAGAAGGAAATACTTTTGTGTGCAAGCTTTTTTTCAAAGAAGAAACTTTGTGTTCTTTTGTGAAAACATTTTGGAGTTAATGAAATAAGAACTTTGTGTCTCATTCATTGTCTCTTGTAACATTTGATGTTCTTATGTTCATTAGATGTTAGGTGTTTGAATCTTGCATGCAAATATTATCTTTGATCTTATTGTCAACGTTATTAATCATGTTGTTCTAGTTCACAGTGATCAAGCTCTGATTATCTACTTGCTCATGTGTGTTCCCTTTTACACATTCTTGTTTGGCTAACTCAAACTCCATTTTATTTGTGTTGGTTATTCATCTTTCTTCTTCATGTAATATTAGGCTCTGTTTTTACCTAACTCTTGCATGTTCTTTCAGTTCATTCCATTCCACTCCTTTCCTTCATTCCATTCCATCTCCCTCATTCACCTTTCTTTCCATTGATGTTCCAAAACACCCCCCACATACATTTTGAATGTACAGATGTAAATACAGTTTTGGTTTTCAATAAAGGCAGCCTCACCTTCATTGAGGAGGGACTTCGTTCCCACACTGTTGCATGTCATTTGCATGCATGCAAATCCATATGCTAACAGGACCCCAATGAGTTATTACCAATTCGTGGAATCCTTGGGCTTATTGGTTGAGGACCCACCAAGTTACCTTCTTGTGGTATCTTTGCGATCGAGGTTCATTTATGGTCAACATACTCAAGGATAATAAATTCACCTTAGGGTTTGGCAATTGTCATCTATATAAACATGGGGTCTGCACCTCATTTTCATGTTGTGCATCTATCTCTTATTCTTAAATAGGAGGGTATCTTTGGGTAATGATTGGTATGATAGGTCTTTATGACGCACCTTCTATTTATGCTTATGTGGAGTTAATTGTAGATAATGGATCTATTTTCTAAATTCTAATAGATACATGGTGGATGTTTGGATGCTCCCTGTGCGACAGTAAACAAAATAAGTAAAAATGAAGAAGAAATGAGTTTGAGAGTGATCACTTGTTTAGCACGAGTTGAACCCTATGGAGATCACAACAACATATAAGTATATTTTATTAAATTTCTTCAGATAAACATTAAAAATAATTTATCTAGATTGAATTGTGTGAATTGAACAAAAATGATACAACACAGTTCAATCCTGACTTGTTTGGGATTTCAGTTTATTGGTCTATTTATCAATTTGAGAACATAGTTCAATCTTGATAAATTAGTCTTAACAATATATACTTGTTCGGGAGTTTACTTTATTGGTCCATTTATTAACTTAGGACTTGCTTCTAAATTGCATCTTTCCAAGGAATATGCCCCAATCTGTATTTTGGAGCATAAGCGCTTTTAGATACATTTCCAAGATACCCTTTTGGAGATGTGTCTCTTTGTATGCTTTCACAAAATCCACAATTGTTCGTATATCAAAGATTTGAGGCTCTAGTTTAAGGTATGTGGACTGATGTGTAGAAATGGTTCAAAAAAAGGATATAACACAATTCTGTCCAGATAAATTATTCTTAACAACATATACTTGTTTGGGAGTTCAGTTTGTTGGTGCATTTATCAGTTTAAGATTATAAATTGTGTCTTTCCAAGTAATATGCCCCACTCTGTATTTCAGAGCATAATTTCTTCTAGATCCATTTCCAAGATACCCTTTTGAAGATGTGCCTCTTGTATGCTTCTTTAAACCCACAATTGTTCATGTATGAGAGATTTGAGGCTCTAGTTTGGTGTATGTGGACTGACATATATGGAAAAGGTTCAGATTATTATGCCTCAACGTATGATCTGTTGCAAACAAACAATTCAACTGTGCATTTTCGATGCTGAATTTTCTGCCAAGCCTCTTTGTCTAGCGATTAAATATAGGCCCACTTTATTTCGTCACATAGCCTTGTCTTGGATGACTCAGCCTTAGATTGTGAGAGGCACCCATATTGACACTTTGTTATTATGACATTTTTGCCACTTGTTAGTAAAAGATGAGAGAGAAAATGAAGAGAAAGGAAGGCATACAA
The DNA here is from genome assembly GCA_019776745.2 of Taxus chinensis. NCBI lineage: Eukaryota > Viridiplantae > Streptophyta > Pinopsida > Cupressales > Taxaceae > Taxus > Taxus chinensis. The sequence continues at coordinate 649,274,259 of CM034147.1, read as the reverse complement.
CAAATGACACACTTACATCTTGTGTGTGTGGTCTGTCTTTTAGTAAGCAGAAAAGAAGTCACATTTAGGCAATAAGTACATTAACTAATATTTAATTACTTAATTTTCACATAATGACTAAAAAACTTTAATACTCCCCTTAATGACTTATCTTGAAACTACTCCAAGTTTGTACCAAAATTTTACAAACACAATGGTACCAAAGGATTTAGTCATTAAATCAACAAGCTTCTCCTTAGATATTCATTTGAAACATGAAGTCCTTTGACATTTTGCTGCGGTCCAATGCATGAGCTTTGGTTAAGACAAAATTGAGAAAAAATGCTAACACCACAGTTCCAGTCATGTAGGCATCAGGTATATAAGGTTGCTCACCAATTGTCTCTATGGCAATTCTTTGATCAATGATGAATCATTATTGGTTGATAACTTCAGTCCTGACCTCCATAGTTTTGAGTCCAGAATCACAAAGATGTTGATCAATGTTAAAATACCAGGCTCGTGGAGCCTACTTGAGTCCCTATAGGGACTTAACCAATCTGTAAAAGATGATCACGACCATGTACTTGAAAACCTTCAAGCTGCAACAAATAAACATCCTCAACCAAATCTGTGTAGAATAGAAACTGGTATGTGACCATCTTCACAATATTCACAGCAAGAGCAAAGGAATCCTTATAGTCTATTCCTTCCTATTGTGAAAAACCCTTTCACAACAAAACAAGCCTTGCACTTGTCCAAAATACCACCGGCTTTACTTTTGATTGTATCAACCCACTTGTATTCGATGAGTAATTCCACCAACTCACATGATGAATTCCACCAAATCCTTTTTATGTTTTTCTACAAGGCATCATATTCTACTTGCACGGTTGTCTCCCACTTGGGCATGCCTTTTGCTCCTGAATATCATTGTAGAGAAAGTACCATAGAAAGGTCAGATGTGAGAGCAACATGAACATGCTTAGTTGTATTAACAACCTTGTTTTAAGCCCTTCGAGCCAGTGCCTTTCTTTGACTACAATACTTGTGATGTCTATAAAAATGAAAACGGTGTTTGTGAATTGTGACTGAGATTCACGAAAATGTTTGTTGTGCGGTCTTTTTGTCTTCTTGCCCTTTCAACAACTGGTCTGTGCCCTTTTGTGAATGGCCTTTGTTCACAAAGAAAATTGCCTCTCTCCAATGTCTGTAGATACTTTGATCTACGACCTTTGTTACTGTCTTCAGGAAATGACTGCTTGCATCTCTTCTTCTGGAACTCACAAGCTTTCTACAAATCTTCACTTTTTTCCCTTGCTTTAGCACGATATTCTGGATCATGCAACTCTTCAGTTTATAGTCATAACCCAACAATCTTCTGAGGGCTTCCTTGGACTCAGAAATTTGTTGTTTGTGTCCTTCTCCTAGGGTTTCCTTGAACAGTGGCTCTGATACATGAGAGGGAGAATGAAGAGAAATAAAGGTATACAACCCACGACCCATGTAATGTCCCTCTTTCTCAAATAGTTCAATCGATGACCTTTGGCCCTTTTTGTCTACCCGACGGCCAAAGGGGTGATTTCAAGGGTGACTTCGGTTTATTAATTTTATTATATCATGCTAAAAATAAAGTATCACTAAAGCACATATAATGAATTAATAGACTGTTTAAATGACTTCGACTTAGGAAAGTACATGTAACATCCCCATTTTGAAACACCAGAACAAGGGAAATTTTTTTTTTTTTTTTTTTTTATATATAACGTTCTCTGTTATGAATTATAAAATTCAAACACACGTTCAAGATTTAATAATTGTTCTCTGCCCAAACCACACAGTTTGGATTATACAATTTCTTTTTAAAACGAATGTTCCCTGTTCACATAATTACAATATGGAACACACATTCAATGCCATTCAATCTCATAACAGATTCTATATGCTGCTGTAAATGACTCGATGAACTGCCGATCCTCCATTTTCATGGCTCGGAGTTTCAACGATCCTTCATTTCATGACTCGGCAACAACCGATCCTTCATATACATGACTCGGCAACAACCGATCCTTCATGTTTGTTCATGCATAGTATATTTTATATACTTGTTCTCATAACCTTCCCCGGTTATCGAAGTGATCCATTTAAGAAGCCTATCTGAATATCTGTTACTGATATTCATCTGACATCCTGCATCTTAAATTAAGTGATAAGGACAACGCAACCAGCAATTGCGATACTTTGGCCAAAGATTTTCACATGCTTTGCATGATCATATTCCTGAATGTGATACACATCTACGGAATACGTCCTTCACTTCACTTCATCTGTTATCTAGAATGGTCTTTCCTGGTTCCTACCAGTCCTCATTGTTTAAGTTCCGTTTTAAACTTTCGATTCCAGCCAGTAATATGAGCGGGTATAGGAAGGCACTCCAGGTAACTAAAGATACGCAGACATACGGTGTCGTTACCCCACGACTCCGTGTGTCTGATTATCTTTAGTAATCCGGAGTCACTCCGTATACCAAATCATACCCTATCTCCACCCCAGCTAAGATCTACACTTTCAGCCTATGTATTCTCAATGTTTTAATTCGGGAGGGCATTGCTATATGTCAGCTGCAACATTGTGTCGTCGTGAAGACCCCGTCTTCATGAAGACACCTTGCTGTAGCTGGCGTATGCCAATGTCCTGCAGAATTCATCCCATCGAGAATTCACATCCTGCCCAAGTGACTTAGCTACGAGTTATCAGTTAAAGCAATTTTCAGCATCCACGCTGATCCCTTGATCCTCGTTGCCGTTGCAGTTGTCTATAACTAAGAGGGACTAAACCGTCCGTTAGTTTTCTATGTATCGTCCCCTTCATATCGAAGGGCTACATTCCCTTACTTGGTTAATTTCTTAATCATTAGATTAAGTAGTCCGTACCGACGGACATAATAAGTTTAACCTATTAAACTTAACCAAGATGTTTCCAACTGCAACTAATTTCATAATGTTAAATTATTAGACGTCATTCAAACGAGGTCTATTCCTTGAGAAATGAATTCATTTATTTCCCCTCGACGTTGTATAGTTAAGGATCATTAGTTATGGATATATGTATCCAATAACCTTTATTCTGAATTTTATCAAACGGGATCATTAATGGAGTTCGAAAACGAAGTTCGAATACTCCCAGTTTAAATTGATATTCCTTAGCTCCTAAGCTAATCCTGAATACCTTCTGATTATAAAATCATATCCTTCTTAATCCTTTTTAATGTCAATTCAAAATTCATCTTTACCCCAAGTATGAATTAATTGCATTGTTCAACTTAAAGGTTGTAATTAAGTAAGAATAAACATCAGTTTCAATTCAACATCCATCCAAGGATAATGAAACAATTCCAAATCAGGAAATAACACCATATTTCCAATTTAAACAGCAATATCAAACTGATATAATTATTGAAAATATCACACTTGTAACTGTATTCAATATTTCAAGTCATAATTTGTACATTTGCCAATCCAGCTGATTGGGTATAATTTATACAAAGCATCCATACAACTCATGGACAGAAGAATGTATTTTCTTCTTTTACAATTCCTCAAAGAGGAAATAAAAGCAACAGTTACAATTTAATTTACATCTAATCAAGAGGCATCAGAAAACAGCCAAGTCTTCATTCTAATCAAATTCCATCTGCAAAATGAATTGCACGGGTCAGTTCAATGAACTGAGCACATTAAGCACTTATCCTTAAAATAAGATGCTTCAACTAACTGTTTCGATAAAAGAACCCTGCTTTTATGAAACGACAGCAAAACATCAATCTCGAAAGCACAAAAGAGAAATCAGCATAACCACTGAACTATCAAAAACATCATCGCCACCAGTCAAGGGACTGCTGTCCCGTTTTGACATAATCATTGCAAGTATCTATTTACAAAATTTGTAAAGTTAAAAATACAAGTAGTTTGCTGCCTATAAAGCATACAGTTATCCTTTCCACACCTTTCATTAATAACAAATGCAAAGGATGAAACTAACTGAGTATAAATCCATTACTTTCCTTTCCGTTCATGAAGCATGTTAAATTTAAAGCATTCAAGTACAAACAAGAAAGCGAACAGCAATGCATATAGTGGCTCCCATCTAAGCACTATAAAATTCTTCATTCACGAATTCCAGATTTCTAACTGAATGAAAGAAGAAAGATCATTTTTCTAAAACATTAATTCATATCTCTATCTCTTTCCACATGACTGTCCTAACAGTGGGATCCAGACGAAAGATAAATCAAATAACAGTTCAGAGTGAAACTTACAAAATCCACTCGGAATTCACTTTCTGGCAGCAAGAATAATTCCATTTATTTCCAGTTCATATGAATGCCAACAGGTTAGTAAGACATTATATTTATCCTGGAGCAAGCCATATCAATATGTATACTAGGTATTTGCTATACTAGAAGATTCCTTACTTCTTACACTGTATAGCTAACCAACAACAAAATTGCAACCACGCAAGTATATATATATATTCATATAATCTTTTATACTTTTGAACACATATAGTTCTTAATAACAAAGGGTACATGACTGTTACCTACAGCAAGACCGAATCATAAGCACTATAAATCCAATATCACCTTCAGAGTTCCGGATAGCAAAAGAGAAGAATTCATTCTCTACTATTTCATTAAAAACAATCATTGTTTTCAGAATGAAGTAAAAACATTCAATCACGTTTTTTTTTTCTAAGCAAGACAACTCAACTTAGACAGACAACAACGTAAACGTTCTCATTGATAAGCATCACACATAGCCAGTACAGCTGCAATCCAACAAGCTACAGTAATGAACGTTCCAGCCAAATTTGCATTCTCAAGATAGTAAAAGCAAAATTATATCAGAAGGTCAAACTTCGACTGCTAGACGCAATGGGGTCATCCTTCATTACAGCAAGAAGAAATTATAGTCATTCAATAACTTCAGAAGGAAAACAGTCTACTTTTCCTATTTTCACGGATTCCAAAACATAATTGCTTATTTCTTATACAAGAAAAGGGCACAGCCATGGAAATGTTGCTACTACTTGAATTTAAATTCGAATTCAATTACTCATAGGGGTCCCGAATGCCACTTTCATCAGAATCCAAGACAGTAGAAGGAAGAGAATCTATTTCCTTTATAAAAATTTCCATATGAAACAACTTCAACAACCATCGCTTCTTTCATTCTAGTTCATCAGCAAAAGACTTATGGTTTCAAAAGAGAACAACTCAATTAACACGTACAAACCCGTGATACGTATGCCAATTTTTCCCAATACTGTTAAACAACCAGCACATCAGGAAAGCATTTCATTCAAGAAATACAAGGACAGCTGAACTCAGCGACCAATAACAGTATTTTGTATCATTTCCAAAATGACAACAAGATTCAACAGAACCCAAATTACAGCAATATATGCAACTGTATTTCCATTTCTTCTTTTCTTGTAAAGACAGTTCCATATACACAGCAAGAAACGATTACACTAAATGGAAAGCATTTACACCATAAGGAACGATTACACACCTGTTCCACTTTCAATCAACACGAATAGTAAAAGAATTATATCTATTTCGAACACCATACTGTCAACAAACCAGCACGTCGTGGGAGTGCTTCCAACCAATCAAATGCAAGGACGGATTAACCACAACAGCAAGGGGACGACTGTACCCCATTATTTCCAAAAATGACAGCAAGAAAGGAAGGAAACCCAAATCGAAGCAACATAACTCGACTGTATTTCCATTTCCATTTTACATGGAAGTGCAGTTCCAAATACAACAGCAAGAAACGATTGCATTTAAAGAAACAAATTACACCATAAGGGCGATTGCACAGTCCTTTCCATTTTCGAACAATACGAACAGTGAAAGGAATACCCACATTTCAACCCTTTATACAGTCTACAATCAATACTAAAATCTTATTTCCAACACGATTCGAGCAAGAACAATCAAGGCAGAGCAATCAAAATCAACTTCCTTATCATTTTTCAAGAAAAAGAAGGCATGAATCAACAAATCCATTTCCAAATCAATCTCAAAAACAATCAAGCAATCCAAACCCAAGAGCAGGGTTGTTTTAATGAAACATTTAAATCAAGCAAAGATTTTAAAGAGAAGGGCTTAACATGCCTGTAATCTCTTTTTCAGAACTCGAAGAAAGCTTCGTTTTGCCGCGTTTTTCTTCCACAACGGCTACACAAACTTCCCAGCACTCTTTTCTTCTTCAGGCTTATCAACAGCCTCTATTCTTCCACGAAAATGTCAATGCCAAGAGCTGGTTCGACCGAACCAGGTCAGAAAAACCAAATGCAGAGCAACTTTGCAAAAAGCTCGAATGAACAAAAATGACAATCAAAATTCCTTCATGCTGCTTCCAAGGCAAGCTGGTCGCGAGGACCAAAAACATTTAATGCATTAAAGGCTTGCCTTTCTCCTTATTTTCCACGCCCCCTCCACTTGGGTTGGCAAGTCTCCAACCTTCAAATTTCCCAAGCAAACTGAGTTTAGCCAAGCTTCCAAATAGACACCTCTATCTCCCATCTGTCCCGCCAAAACTGGCGCCGTCCCCTAAGGGACAGTTCATAAATGCCCAAGAATGCCACCTACCCATCCTTATCCTCTCCTTCCAAGGGTCTGCGTACCCCTTTAGCTTAGGATTAGTTTAGGTTACATAGTTCATTCGACCTAGGTCTTAGTTAGACCTTAGGTTTTAGGATTTAGATTTATTTTTCCCCTTTTTTTTTTTTTATAATTTAAAAATCCACTTTGGATAGTAGTGTAGAATGTATGTTAGGTGTTTAGGGTTAGTTTAGGTTTAATTCCCACTAACCACTAACACTAACAATTTCCATTCCGTCCCTTACTAACATCCATGCTATCACAGAACAGGACGTTCCGTCCTTCCGGTTCAAGTGTGAATTAGCATAGAAAACACAAGAGGATCTCAGCATACCTGGATCAATGGAATTGATTCAGGATATGCTGTCATGCTAGATAACTATTGTACTTTTCAACATCAATTATATATCAAATCAATTTGGGTTGAATACATTTAAATAAATTAATAAATTATTTAATGTGCTTTCCTAGGTAAAAAGTGCGACTTGCCTCAGGGGAGGAATTAAATAAGCCAAAAATGCGACTTGCTTGGAGAAGGGAAAAATTAATTATGCTGCATTGGAAAAAGTGCGACTTGTGCCGAGGCATTCTAGATTATTATTATTTTTCTCCCGGCAGTTAGCTTTGAGCTTTTGCAGACAAAATCCAAGGACGGAAACCCTTTGGATTATTCCTCTTGTGGACGGAAACCCCAGGAGTAGAGAGAGGAGTTTCTATTCAGGGATCTTCATTGTATTCACAGGTTTTTATCATTTCAGCAGTTTGAAAGAGAAATAAATTGCAGTAGTGGGCATATAGACTTCTTCTAGAGTGGGGCGACTTATCCTACAGTTGTTTTATGCAGTATCTGAGGTATTTTTCATGCTAGATAACTATTGTACCTTTCAACATCAATTATATATCAAATCAATTTGGGTTGAATCATTTACGGCTGGGTTTTGGACAATCTTTTGTTATCAAACTATCTGCAGATTTATAATTGTTTGCCGTAAATATTTAACATCAGAAATCATTATTCAATACACGGCTGAATTGTTTATGAAGAAATTTGTCTGTTTAAACCCTAGGCCCCTTTTCTATATTCACCTGGTTTGCGGGGTTTGTTTCATTTAATTCATCTATGCAGTTTTAGTATGGTGTTCTATGGTTTCTTTTAACATTATCAATTCAGATCTGAGCTTGAGCAATATATATATATATATATATATATATATATATATATATATATATATATTCAGGCAAAAGGGGTTTGGGATCTGTTATTGGTATCAGAGCAGTGTATCCTCCCAGCCTATGTGGGAAGGAAGTAGAGAGTATATTAAAACAAAAATAAACTTTGAAAGCAAAATAGAGAGGTTGGTTCACACAGATACTACAGTTGTAGGCGGGCATGACTCAAAGCTGGTATTGTAGGAGGTGGCAGAATGGATTTTATGGGTGATAGACCGTAGAGTCCTCCTAGGGAGGAGCACGCAGATCCAGATAGGGATTTCATTCGGGATATGGCAGCCACTCAGAGGTAGTTGTTACAGACTATGGAGCGCATGGGCTCTACCTTGGAAAGGTTGGCACTAGATAGACCGTGGGACAGACACGACAGGAGGGATAGATCCGTATCAGTTGCTAGTGGGTACAGGGATCACCTTTAGAGATTGGGAGTGTTAGGGGATCGCCATGCCGTGAGCAGAGATACACTCATACAGATGAGAGGAGGGCTACGTGGACTGCAGATAGGCCTATGCAGCCTAACTTCTTGCCCAGAGATGACCCACCAGAGATTGAGGTGCGACCGGAAGAAGTAGCTTTTCCGGATACTATTATGGCAGTCAGTGATGAGTGGCGGAGTTTGCCACAACATGTGAGGGACGTATTTCCCCTCCCATAGTATTGTGCTCAGAGGAGAGATAGCATGAGGGCTGGACAGGACAGGAGGCCTAGAGCGCATCAGAACAGGGATTTGCAGCAGGTTAGCAATAAGGTAACCCTCTAAACTTTTGATGGTAGTGGGAAGATCAACGCCGGGGCTTGGATTCACAAGCTCCTCACCTACCTCACCCTCAAACCCATGAAGGAATAGGAGGCTATTTAGTTCACTACTTTACACCTTGAGGGGGTGGCTTATGATTGGTGGCACCATGGATTAGTTACACAGGGTCATGAGCTTCTGCGGTCATACAAGGATTTCAGCGAGAGGTTGATTGTGAGATTTGATCACAAGGATGTGGAGCTTTATTACAGGGACTTGGCACAACTCCGACAGAGTGGACACGTTGATTCATACATCAACGAATTTCAGCGTATAGCAGTCATGGTTCCAGAGGTCTCTGAGAAGAGGGTGGTGATGTTATTCATAGAGGGCCTTCATGACAGGATGAGAGGATTGGTCAAGGCACTTAAGCCTAGGACATTGCATGATGCCATCCAGACGGCATTAGACTTGGATATGTCCCCCACTTCTTATCAGCGTACTTCTTATCAGCCCAATAAGAAGTTTCCCACGAGCTCCAGGCCATTTCAGCGCTCTACCATTCAACAGAAGAGTGCACCACCTCCTAAGGTGGATCAGGAGACTCGTAATGAGTTGGGGAGGAAGAAGCTTTGCTTTCATTACAAAAATCATTGGGAGCCTGGACATCGTTGCCTTGGTAAAGGCAAGGTGCATCTCATTGAGGTGATTTTAGATGAGGATGATGATCACTCGCCAGATACAGATGCAGAGGATGAGGGCAGTGGCCATGATGCACAGGGGGAGCAGCCCCAAGTAGAGCTTGGCGAGAGTGAGGCATTGGATTCATCCGATGTCACTATGTCTACACTCTCAGGAGTTCCTAGGTACCATCCCTTTTGGCTGAAGGGAGTGCTTAAGGGACAACAAATTGTTTGCTTGGTTGATAGTGGAGCTACGCACAACTTCATAGATGAGGGGTTGGCTGCGAAGCGAGGATTATAGGTTGAGGAATTTGAGGGGTTTAGTGTACGAGTAGCAGATGGAATTGCTATTAGTTGTACTAAGAGGATTCCATGGCTTAGTATTCAGATGGGGGACTACACATTGACCGATGACTTCTATGTTATTGGACTTGGTGAGATTGATACGGTATTGGGTATACAGTGGTTATAGTCCCTTGGCAGATATGTGCAGGACTTCCGGAGGATGGAGTTGGAATTTATGGTGGATAAGAAGAAGATTGTGCTTCGGGCTCTTTCTGATGGTGGGCCTAGAGTTGTTTTAGCATGCAGGATGGAGTCTATAGTCAGACATGGAGAGGTTGCATGGGCAGCCCAATGTTTCATTTCATCCAAATCTTCTTCAGATAGTGAGCAACATAGTTACCAGGTTCGGAAATCCGATTAAATTCGGAAGGGCAAAAAAAATCCGAAAATACGGAGTCCTCGAAAAAATCCGAAAAAATCCGGAAAAATCCGGTTCGGAATATATATACATATATTATTATAAATTTATATTGTTGTATACTTATATCATTATATATAGACAAATCATACAAAAAAGCATCCATCTACCATAATCATCATCATCATAATGATTCTTTCAAAAGATTGCAAGAAGTTGCTTGGTCCAAAAAGGTACAAAAATGGATTTTATGAAAATAAGAAAAATATTGATATCAATGCGTAGAGCTCGAGAAAATATATACTTTTAGACAAGACGACACCTAAAACGGAGCCACAGAATGAAAGTTATGGCACATGCAAGTTTTTGCTGCTACAATCTTCCCGGACCCTTTCCAAAAATGGCAAATTTTTTTCCATGCGATTTTTTCACCAAAAAAAAAAAAATTGCCAAAAAAGGAAAAAAAAAAAATTCCCTGCAAAAACAAGGCCGAACCGAACCGGATTTATTCGGTTGCTTCAAAAAGTACGGTTCGAACCGGATTTCATACAGATCCGGCCGAACCTGGTAACTATGGTGAGCAACCCTTTCATATAGACATCGAGTCCATATTGGATAAGCACGGTCCAGTGTTTGGTGACACTCTTCCAGGTAGCCTGCCAGATAGAGGTTTTGAGCATGTTATAGAGCTTGACGAGGGTGCTAAACCCGTGATGACTACGCCTTATCGCCATCCTAAGAAATATAAGGATGAGATAAAGAAGGCCATTAGAGAGCTCTTGGAGATGGGACACATCCGTCCTAGTTTTAATCCCTTTGCTTCTTCAGTTATTTTGGTGAAAAAGAAGGATGGGACCATGAGGATGTGCATTGACTACCGTGCTCTGAACAAGAAAACCATAAAGAATAGGTATCCTATTCCTCGCATTGATGAGCTTTTAGATGAGTTGCATAGAGCTATCTATTTTTCGAAGATTGATCTTCGATCAGGCTACCACCAGATTCGAGATCGGGATGAGGACATTCACAAGACAACCTTTAGGTGTCACTACGGGCACTATGAGTTCTGGGTGATGCCATTTGGACTCACCAATGCACCTTTTACATTTCAGTCATGTATGAACCATCTCTTCAATAGGTAGTTGAGGCAGTTTGTGTTGGTCTTCTTTGATGATATTCTGATTTATAGCATGACATGGGATGAGCATTTGAGGCATCTTGATGAGGTATTTAGCATAATGGAGACTCGGTCCTTTATTTGCTAAGATGTCCATGTGTGAATTTGGACTTACGGAGATATTGTATCTTGGGCATGTCATTAGGGCCAATGGGGTCAAGGTTCACCAGGAGAAGATACAGGCAATGCAAGATTGGCCACCACCCAGGAATATCTCTGACTTGCTTGGATTCTTGGGGTTATGTGGTTATTATAGGAGGTTCGTGAAGGGCTATTCTCAGCTGGTAGCTCCATTGATAGATCTTACAGGGAAGGGGGCATTCAAGTGGATAGATGAGGCACAAGTAATATTTGAGAGGCTCAAGGAGGACTATGAGCACCTGTCCAGTTTGGGTTCTTCTAGATTCCTCATGGCCTTTCATTTTGGAGTGTGATGCTTCGGGATTAGGGATTGGTGTAGTTCTTATGCAGGATCGCCATCTTATTGCCTACGAGAGTAGGAAGTTGAGAGATAATGAGATTGTATTCCACCTATGATAAGGAGATGCTTGCCATTATGCATGCTTTGGCAAAATTCAGACAACATTTAGTGGGTGGGAAATTTGTGGTGAGAACCCACCACAACAACTTGAAATATTTCCTGGAACAGAAGGAGCTAAATGAGAGGCAACAAAGATGGGTTAGCAGAATGCAAGCATATGATTTTGACATTGAGTATGTCAAGGGGACGAAGAATGTAGTGGCTGATGCACTTTCCAGAAAACCCCACCTCGCTGCCCTATGTTCTTTGAGCGAGATTTCAGCGGATTGGAAATCTCAATTATTAGTTGAGTATTCCAAAAATACTTTGGCATGTAACATTATGGATGGCAAAATTTAGGATGGCCGATATAAGGTAATAGCTGATTTGATTTTGTATAAGGGTAGAATTTACCTAGTTCTTGAATCTGAGCTTAAGGAGAAGATTATGCATGCTTTCCATGATGCACTACTTGTAGGACATCCAAGGTATTTTAAAAGATACTGGCAAATTAGAGAGAGATTCTCTTGGAAGAGTCTCAAAGATGATGTCTTGCGCCATGTCCGTGAGTGTATGACTTGTCAGCAGAACAAGTCAGAGCATACTTTCCCAGCAGGTTTATTACAGCCATTGCTGATTCCAGAGCAGAAGTGGGTAAGTATTTCGATGGATTTCATTACAGGTCTTCCCGTGGTGCAAGGGAATGATCGTATTTATGTGGTAGTCGATCGGTTGACAAAATATGCACACTTTTTTGCTGTCCCTACCAGCTTTAAGGCACCTCATGTGCCTGATTTGTTCTTCTATCAGATATTCAAGCTGCACGGGCTTATGAAGAACATCGTCAGTGATCGAGATAACAGGTTTATAAGCATATTTTGGCAGGAACTTTTCCATTTGGTACACACCGAGTTGACTCTGAGCACTAGTTATCACCCTCAGACTGATGGGCAGACATAGATTGTGAACAAGTGGATAGAGGGTTATCTACGCAACTATGTTGCAGGGCAACAGAAGGCATGGGTAAAGTTGCTATATTTATGTGAGTATTGCTATAACACCACTTACCATATGTCTATTGGTATGACTCCATTCCGAGGATTGTATGGATATGATGCGAGGTCTTTTGTTGATTTGGCGTTTGGGGACAGTAGAGCTCCCAGGGCTTAGGAGAGTTTACAAGATAGTCAGGACATCCTTAAGGTACTTAATGATAATATTCAGCAGGCCCAGAATCAACAGAAGATATATGCAGATAGGCACAGGGTAGAGAGAGCATTTGAAGTAGGAGACATGGTATTCCTACATCTTCAGTCTTACAGACAGAGTACTCTCAAGAAGAGTGGAGTTGAAAAGCTCAAGCTACAATTCTATGGACCATATATAGTGTTGAGGAGAGTTGGTGAAGTGGTGTATGAGCTAGAATTACCTTTTGAGAGTAAGATACATAATGTCTTTCATGTATCTTGCTTAAAAAAGGCTTTGGGACAGCACTTTGTTTCTTCTGCAGAGTTACCACCTTTGGATGAGGAAGGGAGGTTGGATTTGGTGCCAGAGGAGATCTTGGATAGCCGAGAGAGTAGATTGTGGAATCAAGTTATTCGGGAGTTCCTGGTGAGGTGGAAAGAATTGCCAATAGAGGATGCTATATGGGAGGGCGAGTGTATATTACAACATCTAGCTTTACAGTTGCTTGGGGACAAGCAATCTCGGGAAGGGAGGACTGTAATGTCCCTCTTTCTCGAATAGCTCGATCGATGACCTTTCGCCCTTTTTGTCTACCCGACGGCCAAAGGGGTGATTTCAAGAGTGACTTCGGTTTATTAATTTTATTATATCGTGCTAAAAATAAAGTAAAGTATCACTAAAACACATATAATGAATTAATAGACTGTTTACGTGACTTCGACTTAGGAAAGTACATTTAAATAAATTAATAAATTATTTAATGTGCTTTCCTAGGTAAAAAGTGCGACTTGCCTTGGGGGAGGAATTAAATAAGCCAAAAATGCAACTTGCTTAGAGAAGAGAAAAATTCATTGTGCTGCATTGGAAAAAGTGCGACTTGTGCCGGGGCATTCTAGATTATTATTATTTTCTCCCGGCAGTTAGCTTTGAGCTTTTGCAGACAAAATCTAAGGACGAAAACCCTTTGGATTATTCCTCTTGTGGACTGAAACCCCAGGAGCAGAGAGAGGAGTTCCTATTTAGGGATCTTCATTGAATTCATAGGTTTTTATCATTCCAGCAGTTTGAAAGAGAAATAAATTGCAGCAGTGGGCATACAGACTTCTTCTAGAGTGGGGCGACTTATTCTACAATTGTTTTATGCAGTATCTGAGGTATTTTTCATGCTAGATAATTATTGTACCTTTCAGCATCAATTATATATCAAATTGATTTGGGTTGAATCATTTACGGCTAGGTTTTGGACAATCTTTTGTTATCAAACTATATGCAGATTTATAATTGTTTGCCGTAAATATTTAACATCAGAAATCATTATTCGATACACGGCTGAATTGTTTATGAAGAAATCTGCCTGTTTAAACCGTAGGCGCCTTTTCTATATTCACCTGGTTTGCAGGTTTTGTTTTATTTAATTTATCTATGCAATTTGAGTATGGTGTTCTATGGTTTCTTTTGACATTATCAATTCAGATCCAAGCTTGAGCAATATATATATATATATATATATATATATATATATATATATATATATATATATTATATATATAAGCAAAAGGGGTTTGGGATCTTTCAACCCATATCTTGTATGTGTCCATCTTTTATTATGCATAAATGAAGTTACATCAGTGTTATCAACGTCTCAGAGATTCAGGATATCTCCAAGACTTGGGGACGCCAAGGGGATGTCTCCCCACCGTCCTGCCACCACTACCAATGCCATGTGGACGTCCTCGAAATGTTTCCTTCAAAGAGGGAATGTTTTGGAGACGTCCCCAATTTTTGGGGACGTCTGGGAGTCTTTGGGATGTCCCAGAGGACTTCTAGAAGTCTACTAACCCTTGTTGGAAACTCCCATACGTCCTTGGTGGCATAATTATGCCCCCAACCCTTACCCTAATACTTAATGGGCCCCACCTATCCCCTAAGCACTCCAAAAAAACTATAAATAAGAGTTACACCCTCACTCCAAATTACCATACAAAAATTCAAAGCAAGAGTGAAAACATTAGCAAGCAAGAGTGAGAGGGTGAGAGCATTAGCAAACAAGAGTGAGAGCAAGCAAGAGTGAGAGCATTAACAAGGAAGAGGGACAACATTAGCAACAAGAGTTAGAGCAAGCGCCAAGTCTTCATTGCTCAACTATTCAAGTATCAAGTTTTTAACACGTTCATCAAGCCTTCAAGGTAAGCCATGACCCATGGCCCTTCATAGTTAGTTTTTTAATTTTTTATTTCAATTTAGAATCATAAATTGTTCAACAAATTAATTAAAATGCTGATTTTAGGGTTGTTGAACTGCTGTTTTTGAAAAGAGCAGTTACACAACCCCAAAATCAACATTTAAGTGTTTCCAATTTTTGTTTAAACACATTTATAAGCATCTATAAGTTTACACTTTTAAAATTTAAACTTTATATTCATTATTTAACTATTTTAATTTTACTAAATTTTTTGAAATAGTTTAAATTTATTTATTAATTTATAGAACATTGAAATATTGTATATTGATACTTGTCAAATTAGGATTTCATCTTTCATGTATCCTTTGCTTTTGCGCTTCGTGCGACTTGAAGTAAGAAAAACAAAAGTGAAATTCTTTTGTCTTGAGCCATTGCAAAATTATTATTAAAATAATAAATTTCATTTTTAAACAATTCAATTTTATTTCTTGCAGTGTCAGCATGAGTCCTTCTCACAGCATGAGTGATGAAGAGGGAGAGCAAGAGCCTATGGGGGTTGAGTACGAGACTCCAAGTACAAATGTGAGGGGGGTTGAAAGAAGTAGTTCTATTGGGAGTGCAATTGGACACTTTAGTTGTCCTAAGTTATTGGAACCTTTTGCCAAGGGTCCCTTTGATAAGAGGCCCATGTAAGTTGAATTTTAAAGGCAACATTACAAGAATTAATGCACATCTCCTTCATGTCTGAGACAAAGGTGTGGGGCCATGTGACAAGTTGTCACTAAAAGAAAGAGCTGAAATAAATAAATTGTGGGGTTGCAATAAAGAAGGAAACCCTGTATCTACTACTTTGCCAATGAGGAGTGGTACTCCTAGTTGTGCTAGAACTTTCCTTGATGCACGACTTACTACTTATCCATCTAGTCCAACTTCAGAGGCAACAACACCTAAGGGGAAACACAAAATGACAGGTAGCAGTGATGCTGCAAACATAGTGGCAGAGTTATTCAATGTGCAAAATAAGAATGATGCAAATGATACCATTGGCTAACTCTTCTTTGCATGTGGGATTCTATTCCATGTGGCCCACTCTCCTTATCATAAGCATGCTGTGGAAAAGATAACAAGAGTAGGACCAACATATGTGGCACCAGGGGAGACAAAAGTGAGGACAACAATCTTGGATAAGATCTATTCCAAAATTAATATTCTAATGGAGAAAATGAAGGCTACCTGGGTCACTATTGGATGCAACATAATCATGTATGGGTGGATAGACATTAGACATCATCCATTCATCAACATCAATGTCACATGTACAAAGGGCCTTACTTCCTCAAGCTATTGATTGTTCAAGGCACCTCAAGGATGCTGATTTTCAGTTCCAAATCCTTAGAGATGCTCCTAAGAAGGTTGGATTGGAGAATGTGGTGCAAGTTGTGAATGATGCGGCCCATGTATGTAGAGTTGCAGGGAAGTTGATTGAGGCAGCCTACAAACATATTTGGTGGACTCCTTGTTATGTGAATGATGAATAATGCACTCAAGGACATGAGAAAAATTGCCCTGATCAAAGAGGTCATTGAAGATGTTAGAGATGTGCAGATGTTTGTCAGCAACCACCACACTTCACATGCACTCTTCAGGACCTTCTCTAAGGAGTTTTTGAAAGCTGTAGAGACTAGATATGCATTGTATTTCATTCTCTTGGAGAGGATGCTTGAGTTGCAAGAGTGTAATGCCCCTTTTTAGGGCTGAAACTGACAAATAAGGAAATAACACAATCCCCAATCTGATTTTGGACCAGCAAACTGAAAATTAGATCAGTACGATACAATAGTCTGATTTTTGGAACAACTTCTAAACAACAAGATTTCACCCAAATATCACCCTAGAACTCATCCACAATATTTATAAACCTTTTAGGAATCCTTTAGAACAATTTTCACCATGAAAACCATATCTCAAATATAGTTGGCAATTAATTTATCAACAACAAAAGTACAATTAAGTGAAATAATCAAAGTGGAGGTTTCGAAACCCCAACAATGACCAAATACGAATGATTTCAGCCCTATAAATTATGCCTAGTTTGAATATCAAATAATAAACGAGTTCTGTGCCCTAGAAGGCTCTTAAAATGCCTCCAACCATACTCACTCCATAGGAGAGGGACTCCAAACCATGCAAAAGCTTTTGATAGGTCTTCTCCTTGATGCCCTAGATATAAACCAGCAAGACGATCTTCAATATTTTCCTTCACACCACTCAATTTGGAGAGTTTTCGTTCTCCAAATGCCACAAGGAAGGTTGTCATCCTCCTTGAATGCCACACTATGGATTTTCGTCTTAGTGGAGTTGGAAATGGAGCAATCAGCCCTAGAGTCCAAATAGATAAAGTATATATGCCAAAAAGTGATGTGCAAATGAGCCTATGAGACTCTTTGTATACGTTTTAGTTGGCGCCAAAAGTCATAAGAGTGTAGACCAACCTCTTAAGCTTGCTTTATCTTCTATTTCCATGTTGGAAACTCTCCAATGTTGCCGACCTCTTAAGGAGCTTACTTTATCTTTTAATTTCATGTTGGGAGCATTATAACCCAGCCGACTTGCCTTAGGGAGTAAAACACCAAAGAAAAACAGTAACATTAAAAGAAAATAAAAACAAAACCCAAGGACTTCCCTTGTGCAATTCCTTCTTGGCCACCGGAAGAGAAATGACATGACGTCTTCAATTGGTGCTAGTTTGAAAAAGGGGACATTACAAAGAGGCATTGCAACTAATGGTCATGACAATTGAGTGGAATCAGTGGCCCAATTCCAAGTTTGAGCAAGGGAAGAGGGTGAAGGAGATGGTGAAGAGTGATACATTTTGGGTTGATGCAAAATACATTGTCTCCATCATTACTCCAGTCTTTAGAGTCATTAGATATGGGGACTTTAATGCACCTAGCCTTAGAGAGGTGTATGAGTGATTGACAATATGCTCCGCCAAATGAAGGCCATTGTATAAGAGAAAGACCCTACATTGCAATTCTACAATGACCATATTCAACAATGACCATATTCAACCAATCATTCACTAGAGATGGGAGAAGCTTAACACCCCCTTGCACAAGGCTGCCTATGCATTGAACCTGAAGTGGTATGTGCAAAGGCTTGGCAGAGTTATCCCTATACAACATGCAGAGGTGACGAAGGGGTTCATGAAGGTTATTCAAAAAAATGTACAATTCTATAGATGTCAACACTATTCGTCTAGAGTCGACAAAATTTGCCACTCTTAGGGGATATTCAAAAGAGGCCAAGATGGATAGGGAGACTATCGTGCAGGAGGACCCAATTTTGTGGCGGACTATGCATGGACCTGATTCTTTGACGACCACACTAACCATTCGCTTGCTGTCCTAGGTTTCTAGTTTTTCTACTTCTGAGAGGAACTGGTCTACTTATGGCTTCATCCACTCTATGGAGAGGATCGGATCAAGATTACCTCTAGGAGGGCGGAGAAGCTTGTAGCTGTGCATGGTGCCTTACGTCTCATTGACCGCAATACACTTATGTACAAGGAGAGTCTAGTAGCCCGATGGGATGTAGAGCTAGAAGAGCCATCTCAGATTGATGATGATGTGGCACATACAGGGTTGGTTGGCATCAATTTGGAGGAGCTTGACCTTGAGGATAGCAATTTGAGTGATGAGGAGTTTGGCACAGCTGCGGACTCTGAGGATGATCATACTCATTAGAGGCATTGAGCTACTGACCAACTGTATTTGAATTTTGAATGTAATCATCATTTTGAATATAAATATTAATATATTGATATTTGGCATTTTCATCGTTCAATGCAATGTGTCTAGTATTTCAAAGTTTCATTTGTTGTTCCTTATACATTTTTTTATAACTATTTTTCAAGTACTTTATATATTTGCACCACCGTCCCTTTGCTGTCCCCCCGCCGTCCCCAAACGAAAGCCCTTGGTCCCTCTGTCTCCGAGACCCTTCCTCCCATCCCGAGACTCCATGGAACATTGAGTTACATTTAGGTGAGGAGTTTTATGCTGATAAATGAAAAACATTATCTAATGTTTAATTAGTTAATGTTCACATAATAACTTTAATACCTCCTTGGATGTCCTCAATTATTGAAGATGTTGGTATTTGAAGGATAATTTTCTTTTTAAGATGTTTGCATCTCTATTAATCGATTCCCGACATTTACATTCTCATTGGATGCCCCTCTTTTGCTTCTTGCCTTCAAAGGACATAGAGTTGCTAGGGAGGACATTTACTCACTTCATATTTAGTTCGCCTAGAAATCTCCACCACAACCTCTTAGCACCAAGATGACTTTCTATGCCAAGCACTTTTTACAAGTTGTTGATGGCACCATTTCTGTACCCAATTGTCTCCAATCCCATCAATCATATGACTTGAGGATTTCTAATATTCAGCTAAGGGCCTGTTCCCACCAGTTACAAGTTGGGTTGATTAATTGTATTCCTCATAGTGATGGGATTTATTGTCTTTGTTCTCTCTAGAGTTGGAGAACGAGGAGTGCTTTATTTTGAGAAATCTCATTTACTATGAGATTCAAGAGGTTCTTTTCCACCTCTTTCTGTTATCTTCAGCAGAACCGGTTGGATTTTTTCCTTTGGAAGGTTGCTAGTCTCAGGCATAGAGCATTGTATGGGTCCTCCAAGGTCCCACCAGATTGATTACCTCCTTTCAGCCTATCATGTACGTTGGAGTAATAAGTGTCCCTTGGGTTTCATTGGTCCACGTGGTTGGATACAAATCAATGAGATCGCCTTTCACTACTGATTTGTTACAAGGATATCCAATCCCTGTCAGTCACTGACGGGGCATCTTGGATTTTGACTTAATGTCATGGGTTTTGTAATTTCCCTTCCTAGCAGCCCAGGGCATGAGGATATGTATGCATTACCATTTTTCTCTCCACTTATGGAGACTCTTCAGCCTTGGGTGTTATGAGAGGTTCTAGGGGAAGCTTCTTGCTTCCCCCTATGATTGTCCAACTTGACTCCCTTAGCCAATGGCATTCTACCATTGAAATCATCCATTCTTGCATTGGTCCTTTTGCGTTGGTGGATGATGACGCCATTGGTTCTTATTTTATTGATGCTGTTGGTTCTCTTCTTGTTCCATGAATGTTGATATAGATGCATGGCATGCAGTGTCACAAGGTTTTCTCAATATGATCATTTGAGTTTGAATTTTAGCAATTTTTCACTATGGCAAAGCAATTCACAAACTTCAGCAGTTAAACCTGCCTGTCACTAAATCATATACATGAATAGAAATCACCAATAATCACTAGTATTCTGAAATCATGGGGTTCACTTGTTACAGGCTTATAGCATAGCAATCAAAAATTGCACTAGGTCACATGCCCTCACTGACAAAAAAAATAAAAAATATGGAAATTTTGTAATTTAGAAACCCTTAACAGTGCTGTTTCTGGAACTTGAATATTGTTAACAGTGTTGTGTATGGAACTTGAATATCTTTTAGTACTTTACAGTACCATAATTGAATTTGAATACCCTTAACAGTGAACTTGAAAAGGAATATTGGATCTTGAATATCCTTAAAACTATGGTGCTTCTCATGTGAGAGGATCAATCTGTATGTGTGACGATCTGCACTTAGAGAATGTATTGTGAGCTCTAGTATTGTGCATAGCAAGAATAAAAAGTTAAAAGACTGAATGTGAAGTTAGATGATATTAAGTTATAAATAAGTGACAAGTTTATAATTTGTGCTGTAATATTAGACAAATTTATAGGTTATACAGTAAAGTTTATATTATTTGACTTTATGGTTATACAGCGGTTTAGAGTCTCTCAAACACATTGTTTACAAGTTAATGTTCTATTTTTACAAGTTATAGGAAGTCAACACTATTGATGTTATATTATACTAATTTTTAGATTTGTAAAAAAAATAAGGTTGTTGACATAAAACTTAATTATAAGTGATAGAAGTTTATAATTTGTGCTATAATATTAGACAAGTTGATAGGCTATATACCAGAGTTTATATTATATAACTTCATGGTTATACAATGTTTTAGAGTCTATTAAAAACATTGTTTACAAGTTCATATTCTATTTTTATAAGTTACAGGAAGTCAACACTATTGATATCGATGTTATATTATACTAGTGTTTAGATTTGTAAATATATATAAGATTGCTGACATCGAACTTATATATTAATTACAAATTTTACTCAATTAAATATAACATCTTTCTAAAGAAAATGTAAACTATCTCACTTTAGATTAAATAGAAAATTAAAACAGCTAAAAGATTATATTAATTTACTTTGTATTTAGAAGTTAATTAAATATTGAAAATAATTGTTATGAATTTTATCCGTTCTGAATACAAACCTTGTGACTTAGTGTGACAGAACTGGTTCCAAGCCCCCTGTTCAGCCTTAACTATGACCTCTTTCTGCTCCCTGCCTCCCTCAAGGAGTCCTTCCCTCGCATTGCTATTTATATTTGTATTTCTATATTATAGCTAGGCTTTATTCACTTTATGTTTTCCGCTTCTACTTATGTTTTCATTGTTTGTTTTAAAGTTTTAGTTCTTGGTCGTTTTTTCAGTTCCTAGGGTTCTGTTTTATCCTAGCATTTTTTCTAGTGTGACTGGACTATTTTTGAGTCCCATTGACCTAACTCAGTCACTCTGTGAAGATTAATATCACTTCTGATTTCTTTCTCTATTGACTCATCATATATGGCATAGTTATTTCTGAAACAATCCAAGTCTTGGTTTTCCTTAGTTCTTTGCTAAAACTCTTATGATAAGAGTATGAAGGATTTCACTTTTTTCATATATGTGGGGAGCAAGAGCAACAATATTGATGCACAAGCAGTTATGCTTTTGATTTTCACGTCTAGAGAGACTAACTTTAGCAAAAATGCTAATTATTTTATGAACGTTGGATGTTAGTGTAAACTATAGTCAGGAATAGCTAGAATAAATGAAATTGTTTTGTGTTTGTCTATTTGATTTTTGTTTCTAATATGAAAGTTTTTGTGAAGGTAGTAGTGAGGGCATGGAATGGCTTGGGTGGACAGAAGTCATTTTCAAAATTTGGAGGAGATGATGACTCCCACAATGATTTCAAACCTGTAAACAAGGCTCCGGACGATGTTCCATCTGCACGTCAGCTGGTGGAGAAAGTACGAGTTACTAGCTTTAGTGTTGTCTTAGATGTCATGTTTTGGTTGGAAGGCTTATTGCATTAAGCTTTCATACTGATGTTTCCAGTAGGGGATAACTCCTGTTGACAAAACAAATGCAAAATTGTGATTCTTTTTCCAAATGTTGTTGAGATATAGATTCTGTAAACAGGATGTGAAAGAAAATCCTATAATGCTATACATCAAGGGTGTTCCAGATGCTCCTCGCTGTCGTTTCAGTGCATCGGCAGTTAAACTCCTGATGGAGTATGGTATGTGAAATATCCTTTTACTAAATTTTGTGATACTTAGCATTAACATATCCTTTTCCTAAGGTTTCAATTATTGAATAGTATCATGTTCTGTTTATTGACTTGGAAGTTTGGAACGTTGATTTCTTATTGCATTATTCATTTCAAGAAGTGTCCTACTTGAATGTGGCTATTTGTTGGGAAAATTTGCATTGGCTATTCAAGAATTATAGCAACAAGTTTCTTGCTTAGCATTGCGAATTATATTCTGTTAGTAAGAGAGAAAAAATGAAGAGAAATGGAAGGCACACAACACACATACATCTTTTGTGTGTACGTCTTTTTTAAACCAAATAAGAAATTGCATATAGTTGAGGAGGTTGATAACTGAACACTAGTTAATAAAAATTAATTGTTAACTAATAACTTTTATACCCCCCCGCAATGGCTAAACTAGAGACTACTCGTTTGTCCCAAAAGTTTAAGAGGGACAAAAGTGAAGAGAAATATCACTAGCATCAATCAACTGTTAAATGTACTGATGATGAATCTTAATGTGTTTGATGCGAGCATGACATATTGGATTCTTCACCATCTTCAATATATCCTGATTGTCATAGGAAATGGCAAATGGAGTAGGTGTGGTCTGAGGAAGCTGAAGATCAATTAAAATCCAACGTAGCCAAACTGCTTCACAACTGGCACTGAAAGCTGCCTTGTACTTTGCTTTAGTGGAAGATACAACCATAGTATGCTGAAGCTTGGTCTGTCACGTAACAACTCTCGAAGCAAATGTAAAAATATACATGGCGGTAGACCTTTGAGTATCTATTGATCCTCCCCAATGACAGTCTGTGCATTCTGTTAATCAGAAATCTTTTGTCCTCTGATATAGGATGCCAAAGTCAATAGTTCCTTAAACATATCACAAAACTCGTTTTGCTGCTATCCAATGTATAAATTTTGGTTGAGACAAGTACCAAGAAAGATAGCTAACAGAAAAACATAGATCTAGTCATGTGGATGTAAGATATACCAAGCTTCACACCAATTATCTGTAAAGTGATTTATTGACTGGTAATGGATCATCATGAGCTGACATCTTCAACCTGAACTCCATAGGCGTAGATGAGGGATTGCAATTTGTCATCTTAAACTTCTTTAAGAGACTACTGGCATACTTTGGCCTGAGCCATGAAAATGAGATCGTCATGTTGCTAAAATCTACACTTAAGCAATAGTGTAGCATGTCAAAAGCAAGACATAAACCAGATTTGACTCACTGAATTATAGTATTGCCTGTGATAGCAAGATCCTCAACATAGACAACAAGTATTACAATGTCATCACCATCGCTTTTGACAAAGATTCAAATCAAAGAGACACCTTCTGAATCCAAAATTGTGTAGTTGCTGATCAATCTTTATTTACTAGGCTCCATGAGAGTGACCAAGTCCATACAAAAACTTAATTAAACTGCAAACTAGACGATCATGACCGGTACCTAAAAAACTTCAAGCTGCACCATGTAAACCTCCTTGTTCAAATCTCCGTTCAAAAAGGCTGTCTTTACATCCATTTGAAATACCTTCCAACCAAATTGAGCAATTATAGAGAGAAGCAACTAAACCTGACCATCTTTGCAGTATAAGCAAAAGCCTCCTCATAGTTTATTTCCAACTGTTATGAAAATTCTTTTGCAACAAGAAGAGCCTTATTCTTGTCCAAGTACCATTGGCATTGCATTTCACCTTATACTTCCATTTGCATCCAATTGTTTACTTGGAGGCAATTCCACCAACTTCCAAGTATTGTTCTTCATCAATGGCAGTCTCCTATTTTGTTTTCCTTTTGCTGTAGAATATCTCTGTGGTTTAGGTATCATAAAGAGGTCAGATGCGAGAGAAAAACAAACATGCTTTGCCGAATAAACAATCTTCTTTCCTGACCTCCGGGCCTGTGCATTTGATTGACGAATTTCATTCTTTCGCACATCATGTATAGTGGATTAAAACTGTTTAGGCATCTGTTGTACCTAAGAACCCTATGGGGACTGAATCTCAGCCTGATTATTGATCACCTCGAGTTTGCGTCGTTGATAGACCAGCATAGTATAAATGTTATCCATAGGTGCCATGGGCTGTTGTACTGGAATTTGAGGAGTGCTATATGAACTAGAGTTCTCATCTTTCAAAGGAACCACAACCCTAAATTCAAGTATCTTAGAAATTGCTTTCTGGTTACAAATAAGGTAGGATTCTAACTCCTTCACATCAATATCTCGACTAACGATTATCTTGTCAGTGGAAATCAATAAGTTTGTAAGGCTTAGATTGGTCACTATAGCCAACCAAGAAATACCATATACTCTTGAGTCTTGGCATCTAGTTTACTTCTTTCTCTATCAAGAATCAAAGTATATGTAGCATAACCAAAAACACGAAAAGCTGCTACCTCAGGTTTGATTCTGGACCAAGCTTTCTTAGGTGTGACATTTTACAAAGCTTCGCAAGTATTAGAGTATAAGGCTTATTAATAAACACATCATTAGTTATGTATTAAACTATAAGATGGTTGTAACTATGTCAAGCGCTTTCTAACTAAAACATTCATAATATAATGACAAACACACTTCCATAGTGTGTAATCCATTTCTTCTTCATTCTTGTTCACATATTCCAACATTGGTATCAGAGCTAGACAAGCGAGGAAAGAAAGAAGTGAAGAAGATTGGTCCCATTAGGGCACGAAGTTTGAATCGAAGGAAATGAAAATATTTTCGTTTTGATGTTGAAGGCATTGTACTCGCGTAGGGAAATTGAAGGAAATCACAAGAAAATTTTCGAGGGACATTGAGGGAAAAATCGAAGTGAATCGAGGGCACCATTATACAATATATAGAGTCATAGTCATGAATATGCATTCATGAACAATTTTGATAGGGCAAAAAAAATATAGTTAAGGTTTTTGCAGCATTTTCAACACACTATGGGATTTTCAACTCATTTTTGTGGCATTGTGGAATCTTTCATGGGCTTCTTGGAGCATGTTGAAGATTTTGTGTTAGGGCACGAGCGGTATAACCATGCAAATACAAGAGCATGAAATAGCCACAAAACTAGACATGAATACAATCATGAATCGCAAATAAATAGAGTCATGTAAGAGCATTAAACCTAGTCACAAGGGCCTGAAAAGAAATTGTGAGGGATGGAAAAGCCAAAAATTGAGGTTGAGGAAGCAGAAACGAGGTCAAATCACGAATTTATAGGGTTTCACAGCATTTTTGAAGCCTGCCTGGTAATTTTCTCTCTATTTTTTGAATAAGTAATGATATTTATTTTACCTTTAGTAAGGAAATTCCAGTAGAAAAATATTCATGTCTAAATTTTCATACTTGAAAAGTGAAAATACAAATGCAACTTATGAATAAAAATTTGTGGGCCAAAATAAATGGGAAAGAGAAAACACCCACCGATGCCTCTAAATTGTTAGATTGACAGAGATGGCAGAGCGATAGCTATTATTGGCCTTGCTTTTTTCGACCCTGAGCTTCATCATTTAGACCTAGAAAAATCATCCAAGGAAATTTGGGATGCTCGCCAAAACTTGGGGAATTCGGCCCAAAAACTCTCCATATGCCCTCAAGACTCTGAATATTCGCGAATATTTGCCAAAACTTGGTGAATTTGGCCCAAAAACTTACAAAATGGTTGGAAAGGCATTTTTGGCACTGAAAAAATGACCTACTTCAGCTCTCTTTTGGGTTTATCTATGTCTCTATCATAAAATTGTTTTGCTTTGCAGATGATCGCCCAGTTTTAACTAGACCTATCTCTCCCTTCCTGCCTTAGTATCCCATAATATTTTCTATTGCTGCAACCTTTTGTACATCATTTTATAAAAAACATGCGTATAGAATTATGCAGATTATAGTTTTCAAGTCTGTCGAGAAGGTAGAGAAGGTATTTAGCTACTCAAGCAGAGAAAACTTGAAGATGATTAAGAGTGGAATAGGCTCTAATGCCTAGGCAGCAGACTGTAAGAAATGTGAATTTTAGAGAGAAACAGTTAAAGGTAAAAAACAACAGCAGCACAAAACAGCTAAAGAGAAGACCAAATTTTTATTGTTGCTACCCTCTATAAATACATGTATAATGCCTCTAAAAATAGCTATATCTTTATTAAAAGCAACTAACTCAATTGAAGTTTCCAACTGTGTACTCAATCCTAGAATGGTTGTTACAACTTTCAATGAGTAATGACAATCATCATAAATTCATAATGCTTATCAGCTGGTGGTTGTATTTACATGATGATGCGATTTTGTTTGTATTTGTATTCAAATCTAATAGATAACACTAACCCAACACTTTACAGACTAATTTGATACCTTTGGTAGCTATATTTTGCATAAATTTATATTTTAAAAAGAAATTTGCATATTTTTTAACTTGCCCATTATTGCCGAATATTCGCTGAGTCTTGCCGAGTCAATTTTTTTGGGTTTTTCAAATATTTTCCAAATATGAGTATGCAAATTATGATTTGAGGTCCCTTATCAGATAACTAGCAGAAGTCAAAGCTACGATAGAGGATGAGGATGTCAAAGCTATCCTATAAAACAATTTGTCTTGTCTTCAAAATACAACAATGTAATTTTTACCCTCAATCAAATTCAATCTCAATCTTTAAATGATATGATTGTAACTCTTCTAGCTGAAGAAAAGCGGACAGCTGTAGAAGATGCAAAAGGTGATCCTCAACAAGAAAGTGCATTTTATTCCCGGACTAGAAACTTTCGTAGAAAGTCAGATAAAGATAAACAGGAGATTGAATGTCATTATTGTAAGAAAAGAGGTCACACATCATGGGATTGTCATGTTCGAGCCAATGATGTGCTCAAGGGTAAAGGCATATCAAATGTAGCCAATATAGGTATGGTTGAAGACTCACTAGATGTTGAAGGTAGTGAGGAAAGCGATGAATACATAATATAAAGATGCTCTAAACTTTCAAGGCAAGAAAGGTTACATGGTAGATGCTCTGTATGGATGGTTGCTCAAATAGTTCGGGAAATTGTGGATCTTAGAAATTATACCCTCACGAGGGTCATGAGACAACTTGATGGAGCTTGTGGATGGCTCAACATGGATGGTTGTCCAATAATTTGTGAGATCTGTGATTCGGGAGTTTGGGGAGTTGGAATTTGGGAGCTCGGAAATTAATCTCGGGAGCTACACCTTTACAAAGGTCATGAAGCAATTTGATGGAGCCCTACCTAGTCAAAGCACTGCTTTCAAAGTGAAAGCCTCTGAAGATTATGTAGTTTTTTTTTGGTTCTAGATTTTGTTAGTATGTTTGTTTTTACTTTCTGTAGAATAATCCTTAAGAGGGGGTATTAGAGTATAAGGCTTATTAATGAACACGTCATTAGTTATGTATTAAACTAAAAGACGGTTGTAACTATGTCAACTGCTTTGTCAGTAAAACATTCATAATATAATGATGGACACACTTCCATAGTGTGTAATCCACTTCTTCATTCTTCCTTGTTCACATATCCCAACAAGGACTCCTATTTAGGTTATTCACCGTCATGTTTATTGCTTCTTTCTAGTATTTGTACGACACGAATCTACTGTGCATCATGTGCTGAGCCATCTCCATGACAATTATGTTCTTTCTCTCAACCACTTCATTCTTTTGTGCAATGTATGAGGTTGCCGACTGTTGTTCAATTCCTTGCCGTAGTAATCCGTGAACTATCTGGAAGTGAATTCACCCCCATTGTCAGATCTTGGTGTTTTAATCCCTCTGTTTGTCTAGTTTCTTACCAATGTTTTGAACTTTTCAAACGTTGCAAAATAGTCAAACTTATTTTTCAAGTAGACCCATATCTTCTTGGATAAATCATCCACCAACTCAAAATACCTTTGTAATGTCCCTTTTTGGGATAAAAACCGAAGATATGGGTTTGGCCACAAACCCTAAGAATCAGATCTGAAAATACACCACACCACAATTGAAATATAATCTGATTTTTATGACAACAATTCCCACAATAATATAAACCCTAGTAATGAATTGAAAAGGGTTTTAAATGCAACATAAAACCATCCACAATAGCTGAAAACACTTGTAAAATAATTATTTCATGTATGGCAATCTAGACTGCACAAAAACGCCCTCCCCCCCTTCGTACCAGGCTGGAAATGTTTCTAGTACCGGTATGGGTAGGGGAGCGTTGTGGGTATGTTTTGGGTACGTACCCACAAGTCCAGGGTATGCTGCGGGTATGGAAAACCGTACCCTAGGCCTGTGGGTACGTACCCAACAGCGTACCCCAGGCAAAAAAGGTTTTTTTTTTCCTGCAATGTTTGTGACAACCCAAAAAAATTGTTTATATTCATCCAAAAATTCGAACCATGCTTCTTTCAATATTATTTTGCTATGTGAGATTCGGATTTGCAGTGTTGAGTGTCTTTGCATGCTGTATTCGCGTATGGCTTTGGAATGACCATCGAACCTTGTGACTGCATGTTGTATTCACGTATGGCTTTGGAATGACTCCCATTTGCTAGGTCGCAGGAGACTTTAGATGGAAAATACAGTTCGCAAAAGACTCCATTCGCCAGTTCAGTCGCTGCACCATAGGTTTACCTCGACCTTCAATTAAATGGCCTTTAGCTCATTAGGTTTACGTTTAGGTTTTTAATATCTTTTATTTTTAAGTTTGGTTGTGGTTCTTTTTAATTTTTAATATTTTCATTACTTAATTCGAGTTTTTGTTATTTTATTAAAAATATATATTATTTAGTTATTAGTTTTTTGATAATAGATATTTGAATAAATTAAATTTACAATTTATAATGTTTCAAACATATAAATATTAAAATAAATGAATCAAAACAAACTTAAGTGTCAATTCTCAAAGTATAGGAAATTTGTTTTCATGTTCTATGAATGATTTTAAGTTGTATGAGTATTAAATTTTAATAAATATGCAATGTATGAGTATTAAATTTCAATAAGTATGCAAATGTTTCTTTATATATATATATATATATATATATATATATATATATATATATATATGTAACGTACCCAAAAGCATATTGTACCCGAGGTTTTTAAAAATTTGCCATTTCAGCATACCAAAACCGTACCCGTATCCGTACCGGTACCCATATCCGTGCAGTGTAGATGGCAATATTTATCCATTCAATTTGCAACATATAAATGGAGAAAACGAAAGATAACACACTTCTATAATTAAATTTGGAATAGAAGCAGGACAGCCACATGCAAGGGCTGAAAACCCTAGAAGAACTCCACCAAAAATCACAAAACCATGGATTCCAACCTTATAAATTATGCCAAATCTGATTATGAAAGAAAAACTGAATTCCGTGCCCAAGAAGACACTAAATCACACCCTAATACGAGTCGCTCCAACTAGGAGAGGCTTATCAATGCATAAAAATGAATGTAGATGACTTCCTTTATCCTTCAATGCCCAAATCTTCAAAATGGTCTTCAATGTGTCTTCACTTCAACCAAGGATGGAGGGTTTCCGTCCTCCAACCAGCCATAAGAAGGGTTTTCGTCCTTCTTGGAAAGAGCAACACAATTGGATTTTCACCCAAAAGTGGAATGAACTAAGAGCACTCAACCCAAATAACAAGTGTAGATAAAATTTTCAAGTCGCTCCAACTAGGAGAGGCTTATCAATGCATAAAAATGAATGTAGATGACTTCCTTTATCCTTCAATGCCCAAATTTGCAAAATGGTCTTCAATGTGTCTTCACTTCAACTACGGATGGAGGGTTTCCGTCCTCCAACCAGCCACAAGAAGGGTTTTCATCCTTCTTGGAAAGAGCCACACAATTGGATTTTTACCCAAAAGTGGAATGAACTAAGAGCAATCAACCCAAATAACAAGTGTAGATAAAATTTTCCAAAATAGATGCATGCAAATGAAGCCATAACAATCCTTAAATACCCCAACCTTGGCGCCAAAGGCCAATTAGGCAAGGCCGACCTCCTTTTGGGGTTATTTAATCATTAATTTGGCCTTTAAAAACCTCCAAGCCAGCCGACCTGCTA
Organism: Taxus chinensis; assembly: GCA_019776745.2. Taxonomy (NCBI): domain Eukaryota; kingdom Viridiplantae; phylum Streptophyta; class Pinopsida; order Cupressales; family Taxaceae; genus Taxus; species Taxus chinensis. The sequence continues at coordinate 649,243,608 of CM034147.1, read as the reverse complement.
AAATGAAGAAAATACTAAAAAGAAACATTGAAAATTAGAAAAGAAAGATGCCATGAGAACCCAATTCCTTTCCTAGTTCAACCAAATTCATTGCCATGAAGAGGGAATGACAAGAAGTTCATAATTAGGCTCTTATATAAAAAACGGGGACATTAAAACCTCGAACCGAGGATTGTTGGTGATTTCCAAGATGTCCCATAAAAAAATCATGAACAAGATCTAAAAGCTTCTTCGCACGCTAAACACCTTCAATTAGAAATGGCTTCCACTTCTACTTGCCAACCAAACACCTTGCATACATATCTTGTTTCTCTTTAATAGTCAACAAGCCAAGAACCATGCTAGCTCTTCTAAGTTTGGCTAAGTAGTGAAGGTTGAGATGTACAAACCTCTCATTCCACAACACGTTAGTATTACCCTCCATAATTAATGCATGTAAGTTGACTATGGTGTTAATAAGTTTATGCGACCACCTTGCCCAATGTCTAGGGCAACTATCCAGTCTAATTTTACATCAGACAATACATTTCTTCCTAGAGAAATTCACAGTGATTTTGAGATTTTTCAGTTAACTGACTAATAGATAATAGATTTTTATTCATTCTAGGAACATATCTAATATTCTTGACAATGAACTTTTTAGCATCATTTAATACTATGCGGACATCTTCTATCCCTTTTGCAACATGCATTCGCCCATAACCTAATGTAACTGAATCAAAACAAATTGTATTCACAATGAATTTCACATAGTAGTCCTTCTGGCACATGAAATGTCTAGATGCACCGAAATCAAAGATCTAGCAATTGGTATGTCTATCGTTTGCGCATGACACTATGATTGGTGACCTTCAATAGAGTGTTTTGTGTAATGTCCCTCTTTCTCGAATAGTTCGGTCGAAGACCTTTGGCCTGTTTTGTCTACCCGACGGCCAAAGGGTGTTTTCAAGGGTGACTTCGGTTTATTATTTTTATTATATGGTGCTCAAAATAAAATAAAATATCATTAAAACACATATAATGAATCAATACACTGTTTAAGTGACTTTGACTTAGGAAAGTGCATTTAAATAAATTAATAAATTATTTAAAGTGCCTTCCTAGCCAAAAATGCGACTTGCTTGGGTAAGGGTCAAATAAACCCAAAAAATGCGACTTGCTTAGTGAAGGAAATAATTAATTAAATATTAATTATATTGATTTGGGGAAAAAGTGGGACTTGCACCTTTGGAGGGTTTTTTGGTTATAGGGGAAAAATGCGACTTGGGGAAAAGGCATTCAGAAGATTATTATTTTTACCCGGCAGTTAGCACTGAGCTTTTGCAGACAAAATCCAAGGACGGAAACCCTCTGGATTATTCCTCTTGTGGACGGAAACCCCAGGAGTAGTGAGAGAAGCTTCCATCCAAGGATCTTCATTGTTTACACAGGTTATTCATCATTTCAGTAGTTTCAAAGAAAAGAATAAATTGCAATAGTGGGCATTTGTACAACTTCCAGAGTGGGGCAACTTATTCTACAGTTGTTTTATGCAATGTTTGAGGTATTTTTCATGTCAGTTTATTATTGTATATTTCAACCACAAATATATATCAAATCGACTGGGGTTGGATCATTTACAGAGGATTTTAGACAATACTTTTTATCATTTCATCTGCAGATTTCTGTATGTGATTACCCTTATCATTTATCATCAGAAATCAATATTGAATATATGGTTGCATTATTTATGAAGAAATCTGCCATTAAAACCCTAGGCGCCTTTATATAAATTCATCCTGTTTGTGGGGTTTTGCATTATTTAATTTGTTTATGCAGTATGAGAATGTTGTTCCATGAATTTGCTTGATGTTATCAATTCAGCTCTACACCTGAGTGTTATTTATAAAAAAAAAAGGTATTCAAGCAAAAAGGGGTTTGGGATCTTTTATTTTGGGCTGCAAATCCTGTAGAGATGGAAACTGTCTGTGAATACCTTGAAAATCATGATTAAATAATCAAATATGGGTCTGCGAGTTTTCCTGTGAATACTCTTGGTATGCACAATTTTGTTTTCTCTGCCTTCAACCGTGCCCTGACGCAATTTGAAACTAAAATATTTGAAAGTCGAATTTTGGTGCGCTAACGTTTGCAAGTTTTTTGTCTTCCTTCCAATTGATTGCAAATCAACATTTGTTACCTCTTGGAAAACACAACCCTCTTGATTTGCACGATGTATGCATTGCCATTTTTAAACTCTTGTTATTGTCAAAAGAAATTGAAAATCCATGGTCATGAGATTCTCTTCCGGTTTCATAGTTATTGCAAGTTTCTTTTTACGTTCACTTGATCTTCACCTAACATGCACGTTTTTCTTCTACCTCATTGCACGTGAATCATGTTCTAGCAAGATCCTTTTCCTTTGATTTGCTCAATGTGTCTACACGACCTTATGCATCCTTGAATGGCTTCACCATCATTTCTGTCTTGAAATATTCTTGAAATTCTTCATGATTTCTGCAAAATATTTGGAAAATCCCAAATTTCTCTTGCCGTGTTCTTTCACGACTCTTCCTGACTCATTCTCTTGGAAGTCACGATTTCCCTTAACAAAATCGTTCATTCCTATCACGTTTCAACTTGCATTATCTCTAGCTTCCATAAATGAATGCTTTGAATGCCTCTTTTATAGTTTGTACCCTGCTAGGGATTCCCTAAACTTTGGACGACCTTTTCTTCTAAGTAGGGCTTCTTCAAACTCTCTGTTCGTATTCTTCTCGTAGTGCTTCCTCAAATAGTTGGCTTTGATACAAATGATTGTAAGAGAGAAATAATGATGAGAAATGGAAGACATGACGCTCTTACATCTTGTGTATGTCCATCTTTTATATGAAGTTACATATAGTTGAGGATGTTGATAACTAAACATTAGTTAATAACTAATCGTTGATTAATAACTTTAATACTCTTTTAATGGCTACATTGGAGACCATCCAAGTTTGTCTTGAAATTTTACGAATAAATGGGATAAAGAGGTCTAGTCATTGCATTTGCAAGTTGTTTCTTAGAGGGACAAAAGTGAAGAGAAATATCTCTAGAATCAACCAACTGTCAAGTGTAGAATCAATGTGTTTGGTGTGAGCATGATATATCAGATTTTTCACCATCTTTAGTATAAACCCAATTGTCACAAAAAGGAAAGTGGAGTAGTTGTAGGCCGAGGAAGTTTAAGATCAATCAAAATAGGTTGTAGCGAAATTGCTTCACAACTGGCACTGATAGCTGCCTTGCATTCTGCTACAGCGGAAGATATAGCCATAGTATGCTGAAGATTTCTCTATCACAAAACAACTCTTGAACCAAAGGTAAAAATATGCCCTATGGTAGACCTCCAAGGATCTATTGATCTGTCTCAATCCGAGTCTGTGTATTTTGTCAATTCAAAATTTGTTGTCCTCTGATATAAGATTCCAAAGTCAAGAGTTCTTTTGGCATATCTCAAAACTTGTTTTGCTGCTATCCAATGTATGAGCATCGGTTGAGACAAGGATTGAGAAAAATAGCTAACAACAAAACATAGATTCAGTCATGTGGATGTAAGATGTTTCAAGCTGCCCACCAGTTGTCTATAGAACGATTCATCGACTGCTTATGAATCATCGTAGGCCAACAACTTCAACCTGACCTTCGTAGGTGTAGAAGAGGGATTACAATTTATCATCCCAAACTTTTTTAAGAGACTAGTGGCATACTTGGCTTGAGATATGAAAATGAGATGATCATGTTCCCAAAATTCTACACCTACACAATAGTGTAGGAGGTTTATATCAGTCACGTCAAGAACAACACATAAATCAGATTTGACTTGCTGAATTTGCAGTGTTCCCACTACCTATGGTGACAATATTGCCAACATAAATAATAAGTATGACAATGTCATCCCCATTGCTTGACATAAAGATTTGGATCGAAAAGTCTTGTTCTGAATCGAGAATCTTGTGGATGCTGATTAGTCTTAAAATACTCGTGGAGCCTCTTTAAGTCTGTACAAAGATTTGCTAAACTAGATGATCACAACTAGGTACCCAAATAACCTTCAGGCTGCACCATGTAAACCTCCTCACCCAAATCTCCATTTAGGAAGGTTCTCTTTACATCCATTTAAAATATCTTCCAACCAAATTGAGCTGCCATGGAGAGAAGCAACTGAAAGGTGACCATTTGCAATTGGAACACAAGTCTCCTCATAGTCTATTCCCTCCTATTGTGAAAAGCCTTTTGCAACAAGACTAGCCTTGTGCAAAGTACCATCAGCTTTGCATTTCACTTTGTACACCTATTTGCATCCAATGGAATGCTTACCTAGAGGTGATACCACCAGCTTCAAGGTATTACTATTCATCAATGCGTCATATTCTGCTTGTATGACAGTCCCTCATTCCGGTTTGCATTTTGTTTCAGAATATCGTTGTTGTTTAGGTGTCGTAAAATGGTCAGATGCGAGAACAAAATGAACATGCTTTTCTGAATTAATAACATTCTTTCTTGACCTTTGGGCCTGTGCATCTGATTGAGGAATTTCATCCTCCTGCACATCTTGTATAGTAGAGTAAATACACCTAGGCCTCCATTGGAGCCGAGAAACCTGTAGTGGTTAAATCTCATCCGAATCGTTGATTACCTTAGGTTGGCGACACTAATCTACCATTGTAGTAGATATGTTAGCCATGGGTGCCATGGGCTGTTGTATTGGAATCCAAGGAGTACTATATGAATTAGATTCCTCATCTTTCAAAGGAACCACAACATTAGATTTAGGTACCTCAAGGCTCTGAGATTTTTTGTTTGTTACAAACAAAAAAGGATCTTGGCTCCTTCACATCAACATCACGACTAATGATTATCTTGTTATTGGAAATATAAATAAGTCTATAGGCCTTAGATTGGTCACTACTGCCAACAAATAAAATATATTGTACTCTTGGCATCCAATTTACTCATTTTTCTATTAGGAACCAAAATATATACAACACAACCAAAAACACAAAAAGTTGTTACCTCAGGTTTGATTCCAAACCAAGCTTCGTAAGGTGTGACATCTTGCAAAAACTCCTATTCAGGATATAAATCACCGTGTTTATTGCTTATCCCTACTATTTTATCGCACACCTCTACTATGCATCATGCACAGAGCCATCTCCATGGCAGTTATGTTCCAAATCTCAAACATACCATTCAATAGTGGAGTGTATGGGGATGTCAATTGTTCGTTGAATTCCTTGTTGTAGTAGTCCTTGAACTGCTTGGAAGTGAATTCACCCCATTGTCGGACCTCAATATGTTGACCTGTTTGTTTGATTGGTTTCTCATCAATGTTTTGAATTTTTCAAACGTTGCAAAACAATCAGACTTCTTTTTTCAAGAAGTAGACCCACATCTTGTTAAATAAATCATCCACCAACAAAAAAAATACCTTAAACTAAGGGTTGTTGGTGATTCTAGGATGGCTCACAAAGATCTGCATGAATGAGATCCAAGAACCCCTTTGTATGCCAAGAACTTTCATTCAAAAATGGCTTCCGCTTTTGTTTGCTAGCCAAACACCTTGCACTCATATCTTGTTTTCCCTAGATAGTTGGCAAACCAAGAATCATGTTAGCTCTTTTAAGTTTGGCTAAGTATTGAAGGTTGAAATGTCCAAATCTCTCATGCCACAAAATGCTGATATTACCCTCCACAGTTAATGCATGCAAGCTGATTGTGGCAAAGTCAATAAGCTTACAAAAGCCACCTTTCCCCATTCCTAGGGTAATTACTTGCTCCAATTTTACATCAAACAAAATACTTTTCTTCCCAGAGAAATTCATAGCGATGTTCGAATTTTCACTTTATTGACTAATAGATAATACATTTTTCTTCATCCTAGGAACATATCTAACATTCATGACTGGAATTTTCAGCATCATATAATACTACGTGGACATCTCCCATCCCTTCTATAACATGTGTTCGCCCAATACCTACTGTGATTGAATCAAAACAATGTGTATTTGCAAAAACTTCACATACTAGTAGTTATGGTATGTGAAATGTCCGAATGCAACAGAATCAAAGATACAACTCACACACCATCCAATATTGGTCTCAAGTTATTGTTTCTTATTGATGATCAATAAATTGTGGGAAATTAAATTCTAATTGTTTCTGTGTGCAAAGGCTGGGAATGGCCAAGAGTCACGTTGTTTCATAATATTACATAGGCTAAGGCTGTTCTTTATGGGACTCCCTAACTGCCACTGCACCATTCGGTATCAGAGCGCAAGGAAGAACTTGTCCCTTTTGAGTAAGCACAAATAGTCTACTTTTCACATTTGAGAGTTTGGGTAGAAAGTATAGTTGAAGACATCTTCCAACGAAGAATGTTGGGTAGGAGTTGTAGAAGAGTACCACCATTTGGTATTGGTCGATCATAAATAAGTGGCACCTAGAAGAGGTTTTGCTGCAAGAGCACCCACAGTCCCAAGAGTTACCGAATTGGCGGAAGAGATGAGAGGAATGCAAGCCCTGTTGAAGGCTATGGAAATTGCCCAATGATGAGGTGCTGATGTAGTTGAATACATGAGTGATAATGAAGTCACCATGGAAGCAATTGAAGATCAAGGTGTATAAGAACATTTTTCTTGCATTTTGCGGTCGCAAGAATGAGAAGTAAGCTCAAGATGGATATTCCCGGTGATTCTGGAAGTCTAAATCTTGAAGAGCGTGTTGACTAGATCAATGAATTGGAAAAATAATTTGATTATGAAAGCATTGAAGATCCCAAAAAGGTTACGTTCGCCTGCACTAAGTTGAAGGGTCATGCATCTCTATGGTGGGAGCATATTTAGACTGAGAGGGTGTATAGAGGCAAGGACAAAATAAAAAAGTGAGATAGACTAGTTATGAAGTTGAAAGTCAAATTCATACCTATGGACTACCAGTTAGGTTTGTTCAAAAAGTTGTAGAATTTGCTACGGAAGGAGTTGAGTGTAAAATATTCCATTGAGGAATTCTATAGACTCACTATCAGAGCGGGTCATGTTGAGGACGATGTCGAGAAGATCTCGTGTTACGTGAACGGGTCTTGTAGATCCATCTAGGATGAGTTCTATATGATCCAAGTGCGTTATGTTGAACAAGCCTATCAATCTGTGTTAAAGGCGAAAGAGTTGTCCCACAGACAACACAGAGGAGCACGAGGACGGGGAAAGTTCGTGTGTAGTCATGGACAAGGTGGTGGAAGAGGAAATTTTGTGCAAGAAGGTGAGGTAGGAACATATCTTGGTGATGTTGCTCAGAGAGGTAGGGGATCCTATTGTTGAGGCTGTGGATGTGGATTCACAGGCACATGTTTCAGGTGCAAAAGTATGAGTATAGACATTGGGAGTGCCCACATGCACACAATGATGACGGTAAAAGGAATGATGCTAGTGCACATGTCGCACAAGTTGATGATGAGACTTTTGGATCTGTTTATTACATTAATGAACCACAAACTGAAGAAGCTCTCATGATGATGAGAGTCTTGTTGAAGTTGGCAAAGGAAGAGAATGGTCTCACACAAGAGAATAATTTGTTCAGAACCTCATGCAAATTTGGAGGAAAAGTTTGCAAATTGATTGTAAATAGTGGCAGTACCGGCAAGTTGGTTCCGGAAGAAATGGTAGATAAATTGGGTTTGAAGAGAATTACGCATTTGAATCGGTACAAAATATCTTAGTTGTTGAAGGGACATTGGATCTTGGTAAATGAGCAATGCCTGATAAATTCCTAGATTGGTGAATACAAAGATGAGGTAACGTGTGATGTACTGCCTATGGTGTCTACCATATTTGTCTTGGTAGACCTTGGCAATATGACAAGAAGGTGCATCATGATGGTAACACAAACACCTACACATTAATGATGGAGAAAAGCACACTTTCACTCCTTTGATGGAAATAAGTGAAGAGCTGGACAAGAGTCCACAGACCTTGATGATTTCGTGAAAGCAATTCTTGATAGAGACGGACAAGAAGAGTGCTTGTTTTGCATTAATTGCCAAGCTTGCCTAAGTTGGTGTGTGTAATGGTAGGAGAGGAAGAGACACTTATGCGAGAGGCGAAGGACTCGTCGAGCAAATTAATAGAAATTGTTTTAGAAGATTTGCCACTGTGAAGGAGTATGTCATTGCATGGACTTGATCCCAGGTTTCAACTTTGCCAAAACAAGCGACATAAAGGTTGATATCGCAAGAGAATGTTGAAGTGCAAAAGCAAGTTCAAGAGCTGTTAGATAAATGGTTGACCAGAGAATCCTTAAGCTTGTGCACAATACCAACAGTGCTAATGTGAAAAGAAAATGGTGAATGTGCATAGATAACATAACAATAAACAAGATTACAATTAAATATAAGTTCCCATTTTTATGAATGGATGACATGATATATTGTGTCAATGGATCACAATATTTCATGAAGATACAATCGAACAATGGATATCATGATATTTGCATCAAGGAAGGAGATGAATGGAAGACTGCATTCAAATTGCAAGAAGAATTATATGATTGGTTATGCCATTTGGGTTGAGTAACACATCGATTATTTTCATGTGACTCATGAACAAGGTCCTTAAACTATTTTTGGGAAAGTTTTTCATAATTCACCTTGATAACATTTTGATATTTAGTAGAATAAAGGAGGATCACTTAATGCACTTGTGAAAAGTGTTACAATTGTTGCCAGATGGAAAATTGTTGATAGATTTGAAGAAATGTAGTTACATGAGAGAAGAACTTGTGTATTTGGGATTTCTATTTTCCCACGAAGGATTGAAGATGGATCTAAAAGAGGTGAAAGCAATATTGGATTGGCTGACACATAGGAATACTTTTGAAGTAAGAAGTTTTCATGGTTTGGCGAGTTTCTATAGGAAGTTCATTTGGAATTTCAGCAGTATTTGTGCACCTATCATAGAGGTCACAAGGAAAGATATAAAGGAATTTGCATGGATAACCAACATAGAAAGTTTTCAAAAATTGAAGAGGAAAGTAACTGAGCTGTCAGTGTTAGCATTGTCGTGTTTCACAAAAAAATTTGAGGTCATGATGCAAGTGGATTAGAAATTGGCACATTATTGAATCAAGAAGGAAGACCAATAACATACTTTTGTGGGAAATTGAACGATGCAAAACGTAATATTCAATGTATGATCAAGTGTTCTATGCAATTGCGCAAGCTCTCAAAAAGTGGAGACATTATCTTTTGTGTAGAGAATTTATATTATATATAGATCATCAGACGCTACAGTTTATCAATAGTGAAAAAATTAAATCAGGGAGACATGAAATGGGTGGCTTTTGTACATAGTTATTCATTTGTGTTCAAACATAGAATCCATAACTCAAACAGGGTTCCTGATGCATTGAGGAGAAGAATTGCTTTGTTGAATGAGTTAAGAATTGAATTCATAGGATTTGATTCTATGGAGCAATGTGCAACAAATGAAGATATCTGCGAAGCATGGCATGCATGTGTAGAATCAATGAATGTAAAGAGAATAGCTTGTTTGGATTATTTCATCAGGAAGGCATGTTGTTCAAGGATAGTAAGTCATGTATTCTATGAGGATCAATATGGGAAAATTTGGTTAAAGAAAAGCATAGTAGAGGTCTATCAGGTCATTTTAGATATTACAAGACTTATGCTAGTTGGTGGAAAATTACTTTTGGCCTAAAATGAGTTCAAATGTGCAAAGATTTGTACATAGTGTAGAGTTTTTCTATTGGCTAAATGTAGAAGTTAGAACACAAGGTTGTATCAAGTCATGGGAAGTCATAAGTATGGATTTTGTTTTAGGTTTTTCTTCGGACACAAGTTTTGATTCCATTTTTGTTATAGTGGATAGATTTTCCATTTGGACAATTTTCTTCTTCATATTTTTGAATATGTAATCTTTGTTTCAGATTCTTTTTCTTAAGCACTTTAATCTCGCCTGAAGCACAAATGAGTTCTTCTTCAAGATCTACCTCTCCTTCATCTTCGACATCTTCTTCCTCTTCCAAGGTGTCTTTTCTTGTAGAGGCATCATTTTTTATTTCTATGGTCATCAACAAAGTTTCTTCTCTATCACTGTCTGATATGCTCTCATCGTTTTCCTCAGCTAAGCTACTATCCTTTTTGGAATAGAGGCTTTTCTTGTGCTTACCAAACTTTTTCTTATATTCGTTTTATTTGAAGCTTTTCTTGTATTGAGGTTTACTTTCCTTTTTATTCCTTTGCTCATTATGATTTTCCTCATCATTGCTATCATCCTTATGCGGACATTTAGCAGCAAAGTGTACTGTTTTACCACAATTGAAACACTTGAAAGGTAGCTTACTTTTGTATTTGCCGGATCCCTTTTAAGCTTTTTGATGAACAAAGCCTCCTCATCTTGTTCATCGCTTGATTTAGACCCTTTATTTTTCGCTTTCTTTGAAGCTTTGAAGGTTGTTTCCCTTTTTGATGGTTTTTCTGATTTTGTCCTCATCTCATAGTCTGTGAGAATTCCATGTAACTCATCCATTTTCAACTGGTCTAGGTCTTTCATTTCTTCAATAGCAAAATTTTTTGCAACAAATATTAATGGTAGAGACCTTAGTACCTTTTGAACTATTTCAGATTCTTTAACTTTTTCACCAAGCCTTCTGATGGTGTTAACAATCTCATCCACACAAATAAGATATGCTGCAACATTTTCTTCATCTTTCGTTTTCAAGCTCTTGAACTGTCTTCTATGAGTTTGGAGCCTTTCCTTTTTTACATTGTTGTCACCCCATAGATGGTTTGAAGTTTATCCCAGATGTCCTTTGTCGAATTGCAATGCATTACTTTGACAAATTCTGATTTTGATAAGCCACACAAAATTGCGTTCATGGCTTTTGCATTATTTTCACTAGCCTTCTTTCCGACTGTATCCGTTGGTGGAGTTAGTGGTGTTATATATCCAATTACTATTGCTTGCCAGATATCAAAACCAAGCGCCATTAGATATGTTCGCATCCTTATGCTCTAGAATGTGGAGTTTGTTCCATCGAACAATGGAGCCTTGTTTGTGGAGAAACCTTCTTGAACATGATGACTAGCCATGTGTGCTTTTGAGATCTACCTTCTAGCGGTTAGACTATATATGAAGGAACCTACTCTAATACCAATTGTTAAGCACACACTTATACTGAGGGGGGATGAATCTATATAAGATAAGCTTTTACTTATTAAATCTTATAACCACAATTAAAGCATTTAAAAGCATTCAAATAACATAGCATAGAGCAACACCATATTTACGTGGAAAATCCTCCCTCGGGAAAACCCATAAAATAAGACTGCTTGGATCTACTGTCCAAATCCATTCCAGAATTTAACGCTTTACAAATTGCCGTAGGCACCAACCTACTGGACACCAATCCCCAATGCCAAGCACCAACTCAACTGATTCATGAGCACCAACCCACTGGAGACACTAATCCCCAATTTTGTGAGGCATCGACCTCAACAATATAAACTTCCATCTTTTGTAGTTGGTTCTTCAACCGGATGATGGCAATTCCGCTTCTCTTCATACGCACAAATCAGATCATACTTCCAACATGGACGTTGGTCCAATGAATGAAATCAGCTCACTTTATATTTCTGCTCTTCCTTCTTACTCTTTATTCAAATGATATTCTCATTTTACTTCTGCTCTTCTCTCTTTCACTTCTTCCCTTAAATGATGTTATCTATATCATTTTTTTTGCTCGTCTTTCTCAACCTTTTCATCTATCTTTTCTAGGACAATTTAGAAAATGAAGAAGACTTGTCAAGATTAAGCAAAGAATGGGAAAAACCCTTTTGCTTCAACCTAAAATATCCCAATGTCATCTATTTCGAACCCAAATGAAGTTGGAACTAGCCAAGGTGGTGGGATAGATTGGAAAAAAACAATTGGAATTTAAACATATTCAAATCAGATTTTAAACAGCTGAAAAATAATTAATATTCAAACCCCAACTACTGCAATCTTCCAAAATTATTTCCCGCTTAACCATTCAAGCAAAAATTCTCAAACTTTGGATTTTGAGCCACAAAAATATGAAGAATAATATTCTAAAACCAGATTTCGCATAGCAAACACGAAACCCTAAATTTGCCCTAAAAAGTAGGTCGCCCATGACATTTAGGGCATCAACTCCACTCCAAAAATTATGAAATCATATTCTCCTTATCTCTCCTAATTTCTAACCACATATTGATCCCAAACTGCAGATCTGAATTTTATAACAATAGTTAATCAATTAAAATGCACCCAGAACAACTGAAACTTCAAAAATTAATATCTCACTCAATACTTGGAGTTTTTGCATGAAATAAATTGCAAAATAAAGTAGAACTAAAGAGTTTCCAATGAACTAACAAACTGAATTTTTATCCCACTGAAACCCACTCAAATCTGCCCCTGAAATCTGAAAACTAGTCACTAGGGTTAGGGAAAATTAATTAAATAATTTCCAGCTCATAAAACCCTTCCAAAACCCTTAAACAATCAACCTTTAATCTGAAATAATTGATTAAACACAACAGAAATTAAATCTAGCATAAATAACTTCAAAATATGATAGATCAAACCCCAATACCAGTTGCTATGTCTAAATAAATTGCAACAATAATAGTCATAAAAGTACTTCAAACCCTTCACAAAAATACAGATTTATCATCCAAATAAATGTGCCAACACCAACACAAGAGATCACAATGGAGAGAATAATAAAATCTTCAATATCTTCAACAATGGATCCAAATGAAGCTTACACTGAGAGAGCACAATGCAAGAACTAGGGCATACATCCCAATACTTCAAGCATAGAGTGAAATCAAATGATCAATCAACATAACCCTCTAAGGAAATGCGACCTCCCTTTTATAGAACTAAGGGGTGCAATATCCAATAAAGACCGACCTTTCCCTTTTGGAGGGAAAACATAAACTCTCATTAAAATATTTAATACTAAGACTATGTACACTTTATTTATTTATTAATTAAATAAATAATAGTAACTAACCTATGTGCACATTAAACTAACTAAAGAGACTCCCACTTGTAGCGCTAGACATGCCAAGGGGTTACAATGCAAATGAAAAATAAATATTAATAATGTCTTGAAAAAGGGGACATTACACATGGATGTTGGTCCAATGAATGAAATCAGCTCGCTTTATATTTCTGCTCTTCCTTCTTACTCTTTATTCAAATGATATTCTCATTTTACTTTTGCTCTTCTCTCTTTCACTTCTTCCCTTAAATGATGTATCTATTTCATTTTTTTTGCTTGTCTTTCTCAACATTTTCATCTATCTTTTATAACCTTAATGTGTCTCTTCCCAAGAGGGATGACTATCAAAAGATATATCTTGTAAATTAATATTAATTAACTTCTTTAACTCCTTCCAAATGGGTCGGCTGGGCTTGTATTTAATCTTTGTTTATTTCTTTTATTTCCTTAGATGAAATCGCTGGCCCTTTCATAATTAAAAATGTTGGTATACAAAGCGATTGTTGCTCATTACATTCACTGTTATTATATTAAATCTGATCATTGTAATACATCAAGGACACTATTTCTCTTTGATTGTTGTGCATTCTCTTTTGACATCAATGACTCCTATTCTGTGCATTCTCTTGTGACATCAACAACTCCTTTGACATCAATGACAATATTTCCAACAGAAATAAACTTTTTCTTGAATGGTTCTAGTCACAAATGCCCTCTTCAGCTTGGACTGTTTTTCCGGTCACAAATCCTTTCGACATGTCCTAGTGTGAACACCATGCTCGTTTCTTTCTTTGTACTTGCAAATGAATGCTTGTGCTTTATAGTTCATACCTTACTAAGGCTTGCTTGAACTCTGGATGACCTCTTCTCTTTTCTGTAGTTCGTACTTGGCTAGGGCAATAGAATATAACACCTTGATGAAGAACAATACATGAAAATTGGTGGAAGTACTACCAGGTGAACAACCCATTGAGTGCAAATGGATATACGTAATCAAAAGCAAAGCCGATAGTACTTTAAACAAGTACAAGGCTTTTCACAACTGGAGGTAATAGACTATGAGGTGACTTTTTCTCCTATTGCAAAGATGGTTGCCTTTTGGTTGCTTCTCTCCGGAGATTTGGAATAAGAGGTTTAACTTATGCATCCTGAAGGTTTTCAGGTACCTAGTCATGATTATTTGGTTTGCAAGTTGATTCACAAGCTTGGAATATTCAAATTGATCTTTTCCAAGATTTTGGATTTAGAACTATGTAGTTTTGGATGAAGTTATCAGCCACTGATGATTCATCAACGATCGATGAATCACTCTATAGATAATTTGTGGGAACCTAAATATAGCTTACGTTCACCTGACCTAATCTATGTTTTGCAGAATGTTTTGGTTCTTCATTCTTCCTTATTTCTAATCACTTATGGGTCTTCTACTATGCAATGTTTTCTACTCAGGTGTGTGGAAATTGATTACTAAAGAAAAAATGTCTATCCTTATGGTTTGTGAATAAAAAATTCGTATTGAATTGTATATTACGTAAAACCTGTGATTGCACACAAAAATCACGAAACTAGACTATATATTAGTGCCCTAGCACAATCTACAACTACTCCATGTTTTAAACTAGAAATTGTGATTCATATTTTATCCATAAACTTGTCGTTCTTCCTCACGAGTGCTTCATCATGGTATTTACGTCCTTCATTATCACTGTGTCTTGTCTTCAAAGCGATTGTTGAAAGTCAAAATTGAAATCAAAATCGTGACGGGAGTGTTGCGTCACCATGTTGCTGATATGTTCTATGATACACCATTGACCTTTCTCTTGAAATAACATCTACGTTATGGTTTTCCCTTTTAATCTTTTCGCGGTCTCCTAAAATTTTCAAATTGTGACTTCTTTGTCTCTAACTTTTGTTTCCTGGAGTGATATGTTATTGAGGAAACTAGGAAATCATCACCTTGAAATTGGAAATGAACTTTTTCTTTGAATGGTTCTAGTCACAAATGTCCTCTTTAGCTCGCAAATGTCCTTTTGGTCACAAATTCTCTTGACATGTCTTAATGTTGTGAACACCATGCTCGTTTATTTATTTGTACTTGCAAATGAATGCCTATGCTTTATAGTTCGTACCCTACAGGGATTTCTCGAACTTTGGACGAGCTCTTCTTCTCTTTTCTGTAGTTCGTACTTGGCTAGGGAAATAGACTATAATGCCTTGATGAATAATAATATATGAAATTTGGTGGAATTACTACAAGGTGAACAACCCATTGAGTGCAAATGGATGTATGTAGTCATAAGCAAAGCCGATGGTACTTCAAATAAGTACAAGGCTTTTCAAAACCTGGAGGTGATATACTATGAGGTGGCTTTTGCTCCTATTGCAAAGATGGTCGGCTTTTGGTTGCTTCTCTTTGGAGATTTGGATGAGGAGGTTTAACTTGTGTGTCTTGAAGGTTTTCAGGTACCTAGTCACAATTATCTAGTTTGCAAGTTGATTCACGAGCGTGGAATATTCAAATTGATCTTTTATAAGATTTTAGATTTAGAACTATCTAGGTTAGGATGAAGTTATCATCCAAAGATGATTCATCACCGATCGATGAATCACTCTACAAACAATTTGTGGGCAACCTAATATAGCTTACGCCCACCTGACTAGATCTATGTAAAGCAGAATGTTTTGGTTCGCCATTCTTCCTGCTTACTTCTAATCATGTATGGGTCTTCAACTATGCAACGCTTTCTACCCAGGTGTGTGGAAATCGATTACTAAAGAAAAAATGTCTATCCTAATGGTTCGTGCATTAAAAATGTCACATTGAACTGTATATTATGTAAAACCTGTGATTGCACAAAAAAATCACGAAACTGGACTATATATTCGTGCCCTAGCACAATCTACAATTGCTCCATGTTTTAAACTAGAAATTGTGATTCATATTTTATTCACAAACTTTTCGTTCTTCCTCACGAGTGCTTCATCATGGTCTTTACGTCCTTCAGCATCACTTTGTCTTGTCTTCAAATTGGCTATTGAAATTCAAAATCGCAAGCAAAATTATGACTGGAGTGTTCCGTCACCACATCGTCAATATGGTCTATGATACACCATTGAACTTTCTTTTGCAATAACATCTACGTTCTGGTTTTCCCTTTTCATATTTTCATGATGTCTCCTGAAATTTACAAATCGTGACCTCGTTGTCTCCAACTCTTGTTTCCTGGAGTGATATTTTAATGACAAAATTGGAAAATCATGTCCTTGAAATTGGAAATCAACTTTTTCTTTGAACGGTTCTAGTCACGGATGTCCTCTTCAACTTGCGACTATTCTTCTGGTCACAAATCCTCTCAACATGTCCTATTCTGAACACAATGCTTGTTTCTTTCTTTGTACTTGCAAATGAATGCCAATTCCTTATAATTCGTACCCTATTAGGGCTTGCTTGAACTCTAGACGACCTCTTCTTCTCTTTTTTGTAGTTCGTACGTGGCTAGGGAAATCGAATATAATGCCTTGATAAAGAACAATATATGAAATTTGGTGGAATTACTACCAGGTGAATAACCCATTGAGTGCAAATGGATGTACATAGTCAAAAACAAAGCCGATGGTACTTTAAACAAGTACAAGGCTTTTCACAAATGGAGGTAATAGACTATGAGGTGACTTTTGCTCCTATTGTGAAGATGGTCGCCATTTGGTTGCTTCTCTTTGGAGATTCGGATGAGGAGGTTTAACTTGTTTGTCTTGAAGGTTGTCAAGTACCTAGTCATGATTATCTGGTTTGCAAGTTGATTCATGAGCTTAAAATATTCAAATTGATCTTTTCCAAGATTTTGGATTTAGAACTATGTAGGTTGGGATGAATTTATCAACCAATGTTGATTCATCACCGATCGATGAATCACTCTACAAACAATTTGTGGGCAACCTAATATATCTTACGCTCACCTGATCGGATCTATGTTTTATAGAATGTTATGTTTCACCATTCTTCCTTATTTCTAATCATGTTTGGGTTTTCTACTATCCAACGTTTTCTACTCAGGTGTGTGGAAATTGATTACTAAATAAAAAATGTCTATTCTTAGGGTTCATGCATATAAAAATGTCACATTGAGCTGTATATTCTGTAAAACCTGTGACTGCGCACAAAAATCACGAAACTAGACTATATTTTTGTGCCCTAGCACAATCTACAACTACTCCATGTTTTAAACTGGAAATAGTGATTCATATTTTATCCACAAACTTGTCATTCCTTCTCTTGAGTGCTTCATCATGGTCTTTACATCCTTCGCCATCTCTACGTCTTGTCTTCAAATCGACTGTTGAAAGTTGTAAATGAAATCAAAATCATGACTGGAGTGTTGCATTACCACATTGTCGATATGGTCTATGATACAGCACTGAAATTTCTCTTTGCAATAACATTTGTGTTTTGGGTTTTCCCTTTTCATCTTTTCGTGATGTCTCCTAATAGCTGCAAATCATGCCTTCTTCGTCTCCAAGTGCTATATTCCTAGAGTGATATTTTATTGACAAAAATGGGAAAATTATCCCCTTGAAATTGGAAATCAACTTTTTCTTTGAATGGTTCTAGTCATGAATGTCCTCTTCATCTTGCGATTGTCCTTCTGGTCACATATGCTCTAGACATGTCCAAGTGTAAACACCATGCTCATTTCTTTCTTTGTACTTGCAAATGAATGCCTATGCTTTATAGTTCGTACCCTACTAGGGCTTGCATGAACTCTAGATGACCTCTTCTTCTCTTTTCTGTAGGTTCGTACTTGGCTAGGTCTTCCTCGAACATTTGGGCATTGATACCAATGCTAGTAAGAGAGAAAGATTGAAGAGAAATACAAGGCATTACCATCTCATGTGTGTCCGCTTTGTATTAAGCATAAAGATGTTACAATTAGGCGAGGTAGTTATACGTGCATAACTAATATACATTAACTGTTAATTAATTAGTTAATGTTTACATAATATTTTTAATGCCCCACCTTAATGACTAAATTGAAAACTACTCCACCTTTGTTCTAAAATTTTACAAATAAAATAGAACCAAGGAATTTAGTCATTAAATCTGCAGGCTGCTTTTTAGATATCAATATGGAATCTGCAGTCCTCTTTTTTAAAAAAAAAAACAGCCAGCCTTACATTAATCTGAAATACTCAATTACATATTGTTGCATATTTCTTCCTCTCCGGCCCGACGCACAGAGCCAGAAAACAGGGCGCGAGAGGAAGCGGGAAGACCGGGAGAAAACGGGGACAGCGCACAGGGACAGCAGGGAGAAGAGCAGGGCACGGGAGGAAAACGGGACAGCGCGGGAGGACCGGGCCAGGAAAAGGGGGCAGCGAAACCCGACAGCAAGGGAGCATGTCGCGGGAACCACAAATCCCGACGCACAAATGCATTCCGGGTCCGGACCCGGAAAAACATGACGCCGGAGCATGTCGCGAGAAACACAAAAACCGACCGCGAATGCAATCGAAAGAACAAGTCGGGGTTTTCACGTTGAAGAAACAATTAGCCATATCAGTAGCCTTATAAACTATAATAGCAATATTAACACTCATTATACAGAGTCAAAATTAAGGATTGTCCTAATATCTTCTTGAATCTTAGTAGACCACCATAAGGGAGGTGAGCCATAGCAAAGGATATCATTGTTGTCAAGGGCCCAACTCGCTAATCCATCAACAACCTTATTTTGTTGATAGGGAAGGTGTCTAAATTGAATTTCTTGGAAGTTCTGCTGCAGATTTTGTATTTTACCGATCTCCTTTGCTATTCGCCAACTAGGAGCACAGCCAGTATTAGAATTACTCAGTAAATTCGTCATTATTCTTGAGTCCGTTCGAACTTGAATCTTTTGCCATCCGATTTTTATAGCTTCTTGCATTCCTCTTCGAATGGCTCTGATTTCAGCCAAATTATTCGTAGAAATACCCATATTTTCCGCAAAGATGAAGCATACTTCTCCTTCTCCATTACGACCAACCCCTCCCATAGTTGTTCTTCCAGGATTACCCCTTGAAGCACCATCTATATTGAGTATACCATGATAACTTGCCATATCTCTCGCTGAAACTTTAGTCTCTGTTTTCCTCTTGTTATGAAAGCAAGGCATAGTGGCATCCTGAGGGTCTATAGAGAGCTGTTTATATATATGATCCCATTCTTGAAATAGCTGAGCTGGAAGTGAAACCTTATTTTTAAAACTTTCCATCAAATTGAATTTGATTCTTTCCCAAACATATATAACTTCTCTCCTGGTTTGACGAAGTATTCTATAGTTTCTTTCTTTCCACATATTCCATAATAGGAGGCAAATGCCACTCCACAAAGCTGGAAGCAAATTTTGTCCTTTAGGAATGGCTTCCTTCCATGTTCCAATGATTTGCGCTAGGGATCCAAAACTATTCCATTGAAGCTTAAACAACTAGACCAAGTGTTGCCATAAAAGAGAGACCCATGGGAAAAGAAAGTAAAGATGATCCATCGTTTCCTCATCTTGTGTACAAAGCTCACATCTAAATGGACCTCTGAATCCTCTTTTTTTGAGCCAGTCACCGGTTAAGAGCCTTTTTTGAATGAGAAGCGAAAGGAAGAAGCTTACCTTGGGCCATATCACTGGCTTCCAAATATGCTTAAATACAGCTTGATCTAGATGAGGGCATACATTTATTAAAGAGGTATATTCAGAAGACACCTCATATCTCCCTGAAGAGCTATATCCGCAACCTAACTCATCAAGCTCAAAGGAAGAAAGAAGAGGTCGGTCAAGCGGAATCTTATTCAACAAATTATGATGTTCCTGATCTATCCGTGTGGGCCATTGGCTAATAGGAATCCAGCATTTCTCATCTCCCCAATGTTGTGTGTATGATTGAACAGAATGTGCTATCTTAATCCATTCCTGAGCTTGCTTATGCTCCTTTAAAGGTTGAAGCTGAGGAAAGAGTGTGATAATTGGGGGTTGACCCTCCCATGAATCTGTTCAGAAATTTGCTAATCCAAAAAAGTTGATTTTTAATTAGATTTTCCCCACTTTTGATAAACATTAATGTTGGAGAGTCAGTAGTAGGAAGGGTTGTTATGATAATCTTCTTTGGACAACTGTTTTCTGCAAACATTAACAACCCATAGATCTTTAGGATAAACAATAAGTCCAATAGAGTTTAGCCGCTAAGGTTATATTCTGGTGAATGGATGACCAAAAGGCCAATCCCCCTTCTTTTTTTGGTTTACAAAGACATGCCCATTTGACCAATGTCCATTTTTTCTTTTCCTGTATCCCACTCCAAAGAAATCTTTGACAGATGGAATCCATCTTTTTTTAGTATTATACCAGGGATATTCACCATCGAAGCCACATAAATCGGCATCGCTTGAAGAACTGACTTGATAAGAGTCATCCTTCCTCCTGTTGAGAACCACTTATTTTTCCATTTCTACATTTTTTGTTCAAATCTGTCAATTAACCATTGCCAATCCTTAAACTTTTATCTGAAAGAACACCCAAATATTCGAAATATTCTGAAATTGGAATATATTCAGGATTTTATCTTCTTATTGTTCGGAACAATAAAAAAAGAAAATATTGGATTTAGCATTGTTTATAGTCTGGCCAGTAGCACAAGAAAAGGTTTTGGATGATCTTGTGAATTTGTTTAGCTTTTGTTGCATTGGCTCTCCCCATCATAGAAGAATCATCCACAAACTGAAGATATGATAAAGGGTTAACACTTTTGGCCAGTTGCACTCCATTAATTCTTTTTTCCTGACACGCTTTTTTTCTCATTCTTCCCAAACATTTTGCGAGGATAATAAAAATAAAAGGGGATAACATATCTCCTTGCCTTATACCCCTTGATGCTCCAAAAAATTCCTATGGAGAACCATTAACTAAAATAGTAAAAGATGCAAAAGAGAAGTAGGCTCTGACCCATTGGATCCAGTCTAGTGAAAAACCAAACTGTTCCAACACTTTACATAGAAAATTCCAATCCACTCGGTCATATGCCTTGGATAAATCTAACCTGATGAACATTTACGGCTTTTTCTGGATTTCCATTGAATGTAGAATTTCCTGGGGCAAGTACATTTTCATCATGAATATGGCGTCCAAGAACAAATCCACCTTGTTCAAGGGATATAATTTTTGAGAGAAAACGTTTCAAACTTTCAGCTATAACTTTTGTTATTATCTTATACACCATATTATAGAGAGTTATAGGGCGGAATCCAGAAATATCTTCAACCTCTCTAGCTTTAGGTATGAGAGCTATAAAATTCTTATTCAACTCTTCAAGCATGGTCTTTGCTGTCCTCACTTCCTCCACCACTTGTAATAGATCTGATTTAATAATTTCCCAAAAATCTTGAAGGAATTCTATTGGAAACCCATCTGGCCCAGGGGTTTTACCTTTCTGCATAGTAAACACTATCTTTCTAAGCTCATCTTCCGTGATTGGTTGGGTCATCTTATCGTTATCATTTTGGGTGATATGTTTAGGGATCAGATCCTAAAAGTTGTTGCTGAGCATTCAAATCCAAAGATTGTGCCATAAATAGATGTTGAAAGTCTGGCTAGCCACCTTCTTCATACCGTTCATTGAAAATTCCTTAGCTCCTCCTTTTGTGGAAAGACAATGAAGGTGGTTATGAGCTCTCCTAGCTAATAATGATTTATGAAAGAAGGCTGAGTTTTTATCCCCTTCCTTAAGCCATTGAATTCTAGATTTCTGTTTACACATGATTTCTTCTCTTATTTCCCATTCGTTGAGTTCTGCCTTCAAACTACATTCCCTCTTAAAAAGGTCCATAGAAATGCCTGAATTGCGATGACAACATTTATTTTTTCAAGTTCATTTAGGATCCTTGCCTTTTCTTTTGATATATCCCCAAATCCAGTCCAATTCCATTTCTAAAGTTGGATCTTTAGGTATTTCAGCCTTTGGACAAAACTTATACATATGTGTTCCATACCTAGGCCTCCCTTCCATCCACCATTGACAGACAAGATCTTGAATATCAGCATGACGAAGCCACATCAACTGAAATCTGAAAGGTGCTTTGATATGGAGAGTTTTGCCTATTTCCAAGCATATAGGCCAATGGTCAGATCCACTGTTATTATGAATCTGTGCTTTGGGAGCACATCCTCTTAACCAACATTCTTCAGAAATAAGGAATCGATCCAGTCTTTTCTATAATACATTCCTGTCTGTCTTCTATTAGACCATGTCATTATCCCATTTTCTGTAGGAACATCAACTAATTATGATTCTGTATGAACTGATTCAACTCAGTTGAACTAGCATGTAAATGATGATGTCCTCCCTGCTTTTCCGACAGATTGAGAATAGTATTAAAGTCTCCTCCCAATATGACTGGAACCTGTGGAAAATATTGAATGACGTAGTCCATTCCTTTGCTTTGTTGTCTTTTAAATCTGCAGTCCTCTTTTGTTTTGCTTGTGTTCAATGTATTAGATTTGGTTGAGACAAAAAATGAGAAAGATAGCTAACAATAAAACATAGATCCTGTCATTTGGACTTAACATATATCCAGCTGCCCATTAATTTAAGTTCACTGTTGTTCATGACTGCTGATGGCAGTTCCAAATATGATTTTTGCATGTTCAGCCATATGGCATTGGCATAACCACTACCAAACTGAAATCTTATGTGCAAAAGGTAAATTCATGAGTAATTTAGGGATTGAAAATTGTCTTATATCAGCTAAAAATTTAAGAATAACAGTTCTACAATTGAAATCAACAGACATATTGACCCTTATGTTCAAGACTCTTACCGTTCACACTTACACCAACTTGGGGTAGAAGATGGCTTTTCAACAAGAAAGCTCCATTTTGCACATAATTCTTCAAGTGTTCCCCACAAGGAAGTAATACCGTGGTATGCCTGGAACTAACCAAAAATTATCACCATGGAGAACCTTACCTACAAATAGACCCTTGCTTTTCTCTATGCATTAAGTGCTCTGAAAATATACTTCTTCCTTCTTCGTGATATCCATGCTTGGAACTCCATCCACTCTACCTCGAAGTATTGCCTTCTTTTTGAATTCCTACATAAGATGTAAACAATGCATACCAATACTTACACTCACCTCTTCTTGATTGTTGTTATCATGCTGATTTTGGGTTCCAATTTTTGCCTCCAAGCTGGCCCATTGAGTGTTCTTCACAATTTGGTTTGGATCAGACCATAGGAGTGTGGATGAGTGGGTTTAATAGCCATGTACAGCTCCAAAATTCTTCCCAAGCAACGCCAAAGACGTTGGGATGTTGGCTTTGCTTGATCTTACAGAGTGAACCCTTTTACACACCATATTAAGTGGAAAGAATGTCTCCAAACCTGCCCAGCTCTCGCTGTCCATGGAAGATATGCACAGCCCCATACATAAATTTGGGAAGAACAACCCATCATGGTGTGATTGTGGCATTGTACTTTCTCCTGCAAAATTGGGATGGTGCTAGTTGGAGACCATCTTGCACCCGATGTAAACATTACACCCCTCACCGTGGGTGAGAAATGCCTTCTCCTTGCGGTTACCAATTCTCTTATAGCTGTCATAAGAATGTAGGTAGCATCAGTCCCCAAGTTTGTAGCAGCACTCTTCAAAAGATCTCCCGGATTTCAAACTTCTATGTACAAGCAATGTGGAATATGCAAGGAAGAATCTATGTGCTTTTTGTAACTAAATGAGTTCTTCACATTATCACCAATTATATTACAAGGCATCAAACATGACATATGATCATTATTTTCAACAAGCTGCCCATGATGACACAAGTATGGAAGCGACATAGGAGGAGACAAGATGTGATCATTTCTATCATACCTTGGGCTGCCAACAAAGAGCTCACCCTTATTTTGTTGGTACTTATTTGGAACATCTTCGAAACTCTCTTCAAGGTTATGATCTCCCTCAATCTGCCAATCATTCACTGCTGTTTGGGAAATTTCAGCAAATTGAAAGTAATCATGAAGAACCGGAAGTGCCCTCCTTCATGGACATAGCCTTCCATTATGCCATCCTCATATACTTCATGCAAATCTGATTTTTCTTCGCCATTTTTCTGCCACATGCCATCATTATAAATCAATGATGTTGCCATCATTATAAATCAATGAAACATCATTGAATATCAAAATATTTTCATATTTTCATCTTCCAACTTGTGCTTCATGATTTCCTTATCTTTCCTAGGCTCGTGCTTCAAGATTTCATCAAACCCTTGACCCTTCACACTGCTGTTCTGAAAATCAGTCAATGGCTCATCCTTGGGAAGAGTGATGGGTGCTTCTAGGGCTTCAATAGGCTGCTCCCTCTCAATGCCGAACAACTTCAATTGTTCTTCTTTGTCCTTGATCATGATGGAGGGATTCTTCCCTCTAGAACTGAAAAATATTTCCCATTTTCATTGGGTATAAGTGGCCAATTCCCATTCTACCATTCTTTAACCCTATGAATTCAATGAGTGACATGGCATTACGAATCTCAACCGGAAGAGCCCTGTACTCCTCATATAAGGTAGTAATGTTGTGGCCAATCGAATGTTGTGTCTCTCTCCAAAATGGATTCTTCCCTAGGGAGGAAGGTAGGCTTAAATGGCCTATTAACAACTCCAAAGCTTGACCCTAAGGGCTGCCTCACGCTATGAATTCCTGAAGAACTTCCTTCTCCATTGTTGTTTTGCATGGTCTAGATCAATTGTGTCATCCCATTCGCCAATCTTTCTTGCCCTAGGGAAAACCTCTCATGTATGTTCGCCATCTATTTGTTCCTTTTGAATGAAACCCTCCAAGATGGGAAGAACGAAGCTCTGATACCACTATAATGTCCTTCTCTAGGGTTGAAACTAAAAATAAGGTTTTGGGCTCAAACCCAAATGAATTTTAATTTTTTATTAACCTTCAGTCAATCACGTCAACCTTAGATGAACAAATTGAAAATGCCATTAGCAACAAAGAGAGATCAACAAACAAATTCACATGACAGTCAACAATATCACCACTTAACCCTAGCAATGAATCTAATTTTCTATTTCCTATGGCACTGAACTGTATGGGCTCTTCAAGACAATATTCTCATGCAATATAGACTGAAAAATCAATATAAAAATATCCCAAACACTTCAGAAGTCCAGCAAGATGAAATCTGGAGAAAATATATATTTTATAAATTTAATTCAAGTGCAAACACAACTAAAACTTCAAAAAAATTTAACTCCAATACTTGGAGTTTCAACACAACCAAATGCTCAAAATGATCTTGGAGAGACCAGTTATCGATTGAAAATGAAATCACAATTTTCCAACTATGAAAATCCCTTCAAAAGTGATGATGAACTTCCTAGGTGGGTCGCTCAAGTGGAGAAAGGGTGCCAACACCCTTGAGAGTGCCCTAGCTGGAGTAGAGTTGCCCTATGCACAGATAAACACCTTGCTGTTCCAGAAATCTGCCAATGAAGTCCACTTGTGCCTCCCGAATGAAGCCACACTCCCGAATGAAGCCACCAATGTACACAAGAGGGTTTTCGTCCCCAAGTGTGATCCTATTGACGGTTTTTTGTCCTCAATAGGTGGCCAAGGAAGGGGTTTCGTCCTTCAATGGCAAGAAAAGAAGCTACAATAGCTCCAAATCTAAGTAAATGTCAAATGATGAATGATAATGATATGCTCCTCCACTATTCAAACCTCCTTAAGTACCCCTCTTTGGTGCCAAGGATGAATTAGAGGACTAATTCCCATGGCCAACCTCTTAATGAAGGTAAAGTGTACTTGTAATATTCACTTGGTCCTCCAAGAATACCGACCTCATGTGAAGAAGATAGAAATTCCATTTTGCTTTGTCATTCACCCATCACTTAGTCGAATAACTCCAAGCCATAATTAGTAAATAAATAAATAAGGATACAATCACTTACAATTATGGCAATGTTCACCTCCCTTGCTTTCCTTCTTAGAAGCCCACGAAAGGTGGAATGGGCCCAAGGCCTTCATAGTGATTAGCCTGGAAAAGGGGACATTACAAGCATTGGGTAAGGCGGTGTGTATAGGCTTGTTGACCCTGCTATAGTCAACTTAAATGCACATGTGGAGGGAAGCTCCACCATACCTGATGTGTGGGAGGCTGAAATGCCTCAAGCAAGTGCACGGTTAGTTTTGGAGGGAGAATCCACTATACATGTAGTGCGGGAGGTTGAAATGCCTCAATCGAATGCATGGTTAGTTGTGTGGGAGAATCCTTGGGATAATGATATTCCTCAATCAAAGGCGCTAGCTCAGAGGACTAGAAACAAGGTATTAATCCAATAGAGCATGTTCACTTTGTTCTTGCATTTGTGTTTTTTACGAAGGTGGTTAATCCAATAGAGCATGTTTAACTTGCCCCTGCATCTGATCTTTTTACGGTGCTTGAATTGCAGCGATATTCCTCCTCGATGAAGAATCATACCTGGGAGTTGGTGGGATTAGTGCTAGGTGGTTGGAGGAATTACTGCCAGGTGAACAACCCATTGGAGGCAAATAGGTCTACATAGTCAAAAGCAAAGCCGATGGTACTTTGGACAAGTACAAGGTATGTCTTTATTGTGAAAAGCTTTTCACAACAAAAGGGAATAGATTATGAAGAGACTTTTGCTCATGTTGTTGCAAAGATGGTCATGTTTGGGTTGCTTCTCTCCATAGCAACTCAGTTTGGCTGGAAGATGTTTTAGATAGATGAAAAAAATGCCTTCCTGAATAGAGATTTGGACAAGGAGGTCTACTTGGCACAACTTGAAGGTTTTTGGGGTATCCGTCATGATCATTCGATTTGCAAATTTGATAATTATATGAATAAAATATTTCTCACAACAAAAAGGCATGAGGTTAGGCAAATGTGCAACAGCTGAAGATGAATGAGATTTTGAAGTTGTGGCATCATGCTCAAATGACAATCATGCTCAGTTGCTAGTTCATTCATTTTGGGCACAAACAACATACGACACATATCTTGTGTGTGTCTGTTTTTTATCAGCCAAATATGAAATTACATATAGTTGAGGAGGTTTGATAACCAGACATTAGTTAATGAACAATGAATCGTTAATTAATAACTTCAATATATTTTGGTCAAAGATAACACTCATAATGGAATGTTTGGATGTAATCAAGACATTGCAGTACATTGGACTTGGTTGGATTGACCTTGATTTTGTTTTAAATTTTTTAGGGTGGCAGCTTGTTTGCAAGCTTACTTATAGTCTATTTAATCTTGAAATTTTGGTTTATGTTTACGTTATGGTATAGCAACATTTGCTTACAATGTATTATATGTATTTATTGTGGTTGAAATGGTTGCATTAGGCAGATCAATCTCTGATTGCTTTGAGGAGGCTTGTTATCCTTGTTATTGACCTATGTCTTGCCATGGCAGAAGTGCTGCATAAAATCCTCTACCTATTACCAATTATAGTTCTCATCTGATTTGGTTAATTATATTTTTATGCCATTTTGGAGCAGTTTCTATATAAATATAAGAGAAAATTAAGTTTTTTTAGCCTTAGCTTTCATGATAACTACTGTCATTTGGCATTGCATATCCAAAGGCTCTGAACTTTGGCCTGTCAATTAAAATAAGTGGTTCATACTGCAGTTAAATTGTATGCCTCTCCTTTCTTCTTCCCACCATATGCAACTTTGTTAATTTGTTAAAATTGTAAAATTTAATATAGTGAACCTAAAAGTTGTTCGTGGGATTTGCTCATTGAATACAATAGCCTCTAAATCCCAATAGGCTCGCATCTATATGCAATCACATATAATAATAACTTGAATATAGTGGATTTTGCACATGGGACATGTGTTCATTGCATATAGATAGAAGTAGGGACAAAAGTATAACATTTGATTGAGATATATAGGACTAACAAGTTTCATTTTTATGTAAGTCTAGTGGCTTCTTAATTAATGATTTAGTCGTCATTCTGGTTCAATAAATATATTGATAGACAGAAATAAAAGAAAGCCTCAAATCATTCCCACCATATTCAACTATGTTAATTTAAAAAAATAAAACTAGTTTCACTATACTACACACAGAAGTTGTTTCTGGAATTTGTCCACTAAATACAGTAGTCTTTGAACCCCAATAAGTTTGCATATCTATTGAAATCTTGTCCTTCCCAAATAACAATGTAAAAGTTCCTTTAGTAAAGAGTGTTTTTGCATCTACTGTATGTGTTTATTCCCTAAAATCGGGATTAGAGACATAAGTATGAAATTTTATTGAGATATACACATTACTGAGGTCTTCTTTTATATAAAATGTGGTGGTTTCTCATGTCAATGGTTTCATTGGCATTTTTAACTTATGTTTGCTTGGTGTTATATGCATAATTTGTATACAGGCATTCCTTTTAGTTCAAGAAATATATTGGAAGACCAAGAACTCAAAGATGGCGTTAAATCATTCAGGTTAGTATGATCAATGATTTTACATGCTTTTTAACTTTTATCTTGCATTATGAATTTTACCCTTTAAGTGTGCAATTTTTAAAGAGTGTGAATGATCAAATGCTTAATGTTGTGATGTTGATATCAACAATCTTGTTAGCTGTACATTTTCATTGTTTGTTGAAAATTACTAGCACATATTTATCCAAACATGGATCTCATATGCGTTGAGAACTATCCAAAAGACTCAAGGTGTCAATCCATATGTTCTTTGTGGTAGGATTGACAAATCAATTCTTTTGGATACCTTCAGTGCATATCAGATCCATGTTACGATAGATGTGTGCTAGTGTAAGTTATATTTATATAAATGAATAATTAAACCTAGACTACACGGAAACATACTAAAGGTCCCCGTACTGGCCTGGAAATGTACCAGGTACTGGTGCGGAGTCGGAAACGCTGTGGGTACGTCCGAAAACGTACCCACAGGGATAGGGTACGGTCCGGGTATGGTTTTACCGTACCCGGACTGTACCCTGTCCCTGTGGGTACGTTTCCGGATGTACCCGCATTTAAAAAATGTTTTTGCTAAACTTTAACTCAAAATAACTTTAAAAAAATGCATTTTTTTATAATTTTAAAAGTTTATATATCTAACCTAACCCTAAACTACCCCCCCAAACACTTATATAAACACCCAATCCATCTACTTTTTTCTCACACTCAATATTTGATATTTTGTTTGAGCTTGAAGTAAAGAGAGAAAGCGAGGTTGAAGGAGAAAGAAAGATCTTGGAGGAGAGAAAAAGAGCTTGGAGGAGAGAGTGATTGAGCTTGAAGGAGAAACAGAGAAGGAGAAGCAAGTCTACAAACATCAAGGAGGATTTTTCCAGGTATTTTACATGCATTCAGGCATTTTTTGTTTAATCTTTTGAGCAATGTTTCATTGTTTTGTATATGAATATGATCAATGATCAATATCATGAATGATGTGTTTCAAACACATCATTCATGATTATCGATCATGATCTAAATTTATTTTTAATATTTAATAATTTATTTATTTTACAGTTATTAAAATATAATATATTAATTAATAACTCCGTATTTTAAGTTTAATAGCGAAGTTTTATTTAATTAAATGTCTACCCTCTGTGTATGCTCTCACCTCGCACCATTTATGGCGAACTTGGTGATCAGAATCAGAGATTGACGTGTAGGACTAACTGTTTAATTTTTTTAGTTAGTTATGTGTTCATTTTTTAATTTTAAAGTAATAAATTGAATTTGTTAAAAATTTAAACGTCTACCCTCTGTGTATGCTCTCACCTCGCACCATTTATGGCGAACTTGGTGATCAAAATCAGAGAATGACATGTATGGGGTCAACAAATTAATTTTTTAATTTGTATTTGTTGTTTTTAATTAAATTATTTTAATATTTAGCAATGTTTTAATAAATATATCTTATTGTAGGTTATTGAATTAATCCTACAATCATGGCATCCAGTTCAGCTTCAGTGGGGCAAGAGGGGGAAAATGTTTCGGGTGGTATGGCAGTGAAAATGGATCCAAATTATCCTTTATGGAGGCATGTGGAAGTGATAGAGCTTGTTGCCTGTGGTGGTGTCCGTGTTAGGATGTGTCCCCATTGTGCCACCACATTTAAATCCTCATATACCCCATTTGAGAGCTCATCTGACTGGGGCATTGGGGACGGGTATTAGACCGTGTAGGAAGGTGGAAAAGAAAACCATAGCCATGTACCTAAAAGAGCAAGAGGATGCAAACATTAAAGCAGCAGAAGCTCGCTCTAGAACTATTTCTTTACAACAGAGGTCCATGGGAAAACCACCAACATCAACGCCATCATTTCATCCTTTCATTGAGACTCGTGCTGAAACTATTCCAGATGATGACCCTTTTGATGCAGATACCTCAGGGCCATGAAGCAAGAAAACAAAAGGCCCATTAGAAAAAGCATTTAACATCAAGAAGAGGGATATTGCAGATGAATTGGTGTTTCGGTGTATATTTGCATGTGGACTACCATTCAATGTCTTGAGATCACCTTACTGACAGCAGATGGTGAGAGGCATTAATGAGGCACCACAGGGGTATACAAGCCCTAGCCATAATAAGGTTCGCACTTCTCTTTTGGCAAAAGAAGTGCAACACATTTAGACATCTTTACGGTCAATTAGAGATTTTTGGACTGATTCAGGAGTCTCTATTATATCAGATGGATGGAAAGACTTCGGAAACAAACCTCTCATCAACATTATTGCAGTATTCCCTAAAGGGCCAATGTTTCTGAAGGCTGTTGATTATGAGGGGGAAGTAAACGATGCGCAATTCATTGCAAATATTCTCATTGAGACTATTGAGTCAGTGGGTCCGCAGAGGGTTGTCCAAGTCATCACGGACAATGCCAAAAATTGCAAGGCAGTGGGATTGATAGTAGAGGGTAGGTATGAGCACATATTTTGGATACCATGCACAATACACTCCCTGAATCTAATGATGCAGAAGATTGGGAAAATTGCATGGATTGAGCAAATATACACAGAGGCAAACGAGATTCAGATGTTTGTCACCAACCATCACATGTCTCAAGCCGTATTCAGAAGATTTTCAAAGTTGGAGTTGTTGAAGGTAAATGAACAATTCATTTTAAATTTAATATTTGATTTTAAATTTTTAAATCAATTTCAAATTGTGTTGTTATTGTATTGTTTCCATTCTTTTTTAATAGGTTGCTGAGACTAGGTTTGCCTCTCACACACTCGTTTTGAGATGACTTGTGAAGGTGAGACGTGCTTTGAGCATGATGGTGATTGATAATAATTGGAACATCTAGAGGCAATCTAACACAGAAATAGCCCAAAAGAAAATCATGGATCCTTGATGAGCATTGGTGGGGAAAAGTTGAATATTTGTTTAGTTTCACAGAACCTATTTTGAGTATGATATGATTTGTTGACAAAGATAATGCTTGCATTGGAGAAATATATGATGGCATTGACTCCATGCTTGAAAAAATCCATGATATCATACAGGCCAAAGAGCAGGACCCTGAGGAAAATTTGTACAGTGAAGTTAAAAATGTGATCGTGAAAAGGTGGAACAAAATGACCACCCCATTGCATATCCTTTCTTATGCTTTAAATCCCAAATATTACAGCAGTGAAATAGTTGGGAGAGCTGGTAGACAGCGACCATATGATGACCATGAGGTTGCAAATGGGACAAGGTCAACATTTAGGAGGTTGTTTCTTGATCAGCTACATCACTTGCAATCCGCCAGGAGATGTCGATGTTTGTAAATGGACAAGGTAGCATGGGAGAGATAGAGGCTATTTGTGACAAACCCACCATGGATCCAATCATGTGGTGGACTTGTCATGGCCATGATGCCAAGTTCTTACAACCAGTTGCAATCAAATTGCTCTCACAGGTATAAAGTTTGTAACTTGTTATTTGATATTTTAATTACCAATTACGAATTAAAATTCAAAATGATATCATTATTTTTTTTAATTAATAATATTAATACTTTGTTTTTTGTGACAGGTGGCTAGTAATTCTTCTGCAGAGCACAACTGGAGTACTTATGGCTTCATCCACTCAGCCAAAATGCACCATGTTGGCATTGAAGAAGGCTGAAGATCTAGTATACGTTCATTCCAACTTGCGCCTCTTAACCCACAAGACGCAATAGTATACTAGTGGTCCTAACAAGCTTTGGGACCTCCAACCTGAAAACACGGACTTTGAAGCTTTTGTTGCTTGTTTGGCCAGTGTTTCACTTCTTGGCATTGATGAGGAACTTCCAGGGAGCCCTTCACAAGGGTTTGAAAGTGGAGCTAGTGGGAGTGGAGCTGCAAGTGGCATCCATGAAAATGATTTTGACGATCATCTAGATGATATGCTCTAGAAGTTGAGAACTTGAATGTATTATGTTATTTACTATTATGAATTGAACATTATGTCATTATGAATCAACACAAACTCAAGTCTCAATTCTCAAAGTATTGGAAATTTCAATTTTGTTTTCGTGTTCTATGAATGATTTTAAGTTGTATGACTCTATGAGTATTAAATTTCAATAAGTATGCAAATGCTTCTTTAAATTTATCATTTATATACATATTTATATATATATATATATATATATATATATATATATATATATATATATATATATATATATATATATATATATATATATATATAAAACGTACCCAAAAGCGTACCATACCCAAGATTTTTAAAAATTTGTTGTATCAGCGTACCGAACCCGTATCCGTGCAGTCTAGAATTAAACAAATATTACAACGCACATGTAGCTGACATTGTATGTGCTATATTTGTCGTTATTAATATTATTATTAAGAGTTTCATATCTATAAAAATGTTGTCTGACATTGTTCCCCATGTATCCATCCACACCAAAAGTTCAAGTTGGTGTGGTGTGCGGAATGTGTTTCTTGATGGACAAAAATGTAGTATTTCTTGCTTACTTTTGCTCTATACAGAAAAATATTTATGGATTGGAATTACTTGTATTTGATCCTCTTAGATTTTGATTTGGTTGGGTTAGAATCATCACAACGAAGGTTAATTCCGTTGATAACAGGCATATTTGCCATTAAATGTATTTGTTTACAAATGGAAAAGGGATTGCTGATGGAAAACTGCTAATAAATTTTGATGTCAATTTCTTGTTGCACATTAAGTTGAGAAACCATAGTTAGTTGCATGGGGTGTAAACCTTTTTCTTGCAGAAATAAAATGTTATAAATGTGTAACTATTTGATGATATTGAGTTTGATTGTGCATGCTAAGCTTGAGTGATTTTGGAAGGATGTGAATTCTTTATCCATTAGGGCCCAGGCCTGGGTTCTTTCTCTGCTGTCCTAGGAGAGATCTTCCTCGTAGTCATAATGCTTAATTGATGTAAATAATTTCATGGCTAAGGTTATATAAGATGCATATTTCAAAACAAAACATTGAAGATAGTGGAAATAAGAATTCAAAGATTCACTAACTATCAATGTGTGCATTCATATGTTATTTGTGGTGGGATTGACACTGAGTCATTTGGATACCTCTCAGTTCATATCAGATTCATGTTATGATGGATATGTGCTAGTGTTATTTATATTTAAATAAATGAATAATTGAAAATATATTATGATACACACATAGCAGACATTATAAATCATTTTTTTTCATAAACTATTCAATATGCTACTTTTTGAAAAAATATCCTTCGTAATGTTGGTTGCGTGTGCTATATTTATTGGCATTGTTATTATTAATAGTTAGTGTTATTATTAAGAGTTACATAACTATAATGACGGATTACATTGTTCTCCACGCATCCATCCTGTAATGTCCCTCTTGGGCTAAATCTGAACACCAAAGGAACTTGCACAAATCTAAATAGTAAACTGAAATTAAATTCTCAAACCCTAGCAGCAGGCTGTAAACCTATTTTTTAATTATAGAAATCAGCTACAAACTTGTTGGAAATAATATAGAAACCCTTAAAAATAATATTCTTCAAAGTTGGAAATGATTGCAAGAGAAAAGCATAGGAAAATGTCTTTTTGCAATTTGGATACTAGCTGGAATTAATTAACAGCAGCCATGAATACCCATTACGAAAATGGTCGGAACTAAGTGTTTCCAAGCCCAAATACAAGTACAAATAGAAAATCCAACTGCTAAAAATATGAAGAACACAATGGTGCAAGAATTTGAACTGCCATGCCCTAGAACACCCCGAACTTCACCTTAGGGCAAGTCGCTACCCTAGGAGGGTTTGAAATTGGCCCAACAGTTGGTCCAAAACCCTTGCAAGCTCAAACATGAACTTGTGTGGCTGTCCCACACCTAAAACCATGCAAATATGATATGCCCTAGCTGCGAATAATGCCCAAGCACCGATAAATCTGCCTTGAACCTCTGCAAATCTGATTATAGCACAAGTGTGACCTCTATATGAGATCACCAGTAAAGATGTGAGGGTGTCCGTCCTCAAATCTAAGTGTTATTGAGGGATTTTGTCCTCAATAGACTTCCATGGAGGGTTTCCGTCCTTAATGGATGAGAGAGAAAACAAGCGTGCTCCAAATCTTCAAAGAAAATAAATTCCAAAGAATGCATTAACATCTTCCAAGCCAAGGAACCCCTTTAAATAGCTAGAGGTGGCGCCAAAAACCAAATAGAATCCTCCTAAAGAGGGCCAACCTCCTTGGAGACATAATAGTTTCTTTTTTTTTAATTTTTCCATTGGCTTTTCACCGTTTTCCCTACCGATCTAACTATACGTAGAAAATTACTTAAAAATAATGCAAAGCTCACAAAAACAACAAAAACTCATGACATTAACTTCCCTTGTTCTTTCCCTTTTAGCCCATGGGAAATGGAATGGACCTAAGGTCTTCAAAATGAACTATCCTGGAGAAGGGGACATTACTGTAATGTCTCTCTTTCTTGAATAGTTCGATCGAAGACCTTTGGCCCTTTTTGTCTACATGACAGCCAAAGGGTGATTTCAAGGGTGACTTCGGTTTATTAATTTTATTATATCGTGCTAAAAATAAATAAAGTACCACTAAAGCACATATAATGAATTAATCGACTTTTTAAGTGACTTCGACTTAGGAAAGTACATGTAAATAAATTAATAAATTATTTAATGTGCTTTCCTAGGCAAAAAGTGCGACTTGCTTTGGGGAGAAATTAAATAAGCCAAAAAATGCGACTTGCTTGGAGAGGGAATAAATTAATTAAAAATTAATTATGCTCCTTTGGAAAAAGTGCGATTTGCATTTTGGAAGGGTTTTTTGGCTATAAAGGAAAAGTGCGACTTGTGTCGGCACTATACAGATTATTATTATTTTCTTCCCGACAATTAGCTCTGGAGCTTTGCAGACAAAATCAAGGACGGAAACCCTCTAGATTATTCCTCTTGCAGATGGAAACCCCAGGAGAAGTGAGAGAAGTTTCCATACAGGGATCTTCATTGTTGACACAAGTTATTTATCATTTCAGTAGTTTCAGAAAGAGAAATAAATTGCAGCAGTGTGCATTCAGATATCTTCTAGAGTGGGGCGGCTTATTCTACAGTTGTTTTATGCAGTGATTGAGGTATTCTTCATGCTAGTTTATTGTTGTATCGTTCAGCCTCAAATATATATCAAATCGATTTGGTTTGAATCTATTACCGCTGGATTTTAGTCAATATTTGTTATCATTCCATCTGCAGATTTCTAGTTGTGTTTGCCCTAATTATTTATCATCAGAAATCAATATTGAATTTACGGCTGAATTATTTATGAAGAAATTTGCCATTTAAACCCTAGGCATCTTTTATGTATTCACCCATTTAGTAGGGTTTTGCATTATTTAATTTGTTTATGCAATATGAGTGTTGTTCCATGGTTTTGCTTGATGTTACCAGTTTAGTTCCACGCCTGAGCCATATATAAAAAAAAAAAAATTATTCAGGGAAAAGGGGTTTGGGATCTTTCAGTGGTATCAGAGCAGTGTATCCTCCCAGCCTGTGTGGGAAGGAAGCAGAGAGTATATTAAAAACAAAAATCAGCTTTGAATGCAACATAGAGAGGTCGGTCCACACAGATACTACACCCGCAGGCGAGCACGACTCGAAGCTAGTATTGCAGGAGGTGATAGAATGGATTTTTTCGCTGATAGACTGGAGAGTCATCGGGAGGAGCATGCAGATCCAGGTAGGGATTTCATTCAGGATATGGCAGCCACTCAGAGGCAGTTACAGACTATGGAGCGCATGGGCTCTACCCTAGATAGGTTGGCACTAGATAGGCCGCGGGACAGACATGACAGGAGGGACAGATCTGTATCAGTTGTGGTTACAGAGATCATAGCAGATCACCTACAGAGATCGAGAGTATTAGGGGATCGCCATGCCATGGGCGGTGGCACACTCATATAGATGAGAGGAGGGCCACGGGGATTGCAGATAGGCTTATGCAGCCTAACTTCCTACCTAGAGATGACCCACCAGAGATTGAGGTGCGGCCGGAAGAAGTAGCCTTTCCGGATACTATTATGGCAGTCAGTGATGAGTGGAGTTTGCCACAGCATGTGAGGGACGTATTTCCCCTCCCGCAATATTATGCTCAGAGGAGAGATAGCATGAGGGCTAGATAGGACAGGTGGCCCAGAGCGCAGCAAAACAGGGAATTGTAGCAGGTTACCAATAAGGTAACCCTTTCCACTTTTGATGGTAGCAGAAAGATCAGTGTCAGGGCTTGGATTCATAACCTCGACACCTATCTTACCCTCAAACCCATGAGGGAACAAGAGGCTATACAGTTCGCTACTTTACAGTCTGAGGGGGTGGTTTATGATTGGTGGCACCATGGATTAGTTACACAGAATCATGAGCTTTTGCGGTCATACAGGGACTTCAGCGAGAGGTTGATTGCGAGATTTGATCGCAAGGATGTGGAGCTCTATTACAGGGACTTGACACAGCTCTGACAAAGTGGACACATTGATTCATACATCAACGAATTTCAGTGTATAGCAGTCATGGTTCCAGAGATGCCTGAGAAGAGGGTAGTGATGTTATTTATAGAGGGCCTTCATGACAGGATGAGAGGATTGGTCAAGGCTCTTAAGCCTAGGACATTGCATGAGGCCATCCAGACGACATTGGACTTGGACAGTTCCCCCACTTCTTATCAGCACAATAAGAAGTTTCCCACGAGCTCCAAGCCATTTCAATGCTCTACCATTTAGCAGAAGAGTGCACCACCTCCTAAGGTGGATCATGAGTCTCGTAATGAGTTGAGGAGGAAGAAGCTTTGCTTTCATTGCAAAGATCATTGGGAGCCTGGACAGCGTTGCCTTGGTAAAGGTAAGGTGCATCTCATTGAGGTGATTTTAGATGAGGATGATGATCACTTGCTAAATACAGATGCAGAGGATGAGGGCAGCGGCCATGATGCACAGGGGGAGCAGCCCCAAGTAGAGCTTGGTGAGGGTGAGACATTGGATTCATCTAATGTCACTATTGCTACACTCTCAGGAGTTCCTCGGTACCATCCCTTTCAGCCGAAGGGAGTGCTTACGGGACAATGGATTGTTTGTTTGGTTGATAGTGGAGCTACACACAACTTCATTGATGAGGGGTTGGCTGCGAAGCGAGGATTACAGGTTGAGGATTTTGAGGGGTTTAGTGTACGAGTAGCAGATGGGTTTGCTATTAGTTGGACTAAGAGGATTCCGCAACTTAGTATTCAGATGGGGGACTACACATTGACTGATGACTTCTATGTTATTGGACTAGGTGAGATTGATACAGTTTTGGGTATTCAGTGGTTGCAGTCCCTTGGCAGATATGTGCAGGACTTCCGGAGAATAGAATTGGAGTTCATGGTGGAGAAGAAGAAGATTGTGCTTAGGGCTCTTTCTGACGGTGGGCCTAGAGTTGTTTCAGCATGCAGGATGGAATCTATAGTCAGGTATGGAGAGGTTGCATGGGCAGCCCAATGTTTCATTTCATCCAAACCTTCTTCAGATAATGCGGAGCCCTTTCATATAGATATCCAATCCATACTAGATAAGCACGGCCCAGTGTTTGGTGACATTCCTCCAGGCAGACCACCAGATAGAGGGTTTGAGCATGTTATAGAGCTTGAGGAGGGTGCTAAACCTGTGATGACTACGCCTTATCGCCATCCCAAGACATATAAGGATGAGATAGAAAAGGCCATTAGAGAGCTATTGGAGATGGGACACATCCGCCCTAGTTCTAGTCCCTTTGCTTCTTCAGTTGTTTTGGTGAACAAGTATGGGACCATGAGGATGTGCATTGACTACCGTGCAGTAAACAAGAAAACCATAAAGAATAGGTATCCCATTCCTCTCATTGATGAGCTTTTAGATGAGTTGCATGGAGCTATCTATTTTTTGAAGATTGATCTTCGATTAGGATACCATCAGATTCGCGTTCGGGATGAGGACATTCACAAGACAGCCTTTAGGTGTCACTACGGGCACTATGGTGATGCCATTGGACTCACCAATGCACCTGCTACATTTCAGTCATGTATGAACCATCTCTTTAACCACCAGTTGAGGAAGTTTGTGTTGGTCTTTTTTGATGATATTCTAATATATAACATGACATGGGATGAGCATTTGAGGCATCTTGATGAGGTACTTAGTATAATGGAGACTCAGTCTTTATTTGCCAAGACGTCCAAATGTGAATTTGGACTTACTGAGATATTGTATCTGGGGCATGTCATTAGGGCCAATGGGGTCAAGGTTCATCAGGAGAAGATATAGGCATTGCAGGATTGGCCACCACCCAGGAATATCTCTTACTTGCGTGGATTCTTGGGGTTATGTGGTTATTACAGGAGGTTCGTGAAGGGCTATTCTCAGCTGGTAGCTCCATTGATAGATCTTACACGGAAGGGGGCATTCAGATGGACAGATGAGGCACAGGTAATATTTGAGAGGCTCAAGGTAACTATGAGCACCTGTCCAATTTTGGTTCTTCCAAATTTCTCACAACCTTTCATTTTGGAGTGTGATGCTTCGGGATTGGGGATTGGTGCAGTTCTTATGCAGGATTGCCATCCTATTGCCTACGAGAGCAGGAAGTTGAGAGATGATGAGAGATTGTATTCCACCTATGATAAGGAGATGCTTGCCATTATGCATGCTTTGGCAAAGTTCAGACAGTATTTAGTGGGTGGGACATTCGTGGTAAGAACCGACCACAACAGCTTGAAATATTTTTTGGAACAGAAGGAGCTCAATGAGAGGCAACAAAAATGGGTTAGCAGAATCCAAGCATATGATTTTGGCATTGAGTATGTCAAGGGGACGAAGAATGTAGTGGTTGATGCACTTTCCAGGAAACCCCATCTCGCTGCCCTATGATCTTTGAGTGAGATTTCAGCAGATTGGAAATCTCAATTATTAGTTGAGTATTCCAAAAATACTTGGGCATGTGGCATTATGGATGGAAAAATTCAGGATGACCGATATAAGGTAATAGCTATTTTGATTTTGTATAAGGGCAGAATTTACCTAGTTCCTGAATCTGAGCTTAAGGAGAAGATTATGCATGCTTTCCACGATGCACCAATTGCAGGACATCCGGGATATTTTAAAACATACAGGAAAACTAGAGAGAGATTCTCTTTGAAGGGTCTCAAAGATGATGTCTTGCGCCATGTCCGTGAGTGTATGACTTGTCAACAGAACAAGTCAGAGCATACTTTCCCAGCAGGTTTATTACAGCCATTGCCGATTCCAGAGCAGAAGTGGGAAAGTATTTCGATGGATTTCATTACAGGTCTTCCCGTGGTGCAAGGGAATGATCGTATTTATGCGGTAGTTGATCGATTGACAAAATATGCACACTTTTTTGTTGTCC
Source organism: Taxus chinensis (assembly GCA_019776745.2). Lineage (NCBI taxonomy): Eukaryota > Viridiplantae > Streptophyta > Pinopsida > Cupressales > Taxaceae > Taxus > Taxus chinensis. Next base: position 649,203,587 of record CM034147.1, on the reverse strand, counting down.
CTACCAGCTTTAAGGGACCTCATGTGGCTGATTTGTTCTTCCGTCAGGCATTCAGGTTGCATGGACTTCTGAAGAACATTGTTAATGATCGAGATAACAGGTTTATGAACATATTTTGGTAGGAACTTTTCCGTTTGGTTCACACTAAGTTGATTGCGAGCACTAGTTATCACCCTCAGACTGATGGGCAGACAGAGATTGTGAACAAGTGGATAGAGGGTTATCAACGTAACTATGTTGCAGGACAGCATAAGGCATGGGTTAAGTAGTTGTATTTATGTGAGTATTGCTATAACACCACTTACCATATGTCTATCGGTATGACTCCATTCTGAGCATTGTATGGATATGATGCGAGATCTTTTGTTGATTTGGCGTTTGGGGACAGTAGAGCTCCCAAGGCTCAAGAGAGTTGACAAGATAGTCAGGACATCCTTAAGGTACTTAAGGATAATATTCAGCTAGCCCAGAATCAGCAGAAGATGTATGCAAATAGTCACAAGGTGGAGAGAGCATTTGAGGTTGGAGACATAGTATTTCTACGTCTTCAACCTTACAGATAGAGTACTCTCAAGAAAAGTGGAGCTGAAAAGCTCAAGCCGCGATTTTATGGTCCATACAGGGTGTTGAGGAGAGTTGCTGAAGTGGCATATGAGCTGGAATTACCTTCTGAGAGTAAGATACACAATGTCTTCCATGTATCTTGCTTGAAAAAGGCTTTGGGGCAGCACATTGTTTCTTCTGCAGAGTTACCACCTTTGGATGAGAAAGGGAGGTTGGATTTAGTGCCAGAGGAGATCTTGGATAGCCAAGAGAGGAGATTGAGGAATAGAGTTATTCAGGAGTTCTTGGTGAGGTGGAAAGAGTTTCCAATAGAGGATGCTACATGGGAGGGCAAGTCTATATTACAGCATCCAGCTTTACAGTTGTTTGGGGACAAGCAATCTCAGGAAGGGAGGACTGTAATGTCCCTCTTTCTCGAATAGTTCGATCGAAGACCTTTGGCGCTTTTTGTCTACCCGACGGCCAAAGGGTGATTTCAAGTGTGAATTTGGTTTATTAATTTTATTATATCGTGCTAAAAATAAAATAAAGTACCACTAAAGCACATAAAATGAATTAATAGACTTTTTAACTGTAGACTTTTTAAGTGACTCCAACCAAGGAAAGTACATGTAAATAAATTAATAAATTTTTTATGTGCTTTCCTAGGCAAAAAGTGCGACTTGCTTTGGGGAGAAATTAAATAAGCCAAAAAATGCGACTTGCTTGGAGAGGGAATAAATTAATTAAAACTTAATTATGCTCCTTTGGAAAAAGTGCGACTTGCATTTTGGAAGGGTTTTTTGGCTATAAGGGAAAAGTGCGACTTGTGTCGGCACTATGCAGATTATTATTATTTTCTTCCCGGTAGTTAGCTCTGGAGCTTTGTAGAAAAAATCCAAGGACAGAAACCCTCTGGATTATTCCTCTTGCGGACGGAATTATTTATGAAGAAATCTGCCATTTAAACCCTAGGCGCATTTTATGTATTGACCCTGTTAGCAAGGTTTTGCATTATTTAATTTGTTTATGCAGTATGAGAGTGTTGTTCCATGGTTTTGCTTTATGTTACCAATTTTGTTCCACGCCTGAGCTATATATATATATATATATTCAGGCAAAAGGGGTTTGGGATCTTTCAATTACAATCCTCCCCTCCCAAAATTGCTTTCCCTTAAGCTATTGCAAACTCACATGCTCAAGTTCCATCATACTATAATAACCAAAATATCTAAATCCCATAGCTGTCAAATGGAACAACCTCCGCCAAGAATTATCATGGTGTACTCCATCCATTACCCACATCTATATGCTCTCTTTCAATGAATCCTTCTACCCAAAGCATGAGAACATCTTTCATACACTCCCTTAAGGCCAAAAGCTGCCCCAAGTGCTCACTACTGTGTTCCTGAGGTATCCATTTGCTCATTTCTTATGATGAAGGATCCCATACACTTGCTTCATGACTATAGCCTTGAGCTCCAATGGGTCCCATAATGTTACCGTGTGTTGATCCCTTCAAAGCATGACACAACACAACTTGCATGTAAGCTAGAAACAAATCATAGCAACCACAATCCACTTGGAATTCCATCTGAATCAGCACTAGGATGGCTGGGAGGGATTTCTTCAATAGTGAAGTCCCTCTACTAACATTATCATACAAGGAAACCCTCTCAAATTACACAAGTGTACAATTGACCATGGCTGAAAATATAACGAACAAAAATATAGATGTTATGTCCCCTTTTTCGAACTAATTCATTTCAAGGACTTCTAGCCCATTCCACTTCCCGTGGGCCGGAAGAAGGCAGACAAGGGAAGTATTTGTTTATATTTTAGTCCTTTTCCATGAGCATTTACATTTTCTTTTATTGTTTTCCTTTATGAGGAAGGTCGGCTAGGTTAGAGGAGTTAAAAAGTAAATTAGAAGATAAAGCAAGTTGCTTAAGCAGTTGGCTAGGTTGGAGAGCTCCCAACATGAAAATAGAAGATAAAACAAGCTCTTAAGAGGTCAGTCTAGGAATTCACCCGTTAGACCTTTGGTGCCACCGAAGGGGTATAAGAGGAGTCATATAAGCTCATTTGGATCATCAATTTTGGCATATACACTTATATACATGGTTCTAGAGCTGATTGCTCTAATTCCATTCCACTAAGGGGCAACAATCCATTAGTATGGCATCCAAGGAAGACAAAACCCTTCCTCATGGTATATTGGAGAACGAAAGCTCTCCAAGTTGGCGGTGGTGAAGGAATTATCGAAGACCATTGTGTTGGTTTGCCACTAGGGCATCAAGGAGGAGTGATTTCAAGGGTTTTTATATTATTTGGAGCCCCTCTCCTAGGGAATGACTAGGATTAGATAGCATTTGAGTGCTTTCTAGGGCACAAAACTTCTTTATTATTTGATAGTTAGATTTATCATAATTTATAAGGCTGGTATCTTAAACATTTGTAATTGTTGGGGTTTGGAGACCTCATCTTTTGAAAGATCCCAAACCCCCTTTACCTAAATATATACATATATATATTTTAATATAATGCTCAGGTGTGGAGCTGAACCAATAACATCAAGCAAATCCATGGAACAACATTCTCATATTGCATAAACAAATTAAATAATGCAAACCCCACAAACCGGATGAATATATATAAAGGTGCCTAGGGTTTAAATGGAAGATTTCTTCATAAATAATGTAGCCGTATATTCAATATTGATTTCTAATGATAAATAATTAGGGTAAACACCTATAGAAATCTGCAGATGAAATGATAACAAATATTGTCTAAAATCCACTGTAAATGATCCAACCCAAGTCAATTTGATATATATTTGTGGCTAAAATATACAACAATAAACTGTCATGAAAAATACCTCAAACACTGCATAAATCAACTGCAAAATAAGTCGCCCCACTCTAGAAGCTGTATAAATGCTCACTGCTGCAATTTATTCCTTCTTCTGAAACTGTTGAAATGATAAATAATCTGTGTAAACAATGAAGATCCCTGAGTGGAAACTTCTCTCACTGCTCCTGGGGTTTCCGTCCATAAGAGGAATAATCCAAAGGGTTTCCGTCCTTGGATTTTGTCTGCAAAGCTCAAAGCTAACTGCCAGGAGAAAATAATAATAATTTGGAATGCCTTTCCCCAAGTCGCATTTTTTCCTTATAGCCAAAAAACCCTCTAAAGATGCAAGTCGCACTTTTTTCCAAATCAGCATAAATAATTTTTAATTAATTATTTCCTTCTCCAAGCAAGTCACATTTTTGGCTTATTTGACCCTTCCCCAAGGCAAGTCACATTTTTTGCCTAGGAAGGCACATTAAATAATTTATTAATTTATTTAAATGCACTTTCCTAAGTCAAAGTCACTTAAACAGTCTATTAATTCATTATATGTGCTTTAATGATATTTCACTTTATTTTGAGCACAATATAATAAAATTAATAAACCAAAGTCACCTTGAAAACACCCTTTGGCCGTTGGGTAGACAAAAAGGGCCAAAGGTCTTTGACCGAACTATTCGAGAAAGAGGGACATTACATCTTTAGCTATTTTTGTGGATTGCACTTATGCTGGCCTAAAATAAATTGCAGTTGGATAATATTTCATATTTGTTGCATGTTTTGGCTTGGTAATGGTTCCATTAATTATTTATAAATTGGAGAAGCATGTATATATTTAATTTTAGCTTGTTTGATGGGTGTTTGATGCCCTAACATTTCAGTTGGCTGCTAGGGTTTCAAGGAATATTGGATCTGCTGTTATAAAAATTAGATTGCATTCAGTTTGGGGTTTGTGTGATTTCCTTGTTTGTGTTTCAGCGCTAGAAAAGGAAATTACAATAGAAATGATATAAATATGACAAACCCTTGCAAAATTCAGTGATGTGATCGATGTTGAAGTTGTAGGTAGCCATACAAGGACTAAAAATTCTCCATTAGTCATCACCAATTGGAAATTATTCTTTCCCAATGCTGGAAACCCTTGCCAAATCACTTGTGTGAGTGCCCATGAAGTGGTGCAATGACTGATAATTATGATGACAGTAGCATTAGTGCTAGAAATTAAGTCCATAGTTGTCCTAGGTATGCTTTCACTGTCATATGATGTTATCATCTCATCATTGTTTCCATATTCGTCACCATGTGCCTCTAATGCTTAGAGAAACATCTCCTCCATCCCACTATCACCAACTATTGTAATGTCCCCTTTTCCAAGCAATAATTAATTGAGGCAAGTTGAATAGCCTTAAATCCACTCCCCTTGGATTAAAGGATAATTAATTGATTTGTGCTAATGAATTAAAAATTAAAATATTATTTATTTTGTGCACGTCAAAATAAATGGGAGAAAATCAATTTATTATAGGCCAATTAAATATCATTTGAAATAAATCGATTTATTTGGAGAAAAGAAAAGAAATAAAAGGCAAGTCAATTTCCTTTAAAATTAATTAATTATTATTCATAGGAAAATCGACTTTATTTGGCAAAGGTCGATTCCTTTTGGGCATCAATTATTACATTTATTTCTCCCATGTATTTTTATTTTCAAATATTACTTTGAGGAATTAAAATTTGCATTAGAGTTGACTTTCAGGCCATTTTAAAATTAGAAGTTCTCCTCTTTAGAATATGGTGCCAAAAAAGAGAAAAAAAGTTGGAGATTGCACAAGGACAAATCTATAAAAAGAGATGATGGGCACCCTTTTTGCATGTTGACGGTTTTTGGAAACTTATCTCCATGCTCGAAGAGGGATGTATGCCCACTAATCATTTAAAATAAAAGGTGTTTTTCAACACCACCTTTATGTGAAGTGTGTAAACCCTTCAAGCTATGAATTGATAGGTTATTGTTTTAATCAATTGTATATGTGAAGTCACCATTTTTTAGAGTATGTGAGCTTGATTTATGAGGGCATTTGTGAGTTTATATGGTGAATGCAATCTGATTATTGTTGTTGGTTATTGTGGACCAAATCGACTTGCATTAGAGGTGTTTGAGACATATTTTAGTGGCATTTGAAGTGAATCTCCAATCAGATCTGTTTTAGCATGTTTTGTTAAGTATAATGCCCATGATTTGACTAATTTTGAGCTTGTATGTACTTCTGGAATGTATTTATAGTGAAGCGACTTGTTTGGAGTGATTTTGGCAAAATATGTGGGGCATTTTAATAATTTTATGAGTTGCCGTGATAAATTTAATATTTCAGATCTCTGTGTGGACATTTTGGGGTTTTGGAAGCAAGAGAAAGTGCTGCAAATATTTATTATATATTTCCTAACCCTAGGGGACTAGGTTTCTGATTTTGGGGGCAAATTTGAAGGGTTTCCGGTGCTCAGAATATCCAGTTTAATAGCTGGTTGAAAAGGCCATAATTTATGCTCTTAAATGCACTTGGTTTCATTGAAAAACATTAATTATTGATCAAGTTATTAAATTTTGAAGTTCATTTGGTTTTTAGTATTTTTAATTAATTTTTCCACTGTTGCAATTCATTATGGTTTATGAAGTGTCATGTCCAACTAGTTAGCCCATCTAAACCCATCACCTTGGCTCACTCTAACCCCGTTTTGGTTGTATTGAAACCGACACTAGGTTATGCGAGGTGAACCTAGAAGTGTTGCTCTTCTAAGTTTACTTTTGCAAGTAGTAATTTTCAAATTTTAATTAATATCCCAAAAGGGGATATTACAACTATAACCTCACTCTTCCTCATTTGCTTGAGTTGATAACAAACTCAACTGCTCTATCACATTCTTGTCCTCTTTCCCCTTCATACTCTCTACCTCCCTTGTTGGCTGCTTACACTTTTCTTTTTTCACCATTCTTTGACCTGCACGTAGAACAAGCACATTAAAGAAAACAAGAGCTTTTACTAACATTCTAACAACCTCTCCATCATGCCTCATAGGCATGTTATTCAACTCTCTTCCCATGCTTGCAACTCTTTCATAATTCCGTCCCTGAGATGGACTTCCAAGGGTCCCTTCTTGCTGCCACAAGTATCGCAGTAGCTGTATCATTGCAATTTCTCGCTTAGAATCAGCATTGTGGTGGCCAGAAACTCTTCTAAAACAACAGCAAACAACCCCTCATTGATAGTAGGCAAAAAATCCTTCCACCTTGTGACTGAAAATACTTTTGTAACTATCATAAAAAAGTGTTAAGGGGCTGATTTTGATGTGGACAACAACAAAAAGAATAGGATAACAACTCTCATACTTCAAATTCTTCACAAAATTCAGAAATGACAACGATATAGGGGTTGGAATCAACCATATAGTGACTGAAAATGCTTCAACAACATCAACAAACCGAAGATTACTCCAATGTATGGCTGACACTACTTGTATGGCTGCAAGCACAATGTTGGGCAAGCTGAAAAAAAGAGGAACAACAACCCTAAAATAGGAAACAACTCCCTTACCAACAAATTTCTGGTTGTAGCTCGATCTCCAATCAACCCTTGAGGAATGACAGCCCATGTTCAACTCCATGGCATGTTGCACACCCATTATCTACTAGCAGTACTTGAGTTGTATTATTGAGCACCAAACTACGTTCTATGGGAAGCACTTGAAAATCAACATAAAGATCGCGTGGCTTATCTATTTTCCACATCAAGCATCTCGCTACCCTCGGAAATGGTGACTTTCTTCATATTTTTTCTTCAAGAAATGGTCTATTGATTGATTCTCCACATCTTCGTTAGAATACATGACATACTTTATAGGGCTCCTTGGAAACCTCTTTTCTAGCCACATGCATGAGATAAAGAATTCCTTAAGAATAGTGACATTGAACTTCTCAAAGACCTTACCTTTCTTGTATCTCAACAGATCACCTAGATCCCAAACTCTCACGTTCATATAATGCGGAACTTGTATGAACGGATTTATGTGCCCTTCCACCCAAAGTGTTCTTCACTCTATCACCATTTCCACTATGCTATCCATGATGACCACACATGTAAAATGACTTCTAGGAAGAAAAAAATCTACAACACTTTCATACCTTTGGCTGTCCTCAAATTGTTCACCTTCCTTTGCCGAATGAAGTTTGGTTGAGAAATTTTCTGCATCTCCATCCTCGTGACTAAGAATTTCTAAGTTAGGATCAACATTCTCCTTCCTCCTCGACTCTTCACATTCAACAAGTGAAGCCCTTTCCGCCTTGAATTATATCATGCTTTGTTGACACTAGCGTGGAACATCTTCATAGTTCTTGCACAAGTCATGAATTTCATCAACTCGCTTCTTATTACTTGTTCTGAAAATTTCAGTAGACTGAAAATCAACATTAGCAATTGGTAAATCCTTTTTTTCATGCTCATGCCCCTGAACATGGTATTCTTGGAACTCCATCTCAATTCCTTCTTGTAGATTTGATTTTTCTTTCTCTTGTTCATGCCCCATTATTTTTTCTTTGATCTCTTGAGGTGTTGATGTATCAATTACCTTTGTTGTTTTTTTTCTTCTTTCAAGAGAAACTCTTTTGGGTTTGGCTCCTTGGCATATTATTTTGGTCTAGGGTTTAACCCTAACATCTTCATCCATGCATCATCTGACCCGTTGTTGGAACCAACAAATGTGGAGAGTGTCACTTTCTCCAAGGTATGTTGAAGATCCTTTTGTGGTGCTTGAGATATAGGCTATGGCTTTGACCTCCCCTTGCTTACTCCTATGAATTACGCAAGTGAAATGACATCCCAAATCTCAATTGGAAGATTCATATACTCCTCATAGCTGGCCAAAATGTTGTGACTCAACAAATGTCGTGTTTCAACCTTCGGAACGACTTCTTTTGGTAAGAACTTAGATTGCCAATCCATGTTCTCTCCTAAGTTCTTTTTTTCCTTTTTCTTTTATGTGTCCATTGTAGATTTGCCTCAAATGTTAGCTTTCGACCCTGTAGGCTATGAAGATCAATGTTTTGATACCACTGTAATATCCCTCTTGCACGAATCCAAATAAATTTGAATACCAAAAGAACTTGCACGAATCCAAATAGTAAACTGAAGCAAAACTGAAATTAAATTTTCAAACCCCAGCAACAATCTATAAACCATTTTTTTATGATAGGAATCAGCCACAAATTTGATGGATATAATATAGAAACCCTTCAAAATATTATTCTTCAAAGCTGGAAATGATTGCAAGAGAAGAGCACTGGAAAATATATCTTTTTGCAATTTCCAAGTCTATGAGTAGATTGCAGATTGTGATTCAGGACGAATTTAGTATGTTACAAGTTCATTCCATGGGAGAAGCCTATTAGCATGCTCTGAAGGCGGAGGAGAAGCTAGCGTGCAAACAACAAAGCGGTACATGCGGAAAGGGTAAGGTTGCACAAGGTTGTGGTTAGAGTAAAGGCAGAGAAAATTTTGTGCAAGGTGAGGGTGAGTCGAGTTCGACATTGTAAGTGAAAGAACATCTCGAGGTGGAAATGTATTTAGGGGCAGAGGATACTTTGGATGTAGAAGAGGTTGTAGATTAAGCGATACATGTTACAGGTGTGGAAAAACATGGCATAGAGCACATGAGTGCCCGCATGCCTAGAATGGTGGTAAGCATATTGTGCACATTGTGCAAGGAGAAAAAGATGGCTTGTTGAGTCATGAGGAGGAACTAGAGATGGGAGAAGCGTTGATGTTCAAAAACGTTGTTGAAACCAAAAGAAGAAGAAACTGGTTGTGAGCAAAGAAGTTTGTTTAAGATGACGTGTAAGTTAGGAGGAAAAGTCTGCAAGGTAATAGTGAACAGTGGAAGCACTGGTAATTGTTGGAAATATTGTCATTGATGTCAAAAGAGGTGCTGAACTGGTAAACGGAAATCTGTCAGAAAATAATGGAATTATTGACGGAAATGGTAGAAAGTAACGGAAATAACCAGCAGTATAGAAGGGTAGAAAACGAAAGTTTAAATACATGAAAAGAAGCGTTTTTGCATGAGGATTATCATGGTATAAGCGAGATATACACAACTATACATAAGAGAGATATCCACATTTTAAGGTGTTCATATGCAATGTTTTATGGTGAAAAAGAAGATTTAATGATGGCTGGCAGCGATTTAATGATAACAGTGATTTTTCTGAGGAGCAGTGCTCCTATCAAGTGGTTAATTGCATTTGATTAATGTGCATTTAATAATTATGGGCTGCATTAATTGTTCTTTGGTTTTAGCCGACTAATGCACTTAATTAAGTTGTGTTAATGGAAAGGTTGTGTCGGTTGGAACGATGTGTCTTTTCGAAAAGGTACGAAAAGCTATATAAGAAGATTCATATGAAACTTATTAAGCATGGATTCAAGTTGAATATCTTAAGGAAAAAAAAGAGGAAGAGGAAGCATAAGGGCAGAATTTTAGAACAGCAAATCTGAAAGTAAGAAGAAGAATTTTCCATTATTCGTTGAGGAAGCAACAAGTTCAAAAGTGGAAAGCAAATTTTGTAAGGTTGGTGCCTTCATATTCGAAGAGATCGGTGTCTCTTGCTGAGTTGGTGCTTAGCAAAAGGGGTGGGTGCTCCTGTAGGTTGGTGCCAACAAAACTGTAATTTGGGGATTGGTGTCTCCAATAGGTTGGTGCCTACAAATTTTTGAGAAATATATATAAAGAAAGAAGTTTCTCCGTGGTTTTCTCCCGAAAGGGTTTCCACGTATATCTGTGTCTACTTGCATTAAGTTTTTTGTTCTTTGATTGATTTGATATATTCACATTGCTCGTGATTATAGATCTAAGTTTAAGTATTGAAGTTTGAAATAATATCATAATACTGATTCACCCCCCCTCTTAGTATTATCTTGTGCTCAACAATTGGTATCAGAGCAGGTTCCTTCAAGAACAATCTAACAATTGAAAGGTAGATCTTGGGAGCACATATGGCTAGTCAAGTACAAGAAGGTTTTTCCTCGAACAAGGCTTCATTGTTTGACGGAACAAACTATGCATTTTAGAGCATAAGAATGAGAACCTATCTCATGGCACTAGGGTTTGATATTTGACAATCAGTAGCGGTCGGATATATCATTCCATCAACTCCGCCAACAAACCAAGCCGGTAAGAAGGCTTTTGAAAACAATGCCAAGGCGATGAATACAATCTTGTGTGGTTTGTCAGAGTCCAAATTTGTCAAGGTAATGCAATGTGACACGACAAAGGAAATATGGGATAAACTTCGAACAATATATGAAGGTGATGATAAGGTCAGAAAAGCTAAGCTTCAAACCCATAGGAGAAAATTTGATAGCCTAAAAATGAAGGATGAGGAAGATGTTGCAGCTTATCTTCTGCGGGTGGATGAAATTGTCAACGCCATAAGAGGGCTTGGAGAAAAGATTGAGGAACCTGTGATCGTCCAGAAGGTCTTAAGATCTTTACCATTAAAATTTGATGCTAAGGTGTCTGCCATCGAAGAAATGAAGGATCTTGACAAGCTAAGCATGGACGATGGAATATTGACGGTTTATGAAATGAGGACCGAGTCTAATAAACCAGCAAAGAAGGAAGCCGCATTCAAAGTCTCGAAGAAAAAGGCAATCAAGGAATCTGAAGCGAATGATGAATCAAATAGCGAAGAAGATGAAAAGGAAGCTTTATTCATTTGAAAGCTAAAGAAAGGATCCAGGAGATACAAAGGTAAGTTACCATTTAAATGTTTTAACTGTGGTAAAATTCTTTCATTTTGCAACTGTATACTCCTGCCTCTTTAGAGTAGGAATATTATTTGTTACAGATTTTGTTAAGTAAGCCCATACTTTCTAATTTGAGAATTCAAGCATAAGCAGAGACAAGCTTTCTTTTCTCCAAGCTATGTTGAAGAGAACCTGATCTGCTAAACACAGAGGTAGTAGCTACATCCGAAGAAAGCGGAATAAGTGATCCAATTCAGTGATCCTGAAGTCACATTGTTTATGGCTATAGAAGACAGGTTTATTTACCTTTCCATCCAAGTTGCTTTGGAAGCAACCTCTATTGACACTAGTACATGACGTGCTTTGAGTTTCCACAATCTCGAAGAAGAACTGCATTTGTGCCGTTGGGTGAAACTAAAAGCACCTCAAACTTTGCATTCAGAAGCAAAGACTTTCAGCTCCATTTGATATATGATAGTAACACCAAATCAATCTTTCGAAGCTAGTTGTTAGCACAGAGTCTTGAAGAATCAATGAATCTAATCATTAACCTGAAGACCCAGCTTGAAGAAGCAAAGAGAATTGAGGAAGGCTTGAGAAGTCAGCTCAAGGTGAAACAAGAAGAATGTTGAATAAGCAAAAGTCAGATAATGTTGCGATAGAGATAAAGACTAAATGAAATATATAGAATACCAAACTAATGCAACAAGATGAACTCCAGATTTACGTGGTAAAACCCTAGCTGAGATGCTTAGGGAAACATTCACAGATGCAACATATCAAGCTTTTATTAGGACTCGGAGATGAACAAATTACTATGTGAAAACTTCAAATTCCATTGAGCTATTTTGGCACTCCACAAAGATTTAGAATAGGCACCTAAGTTATGCAGAAGTACTAATTAGGATTCCTCCTTAAGAATAGAAGTGGAAAGGAATGCCAACTACGAAGACTAGTTACCTTCCTAAAAGGATAGATTTTAAAGTTGAATTCGTCTTTCTAGAAACAAGGGATTAACTCCACGATTTTTGAATCCGAACAGGCTCTGCCCCCAAACCCCCGCTCAGGGTTATTGCTTTTATAGGCAATATATATGGGCATAAATAGGATATGAGTGTAGGCATAATAAGAGTTGTAGAGATAATGAAAGGGTAAGGTCCACAAACTTGCCAACAACTTAGGTGGCTTTCTATTGGAGTGTTGAATATCCCCCAGATAGGTCATTTGCTCAAACTATCCTAGGGTAACGAGGAAGCCATTATCTGCTAACTATTGCTATAATTTTGGACATATAGCACAGCTTCCTTGTAGAAGTGTGTTGTAGGCTTCCAGACATAGATCAAAAGGACAAAACCTGCATAGATACAAAGTGATCCATGCGAGGCTTGTGAGGTCCTGTGACAATGGACATCATGATGGATTTTGGAGTTGGTACATGCTGCCAAAGATCCATGCTCGTTCAAACAACTTTTCATGCTACGAGTTGGACCTACAGTGTTACATTGATAGCGGATGTTGCAACACATCTGACTTTTGATAAAAGTAAGACTTCTATTTGTTTAAGAATTTATTGTAAATGAATGTACAATAGAATGGGTATGCATAATGATAAAGCAAAGAGGGTTGACAAAGGATTACTCTAAGCTTCTTCCTTATATGGGAACATTGCTTAAACAACTTTATAGAACCTTTCCCTAAGCTAAAGGATTCAAACAATAATCACTCTAGAGTGTGAGTCAAATGTGTGCTCAGTGGCAGGCTACACTCTCGAGTGTCTATGCCTTACAGGACCTAGAAATATAGGAAATCACATAGATAGGAGAACCTTGGGCTAATAATGCAGATGTGGTCAGTGGTAAAATGTATGCAAAATAGGGTGATATAGGCTTCCAAGTAGGGATAAAAGATGCCTACTGTTGGGCTTGAGAAAATTATGAGGATGAGATGGTGATATGATGCATAGGTAGGATAGAGGCACACACAACATTTTGAAACAAGCTTGTGAAGCTTGAGCAATCACAGCACTCCGTACGGGACATGCCTAAAATAACAAAGCCTTTGAGTACTCTATGCAAGCAGTGCCAGCTTGGGAAGTAGACCAGAACAAGATTCAAAACTGAAAGATCCCAAACCTGTTTTTGTCTGAATTTTTTTATTTTTATTTTTATTTTTTTTTATATAATGCTCAGGTATGGAGTCTGAACCGATAATATCAAATAAATCCATGAAATAACATTCTCACTTGAAACTGCATATCAATTAAAATACTGCAAACTCCCGCAAACCGGGTATATATAGAAATGGCGCCCAGGGTTTAAATGATTGATTTCTTCATTAATAATGCAGCCATACATTTAACATTGATTTCTAATGATAAATAATTAGGGCAAACACAAATAGAAATCTGCAGATGGAATAATACAGATATTGCCAAAAACTCAGCCAGAGAGAATCCAAATCAAAAATCGATTTGGCATATATATGCTGGCTGAAATGTATAACAATAAACTATCATGAAAAATACCTCTGATAATGCATGGTCATCAACTGTAGAAAAAGTCGCCCCACTCTTGGTGTTGCCTGAATGCCCACTGCTGCAATTTATTTCTCTATCTGACACTGCTGAAATGATAATAACCTGTGTAAACAATGAAGATTCCTGGATGGAAGCTTCTCTCACTGCTCCTGGGGTTTCCATCCGCAAGAGGAATAATCCAGAGGGTTTCCGTCCTTGGATTTTGTCTGCAAAAGCTCTGTGCTAACTGCTCTGTGAAAATAATAATAATCTGAATGCCCTTCCCCAAGTCGCATTTTCCTTCATATAGCCAAAACCCTTCCAAATATCCAAGTCGCACTTTTTGGCCAAAACCCAATATAATTAATATTTAATTAATTATTTTGCTTTACTAAGTGGGTCGCATTTTTGGGTTTAATTTTTGATCATACCCAAACAAGTCGCACTTTTGGCTAGGAAGTGCATTTAAATAATTTATTAATTTATTTAAATACACTTTCCTAAGTCAAAGTCACTCAAACAGTTTATTAATTCATTATATGTGCTTTAATGATATTTTACTTTAATTCGAGCACCATATAATAGAATAATAAACCGAAGTCACCCTTGAAAACACCCTTTTGGCCGTCGGGTAGACAAAACAGAGCCAAAAGGTCTTCGACCGAACTAATCGAGAAAGAGGGACATTACAATCCTCCCTTCCCGAGATTGCTTGTCCCCAAGCAACTGTAGAGCTGGATGCTGTAATATAATCTCACCTTCCCATGTAGCATCCTCCTCTGGCAATTCGTTCCACCTCACCAGGAACTCCCAAATGACCCTGTTCCTCAGTCTCCTCTCTCGGCTGTCCAAGATCTCCTCTGGCACTAGGTCTAATCTCCCTTCCTCATCCAGGGGTGACAAATCTGTAGAGGAAATAATGTTCTGCCCCAAAGCCTTTTTCAAGCAAGACACATGAAAAACATTATGTATCTTACTCTCAGAAGGCAACTCCAGCTCATATGCCACTTCACCAACTCTCCTCAACACCCTGTATGGCCCATAAAATCGTGGTTGAGCTTTTCAGCCCCACTCTTCTTGAGAGTACTTTGCCTGTAAGGCTGAAGTCGTAGAAAAACCATGTCCCCTATCTCAAATGATCTCTCCACTCGGTGCCTATCTGCATATATTTTCTGCTGATTCTGGGCTCGCTACATGTTTTTCTTAAGCACCTTAAGGAATTCCTGAATATCCTGTAAACTCTCCTAAGCTTTGGGAGCTCTACTATCCCCAAATGCCATATCAACAAAGGATCTCGCATCATACCCATAAAGAGCTCGGAATGGAGTCATACCAATAGACATATGGTAAGTGGTGTTATAGCAATACTCACATAAATACAACAACTTAACCCATGCCTTTTGCTGTCCTGCAACGTAGTTGCGAAGATAACCCTCTATCCATTTGTTCACAATCTCTGTCTGTCCATCCGTCTGAGGGTGATAACTGGTGCTAGGAGTCA
This sequence comes from Taxus chinensis, assembly GCA_019776745.2. Lineage (NCBI taxonomy): Eukaryota > Viridiplantae > Streptophyta > Pinopsida > Cupressales > Taxaceae > Taxus > Taxus chinensis. Next base: position 649,188,379 of record CM034147.1, on the reverse strand, counting down.
ACTCAGTGTAGACCAGTCGGAAAAGCTCCTGCCAAAATATGCTCATAAATCTGCTATCCCGGTCACTAACTATGTTCTTCGGAAGTCCATGCAACCTGAATATCTGACGGAAGAACAAATCAGCCACATGAGGTGCCTTAAAGCTGGTAGGGACAGCGAAAAAGTGTGCATATTTTGTCAACCGATCCACTACTACATAAATGCGATCATTCCCTTGCACCACGGGAAGACCTGTAATGAAATCCATAGAAATACTCTCCCATTTCTGCTCCGGAATTGGCAATGGCTGTAGCAAACCTGCTAGGAAAGTATGCTCTGACTTGTTCTGCTGACAAATCATACACTCACGGACATGGCGCAGGACATCATCCTTGAGACCCTTCCAGGAGAATCTCTCTCTAATCTACCTGTATGTTTTAAAATACCCTGGATGTCCTGCCAGTGGTGCATCATGGAAAGCATGCATAATCTTCTCTTTAAGTTCAGATTCAGGAACTAGGTAAACTCTGCCCTTATACAAAATCAAATCAGTCATTACCTTATACCGATCATCCTGAATTTTTCCATCCATAATATCACATGCCCAAGTGTTTTTGGAATATTCAACTGACAGTTGAGATTTCCAATCTGCTGAAATCTCGCTCAACGAACATAGGACAGCGAGATGGGGTTTCCTGGAAAGTGCATCAGCCACTACATTCTTCGTCCCCTTGACATACTTAATGTCAAAATCATATGCCTAGATCCTGCTGACCCATTTTTGTTGCCTCTCATTGAGTTCTTTTTGTTCCAGGAAATATTTCAAACTATTGTGGTCGGTTCTCACCACAAATTTTCCACCCACCAAATACTGTCTAAACTTTGCCAAGGCATGCATAATGGCAAGCATCTCCTTATCATAAGTGGAATACAGTCTCTCATTATCTCTCAGCTTCCGGCTCTCAAAGGCAATAGGATGGCGATCCTGCATAAGAACTGCACCAATCCCCAATCCCGAAGCATCACACTCTAAAATGAAGGGCCGTGAGAAATCTGGAAGAGCCAAAACTGGACAGGTACTCATAATTACCTTGAGCCTCTCAAATACCACCTGTGCCTCATCTGACCAACTGAATGCACCCTTCCGTGTAAGATCTGTCAATGGAGCTACCAACTGGGAATAACCCTTCACGAACCTCCTGTAATAACCACATAACCCTAAGAATCCTCGCAAGTCAGAGATATTCTTGGGTGGTGGCCAATCCTGCATTGCCTGTATCTTCTCCTGATGAACCTTGACCCCATTGGCCCCAATGACATGCCCAAGATACAATATCTCCGTAATCCCAAATTCACACTTGGACATCTTAGCAAACAAAGACTGAGTCTCCATTATGCTAAGTACCTCATCAAGATGCCTCAAATGATCATCCCATGTCCTGCTATAAATCAGAATATCATCAAAAAACACCAACACAAACTGCCTCAACTGCTTGTTGAAGAGATGGTTCATACATGACTGAAATGTAGCAGGTGCATTAGTGAGTCCGAATGGCATCACCAAGAACTCATAGTGCCCATAGTGACACCTGAAGGCCGTCTTGTGGATATCCTCATCCCGAACTCTAATCTGGTGGTAGCCTGATCGAAGATCAATCTTCGAGAAGCAGATAGATCCATGCAGCTCATCTAACAACTCATCAATGCGGGGAATGGGATACCTGTTTTTGATGGTTTTCTTGTTCAGTGCACGATAGTCAATGCACATCCTCATGGTCCCATCCTTCTTCTTTACCAACACAACTGAAGAAGCAAAGGGACTAGAGCTAGGACGGATGTGTCCCATCTCCAAGAGCTCTCTAATGGCCTTCTCTATCTCATCCTTGTATGTCTTAGGATGGCAATAAGGCGTAGTCATCACGGGTTTAGCACCCTCCTCAAGCTCTATAACATGCTCAAACCCTCTATCTGGTGGTCTACCTGGAGGAATGTCACCAAACACTGAACCGTGCTTATCCAGTATGGACTGGATGTCAATGTGATAAGGCTGCTCATCGTCTGAAGAAGATTTGGACGAAATGAAACACTGGGCTGCCCATGCAACCTCTCCATGTCTCACTATAGACTCCATCCTGCGTGCTGAAACAACTCTAGGCCCACCGTCAGAAAGAGCCCGAAGCACAATCTTCTTCTTATCCACCATAAACTCCAACTCCATCCTACGGAAATCCTACACATATCTGCCAAGGGACTGTAACCACTTGAATACCCAATACTATATCAATCTCACCAAGTCCAATAACATAGAAGTCATCGGTCAATGTATAGTCCCCCATCTGAATACTAAGTCGTGGAATCCTCTTAGTGCAACTGATAGCAAATCCATCTGCCACCCGTACACTAAACCCCTCAAATTCCTCAACCTGTAATCCTCGCTTCGCAGCCAACCCCTCATCAATGAAGTTGTGCGTAGCTCCACTGTCAACCAGACAAACAATCCGCTGTCCCTTAAGCACTCCCTTCAACCGAAAGGGATGGTACCTAGGAACGCCTGAAAGTGTAGCAATAGTAACATTGGATGAATCCAATGCCTCACCCTCGCCAAGCTCTATTTGGGGCTGCTCCCCCTGTGCATCATGGTCACCGCCCTCATCCTCTGCATCTGTATCTGGCGAGTGATCATCCTCTCCATCTGAAATCACCTCAATGAGATGCACCTTGCCTTTACCAAGGCAACGATGTCCAGGCTCCCAATGGTCTTTGCAATGAAAGCAAAGCTTCCTCCTCCTTAACTCGTTACGAGTCTCCTGATCCACCTTAGGAGGTGGTGCACTCTTCTACGGGGCGGTAGAGCGCTGAAATGGCCTGGAGCTCGTGGGAAACTTCTTATTGGGCAAATAAGAAGTGGGGCTGATAGGAAGTGGGGGATGTGTCCAAGTCCAATGCCGTCTGAATGGCATCATGCAATGTCCTAGGCTTAAGAGCCTTGACCAATCCTCTCATCCTGTCATGGAGGCCCTCTATAAATAACATCACCACCCTCTTCTCAGGCATCTCTGGAACCATAACTGCTATCCGCTGAAATTCGTTGATGTAAGAATCAACATGTCCACTCTGTCTGAGCTGTGCCAAGTCCCTGTAATACAACTCTACATCCTTGCGATCAAACCTCGCAATCAGCCTCTCGCTGAAATCCCTGTATCAATGTAGAAGCTCATGACCCTGTGTAACTAACCCATGGTGCCACCAATCATAAGCCACCCCCTCAAGGTGCAATGTAGCGAACTGTATGGCCTCCTGCTCCCTCATGGGCTTGAGGGTAAGATAGGTGTCGAGCTTGTGAATCCAAGCCCTGGCACTGATCTTTCCACTACCATCAAAAGTGGAGAGGGTTACCTTATTGGTAACCTGTTGCAAATCCCTGTTCTGCTGTGCTCTAGGTCTCCTGTCCTGTCCATCCCTCATGTTGTCTCTCCTCTGAGCACAATACTGTGGGAGGGGAAATACATCCCTCACATGCTGCGGCAAACTCCTCCACTCATCACTGACTGCCATGATAGTATCCGGGAAAGCTGCTTCTTCCGACCGTCCCTCAATCTCAGGTGGGTCACCTCTAGGCAAGAAGTTAGGCTACATAGGCCTATCTGCAGTCCGTGTAGGTCTCCTCTCACCTTGTATGAGTATGCCTCCGCTCACGGCGTGGCGATCCCCTAACACTCCCAAGCTCTGAAGGTGATCTGCTATGATCCCTGTAGCTACTGGCAACTGATAAGGATCTATCCCTCCTAACGTGCCTGTCCCGCGGCCTATCTAGTGCCAACCTGTCCAAAGTAGTGCCCATGCGCTCCATGGTCTGTAATAACTGCCTCTGTGTGGCTGCCATATCCCGAATAAAATTCCTATCTGGATCTGCATGTTCCTCTCGAGGACTCTCAGGTCTCTCGCCCAAATATTCCATTATGTCACCTCCTGCAATACCAAGCTTCGAGTCGTGCTCGTTTGCGGGTGTAGTATCTGTGTGGACCGTCCTCTCTGTGATGCATTCAAAGCTGATTTCTGTTTTAATACCCTGTCTGTTTCCTTCCCACACAGGCTGGGAGGATACACTGCTCTGATACCACTGAAAGATCCCAAACCCGTTTTTGTCTGAATATTTTTTTTTTTTTTAATATAATGCTCAGGTATGGAGCTGAACTGGTAATATCAAATAAATCCATGAAACCACATTCTCACACTGCATAGATCAATTAAAATACTGCAAAACACCCGCAAACCGGGTATATATAGAAATGGCGCCTAGGGTTTAAATGATTGATTTCTTCATTAATAATTTTAGCCATACATTTAACATTGATTTCTAATGATAAATAATTAGGGCAAACACAAATAGAAATCTGCAGATGGAATAATACAGATACTGCCCAAAAACCTCAGCCAGAAAGAATCCAAATCAAATCGATTTGGCATATATATGCTGGCTGAAATGTATAACAATAAACTATCATGAAAAATACCTCTGATAATGCATACATCAACTATAGAACAAGTCGCCCCACTCTAGAAGTTGCCTGAATGCCCACTGCTGCAATTTATTTCTTTTCTCTGAAACTGCTGAAATGATAATAACCTGTGTAAACAATGAAGATTCCTGGATGGAAGCTTCTCTCACTGCTCATGGGGTTTCCGTCCGCAAGAGTAATAATCCAGAGGGTTTCCGTCCTTGGATTTTGTCTGGAAAAGCTCTGTGCTAACTGCTCTGGTGAAAATAATAATGATTATCTGAATGCCTTTCCCCAAGTCGCATTTTTCCTTCATATAGCCAAAACCCTCCAAAGATCCAAGTCGCACTTTTTGGCTAAAACCCATATAATTAATATTTAATTAATTATTTTGCTTCACTAAGCAAGTCGCATTTTTGGGTTTAATTGACCATTACCCAAACAAGTCGCATTTTTGGCTAGGAAGGCAATTTAAATAATTTATTAATTTATTTAAATGCATTTTCCTAAGTCAAAGTCACTCAGACAGTCTATTAATTCATTATATGTGCTTTAATGATATTTACTTTAATTCGAGCACCATATAATAAAATAATAAACCGAAGTCACCCTTGAAAACACCCTTTTGGCCGTCGGGTAGACAAAACAGGCCAAAAGGTCTTCGACCGAACTAATCGAGAAAGAGGGACATTACAAAAACATTAAGAAGTATTCAGGCACTAAACCATTGAAGGATGCTGGAAGCGCGCATCGAGGTTGTGTGAACCTACCAGGTTTGCTGCAAGTATCCAAGGACAGAGTTATTTTATGTTACTCAGTTGATGTCTACACTAGACATGACATGGGAAGCATTGTTGAATTACAAATGTTCGAAGCAATTGGATAGTTCAAAGCTATCAAAGCAAAAGTAGAAGATGTAACAGGGTTGACAGGTGGCAAATCTTTCTAAGGTCTTCTCTTTCTTCTTCTATTTCTACGTTCCCGGATGTAATTGTAAAACTTAAAAGTTATTGGTTTGAAAACCATGGACTTTAAAGTTAACACTCAGCTGGAATGAACTCTATAAGTTAAATGACAGTATGTAGCATAATTTTGACTAGAACCATCCAAAGATGCATGTCAACAATGCTAGAGATGGAATCTGAAGCTATCAGATAGATTGTCAGAAAGTTATCGGTAAGTACTTCCGTGTTATATGTTGGATAGAGTGCAATTCAGAGTTTCCCATTTGACAAAACTCCCTTCTGACATTCTATAAGTAGAGGAAGACCAGCCTTCGGTTAAGCAGCAGATATTTGTAAGCAGCATTCTTGTGTTCCAGACTGTTGTCATTGAAACTTCTGAAGAGCTATTTCAAGTAAATTTGAATCAAGATCCGATGAAGAGCATATTTCTTGGAGAACTTTGTGTCAACGGTAAAGCATTTTGATGTTCTAACTTTTTGTCTGCAGATATATTCATAGAACTTGCAAGTGTCAGAGTGGATGAGGGTCTAGATCTAAAGACAAAAGAAAATTCTGAAGAGTCTTTAGAAATACCAAGTCTTGTGAAAGAAGAACTTAAGGAAGAAGAAGATATTGTAGAGTGGAGTAAATCAGAAAGGCAGGATACCAAGACGCCATCTCGCTTCGTGCATGCAATCAACTCATGATGAAAGTCAGATTGATTGGGTTGCACATCTGATCCCGGGGGTTCTTTCCTGAAGAAGAATCTACTATTTTCTTCTTCATCAAGGGTATTTTTTCTTTGCTATCTAACAGTTGAACTTAAGAACTTGTTAGAAGCAAAACATGATACATCATATGGTTCATGAGCTGCAATGGTTAGAAGTAATTACCATCAAATAGATACTAGCATATTTAACTGACAAATCTTGGGGACACGGGAGCCTCAGACCAGTAAATGAGGGAGATTGTGATCTGGCACTGACTGCCTACGTTTTCGGAACTATGCAGACTAAATCTAGCCAACATTGTCCAGTCACAATCATGTTAATCCCTTTTTCAATTCAAGATTGGTAAGCTAAGGGTTTGATCTAAGTGAGAAACAATAATTGATTTTGACGCAGTCATTTGCTCCGGTTGCCAAACCTAGAAAGCAAGCATACAGACAAGGGAAACTTGCTTTCAAAGTGTTTAAAAGATTTCAAAGTCATACCAGACACAGAGGACAGGTTCGTAGCCCTTTTAGAATGGGAATTTAGAAGAGGATGTTTATTATCCAGTATCAGCATGAACCCGTTCCTATTATAAGCACACTGACCAGACCCTAATATTTTTGCAAGTTGATCTTTACGACGATACTGTCATGCTCTTACACACAAGCCCCCAGCAGCAATGGTATTCAAGACTTTGATCCACATATTTTGGACCAAGTACGTTCCATAGGAGTTACATGCTTACTTTACATCTGTACATCAAAACTGAAGATGAACATATCAGTAAATTCAAGTTGAAATATCCCTTGTGGGATGACATACTCTTTGGAGGAGACAATGCACAGAAATATATATAAAATTTGCAGCAAGACATGCAAAATTTCTGATTTTTGCAGGAAATAACCATGCTGGGTGAGTTATCCTTTTTCCTTGGATTGCAAATTTCTCAATCTAATAAAGGAATATTTATATCCCAAACCAAGTATGTGAAGGAAATGTTGAAAAAGTTTGGTATGGAGGAGTGTGCACCTGTCAACACACCAATGATCACTAGAACCAAGTTAAGCAAAGATGATGAATCTCCAGATGTTGATCAATCTCTCTATAGATCAATGATTGGGAGTTTATTATATGTGACAACATCTAGACCAGATATCATGCAAGCAGTGGGTATGGTGGCACATTTTCAAGCAGGGCCGAAAGAAACACATGTGCAAGTTGTAAAACACATATTTAGATATCTAAAGGGAACTATGGAATATGGGTTGTGGTATCCAAAAGGAAAAGATTTCACATTGGCAGCTTATACAGATTCAAATTGGGAACAGGATGTGTAGATGACAGAAAAAGTACAAGCGAAGGAGCATTTTTTCTTGGAAACAACCTGGTATCTTGGCTAAGTAAGAAGCAAAATTCTGTATCCCTATCCACAGCAGAAAGCAGAGTATATATCAGCGGTACTATGTTGCACGCAAATTTTATGGATGAAGCAAACCTTGAAGGATATCAAAGTAGAGTATGATCATCCCATCTCCATATTATGTGATAATACCAGTGCAATAAGTATTTCAAAGAATCTGGTTATGCATTCCAGAACAAAGCACACTCCCATAAGATATCACTTCTTAAGAGAGCAGGTGGCAGAGAAATAGGTAAAGTTGGAGTATGTCGCTACATCCGAACAGATAGCAGATATTTTCACTAAGCCACTTCCAAAGGAGACATTTGAATATCTATGGCATAAGCTGGGAGTAATTTCTTTTACATCTTTACATTGAAGAGTCAAGGGTAGCACTGGTTAAGGGGGAGCTAAAACTTTGCAAATTTTTCAGCTCCTAAGTTGACCCTTTGCCATTGATGTCAAAGGGGGAGAATGGTAGTAAGGGGGAGCTACGGCAAGAGGAAGCTACAGAAGAGGAGATTATTTTTTGGGGTTGCCATCAATGACAAAGGGGGAGATTGTTGGAAATATTGTCATTGATGTCAAAAGAGGTGCTGAACTGTAACAAAAAATCAATTGACGGAAATGATAGTCAAGTAACAGAAATAACCAGCAGTATAGAAGGGTAGAAAATGTCCAAGTTTAAATACATGAAAAGAAGCATTTTTGCATGAGGATTATCATGGTATAAGCAAGATATACACAACTATACATAAGAGAGAGATATCCTTATTTTAAGGTGTTCATATGCAATGTTTTATGGTGAAAAAGAAGATTTAATGATGGCTGACAGTGATTTGTCTAAGGAGGGGCAGCGCTCCTATCAAGTGGTTAATTGCATTGATTAATGTGCATTTAATAATTATGGGCTACATTAATTATTCTTTGGTTTTAGCCGACTAATGCACTTAATTAAGTTGTGTTAATGGAAAGATTGTGTCAGTTGGAACGATGTGTCTTTTCATTAAAAGGTATGAAAGGCTATATAAGAAGATTCATATGAGACTTGTTAAGCATGGATTCAAGTTGAATATCTTAAGAAAAAAGAAGAAGAAGAGGAAGCATAAGGGCAGAATTTTAGAACAGCAAATCTGAAAGTAAGAAGAAGAATTTTCCATTATTCGTTGAGGAAGCAACAAGTTCAAAAGTGGAAAGCAACATTTTGTAAGGAAGGTTGGTGCCTTCATATTCGAAGAGATCGGTGTCTCTTGCTGAGTTGGTGCTTAGCAAAAGGGGTGGGTACTCCTGTAGGTTGGTGCCTACAAAACTATAATTTGGGGATTGGTGTCTCCAGTAGGTTGGTGCCTACAAATTTTTGAGAAATATATATAAAGAAAGAAGTTTCTCCGTGGTTTTCTCCCGAAAGGGTATCCACGTATATATGTGTCTACTTGCATTAAGTTTTGTGTTTTTTGATTGATTTGATATATTCATATTGCTCGTGATTATAGATCTAAGTTTAAGTATTGAAGTTTGAAATAATATCATAATACTGATTCACCCCCCCCCTCTCAGTATTATCTTGTGCTCAACAAGAAGATCAAATTGTTAAAAATATGGAGAACACAAAGGTGTAAGAATTTGATATAGCCATGCCCTAGAAAACCCTGAACTTCACCTAGGGCAAGTCGCCACCTTAGGAGAGGGTCTGAAATCGGCCCTTATACAGCTGGTCCAAAACCCTTGCAAGCTCAAACACGGACTTTAGTGGCTGTGTAATGTCCCCTTTTTCGAGACATTATTAATATTTATTTTTAATTTGCATTGTAACCCCTCGGCATGCCTAGCGCTACAAGTGGGAGTCTTTTTAGTTAGTTTAATGTGCACATAGGTTAGTTACTTTTATTTATTTAATTAAAAAATAAATAAAGTGCACATAGTCTTAGTATTAAATATTTTAATGTGAGTTTATGTTTTCCCTCCAAAAGGGAAAGGTATGTCTTTATTGGATAATGCACCCCTTAGTTCTACAAAAGGGAGGTCGCATTTCCTTAGAGGGTATGCTGATTGATCATTTGATTTTATGCTCCATGCTTGGAGTTGGGATGCATGCCCATTAATGTTCTCTCTCTCTCTTGTGTGGGAGTTATTGTGCTAGTTTGATATTTCATTGAAGTATTTTCATGAGATTTGCAAATATACTTGTTGGTGATTCTCCTTCTAATATTGGTGGCTTGGTCTTGGGTTTTGGCGCATTTATTTGAAGCATAAATCTGCATTATATGTGAAGGGCTTTTGGTACTTTGTGATTGTTATCATGGCTGCAATTTATTAGAGGCAAATCGACTTGGTTTGGGGTTTGATCTATAATGTTTTGAGGTTGTTTATGCTAGATCTATTTGCTGCTGTGTTTAGTTAATTATTTCAGATCAAGGATTGATTGCTTGAGTGTTTTGGAAGGGTTTTATGAGCTGGAAATTATTTAATTAATTTTCTCTAACCCTAGCGACTGGTTTTCAGATTTCACAGTCATATTTGAGGGGGTTTTTATGCTTCGGTGGGATAAAAATTCAGTGTTGTTAGTTCATTGGAAAGATCTTTATTTCCACTTTATTCGACAATTTATTTCACGCAAAAACTCCAAGTATTGAGTGAGATATTAATTTTTGAAGTTTGCAGCAGTTTAGTGCAGTTATAAATTAATTACTTTTGTAATTAATTTCAGATTTGAAGTGATTAATTTCCTAACTGGTTCTCCCATCTAATCCACCACCTTGGCTCACTCTAATCCCTTTTAGGGTTGTATTGAAGCTAACACTGGATTATTTGAGGTCGAATTATGAGGGTTTAGTCCTTCTAGAGTCGATTCAGTAGAATAATCTGCATATTTGAATAATATCCCAAAAGGGGATACTACAGGCTGTCCCACACGCAAAACCATGCAAATCTGATCTTCCCTAGCACTGATAAATCTGCATTAAACCTCTGCAAATCTAATTGTAGTACAAGTGTGACCTTTGTATGAGATCAGCAATGAAGATGTGAAGGTTTCCATCCTCAAATCTAAGTGTTATTGAGGAATTTCATCCGCAATAGACCTCCATGGAGGGTTTCCGTCCTCAATGGATAAGAGGGAAAGCAAACGTGCTCCAACTCTTCAAAGAAAATAAATTCCAAAACATGTTTAAACATCTTCCAAACCAAGCGTTTGCTTTAAATAGCTAGAGGTGGTGCCAAAATCCAAATAGAATCCTCCTAAAGAGGTCCGACCTCCTTGGAGACATAATAGTTCCATTGGCTTTTCACCTTTTTCCCATCCGACTTGGCTATACTTGGAAAATTACTTAAAAATAATGCAAAGCTCACAAAAACAACTGAAAATCATGACATTAACTTCCCTTGTTCTTTCCCTTTTAGCCCATGAGAAGTGGAATGAGCCTAAGGTCTTCAAAACAAACTATCTTGGAGAAGGGGACATTTCACTTCCACACCAGAATTATACGTTGGTGTGTGGTGTTGAATGTTCCTTCGGATGCAAAAAGTTGGTGTATTTGTTGCTTACTTTTTCTCCAGCACAACCATGTAATTATGTATTAAAATAACATGGATTTGATTCTCTTAGATTTTGATTTGGTTAGATTAGAATCATGATAACAAAGGTCGATTTCATTGATAGTAGGCATGTTTGGCATTAAGTGCATTTGTTTACCAACTAAAATAGAGATTATTGATTGAAAACCAATAATAAATGTCGATGTTGATTTCTTGTTGCACATTAAGCTGGCAAACCATAGTAAGCTGCATGAGGTGGAATAAAGGGGTTTAAACCCTTTTGTTTGCATAAAATAACATGTTACATATGTGTAAATATTTATCATATTGGGTTTGGTCGCACGTCCTAAGCTTGAGTGATTTCAAAAGGATGTGAATTCTTTTCTTGTTAGGTCTTAGGTTCATGTTCTTTCTTGACTTTCCTATATTTAGGGAGAGATTTTTCTTCTTGTCATAATGCTCAACTAATGTAACTAATTTAATCTCTTAAGTATATAAGTTGGATTTTTTCGAAACAAACATTGAGGATAGTGGAAATAAGAATTCAAAGATTGACTAGCCATTGAGCTGTCCAATGAAAGGATAAATTCGATTGATTGGGCCATCATCACACCAATGAACCATAACAAGGGTCAAAGATAGTGGGTAGTTGTTTTGGTCAAATACGTTTGATAAAAATCAAAACATTTGATAATAGAAAATATACAAAACTATAACCAAATTGAATAGATTACACAACACATGATATATGGTGTGTACGAATGAATCATAGTATTCAATATACTATAACATAGAAGAATATCCTTAAGGAATCACTCGAAATATCCTTGTTACAAAATTCTATATTAGTATGTACAATCCAATAGCTCTCCATGACTCTTTACTATGATAGATACCTCTATTTATAGCCTATACTTTGATAGTCTTAGGGTTAGGGTAAATTCGTAACCCATCTAATACACATCAGCTAGACTAATAACAAAATATAACATACTTCACACATTACTTATTTGACTCATTACAAAAAGTACCCATTGGGCCCATACTAGCTAAACATGAGCTGTGTGGGCCACAAGTTGACTACACTAAACCCATTTATACCATAATATCATATTTCTAGGTATATTATGTAATGTCCCCATTTCTGAAGACCCTTAGCCTATACTTCCCTGTGGGCTTCGGGATGTTGCAAGGGGAACATTTTTATTAAATAATTAAATATTATTGCCTAGAGCAATAATTATTTAATTATTTACTTATTTAATTATGAAGATTATTTAATTTAATTCCCAAAATATAAAAAATTAAATGGGGAATTAATTAAATAAATATTTAGGTGGCTTTTATTGATAAAATCAGCCTTTGAAAAGGGGACGCCACACCTAGGGGAAATAAACTGCTTTTATTTAATAATTTCCATCTCCTAGGGATTTCGAATTTTGTGCCTCCTTGCTTATAAAAGGAGTGCTAGGATCATTATTATTGTTATGTTATAATGATATTTATTTTATGCTCCATGCTTGGAGTTGGGATGCATGCCCATTTTTGATACAAATTGCTCTGGCGATCTATTGTGACTGGTTATTGAAGAAGTTATCTGAGAGATCCATGTTTTTGGCTTTGGCAAATATCTGGTCAAACTTGCAAGTGAAAATCTGCATTTGTACTGTAGCGTAGTCACTGTAGCAGCTGGTTTTGTGAGTGTTTTGCAAACTGATTTTTGGTGAATAATCCCTCCAAACCCTAGCGATTTCCATTGGTTTTATTGTGGACTGTTGCATGTGGATCAATCAACCTTTTGCATGTTATTGTGCCCTTGCTGTAGCGACTTCTCTTATGATATTTGCGAGCTATTTTGCATATATTTCTGAGTATGGAATATCCAGCCTTTGCATATCTTCTTGTTATATATTGCAGCGATTTTCCCTTCATGCGAACTCATCCTTTCTATTGGCTGATTGACTCCATGATTAGCGACCTGTTCTAGGAGGAATTCAGATTTATATTTGGTGCCTATTTTGAATGTTTGTGAACAGCGATTAGAGTGATTGGCAGCCACCTTTTGCAGCGACCTGTACATAGAGATTGGATCTGATTTCTGTAGTGTTCCTTAACCACAAAATCTATGCTTGCTTGTTTGGTGATCGAAGCCTTTGTGCAGCGAACTATAGGTGGAGTTGGATCTGATTTCATGAGCATTTAAAGGAGCAGCTTCCAGCGACTTGTAAGTCTGATTTTATATGCCCTTCTTCATACATGTTGAGCAGCGAATTCATGTTACATTGTGATGCTAATTTTCTAAGTGAAGAGGACTGAGCTCAATGCATGAGTAGTGGTATTTTGAACTCCTCCTTGCAGCGATCTGTAGGTAACACTTAATCTTGTTTTGTGAGCCCTTTTATATAAATTTGGAGTAGTGAACTCATCATTTATTGATTAGGCTAGATCGACTGAGTTTAGCATTGTTTTTGGGGCATATTAAATGCTCTTGGAACAGTGAACTAAATCAGAGTGTTCAAATATAATTTTTGTGTACCTGGGCAGCGAACTCCTTGGTTGATTTTTGAAGGGTGATTCAGTATTTAGGGCAGCAGTCTATATTTGGATTAGAGCAGCAGTCTTGTGCAGTATACTGAGTTATTCTTGCTGATTGGTATTTCTAGTTGATCTAGTGAAGCATTTCTATGTTGTGACAGCAGTGTTTAAATTTATAGCTGCAGCTTGTAGGAAAATTTCATTGATACTATATGAAGGGAATATGAAAATTGGATCACTGATTATTGCAAAATTTATTCCATAATCCTTGTTGACTGAGTTTGATAATTCTTTGGAGTTGATTCTACTTGTTTGATTGTCATTTCCCATTGATCCCATAAGAGGGATATTACATATTACATGCTGCCCTCCTTAACATGTTTCATCCTTGAAACATGAGAAGAAGCCAAATAATATAATGTTTTGAGAATTGATGTCAATTTGTATCAAGCACAATCATCCACCAAACCATATGAAAAAATCAGAGCTTTTGGTCTTTGATAAATTCATGCTCTCTATGCGATACTCGGATTCCCAATATGTTCATAATTGTTTCGTTGCTCATGATGTGCATACATGTAGTTTTGTCTCTTTGACTCAAAGTCTAGCCATAGTTGTTGTTCCTTGGCTTCCAAGTATATACAAAACTGTTACTTCTTTGATGCTCCATGCCATATACCCACAATATTTGCCTCTTGTGCTGATGTGGATGATGATATGTTGCAATCTTTGGAGCTCTATTTTTTTTTCCACTTCTTTTCACTCTTTCTTATCATCCACTTGTTTCTTTGGTTCTTGAGTAGGTGAAGGGTTTGAGGTTCCTTCATGATTAGCTAAGGCATCCTCCTGCCCCTCTTGCTCTTGAGTACTTGAAAGGTTTGATTTTCCCACATTAATACCAATTCCATCCTCTTTTTGACCTTCAAATTCTTCTTGTGCACATCTTTATGCTCTTCTAAAATCTTTTTCACTCTTCTTCAGATTCTTGATACTGTAGCTCACACACAACCTAGTCCCTCTTATTCATGGTTCCTCATGCCACGAACTAACTTGCAATGTTACCTTCTTCCTCTTATGCCAAAGCTTTATCAACTTCCTTTTTTCATTTAGATTGCTCCCATAGTCTCTAACCGACCAAGAACAATATCCAGACCATCCACAGGTGTAGCTTAAATGTTGGAATATAAAACATATTTATCCATGGTAATCTTCAAATCTTCAAAAAATTGAGCCTTCTAACCGTGTCCTTTAGTTGAACATGCACCTTCTTAACCAAGTCAATGCCAATGAATTTATACATGCAAGTAGGGTTTATGAACACAAGTACACATTCCTTTTGAATGCATTTACGAACCTACACAATGTCGAAGGTTTCTTTTATTGGAAATAAAATACTTGGTCCTTTTTTCCTCTTTTCATCATCCAAGGGACTTGTTTCCTCTCCCTCTTCATCTATATGTGAGTGACTGCTGAAAGGGGAAAAGTAGAGGTGGCAGAGGATGGTGCATGTTGCGTGATGCTTTGTCGCAGGATACTATATTGCGGAATGTTTTGTAGAGGTGTAGATTGCAGCATGGAGAAACGTGGTTGTGATGATTGTGGTATGTATTTTGAAATAGGGTGAGTGCTAGCAATGGAACTAGTATTAATCAGTGGCGTAGTTGTAGGGATAGACATGGTTATGTTTTGAACTAAACTAGTAACATGCTGGGAGGATACAACAGTAGAAGAGGCCACGAAACTTTGTGGACGTGTTTATATTTGTGAGGAGGCCGGCAATGTGGACAAAGAAGTAGCGGTACTGTTTAGGGGAGGTGTGGAACCTGTAGAAGGACTCAGTGAGGATGTAGACTACTGGGCAGATGTGTTTTGTGATGAAATCATGTGGAGGTCATAAATGGGGACTGAAGAGACCTCAGATGCTTCGGGTTGACTGGTGGAAGATTGTTCATTCGATGTTTCAAAGGGGTTAGTAGGGCTGGCAAATATCTCAGGTTGACTATTGTTCGGTGTTTTAGGTTGATTTGAAGTGTATGGGAACAACTGCTGGACGACGAGATCTTGATTTTGATCAATGAGATGTGCAATGGTAGATGAAGGATTGTAGGTATATGGAATTGGTTGAGGTGTGAATGGTTGCATTTGAACATTTCTGGCTGCTAGATAGGCGTTTAGGGCAATAGGGTTTGAGTCTATCATTTCTTCAAAGATAGGGTCTCCCATATTGTAGAAAAGAGGTTCAGATGCTTTTGGTTGAGGACTAGAAGAAAAGAGATGTTCTGTTTCTTGTGGTCCAAATGTATGAACGATTTGACCATGATATTGATGTGGGTAACAAAAGAGTTCTTGTCCTATTTCGTTGTTATAGTTGACCCCTAATTCATTCCAAGTCTATTGGGTGTCAGAAAAGGGATTGGATGTAACTGTTGATAATATGGGATTTGTTGTTGTGTTGGTGTCGAAAGTGCTGCAGGGGGTGTAGTATAGAACGAGACATGTTGAAATGTAGGTGTAGTAGACATGTTTTCGGAAGTTTGATTACGAACTTGTTGTCTAGTAAGTACCATGATAAACAAACACACAAATACCTAGAAAATGAAAAATAACTAATTGGGTTAATTTACAAACAACAAGCAAATGCAAGCAAAATATGTTTAGTATTTATCTTGATTAATTATGAAAAAAGTTAAATGTGTAAGATGGTTAACGAGAGTCCTAGGAAATGGTAAGCTATGGATGGTTTCGGGTATGTTTAAGGGTGGAGTCTAGTACTGCTGCCGGTATGAGCGTGTCTATTGGGGCCTACCCCCTCACTTCACGGTCCCGCTACAATAAGGGAGTCAGGTGTTGAGCCAAAATATATCGACAAACAGGAGATTATGCTCGGCTAGAACACCAAATTGGCTTCCCTGCTGGGTGATGAAATCCCAATCAGTTTTACCTACATGGGAGTTGTTTAAATGCATTTTTGATTTATAAGTGATTTGGTTGTGTGTGGGGGAGGATAAGTGAATGCAACGAATTTTTCTGTCCTAATTAAAGTTAAATGATCAAGAAGTATGAAATGGTTAGTTTTAAGACCCAAAACGAAATGTTTTATTTCGATGAGGGAAATCAAGCAAAAATGCAAAACTGAAAGAAAATGGAAGGTTTTAGGACTTACTGTGAGAGCGCTCCTATTTTCTTTTTTTAGATTTTTAGCAATTTTTCCGAAGCGAGCAAGCAGCAAATCGAGCAAATGAAACTTTGGTAACTTGCAACCCGATTAGATGGGACAGAAAATAGAAAGCAAGAAGCAGAAAAAATATTGTGAGGTCATAAGGGAAACACACAGGGAAAATGCAGGCAATTGGCCCAAACGTGGGCGACTAGGCTAATCGCAAGCGATTATTACACAGTGAAAACAGTTAGTATTTTATTGATTGAATGAAATAGAAGAACAAGGGACAAGTGTCCCACCGGGCGTCCCAGAATGTTGAGGACAATTTTACCTTAGGGGTTGGGTTGATATTACAAGGAGGTACAACTTGCTCAACCTCGAGTATGGCGTTGCTCCCAAGATACGCGCGGGGTGTGATAGGTGTATGATTGGTTGCGCTCCATGAAGAATGAATGAAATAATCTCTTTTCCCTGCAATTAAACCTACAAATCAAAGACATTACATAAAATGGAATTAGTAAAATAGGTAGGAAGGTTGCGTGGCAAAGGCCAGTTCCCAGAAGACAAGGGACTTTCTTACGTGGACGTCAACCTGCATTTAAAACATTCAAGTTTTATCTATGACAATGGAGTACAATATGTGATATATGAAAATGTGATCAAATGTATTATCACTTATTTAGATAATTACATACATCAGCTGATAATGATAATGAAAAGTAACAAGTCTAGAATCCAAAGTCGGAATCTAGGTCAATATCTAAGTTTTCAGAGAAGAAGTTAGAGCCCACTGAACAGGCTAAGTCATCATCCTCAGTGAAGTATGAGTCGGGTTCTTCGATGTAGTCATCCACGAAGAAATTAGAAAGCTCTTCCTCCGTGTCGTACTGGCAAGCGAATTCGGAGTCAGAATCCACAAGGCTGATCTCACTCCTGACTTCTAACTCAGATGTAGCGTTTGTGTCCTAAGGTATGAGAGAGAATGCATGCCTCAAAATTGCACAAGTATGGGGAAGATAAAGGGTGACCAACCCAAACATACATACTCCAATATAAAGCAACCAAAACAAAACACCAAAAGACAAGAGGAGAACTCCATGTTTCTTGAAATGGGGAAGAGTTGCAAGGATCCCATAGTAAACTATTTTGTAATCCAACCATAGGAACACGAAGGATCCCATAGTAAACTATTTTGTAATCCAACCATAGGAACACGAAAAATCTCCAATCCCAAACTCCTTATCACTCCATCCTTCAAAACTCCAAGCCTCCTCCATGTAAGGATTTTTCAACCAAGAATGGTTTCCTTAACAAGGACGGAATATGAGATTCAATCATAGTTCAAAAAATCGTTATCGGCAATTAATCAGGAGGCCAAATTTTGACTCGGAAATCGGGAATCGGCAATTTATCGGCATTAATCGGCAACTTTCTTGCTACTTTTAAAAACATTTAAATTCATAAAATAAACTTTATCACTACTTTATTAACAATATTAATTAATATATCTACTCTATATATTTACAAAAGAAAACATTATTATAAGTTATAATCCTTATTATATTATTTATATATAATATATTATAGTATATAATATGTATAGCGTAGTATATTCTGCAATATAATATTTTGAAACTTATAATATACTTATACAATACTTATATTTATATTTGATTATATATTAAAATCGATTATAATATATATTATATATAATACGTAAACGTTGTAATCACATTCATTAAAGTGAATAATATTTTATTATATAAGTTATATTATATTCAATGCCATATAAAGTTATAAACTATTTATATTAGTGAACTATTAGCCTTAATAATATAATATATATTAGTTACCTAGTTTATAGGATATGTTATATAATATATTATATATGCTTTACGGCAAGTTTTATTATATATTATAATATATGTAATCTAATCTAATAATCCCTAACATATCCTTAACTATTTATATACAAATATATCCTTAACAAAAGGAAATCGTTAGAACTTTTTTTAGTTAAGGTCCCCCATTTAAGCAGACTCAGCCATTTTTTTGAGCTGATGCCATTAGATAACCCAGAAGCATACGAATAATCCCTAACCTATCCCTATTCTTGGTGGATTTAACAACAAAATAAAATTGCGAGTTGGAAAACTAGACCCGTGTCAAACAAACCCACGAAACCACCACGAAATGCAACAAAACCACCACAAAATGCTGGAAAATAGGCACAAAACCAGGTCATAGGAGAAAATACGAGTAGTAGGAGAAAATACAAGTCGATTTGGTCGTTTTTTGCAATTAAACCCTAAGCCAAGCGATTTTGCACGATTTTCAGACAAGTTTCCACGATTTTTTATGGTATTTATCGCCGGGAAAATCGTGATTTATCAGCACTGAAAAAATCGCGATTTACAGAAAGTTTAATCGTTTTGCTTGCTATAAACGATA